>CM074298.1:7069832-8269832 GCA_037194245.1 Opsariichthys bidens | reverse complement strand
TGAACTAACATGAACAAACAATGAACAACTGTATTTTCATTAATTAACGTTAACGCAGATTAGTAAATACAGTAACAAATGTAATGCTCATGGTTAGTTCATGTTAGGTAATACATTAACTACTGTTTAACGAATGAACCTCATTGTAAAGTGTTACCATTTTTTATATTTAAAATTTATTTTTATATTTAAATATTTATTATTTTACAGAATTTTTTAGAGAAGGTTTTTGAGCAAGATGAGAAGGTTAAAGGGCAAGTTCATCAATGCATTTTTTTCCTAAACATAAACAACCTCAAATTAAATAACTGCATTGCAATAAAAAAGTCTTTAGAAAAGCAAAATGATCAGTAACAGTAGTCTAATACAATCCAGACCAGTTTTTTTAGCTATTAGTTACCTAAAATTTATAGGTGGCAAAGATCAGAAATAATATTAACAACGTAAATAGATCCATTTTGATTTCATATCGACTTTGTGTTGTTTGTTTGACCAAGTCATAGGACTGACAAATAAACATTAATCGGATAATGAACCTGCCCTCACGGAGATGTGAAGTTGAATAAGATCCACTTTTACTTTCATTGTGGTGGCAGCAGGGATTCTTGTAATGAGGTGGAAGCACTGCAGGGTTTATAGGGTGAGGAACAGGTCATGCGTCTAGTCTTGACTCTCAACCTGATCCTTTGTTGGCTTGGAAATGGCTAAGAGGGTCTGGGTTCAACTGGGAAATAAAGAAAGAGGGACATAACTCACCAGACTGAAAAATGCAAGCAACGTCTTTCACAGCTCTTGTGATCAGGGAGAAATGCCGATAGAGCGGGTAACACAAAGTCCTCCTGCCGAAAGACACCAGCACGTCTTGTACCGAGTGATACGTCTGTAACACACACACACACACAAGCCTGGTCTGTAAATTGCTCCAGATCTGTCTAGGCATATTACATCAATCATTTTTTAACTCCACTGGTAATTACAGCAATTTGCTCTAATTATTCCCAACGACTTCTCGTTTTATTAGCAGGGTAGGTCAACTTTTAAACACCTTGGCAAGCGGCATGCTTAATTGTAGACAGTGTTTAATCGCTTGCCTCAGAGTTCTTCATAGTCTAAGCATCAACAGACAAGTGCTTTGGGGGGAAAAACACATGTCTTTTTTCTCTCTCTCCCTTTTCTCTTTGCGTTTTCCAGCCTCCCACTCTCCCTCCCCTCCTCTATTCTCTCAGCAGCTTGTTAAGAATGCACCCGGAGTCATTCTAGCATGTCATCATAGCTCATGCACTCCCCCAGGCTATTAAACACTGGTGTAAATAAGCCTGCTGAGGGGGGCGGCTCAAGGGGCACTGCCGGCCGGGGGTTTACAGTGGTTAGGCAAAACACAGGGTGGAGAGGAAGAGAAATGAAGGAGATTGAGAGAGAAAGAGAGTAGGAGACAATAATAGGGTGTTGAGAAACTACATTAGCATTTCCTGAAGGAAATACCAGTGCTTGCAAAATAGCTGAAGACTAGCGTAGAAGTTTTAGGATGCTTTGGTTTCAGGTCTTTGTTCTGTGTAAATGAAATGCCTCAGAGGCAGTGTCTTAAGTTCTATTGGCTGCGCATAAGAATCGTCACATAATGCAACAGTTTTGCAGCAGTAGGTGGTTTTAGAGGGTTAAAGAGATGCAAGAATGAAAAGACAAATCAGAAGTTAGTATGCAAAGGGTTAATTCACCCAAAAATGACATTTCTGTCATTAATTACCCTCATGCTGTTCCCAACCCACAAGACCTTCATTTTTTTCATCCCCTCTAGAAAGCAACATAATTACCACATTCAAGGTCCAGAGAGGTAATAAAGACATCTTTAAAATAGTCAATGTGACTACACTGGTTCAACCTTAATGTGACGAGAATACATTTTGTGTGCAAAAACAAAACAAAAATAACGACTTTATTCAACAATTTCGTCTCTTTCCTGTCATTCTGCTACGCTTTTTGTTTTTGATGAAAAGTATTGTCATCACTTCATAACATTA
Source organism: Opsariichthys bidens (assembly GCA_037194245.1). NCBI lineage: Eukaryota > Metazoa > Chordata > Actinopteri > Cypriniformes > Xenocyprididae > Opsariichthys > Opsariichthys bidens. The sequence goes on along the minus strand of CM074298.1, from coordinate 8,267,814 downwards.
AGGTTGAACCCCTGTAGTCACGTTGACTATTTTAAGGATGTTTTTAATACCTTTCTGGACCTTGAATGTGGTAATTATGTTGTTTTCTATAGGGGATTTAAAAAAAAAAACTCTCAAATTTCATCAAACATATCTTAATTTTTGTTCCGAAGATGAAAGAAGGCCTTACAGGTTTGGAACAACATGCGCGTGAGTAATTAATGACAGAAATTTCATTTGCATTTACAGAATTGCATTCAACTTCATTACATTAACCAAAATTAAACTAGTGACGAGAACCAAAGAGCCAGATAAGTCCAGCTTGTGAACAAAAAATTCAGCCTGGTTTTGTGAACCAGATAAACCAATGCATTGAAAATTAAAGACTCAAAATGGGCGTGGCTAATTTTCATGAACTCTCAAGGAGAACAATGTCAAGATCGTTCAGTGTATAACATGGACAGAATGGTCTACTCCTCGCACAAATCTTTCATATGACTTCAAAAGGCTTATACAGTAGGTCATACTGACTACTTTGTGAAAGCAAAACTAAAAATACATAGCACACATAAGGCTGAAATGATCTACAAATTAAAATTTGAATGGTGTCTGTACTTTAAGCTGGATAAATTGCAGAAATTTAATATTTCAGAGGTCAGAGGTTTACGACAAAGCCCTAACATGAATGTTTGAGGAATATCAATGTAGAGCTGCCTTGCAAGCACTAAAAAGGAAACAGTGAAAGAGGCAATGAGGGGGCAGAGGGTTTGTGTTGTGTTGCTTTGTGTGTGAGTGAGTGTGTGTGTGTGTGAGCAGGCAGTTGGAGGATGTCATTACCACCCTTCCATTATCAGTATTGCAGCGGAGTGCTGGCTCTCAGCGCTGAGCTGGGAGAGGTGTCGGGTTACTTGTCCTCATTGTCACACTCACTGTGGAAATGTGGAGGATTAGGGACTGCTGCCGCCCGAGGAGTCAGGATACACGTACACACATGCACACAAAGCTTGGAGCTCTGCTACCCTCACGCAAGCAGTTTAAGGTTAAATTTGTCCCCCGCATTGGTGTCCACCTTGGTACAGGATGGATTATGCTAATGATGAAAATGTAAATGCCTGTCTGCTACATTTCACTATACACACATTCAAGTTTATGCAAACCAGGAATAAGGAGGAGTAATCGAGTACTCGGAAGAGGCACCATGATCGATCACGAAAGCGTTACTACATGATGTTTTCAACTTTAAAACATTTCTTAATATTATGATTCAGATTGCATTCTGGGCAGTACCTAATAGCTTAGGTACATAGGTGCATAGTTATGAACATAACTTTAAAATTGGCTGAGCTTACAGATGGACAGTGGTATAATCTGCATGTATTTTAACATCAGCACTTTCAAAAGAGAGATCCCATCACAGGAATACAAATCTCTTATGTAATGTAACCAGAATGCTACATACCTTATCTTAAGCTTCTGTTCAGGTAAAATTTGCGATGTTATGCACGAGTAATGTAATACAAAGTGTGAGATACTGTCTGGAGCTGCATCCCTTTCTCATTCCTCATATAACAAGCCAGTGTTATTTTAGTATTAAATATTAACCATTATAGTATTTCTGAATATTTTGAATTAGATTTTTATATTTTCAGTTCTTTTTACTTTTAGTTTAATTTTTAATAATCTCGTTATGTGCTTCAGATGATTTTTTATGAATTTGCTTTGTTTTAATTTCTGTTTAGATTTAATTTTACTTTTAGTAATTTTAGTATTTCAGCTTGGTAAAAGTTTTCCTCCCATTGTTGAGAATTTATTCCATTCCATCATTATTTCTATAACCAAAAATTATTTTTAATAGTTTTAGCTTCAGTTTACAATACCACTGTACAGTGAACTGTGACAACTGTGTAGGGAATAGTGGAAACAAGAAACAAGTCAGCAGTTTCTTCATGAATGTGTAAAATCTGTCGCTTATGTTCTCTCATACGCTTGAGTTCAGCATGACGGACACGAGCAGAGGCAAAATTTCCATATTTTTTGACCTCTCTTTCCACACTGACAGCTACTCTCACTTGCAGTCTCTTGGCATTGTGCTGATGCTTACAACATTACTATAGCAACTGAAGTAGATACACAGGATATTGACTACATTGTTTGAACAAACAGATCAGATTTAATCACTTGCAGAATGGCAGAGCAGACAGTCAGTCCTAAAACCCAGATTTGAACAAAGCCAGAGTCTCCATATATGTAGCCCATCTTGTAAACAGTCACTCGCTCATTCATTCGTTTGTTTGCACCTTCAAGGACATGCTATGTTTTGTTATGCTGCTAAATGTATGACATACCTCTAGCCAGCTGAGAGTACCACTGAGCTTCCTGATAGTCCAGGCTGACTCTACCTGCAAATCACAACAGCATCGATCAATACTGTCATCAATGATCCTACTACATGTTGTACCATACTGATGTCAGACACTATACATGACAGTCTAGGGATGGGACAATAAATCGAATCATCGCTAATCGAGAAATGATTCCAGATCGAATCGGAGATCATGTTTCTCTCTCGAATCGATTCTGAGATTAGTTTTTAACAGCAGATGGCACTGCGTGATTTAGGAACAGCTGTTCTCTGCTTGCTTCCACATGCCACTTGAACCCTCTATAAAATAATCATTCTTAAAGTTTGAAAAGGTTGAAGCGAATTACAAGGGTGTTTGCCGTTTACTTTAATCTCACGTCGTAAAAGCATTCTAAGGTGGAAGTACATTTTCAAACTCAGCCGGACACATGAGCACTCTTCTTCATGAGCATTTGAGCATTAAAAACTATTGATCTATTGTCCCAGCCCTACGACCGACAAAGCTGGTCAAATGTTAGCATGAAGATTTTGAGCATGCAAAATTTCTGCAGACACTGCAACAGTCATTGCATGATGCCATGCTCTTTTTAAAAATAATAATTCAATATATAATAAACGAAAAATGTAAAATATGTAATGTACACGACTTTCTTGCAATGCTGCAATGTCTAGTTTGCATTCTTCTATAACTCATGTCTTTATGTGCATTTGCAGGGGCAGAGTTCACCAAACTTGAACTTTGAAATGCAGCGATGTTCACGAGCTTGCGTTTCCAGTATTCGCATCCTATCAATGGAAGTGAATGGCTACTGCAGTATGTGTAAAGTGCAGTATGACCGTCCCTTAACTATGACTCACACGTTTAATATTGTATAAATTATGCTATTCAGTACATGCTGTAATATTGACCATTGCTCTAAATGCACTGATGTCAGAAAACTGTTCATTTAAATTGTAATAATATTTCACAATATTACTGATTTCACTGTATTTTTGGTGCAGTGAGCATCAAAGAGCAGAAAAAAAACTTACCGAGTCCAAACTTATGAACGGTAGAGTACAAAAAATAACATCACATTTCAGCCACTTTATTGGTTATCAGCAATAAAACGACTATAATTAGTGACTTATTGGTATCAGCCAGAATCTTGATATTGCGCATCCCTATTTTCTCACTTTTCATTCAGACAACAGGGATGAAAGAACAGGAATTATTGAGGAAAAATGTTGCTGGATTCAAACTCGCGTCTCAGTGAACACAAGCGCTAACCACCAAGACGCAGCTCCAATGCTAAATTTATCGTTTTAGACAAGAGAATGTTTTAAGAAGGTCTGATATGTTCTCTTGCTATTATGATTGAATCAAAGCCCAGATTTCTACTGTACATTTAACATATGTTGAAAGCTTGGGAGTCAATCCAACAGACCTCTTCAAAACCGAAGCTCTTGCAACATTCTATTACTTCAGCTTCAGAAGCCATGTTTTAAAACACAACCAGCATTTTTATATTTTTCATACTTATTTTTACAATTACTACCATGTGCAGTGGCCTCCAAAGAGATTCTTGGGACTATCTGGAAAACATTATAGGAATGTATCAACTTCCTGGAGCTTTGGTGCACGTGAAAATGCCAGGACCCGCACGCCAAACCCACTTACTACACGAGAGAATCATCCGTGGCATTCAAGCGTGCACTTACATTGTGCTCTCCCTCTGTAGTGCGTACATCATAGACATATGCAAGAATGATGTCCACCAAACCGAGCCAGACGTGGAAGCGTGCCGTCTTATCCAGCAAGTACGAACGGTTTGTGAATTTCCTCATCTGCTCCTTTTCCTCTTCTGTGAAAGTTATTGCTGGAAGTAAAAAGAGAAAGAGAAACATTCAGTGTTGTTTATCAAGTTATCACAGGGAAGTACAGTCAAAGTCAATCTCTGACAAATTCTCCCTGAAAAACAAGTTTAAACGCAGGGCTCCAGCAGGGAATGATGGATGCCTCTGCTCCGCGGAGAGCTTTAAGAAACAAAAGCATGTTCGCCGCAATTATTTTTGAATCAGAGTTGGAGACGAGGCTTTTGAAGCATAGTAAAGTTACCGCACGGGAAGAGCAAAGTTACAGAGCTTGATTGATGCCCTAAACTGACTTGATACTGCACCAGGGAGGAAGGAGTCGAAGGCAGGGCAGGGCAGCGAGAGAGAGAGAGAGAGAGAGAGAGAGAGAGAGAGAGAGAGAGAGAGACGGGGGGAGAGAGAGAGAGAGAGACGGGGAGAGAGAGAGAGAGAGAGAGAGAGAGAGGGGGGGGGGGGGGGAAGAGAGAGAGACGGGGGGAGAGAGAGAGAGACGGGGAGAGAGAGAGAGAGAGAGAGAAAAGGGCAAGTCAGCACTTAAGTAGCAACCGAAAGTGATCCCCTCCTGGGCTGCAGTGCTGCCCCTGATAGAGCCCCTCGTGTGCATGCTTGCATGTCCATATACACACACACTTTAAACCAGAGCTGGCAGAATTCAAGTTCTGGCTCTGTTGGGATCTGTTGGATTCCAGTGACATGACGACTGAACAGCTCCCCCATTTTCTCTCTCTCGGTCTACCTGATTTACCCTCTAACACAGCTGCCTCCGTCTGGCAGGAAACACTGACTCCTGTGAGACCAAAACCAGGAGCTGAGGAGGGAGTTCAGCTCCACCTCAGCTCTCGTCTTCTCTTTATATTAAACGGTCTCTGTCCCCAACTACTCATTGACAGATTTAGGTTTTTGTTTCTTTGTTGTGTATAAGGAACTCTAAGCACTTTACAAAATATGCTAACAAAGCATTCAAAACCATTCCATCTATGTAAAAATGTGTCTTAAAGGAACAGTTCACAAAAAATAAAAAAGTCATTTACTCTAAACTTGATTCTACACCTATAAAAATCCACCACAAGGAGTTAAAAAGTAGTAAAAAGTAAACAAAAGTAGACTTGTGCAGTATATTCCAAGGTACCATTTACTGCATCTAACAAAATGCACAAATTTCATTCCTGTGATGGCAAATTTTCAGTATAAAGTCATCAGTGTCACATGATCCTTTAGAAATCATTCTGATCTGCTGAACGTTAGTGTACACCAAAGTGAAAATCTTGCCTTATTTCAAAGCTGGCCTATTGACAATACATCTGAGAACCAATTAAGTGTTTCTTCACCTCCTCCACCTCATTTTTATAAGATGTTCAGTGAATTGCATTTCCGGCTGTATGGAAACAAAGAAGTTTTCATGAACTGTGAACGTTCCAGATTTGAACAAATGTAATAATGAATATTGGCTTCCTCCTCACACAAAGGTATTCATAAGACTTGCTCAGCACGGTATATAGGAAAATAACACTGTTGCTGGTCACCATCCACTTTAGTTTTTTCAAAAAAATCAGCTTAGACATTCTGCTAGAAAACTGCTAACCTCCACAGAAAAAGAATCTGGGGTTTTGAGTGACAAAAAGTATGGAAGCCTGTTGAGTAAAAAATAAATATGTAACTGTGACTTTAACTATCTTTTAGGGGTGTGACGAGACACGAGATTGGGTTCACGAGACGAGATTTTTATAGTTTTTTTAAGAAATCCTCAATAATGAAACGTATGAAGGGAAAATAGTCTTTTATTCAACTGAAAATCATAAAATGCAAAAATGTTGGTGTATTTTGAAGTCAACTTGTAATGCATGTCATTTTACTTCTATTTTAATGAATTATTTGCAGTAAAACAACATGCAAACACTGCTAAATATTTTGCCACAAAATCAACCAATTGTTTTCTGCCCTGTATAATTTCACATGAGAAATCTCACTGAACTTCTTTCTACAGATTGAACATAAGTTAAACAGTTTAAATAAAATAAACATATAAATAAAAAATTCAAATAACACTTTAAGTGTCACTTTAACTGCAGTACAAAGTTGACTATTTCCCAGTCACTATTGATTGTGTGGCTGTAACTGTGATAAAGCTCTGCGTACACCGAGAAGTCCAACCGTCAGCCGTAATAGCGATGCTTTCTGCCTCTTTAGGGGCCGTTCACATATCGCGCCTAAAAAAAGCGTGTAAAGCGCGGCCGCGTCACTTCCTCCTACTTTTGCAAGCGTTCGGGAGCTCACGCTTCTGTGGCGTCTGTCGTTGCTATGCAATCATGAACTGTGCTCTCCACGACCATGAGGAAGTTTCAGCAAGGGATAAATTGATTTTTAGCCCTTGCTTTAGCTTTACTACTAGATATATTTATGGAGATGAGAAATAACAACCCCCCTGTACAGCTATGATCAGCTGTTCGGCTGAGATTTCCATGTTTCGTTACAGAAAGGTCGAAGATGATCGGTTGGTTCTTGTCACATGACCTGAGGTTTTCATGTTTGCATCTCGCCGTGGCACAGGCGCGCCAGGAAAAAACGAGTGCGCCGCACCGCATGCGCGTCGCGACCGCGTCGCTTCCATTTTGCGCGAATGAAAATGCGCGCGATATGTGAACGGCCCCTAAGAGTCTGTAAACCTTGGCCGAGGTGTACGGCATAGTTTTCTTACAATGTTTACATATTGTTTGTCACGTCTCGTGGTACGAGATCTCGTCACACCCCTACTATCTTTAAATAAAGATTTTATTTAATTAAATCGTGACTATTTTTCATAATTTTGACTTCGTTTTTTATATTTCACAAACTTTATATCTAGAATTAACAAAGTGACTTTCTCCATAGTATTTTAAACTTTCTCACAATTACATAAAATATAAACAGGCATCCAATTAAGAGTGAGCAAATAAATGTCAAAATGTTCACTTTTGAGTACACTTTCACATTTACAATGTGCAAAATGTACAAATACTGGACATGTCTTTTTGAAGAATTTACAGTTTTATTTGTGAAATTCTTTATGTTGATCCTTCACTCAAAGGAAAAATCTGCAAAAACAACATCTGACACCACACAGGTGCCCAGACCACTAACACAAACAGCTATTGGAGTGAGATGGGGGAGGCGAATAATTAAGTGCATACATGCATAAACACATACGGCGAGGCTGTCATCTCCATTGGGACCTAGAGTGTGAAGATACCCGATACACATGGGAAACCAAGTACACCACCACACGTATTCACACACACCCATAATAAAGGGAGAAGGTAGACAAGGAAAGAATCAAAACTCTTGACTTAGAATCTTAGGCAATCGAACCTTCGCAGGCAGTTTGATTGACAGGCGATCTAACCAATCATAACCCCGAATCTGCCATTTTGTCCGACAAAGCAGTCGTTGGTGAACTTGAGCTTGAAAAATTGTGTGTACTCACGTCTTTCCGCGCTTGAAACAATATTCCTTCTGATGTTCATTCATGTTAATTTGATGCTATAAATGAACTAGTATGAAGAGATGATCGGTTCACGAGCCGCTTGAAGGAGCTACAGCGATCTGTCACGACACATTAAAGAGACACTATATGCTATTTATTGTTTAAACTTCTTAAAAAAAAAATTACAACATTTTAAATACGAAACTGTTTCATATCAAAAGTCTTGTCTGTCGCCGCATTGTCAGTGTCCTCTTTGCTCCGGGATGTATTTTTCACCTCGTGAGAACATGATCTCCGTCATGCAGGGAAGTTTCTCACCATTATGAAAATGAAGCAGAGAAAGCCTTTATCTATAACTATAAATCTGTCAAGAACATGCCTGAGTTTCTTTCTTCCAACAACCTAATCTGTCCTGGGAGTGATTTAACATGACCAGAGGGGAAAAAGACAAGATATACCAGTGGTACAGTTCTAGTTTAGCCAAAAAAAAAAAAAAAAAAGAAAAATTCCTTAGATTTAGGTTTTCGTTATGTCTTTATTAACTAAGCGATCCTTGTGTCAGGAAACATGAAATATGACCCAGACATGTTCTTGACAGCTTGTGTTCAACCAATAACCTCAAACCACTACAAAAGAAAAATCAGCCTACCTGTTTCTCATATCTAACAATATCCAAGCGATAATGAAAAAGAAATAAGCTCATCCTAATACCAAAAAGCAAGAAGCCTTGAAAAGAGACATCCAGTCAGGAAAAAAACTTCGAAAACTGCGAGGACAAAATATTTTGGCACCAACTTGCCCACTTCAGTCAAAATGTTCAGGACAGTCTGTCCAAGCAATCAGTAGCGATTTATCAGCCCCATGCATGCAGCATACGGATGAGAACACTGAAAAATAAAGATGTATAGAAGCGTCTGTGTGCTAAGTAGCTGTACAACGATATGGTTGATTGATTGACAGCCGTTTTGGAAAGGATATCTTGAAATACCTCCATCTCCCTCAGTTTAATCCTTCTCCATCTTCATCTGTGATAGAACCAGCTGTGTAACCCCCCGTCTCCTCACCACCCGCACCAACATATGCTTGCAGCTCAGAGTAATTTCCTCATTCTGTAAATGGGCACCAAGGAATTAGCACACTACTCTAGTGATGAACGTGCTGGTGTGGGACACAATCACTTCTCAGCTGTCCATATCTGTACCGCTTTATCACACACGTCAATAATACGTGCAACTTCACACGTGTCAGAGTATGTTTTTCAGAAATAGAAAAATGACAACAGCTGTGCCAAAAACGAACAAAAGACACACAGACAGAAAGACTAAAAGAACGACAGACAACACATGCCAATAGACAGAACGATAGAACAATAGATAGAATGATCTAATGAGAGACAGATAGATGGATAGATAGAGTAAAGAAAAGAGAGAGAGAAAGAACAAACGGGATAGATGGAGTACACACTGCTTTGTGAGCACAAAAGTGGGCTGAGGTGATTTGTACCTCGCTGGCTAAACTAACTCAGTGACTCACACGCAGCCTCATCAACATGACTCAGCAGTTATAAAACCACGACAAAAACAGATAGAGTGAAAGTATGAGTGTTAAAACAACACTCCAAATAGTTTCCGATCTTCTCCTATGTGCAACGCGTGAACATGACGCTGTCTCTAGTTGTCTAACTTTAGAATCACGAAATGAATCATCGGTTTCCAGCAAAGGCGCGCCACCTGCTGGCAGAGATTACAAACTGCACTTCTGGAAATATTCCAGTTTACATTGTAAACATGGTGAACTCAACTCAACACGACCCATGGAGAGAGACACACAGGAAAAAGTGGTAACTATGCACAGAATGCGTCAATACATTTAGAGAGTATAACTTTTTTTAAAAAGGTGGAGGTGATAGAGCGAATGTGAGGAGGAAAATGTCTCACAGGTGTCAGGGCTTGCTGAAGAGACGAGACTCGGTTCTGTCCACCATGGTTTAAACTTCAGCAGGTTTCTGATCTCCTCCTCGTCCTCATACAAATTTACCCTGCATCAATCACACAGACATGTCAATCAATCAAACTGACTCCCAAAACAAAGTGGGTCAAGAAACACAGTTGATGAGTGGATGTTCTGTTGTGTGTGAGATGTTGAATGAAATAATGTTTTAAATATTCATGTCATTGTAGTATTTTTGTAATTTTGACAGATTTGATGACACTCGATAATACAGGAACAGAGATGGTGGACTTACAAATAATGATCTGCACAAAATATTGTGGTCTCTGCATCTAGTCGATTGCGTCTCCTGAGCTCAGGAGCGGTGTTGTCGGGATCCTTCACATCAATCACCTCATTCAGCTCCTCCTGATTGGTGCAAAACAAAACAATTTCAGCTTATTTATTTTACAATATGACTAATGTCTTCTTTATAAAAAGCTTTTTTTAAAAAGACCGTATCTACAGTACAATCAGGGACAAATGTTCTTACTTGCAGTCTAGAGAAGACTCCAGACCTGAGGTTTCCAAAGCCATACTTGTGGTATTCTTTCAGCATCTCCGCTGGGGTTTCGGTGTAAATCTCCTGTTCTATCTGCCAATCAAACTCCTCCTCTTCATCTTCCTCCTCACATCCTCCACCACAGGCTTCTGAGAGAATGCCATCAGAGGGTGTTCAGAGAATACAGAATGAGAAGAAATTGAAATGAAAAGAAGAAGTAGTCACAAGAAGACGATCAGCTTCTCATACCCAAGTGAGAATTAAACCTCACCCGTGTCCTCCACCAGTGGTTTGGCAGATCTTGATCCCTTAGGAGCCAGGAGACTGGTGAGCATCTCCAAACCCTCAAAGTGCTGTCCGGCCGTCTCTTTAGGGACATGCAGCGTGAAGAGACCTGATACATACACACATAAAGTTGCTATTAAACAGATGCAGATGCTTTTCTGTATGTATTTTACGTACATTAATTTAAAGCGGATTACAGAAAAATTTAAATATATAGGGTGGGGACTTGGTTCTATTCATCAGTTGATGATTGGATGGAGACCGACCTGAATGTGAACTTGCATTAGATTCTAAGAAAAGGGTTCAAGAGGACTAAATGATTGGAGAAGTCTGTCGTTTCGCTGGAAGATCGAGTTATAATATTTCAATTAAAAACATAAGAGTGCATTTTCATTTCGTGCCAACTTCAAGAAATATTGGATATTCAAACCTTTATTACAACTTAAAAGTCAATCATTTAAAATATAATAATAATAATAGTAATGTTAACTTATAAGACTAAACTAAACAGATCTCTCTCTATCCAATCACCAACCAGTACATTCTTCACTTGGATGTATGTCACAACCACAGACTGTATAAACACAGAAGAGAATCTGACTTCCCTCACATTGAAACCTTAAAGCAACCATTCACCAAAAAATAAAAACTCAGTTCTTTCTTCGGTGGAATGCAAATTAAGGTATTTTTTAGTCCATACAATGAAAGTCAAGGGGTCCCAAACAATATTTTTCAAAATATCATCTTTTGTGTTACAGAAGAAAGTCTTGCGAACACTCTCGCCGTCTGCCAGGGGTGGAGCAAACAGATAGCCCCGCCCAAAATGTATGCCATTGGTTAAGCCACTGTTGCCGTGTAGGGCTGGTCGGGATTTTTAAACAAACAGAACAATGTTTTGAAAGCAGACACCTTTTTTTCTGGGAAATCGACCTACATGTGTCTTTCATAAAGTTGTCTACTATTAAGCTGGGATAGGAGAAAATTTTTAAAAATGAAAAAATAAAAATATATACACAGGTGATCCTTAAAGATTGTAGTTCTTAAAGATTTATGAATGATTTATAGTTCCTTTTGTAAACACAGAAAGCAATTAGAGGTGCTTAATGATAGACTACTATTAAATTATTCACTGCCTGTCGATCAAAGAGGACATGCTGAAATGAGGCCAATGAGATGTCAAGCAGAAGATCCCGTGGCCATTAGGTATAATTAAAAGCGCTAATAGGCAGCTCATTAAAAGACGTGTCGGGACTACGGCAGATCGGTCAGACACAATCACAGCGCTGCTTCTGCTGTTTCTTCCTGAATTAAAGATTGATAAGTACCACACGAAACAGAGATAGAGAGACAGCGAGAGTATAATCAAAGTGAAGGTGCATCCCAATAAAGAAAGAAGAGAACGATCAACCGGCTGATTAAATGTGAAAGAGAGAAGAGAGAGAGGAAGATTACTAAAATTGTGTTTATTATGTTACTTGGACATGCCTTTTCAGATAGAACAGCTATGTGACTGGCTAAATCATAAAGAAAGAAAAGGGGGGGAATAACAGTTCGACCTGGTTAAACCATCAAGACCATATTAAATCATCTAAGACCAGCTTAAACAAGCTATAATCAGCTTAGACTGGTAACAGAGATTTTTTAAAGGGATAGTTCACCCATGATGAAAACTCTTTCCAAACCTGTATGACATTCTATTTTTCTCTGGAACATGGAAAACATGGAAATGGCTCTGTGTTTCTTTTCTTTTGTCCATACAATGGAAGTCAATAGAGACCAAACTGCTTGGTTACCATCTTCAAAATATCTTCTTTTGTGTTTTTATAAAAAATAAAGAGAGCCATACAGATTTGAAACGACATGAGAGTGTGTAAATGATGGAAGACACTTTATTATTGGGTGATCTGTTCCTTTTTTTTTAGGGGACAAGAAATTATGAGAGAATGTGACAACTCCAAACCCATGTCTTTACTTCCACATGAGCACGATATCTGGAATATGTGCGCTAATCACTACCCCACCAGACTGGTGTTCAATCTTTGACTTCGTGTTTTCTTATGCAAAATTGCAGTGTTAAAAAAAGCAAAGGGATTATATTCGACACATTATATGCCAAACGGTTACAATCTCCAAGTCTGCACTTGACATGCTTGCAATAAACAACCTATAATTTTAGACCCTGCTGCACCATTAAAGATTAAAGCAGTGAATGTTGAAATGACAATAATTGCTTTGACTGCAGTGCTTCCAGATTTGTGAATGATTTATAATTTCTTGTTACTCTGTGTAAACACAGAGAGCAATTAGACATTCTTTATGATAGACTACGGCTAAATTATTCACTGGCTGTCGATCAAAGAGGACACGCTGAAACAAGGCCAATGAGATGTCAGGAACAGGATCCTGTGGCCATTATTTAGCAACTGGAAATCTTCATGCTATTTGGAGAGCAGTGAGACAGCTTGAACCGTCGTGAAAATTGTGAAATCAAAGGGGTGTATAAACAAATACTAACTTATCAATCGATTCCTTTGGAAATGTAAGAAGAGTAGCAACGTGCTGCCGTAAATTCCTTAATATTTCACCCTTTAATTCGATTTTTAAAAGATGTGCATTTTAGAATTTATTTCCACAGGACACTACAGAGAGCTTCTTTTGACCACAATCACAAACTCGAATTCAGGTCGCCTGAAAATATTTATTCTTTTACGCCCGGTGAGGTTTGTCTACCGTATCCTGTATGTGTGATTCACAAACAGTATCATTATTTCTGTGTCACAAATATTCACATTATCACAGAAGTACTGGGATAAATGTTTATGGTTCCGACAGAAGCACTGATGTCTACGGAAGTGATCAAAACAGAGCAAATCACCTTTTAAAAGTAACTTGCAGCTTCAAATAATGATGGTATAGATTACATTGTTACACCACCAGGTGGCGACAAGTTAAAAAATGTATTCATCATTGAATTATTCGAGGGATTCATTCAAAAATGCTGATTCATCCAGTAATGAAACAAGTATTTATGAGTGAGTCATTGAATCATTCATTCAAACTGTTTTTTTTTTTTTATTCATTCAGATTAATTAAACATTTTAAATAGACTCTAGCAATTAACATTTTGTTAGTAAATTTCACATTGTTCTGTTTAGTTGTCTGTTCAGAATGGTGGGAGAACAGTGATCTCTGTTTGAAACCAAAAATCGTGATTCTCAATTCATCCAAAATCGTGGAATCTTTTTCCATAGGCTAGGACATTTTTGCTTCTTCAAAAACAGCGCAGGTTTTCTGAGACTACAACAATAACAGAGAATGATTGCTACCTTTATCGATATCGAATGAAGCTTTTTCCCGCCCATCTTCTACTATTCTCCCAGGAAGAGTCAACCTTGAGGGTAGATGATTGCATCATTATTCATTAGTAATTATACAAAAAAATATATTTATACATATTTGCATTATAATACACACATGTGTGCATTTATCAGCAATATGCATTTGCCACCAAAAACCACAAGCATACATGTTCCTGCTAATAACCAAACTTAAAACCTAGTGGCATCTACAAATAAAGTATTCCAGACATTTGCTCAGAACTTGCAATGGAATTATGAGAAAGTATGGATTAGGTGTTCAAATGCTTTATGGGTTTCGGTCTCTATATTTGTTGGTAAAAGCTTTGTAAACATCGTATATTAAGTATTTTCCAGTGTTTAAGCACAACAGAATGTCATTCATGCCATGTGCAGGTGAATCACCTGAGAAAGTACGGCTTGGCATAGAACTTCAAATCTTCTCCCTGGATGTAGATGTCAAACTCGGATGTTCTGGTGTAGGGTACACGAATAATCACAGTAAGGAAATTGGCATCTTGACTCAGTTCAAACGCCGGTGTTATCATGATTACACGCAGCAAAGTTCTGCAGCAACGAGACAAATAAATAAATAGACAGATTACAAAAATTATTATTCAGATGGGGGGGAACAAAAACAAAAATCCTTTATCAATCAAACTAGACTTTCAGTGTCTGATTTAGCATTAAAAAGGTAATATAATATAATACAATGTAATTACAATAATATAACACATTTTTTTTTCAATTTAAAAATATAATATAACACAATCCTATTGAAATTAAAAAAAGAATCATCTAAGAGTTAAATGGTTTGTTCACCCAAAAATAAAAATTCTGTCATTAATTACTCACCCTCATGTCGTTCTACACCCGTAAGACCTTCGTTCATCTTCGAGCACAAATTAGGATATTTTTGATGCAATCCGATGGTTCAGTGAGGGCTCTATTGCCAGCCAAGAGAGGTACTAAAACATATTTAAAACAGTTCATGTGAGTACAGTGGTTCAAACGTAAAATTAAAACGAGACGAGAATACTTTTGTGCGCCAAAAAACTTTAAACGACTTTTCAACAATATCTAGTGATGGCCGATTTCAAAAGACTGCTTTGAAGCTTTACAGATCTTTTGTTTTGAATCAGTGATCACGTATCAAACTGCCAAAGTCACGTGAAGTACTGAAATTTGCGAAACACTTATGAGGTAAAGAAGCCTCACTTACTGAACCACTGAATCGAAACAAAAGGCTCGTAAAGCTTCGAAGCACTAGATGTCACTAGATATTGTTGAAAAGTCGTTATTTTGTGTTTTTGGTGCACAAAAAGTATTCTCCTTGCTTTATAAGATCAAGGTTGAACCACTGTACTCACATGAACTGTTTTGAATATGTTTTTAGTAGCTTTCTGGGCATCTGAATCTCACTGAGCCATCGGACTTCATCAAAAATATCTTAATTTGAGTTCCGAAGATGAACTTACAGGTGTAGAACGACATGAGGGTGAGTAATAAATGACAATTTTCATTTTTGGGTGAACTAACCCTTTAAATAACACCCTACTTACAAAATCCCAGAAATGTCAAATTTCTATCAGGTTATCCAGTAGAATATTATTCGATTTAACATTAAAATCTCCTGCAAGACCATTTAGCTTATAGCTTTCTTTAGTCTGATCATCTATCTTGGCACAATTTCACTGAACAACTAAGAACTGAGCAAAATTACAGCAAAACTTAGGTTCCCATTACTTGGACTGTGTGCAGTTTGTAAAGGTTGCTTCTAAACAAGAAAATCAACAACCTGGCACTGCAATATGAACTACAGATATTTCAGTCTTCTCAAGTAGTCTCTGACTGTTTGACAATCAATCAATATCTGAAGAAAGGGAATAACAGGGCAGCTTACAACTCCACCTTGTGGCTATTCAATTTGAACTCAATGAGACATAAACGACACCTTTGCCGACTAATACATTAATAAACCTTGGATGTGATTAGTTTAAAATGAAACTTTATTCTATTCAACAAAACACTGTTATTCACCAGTTAAGACACATTCTGATAATATCGAGGACTAAAATGAAAGAATACATCGATAAAGGTCATTCAAGTAACCAAACTGATTTGATAGGTGTGCACATTACAGAAAACAAACCCAAAATAATAAATTAAATGATAACTAAAGCCCAATGCAGGTCAGAAGTCTGCCCGTGTTTGTGCATGCAATGTTTATGCCACCATAAAGCAGGCAGGACACACTACACGCACTATTTCAGCCTTTAACGTTTTAAAATTGTATAGTACGATTTAAATAAGGAAATGGCAAATAGTATAAACATGATAAAAACAAAACTGATACCTTCACGCCTCTTCTGTGTACACTTCCATTCGATAAATATCAGTAACACATATGCAGCACATGGTCTGCTTCCGGCTTTCTCTGCTGCTCATGTTTTACCGTAATTCCACATATAAGGAGGACTACAAACCCACTTTAACATTAACCTCAATTTCTCATTGAAATACTACATGCACGTGGTCACGCTGACGGAATACATTGCAATGAATGTAATTTAAAAATGACACATTTATTAATAAAATTAAAAATGTATAATTCCTTCAATATTTGTTTGAGAAAAAACAATAGCTGCCATCATGCAACAATGAACATACAATAAAGTAATCTATAAAAAATTATATTATTTGGTTAAAAACGGTTGTTTTTATTTTTAGTACATGTAATAAAAAGTGTTAATATCACATGACAGACAGACATGCGTATAATATAATATAGTGTAATATAATATAAAATAATATAGTGTAATATAATATAATATAATACAATACAATATAATATAGGTAATACAATACAATATAATATTGTGTAATATAATATAAAATAATATAGTGTAATATAATATAATATAATGCAATATAATACAACATAATACAATACAACATAATATAATATAGTGTAATATAATATAAAATAATATAGTGTAATACGATACAATATAATATTGTGTAATATAATATAATATAATATAGTGTAATATAATATAAAATAATATAATGCAATATAATACAACATAATACAATATAATATAATATAATATAGTGTAATATAATATAAAATAATATAGTGTAATATAATATAATACAATACAATATAATATAATATAGTGTAATACAATACAATACAATATAATACAATATAATAAAATATAATATAGTTTAATACAATACAATACAATATAATATTGTGTAATATAATATAGTGTAATATAATATAATACAATACAATATAATATAATATAGTGTAATATAATATAATACAATACAATATAATATAGTGTAATACGATACAATATAATATTATGTAATATAATATAATATAATATAATATAGTGTAATATAATATAAAATAATATAATGCAATATAATACAATACAATATAATATAATATAGTGTAATATAATATAAAATAATATAGTGTAATTTAATATAATACAATACAATATAATATAATATAATATAGTGTAATACAATACAATACAATATAATATAATACAATACAATACAATATAATAAAATATAATATAGTTTAATACAATACAATACAATATAATATTGTGTAATATAATATAGTGTAAAATAATATAATATAATACAATAGTGAATACGAACAAAAATAATTTGTGACAGAAGTAGGCTATTATAAGTATTACGGTAAGGAGTGTAAGGTCCGCCTTCACAGATTCATATACGTGTGTGATATCGGCGCTAAGCGGAGCAGCATCGTCTTCATCATCACAGTACAAATGAAGAAGTATGGCTGCACACTACAAATATGTCCCCATGTTTTAACCAGAGCCATGGTTAAAACATTTCCCCGCGGACAGAGCACTTTTTCACCATGAGAATTCACGGCAAGATTGTGGCGATCGCGGTATGCTTTGGAGTTTTTCTACTTTTGTACTTTTTCGGGGGGAACGCTGCGGACGAGCCGCCGCTGAAAGAAGTTGTAAAAGAAAAACATTTTCCACCTTTCAATTATGGCGAGGATATAGCACGGGCGAAAGAAGCGAAGCAAACCCCGAAGAGCCACAGAAACCACCGAAACTAATCCGCAAAGAGCCGAAGTTGAGCAGCAGAGGAGGAGGGAATGTCATCGCAAAGACTCGGTATGAAACGCTTCAAGTGCAGCATCATGATCAACAACCAGTTTCATCCAAAACAGCATGCATACATACATATGTGTTACAAGATGTTTTCAAGCCGTTTTGAATATAATGCATGGGATAGAATGATATAGTATAATATAATGCTTGTTTTTTCTTCTACTGAAGTTCATACATGAGCTTCCTATCAACTCCCTTTTCTGTAGTCATGATCAGTGCATTAGTTTGATTCTCAAGGGAATTTATGACCTCAGTGTAATTTGCAGTCAAAGCAAATCAATGCAAGTACATGCTTTAATGACAACTCATAAATCATTGGTCATTTTCTGGACGACAACACGGCCAATCCAACCAGAGCTTCTTGTCAAAAGCCTGCTGTGACACTGGAGATTTTAGCAAGAATGTTTTGAACTTATTGTGCAATCTTATGTTTCTTAATGTAGCCGTGCATGACACAATTTCTGCTATTTCCACGTCCAGATTACACTGCTCTAATGTCTTAAATCTTGTCAGAGAGCAGTGTGTATCGCGCATGCTACAACACCAAGTCTAAGAGCCCCCTTTTCAGCCACGATTATCTCAATTGTGTTTTCATTATGGCTTTATTAAAAAGGTCACCTTGAATGCGGTTGCCTCGTTCCCAAAGGGTCTCAACGAAGGACGAAATCAATGAGTGCACACGGTCCCTTGAGACTCGAGGATGGAGTAGTTTATTCATCAAAATGATCCGCCCTTTCTGAAACATAATTAAAAGGAGCTGCCTCATTTATCCTTTAGGTGAACATTTGTATCCGTGTTTTGAAAGTGTAAAATCAATCACGTAAAGGTAGGCGAACTATAGATGGATGCTTTTCTGACAGGGTGAAATCAATCCTGCATTGAGGATGAGTTTAATATTCATTGCATGCCTTCTTTCAACAAGCATATGTTATCGCACCTCTGACAGCCTCACATAAACGCCACTAATTGCAGTTGTGAGATATCTCAACCCTTTGACCCTCCTGTTGGGTTTCCAGCAGTGATCCGTCTTCATGTCCACACCCCTGTGACTGCTCTCTGCTGATAAACCCACAATGCAAAGGGCTAATGCAGAGTGGGAAAATTAGTTAAACAGATCCACCGTACAAACAGGAGAGATCAGAGGGTGCGATTTGGAAAGGCTCTATGCGTTTAATTCCTGGCTCCCTATCCATCTCCGCAGAGGAAGGGGGAGGGGCAAAGCCATCTCATCCCGTATGACCTGTTGTTTTATTTAGAAGCGATTAACTCTTCCGCGCGAGTTTTTCCTTTTTAAGCGCATCCTCCAGACGTGCTTCCTGCCTCACTGTTGCAAAACAGACAAATGTGTCCCTGATGATACGTTTCATCACGTTCAGGGGGGCCCGAAGGCTCTGTTTTGTCCTGAGGGCTCTGGCAAACACAAACCTTTTGATTTTTTTTTCCTTTTTCTTTTCTGCTTTATTGTTGTATTATAAAAAGAATAATCACAAAAAAGTGAAAATTCTTTCATGTATTCAACCTCGTGTCACTCCACACCTGTATAAAGATATTTTTAAGAATGTAGAGTGCTGCACGAATTATGTATTTTGGTTGGCTGAAATCCGGAAATGAGTAGGCATTTTAGTACTTTCAGTTCCATCATCCTGAAGTCAAGGGTTTTTTTTTTTTGGTTTTTTTTTGGTTAAACGCTTAAAATAAAGTCTGTGGTTAACACAAGATATTTGCATCAGTAAAACCCCCTTGTGATCTTTTTTTAAAGCTTTTACTTTTCTTGAAAAAGGCAATTGCTAACAAACGGCTAAATGGGACTACGAGGTTGTCAGGGACATTAGACGACATCATTAGCAAACGATACTCACTAGTCCACTTTCACTGCCTCGTTGTGTTTAAAATGGTAAAAAAAAATTAAAAATCATAGATTTTTCCGATAATGTGTGGAGTGCCGTGATGTGAGAGTATACCACGCACAGATTCCATTCACAAAGTCCTGACTGCGAACACGGGAAATGACGCAAAATCTCTCGCGGTCAAATGTGACTTGGCAACTAAACAAACATGGCGGAAAAACAAACAAGAAGAAATGACGACGATAGTGTTTTGGACTGCTTTGTACGGAAAATTTGCGTTTTTCTTCAGCTCACGGATTTCTGATCGTAAATATTTAACTCATTGGATATTTATGATTTTGAATTTCAGTGCAGCCCAAACATTTTTCCAAGCAGATTCAGTCACTCTTAGCACACCCTCACACCACAGGGAAATCTGAGAAGATAATCTGTAGAACCATCAAGATAATCGGCCCGATTATCTTGTAGTGTGTGGGTGCCCTTAGCGCAACCTTTTTTAGGGAAAATGTTTTTAGAATAAAAGCTGAAAGAGCCGTCTTAATTGTGGCGATGTTGAGGTCATTCAACTGGTGTAGTTCGTTTAAAGCCTACTTTAGCTTTTTACTTTCTGCAAATGAATTTAAGTCTAAATACAAAAGTGTTCTTTTGTGAAAATTATGATAAATAAAACAAATAGGAATCATAAACTGTTGTTGGTTACAAAGCTTATTTTCTGCAATGACACAAAAGCCAATGCAAAAATCCTATTGGGTTTTTGGCGAGGGAACCAGGGTGAAACCAACTTCCTGGTTGACCTATAAAAAAAGTCATCACTCTTTTGTTGAACTGTTTAACCCGAAACATCTTTGGCTCCCGTTGACTTTCATCGTATCGACCAAAAAAGGCATTTTTCAAAACATCATCAATTTGCTCCAAAGAACAAAGAAGGACATGAATGACATGATGGCGAGTAAATAATAGTGGAATTTTCATTTTTGGATGAACTGCTCTTTTAGTAGGCCTATAACAAATTAAAATGACAATGAAGTAAACTTGCAGCATACGTTTACGTTTCTTTTTCTCACCCTTAGCCAAAAGAACCTGCATTACTGGAAAGTTGGGTGCATTCGCTGCCAGAATCGCAAAACAACACTGCACCCGTTTTTGCTGTACCTAGGAATAAATGTCTACTAACTGTCAAATGAATAGCTCGCTCTGTCATATGTAATGCAGCTATGACTAGTGGCAACTGCTGCATGGCAGCTACATTATATAAAGCAGTAAACATGTCATGGAGGAAGACTAAGAGCCCTCCATTTGTGTGTGTGTCTCTCTCTCTCTAGCCTTTTTTTTTATCACAGTTTCTACATGGAACGTCGAATATCTCTCCATTGTCACTTGTGCCTCTCGATGAGTTCATTCCTCCTCTGCAGTCTTTATCTTCTAGCCTGAAGCAATAACACTAACGTTTCACTTCAGGTTTTAAAATCAAGGTGCCACTGAAAAGCTGGCTCTGCCAGGACAGTCATGCAGACATTCTGACGAGGGGGAAAAAGTGCTAATAATTTGGTCGTACAGATTATGGAGTGGTGAATGGCTATAGGAAAAGCACTGGCTGAATTCCATACACGCAGCCTCGAGGGCCTGGCTTGAATCAGGCAGCATATTTGTTCTGTATATGGTTTTTTGGACCTCTCTTTGGTGTTTTCCATTGTTTTAGATTTTATGTTCAGGATTAGATTAGTGACTCTAGCGTGCATGATGCGCAAACCACCAGAGTTTCCCCAATCCAGTGTGAAGTGCAGCATAATTTCGATTCATCAACAAAGATACGATTACTGTTTATCTCATTGAGTCTATTCTGACTCTATTCTATATCATTGTGGAGACTAGTCCTTAATCTATTCATGAACCTAAAAACAAAACATTGCTAGAGTGCCAGAGTGTGCTAAGCACCCTCAAACGAAAGCAAGAGCACCCTCAGTTGATGGTACTGACTGTAATAACATCATATTGGTAAACAGATGCAGCAAAGACTACAGTGTGTATTTGTGTTGAACGTCAAAGGTTTCTATTTACTGTGCATTTTTGCAGTTTGAGCAATGTAACCGATCATTGTTGATTTCTTGAACACAATGGCCACTCAGTGGTGTTTTAATTTGGTCAGTATCCACTCACCGCTCATGAGTTTTCTGTGTATAATGGTGAAATGTAAAAAAAAAAAAAATGTCTGTACAACCATTCTTTCATAAATTGTTGCACTAAATGGAATCATCTCATAGACGTGTTCACAATGAAGTTATGGTGGTTCTATTGTGTCTACTCCATTTCATTTTCATTCATTTTTGGATCATTTTGATTTCATGTTGCCAGTTTTGTTTTGTTTACAGTCAATTGTGTCGCTCAATGAGGAACATCAGTGTCAGCATGAACTTTTACAGAAACTCAACTTTTGCTCAATAAGGAGTGCAATATTTAATTCAGCCTTCAGTCTAAATGTTTCCAGATGTGTCCTCTCAGACGGCAAGAATTTTTATAAGATCAGAGCATGTGAACATTTCGTGTTGATTAAAAAAGGGACCGAATTCAGTAGTGTGTTGTTCGTATGCTTGCTACGTTGATCAGAAAGTAAATGCCTCTCAATCTTGATCAAATGCTTGAAGAAATGAAAAGAACAAATTGTTTGATATCATTCAATCAGACCGTTGATGCAATTCCTGTTGCTTAATTTGCAGTGGTGTAAACAAGGGAAGCTTTTTCCACAGGAAACCGCAGCTTTCAAAGCAGATTCTGCAGTCTTTTATGATACTAGTCTATAAACCATAATAGGCAGAAAAATCTTTCAGGTGTGAAAATACCACTGCTTCCCTATTGTCAAACCCCAAGGTGTTTCCATGTTTTTCCTTTTCTTAATTTCACGTCATATCAAGGTCTGTGGTTCAGTTGAAACGAGAGCAAGAGTGTTTGCACGTCCTTGGCTTAATGGAAGCTCTTTGATGTCTGTCTGAAAGGCTGCGTGCTTTTCTTGCGGTATGAACTTGTTTCCTCCACCAAAGCCTTGGATAAATGGAGTACTTTTTTTCCCAGAGGTCGTCTCTTGGGTAGAGCTTAGAGGGTTAGAGAGTTTACTTCCCCGGAGTGATGGAGACTCAACATGAATCACAAAAGCAAACACCACTCCAATAACAATTTTGTTGGAGACTCAAGACAATGAAATGTGTATTCAAGTGAAACACCAGGTCACTTAAGTCATGACGAGGAAGAGTGCTACTCATCTACATGTTTAATGTCTCCTTTTGTCTTTGAAGTAGGGCTGTGCGATATGGCAAAAAATGTGATCACTGTATTTTTTTTTTCCCATTTTGATCGATATTCACCCCGCCTCGGTTGGAACCGACCGCCGACATATTTTGCTGACCGTCTGGGCGTTTTTGCATTCCACTGCAATAATTTTCAATTGTTTTTCCTATGTATCTGCGTGCTAGACGGATGTCTTGTGTTTTTTTGTAGCATCTCATGCATGACATGCCGTTCTAAAAACGCTTCGTTTAAAGGTACACGATGCATCTTTTGGCAACTGTCTGGTGGTTAAAAAAACAAAATTGCATGCATTTTGCGCAAGAACAGTGTTTTAGTTGTGCTTTGGCTCTGCGTAACTGTGTGGATGAATGGTTATTCTATTGCTCATAAATCATTCACCACCAGGCTAAAACATGTGATTTGCCCAGATGTTCGAGATTTTGTGTGCTCCATGTCAGCCTTTCCCACTCATTGTGACAACTAACCTATGCCACTCCCATACCATTCACGTGTCAAAATAACCGGAGCATTTACGGATATGATGAGACACGCATGGATGAGTAATGTATGTATGCAATATTTCCTGCAATAACCATCCCACTACGTCTAAAATATAAACACTTCTACCGTATTGTTCTGAACATAAGACAGTGTTCTTTCTTAGTAATACATCTGAAAAAAGGGTTCGTCTTACATTCAGGGTCTAGATGTCAATAATACACCCGGAACAACAGGTGGCGCCAAATATGAAAATAAATAAATAGTATATTATATTATATTATACATGTTCTTAATAAAATACAAGATTTGGTCTTCAAAAAGCCTTTTTCCAAAAGGTGCATCTTTTCATCTTACAGTCGGGGTCGTTTTATATTTGCAACAATACCTGGCTTACTATAGTGAATCTGACCTTCGTCTCGTGTTTGTATCAATAAAAACGTCTTATTCTTTTTCTAAATGCATTTGTCCTTGTATGCTCTCTGATCAAGTTGGTTGCAAATCTGACTCTGACTCAGAATTGTTTACCCTTGAATCATTTAAATGAGGTTCTCCATGTGCCAGAGGAACCGTGTTGTCTCATGGTTTGACCCAGCTGATTTGTACCAGATGTTTTTGTTGTTGATGTCACGGTTTGGATGAGTTTGGATGGATTTAAGCTGCTTTTCTTTACCTCTAGGCAGAAGAATGAGGTGGGGAACCTTGTGTCAAAGGTCACACGAGCAGAAGATGTCATGCACCTGGCAGTGGTGGCTTGTGGGAACCGTCTAGATGAAACGCTCAACATGGTGAAGTCAGCACTGCTCTTCAGCATAAAGAAGATCAAATTTCACATCTTTGCAGAGGAGGACTTGGCCGAACAATTTGAAAAAGGGGTGAGAGCCTGTCCCATGCTTCTTTCATCTTTGCTGTGGTCGATTCTAATGTCTAGCTGACTGGTGACCTATTTATAATCCAACATTAATTTCCTATGGTTTGAGTAGATTTACTTTTCTACGGCATATCTTTATTCTCAGAAAAGCATTGCTATGGATAACTGGCTTTCAGACAATGTTTCATCTCCTAACTATGCAGCTCTAAAAAAAAAAAAAAAAAAAAAATCTGGCACACATTTTTGGCATAATTTTTGTGGACTATTGCTTCTCTGATTTTTTTTTTTTTTTTTTTTTTTTTTCCTTAAAATCTCAAAATATAAAATGCCAGTACAACTAATAGGGCTGTAAATATTTTCTCTGAGAACAATTCAGTTTGATTACTGTTTTTGTTCAAAAAGTTTGACCAGTTCAGTTTATTATTTAGGTACAATTCATAATTTTTCCAGCGATTTGCTAAGGGAAACCCACTATAATTATTGCTTGTATTTGGGGTTGTGAACCGTTTGCAAACCTCCAATAACAAGCTCTTGCTCATGTGATGTATTAATTATAGTAATTATAATCATGACTGTCTTTTTACATCCTTTAGTAACTAGTTACACAATTTGCACCCTAAGATTTCTCAGTGTATTTAAACAGACCTTTGGCAGACCCCTGACTGTCAATTTTATTGTACTAGTGGCTTTGTGGTAACCCTCAGACAATGTCAGGCTAACCCTGACAACCGATCTGGTCAGGAGGGCAACGTGAGAAACCTCATGAATCTATTGATCTCTTCACCATGCCCTTTAACACATTATTTGGTTTCTGGTAGAGTGGTTTTTCTCCACAGTCCTAATCGTTTACAATGTTTCTCACCACAGAGGGATTGTTATTGAAAATAGCACTACATTGTTTTTTTACACGTAGACAGTTGATGCTGTTTGAGAGCTGCCCTCTGGCCTTGAGCTGATCTTGATCTAGTCCTGTGCCGTAGTGCTGAAGATAAAGAAACTGAAGGCTTTGAAGAGCGATGGAGAAGGAATGCAATGTCATGTTTGTTATTCCAAAGATTTCCTCTCTTTTCTGCAGCCTTTTCAGCAGTAGTTATTTGGCTATCAGCAGGATATAATAAACCAGTGCTTCTTAACTGATGTGTTGTGACTCAAAAATGCGTTGAAGGTCTTTTCTGATGCGATCGCGGACAACTGGGAAAAACAAAGCTAAGTTGATTTTTTTTTTTTTTGACATTTTTAAGGAAAGAAACTGACTTGGTTACTGACATGCATCGAAATAAATTTACACAGTTGAATTTACAATAAAATACTGTCAAGTTGAAGGTCACTTGGTATTATGGATAATAATAAGTATGGGGTAATCCAGGACTAGCTGTTCATTAAACATAGGTAAAGAACCACTTGACGTGAAGCCTCAGTTGCCTCTGCGGAGTGCATTCAAATCGTTTAATGCACAGCTAGTCATGGACTGATCCCGCTTATACCGTGGTCATTTGCTGGCATTGACAAGTCAAAGCTATTATTGATGGTTGCAGGGCAATAATTTGACCGGAACGGTAAAAATTACAATTACAATTACACCAACTGGGTGTAACTGACTAATACAATGTAATACACTCATGTCACGATTTGATACAAATCGCGATGCCGAACTAACGGTACGATATTATCAAGATATTTTAAGCCAAAAAGAAGAAGAGGGTTTTACTGTTGTTGTTATTATTATTATTATTATTAATCATTATAAAACATTTAAACATTTGTACATTATAATCATAGATTCCGGCTCCTGCGCCAGCATCACACACAGGTGTAGGAGAATGACAGGAAGGAGATTGAATTGTTGAATGAAGTTATTTTTGTTTTGTTTTTACACACAAAAAGTGTTCTCGTCGCTTCATAATATTAAGGTTGAATCACTGTAGTCACATGGACTATTTTATCGATGTCATTAATACCTTTCTGGACCTCAAAAGGTACAGTGACGTTGCTGCATATATTTGGTTCAGATACCTCTCAGATTTCATCAAAAATATCTTAATTTGTGTTCCGAAGATGAACGAAGGTCTTAGGAACAACATGAAGGTGAGTGGTTAATAACAGAAATTTCCTTTTTGGGTGAACTAACCCTTTTAGACTGAAAGCTTGTCAAGTCCTAGTTAGTTAGAACATCTTCTACACTGCATTCTATAAATCACAAATCTTACAAAAGATACAAGAAGTTGCTCTTTTGAAGGATTGGTATGGGTTTCTTTTCTCTCTTCTCTTCGCTCACACCTGTAGGCAATAGATGTGCGGCTAACCGAAGGCTGACAGTCATGACATTGACTGATTCTTTCAATTTCTTCTCACAGTTCAGTGTGTGGCCTCAGAAAGTGTCCTCCAGGTTTCACTACAGCATATATCCAATCACCTTCTCAGTGGGGAATGCAGACGAATGGAAGAAACTCTTCAAGCCATGTGCTGCCCAGAGGCTGTTTCTTCCTGTAGGTCCCTGCTGCTTAATGTTTTTTTTTTAATTTTTTTATTTGTTTGTGTTTTCCATCTCACCACACTGACTGTAACCAAGTGCTTCTTCTGATGTCAGGTTATCCTGAAGGACGTGGATTCGCTGTTGTACGTGGACACAGATGTTCTGTTTCTCCGCCCTATGGATGACATCTGGAAGTTTCTGAAGGCTTTCAACAGCACTCAGCTAGCTGCCATGGCCCCAGAGCATGAGATCCCCAAGATCGGCTGGTATAGCCGCTTCGCAAGGCACCCCTTTTACGGAGTCACAGGGGTCAATTCAGGGGTCATGCTGATGAACCTCACACGGATTCGTAGCACTCTGTTCAGGGTAAGGAACAATACAATTGACTTGACTTGAATGGTTGCTTTGTAGTTCTGGTTATGCTGAAATTTCAGTGGTGCAAAATCCTTGTCCACATAGCTGTATTTTAAACGTTAAATATAAAAAATGTATATATATCGGTTCCATTCCAGTCTTAATCTTATATTAGAGATTTTTTTATTTTTTATTTTATTTCAGTATCAGTTAGTGTCATATTTAAAGACTTATTTCACCCAAAAATGAAAATTCTGTCATTAATTACTCAACCTCATGTTGTTCCAAACCCAGAAGACTTTCGTTCATCTTCAGAACACAAATGAGGATCTTTTTTATGAAATCGGATAGCTTATAAAATCCTAAATTCAATGTGTTCATCATATAAAGTGATCGAGTTTCTTCAGAAAATGTGGACAAAACCGCTCAATTCATATGGAGTAGTTTTACGTCCTCTTTATGAATTTATTGAGGCGTCAAAGTGGTAGTTGCATTGGCCTTCAGTGGAGGGACAGAAAGCTCTCAGATTTCATCACAAATATCTTCATTTGTATTCTGAAGATGAAGGAAAGTCTTATGGGTTTGGAAAGACATGAGGGTGAGTGATTAATTACAGAATTGTAATTTTTGGGTGAACTAAGCCTTTATTTATAAGTGAGTGTTAGATGACAGCAAAGGTAATCTTTAAAAGCTCTAATAATGGCAAATCAATATCCTTTTTTATACTGTAGATTATAATGTGATGCCTAAATTCAATTGTAGCATTTAAAAAGCCCCATTTAAGTTTTTAGTTGTTTAATTTTTAATTTATTTAGACACAATAAGTAATCTTGAAAATAATTGTCAGCTCATCGATATCGGCCAAAATGTTAATATTGGTGCCTCTCTATCAAATACATTCTTATTTATGCGAACATATTACAAACATAACATACTTAATAATGCAAATATTTTCGATTGCATAGATTTTAGCTTCACTGTATTTTTGTGCTTGGTATTACTAGATATTGCCAGTGTTTTCCTTATGTAGTTGATTCCTCATGGTATTGGCCTGAGTCTCTGGCGTTCGCATATCTTCTGAGGTTTCTTTGCACATTTAAACCCTTTTAACCTCCAGGCTGTTTTTAGTAGGCAGTGATGGAAGTCTACTGATTGCCATCCATTGAGAGCGAGAGAGTGGCTGACAGCAGTCTGGATTAGCATATTTCTGTAACTCAGCTAGAACTGTAATTTCCAACCCAAGCACATTTTCAAGGCTGTCTGGGGGGACAAAAAAAAATTTCTCTTTCTGAAAAAAAACTCCATTTCCATATCAACAGCTGTCTGAAAAGTGGCTGCCAGACTCACTGTTGAGGAAAATAACCTGCCACTATTGATTTTACAGAACAGCATGATCGCCAGCGGTCTGTCATGGGAAAATCTGCTACACCCTCTCTATCAGAAATACAAGAACCACATCACATGGGGAGACCAAGACCTCCTCAACATCATCTTCCACTACAATCCAGGTACATGTGTGTTTGCTCAAAGATATGCTTGATTATGGGGAGTATGATTTGATAACACTAGCAAAAAAAGAACTTTGGAGTTCCAAAGTTTTTGGACACACGTTATATTAATACCATGTGCCATTGTATCAAAATAAAAATATATCAAAATAACGCATTTTTGACATGTAATATACTAATAGTGTGTTTTGAAGACCCATTATTAATTCTTAATCTTTGAAGTACCTTGAAGTATCTTGGAAAAGCCACGGTATATCAAAATACATTGGCTTTACCAGCTTTTGGACATAATACTATATTTTTCCGAAAGCTGGTACATATTATAGTAAATATCAAAATACCCAAGTATTACCTTGTTTTTAAAAATGTAACATGGTGTATATATGGAAAGATCATGATATTAGCAAATGTGAGACTGTCACTGCACCATTAGACTTCCCTTACTTTCTGTCATTAGAAAGTAAGGAAATGTTTTTCAGTGCATCATTTAAACTTTAATATAAACATGTCTACTTTCTTTATTTTTGTTGATTTGCACTCTAGAGTGTTACCGCACAGTATTTAATTGTTTTTTGCTGAAGGCTTTGAATTCAAGTTGAAAAGCTGTTTTTCTATATGTGAAGCCTTGCAGCTTTGTATCACATGCATATCAACTAAACTTTCCAACTCTGAGTATTATTTTGTTGTGCAGAGTTGGAAGTTCTGAAAATAAAATAAAAAGACCTGATATGGTTCAGGAAAGTTTTTCCCGTAAAACTCTTTCTTCGTCCTCCTGAAAGTTGCCGGTTTATCTGGGTTTTATAGAGTTAACAAGTATGAACTCGTGTGACAGATACTGACAGGTGCAGTTATAAAAGTCTCTAAATTGGTGAGACATTTGGCAAGAGTAGTGCTTGTTTGACAACTGTAATGGAACAGATCCAAAAGACTTGCACAACTACAAACACCAACAAATAGAAGAAAAAATATTCTCAGCATAGCTACGTTATTTGCAGTTTGGATAAAACGTTGAATATTTTTCTTTGTGTCTACAGAGTGTCTGTACATATTTCCATGCCAGTGGAACTACAGGCCAGATCACTGCATGTATGGAAGCAATTGCAAAGCTGCGGAAGAAGAGGGAGTGTCTATTCTTCATGGTAACCGTGGAGTGTACCATGACGACAAGCAGCCCGCATTCAAAGTGGTGTACGATGCCATACATGAGGTGAGCTGGCACTATCTTGTCAGAAGACCGTTATATGGTAAAACTAATAGAACAGCTGTCAGATTAATGAAAATTATATATGTTATGTTCTAGGGCTGTCAGAATTAATCCTTTAATCCTTTGGCTGTGCTAGACTTACAGTATATGATCATGCTATCATTCATTCAAGTCCTATTAAACCTTTCAAGTGAGATAAGACATAAAAAAAAGAACTCAAATCTTTACTGGTGCGCTGTCCGTGAAGTGGCTCTCTCAAACATCCAAAACGCAGAGATCTCTTTTGCGCTTTAACAGACCAAAAAAAACAAAAAACAGAATTATGTAAAAATTTAGTCGAGTATCCTTATAGGCACAGTCTTAAATGAGTTAGGAAGTGGTGTATATATATACACACACACACACACACACACACACACACACACACACACACACACACACACACACACACTCTTTCAACACAAAATGTTTTACCAACTAATAAGTACAGCACTTTTAGAGTTTCATCGCTCTGCCTAATGTGAGCATACGTTTTGGGACAGTTTAACTTAAGTAAATGTAAAAGTGTAAAAGCTAATATTTAGTAAAACCTTGCAGGCAATCAAAGGAGCAAGTCTGTGATCCATAGACATCACCAGACTCTTGATTTCACACCTTGAAATGCTTTTCCAGGCCTTTAATTTTATATATATATATATATATATCCTACAAATCATTTGTCTTTAATTTTTTCATAAGATTTTAAGCTTAAGAAATATAATCCATTTATCTTTGCTTGCTCAGACCACTTTCTAATTTTTCAGTGCTTACAAAGCAAATCCTGAGGGTGTTGAATCATGAGAATAAATAGAAGTGTTGCATTGTGCGTTCAGAATGCAGTCTCCTTGAATCTCTCCTTGAAGGCTAATAGCAGGAAAGCGTCTCTTCAAGAGGAAGCCTTTTGTATGGTTGAGTCACGTGGGCCCCTCTGCTGTTCAGAATTCAGTCAGATATTAAATGTGGACCTTGTTCATTGTGCCTCCACAATTATACCAAAGCAGTTCCTTGAACAATTATATATTTCATCTTTTCTTTCAGTATCCCTTTGAAGAGAACTTGTTCCAGTCTTTGTTTTACCCTCTTCAGACTAAGTTCCTAGACACAGTTAACACCCTTTGTGGACGAATACCACAGGTGTTCCTCAAACAGATCGAGAAGACCATGAGGGCTGTTTATGAGAAAAAAGTAGTGCGCCATGTCCGACTGCCACACGAGAAGTGAGCCTCAACTGCATTTTGACATCATAAGGAAGAGTCTCTGCCTGCTGCTTGGATCAGAGTGCTTTTGCTTCCATTGAAGATGAGCAATGCCAGAGGCAAGCTACATTTGGTCCATTAGGCCCAGAATGAGCTTCATGAGCCAACAGAGTTGGAGATTTAATCGGGAACAAGCAACAGTTTTGGTCTGCTGAATGGATACAGAGACGTAACCAAGTGCAACTGTGGGTAACCAACCATTTGAATGGTCCTGAAAGAATATGAGTGACTCGTTGGCAAAGCTGTTTTCAGCAAATCCAAAAATATGAATTCAGAGCTGTTTATTTACAACTGTGTTGTACCATTTTTCTGCCTCTAGTTTATGTCTAGTATTACGCAATTGGAGTATTCATGTCTCAGAACAGTTTATCTAATTCTTGTACTTAAGTGGCTGCATCAATTTGTTTGAACATTCTGCTGCTTAATAGCATGAGATAACGCCTTGTTTTCGAGCCACAAAAATGAATGTAGCACGCAAAAACGACCAAAGAGAAATAGCCTGTCAGCCTTTAGAACTCTGTAAAATGTACATTCAGTTTAAGCACAGCCTTAATGGTGGATGATCACACTGTTTACATTGAAGATGACTTGTTAGTGAGATTAGAAAGGAGTCTGATGTTGTAATGTTTTTTGGCGGGTAGCATTTTAATATATATGTATAGAATATCACAAGTCAGGTGTCCTGTATTTTGATATGACAAGCCTATTCTGATGGACATCGTGAATTCGATGTTGAATATGTGGCGGGATGTCCTTTTAGGACACCCTATACCCGTTTCTGAGAGCTTCCCGAAAGGTCTAAGTGTTAAAATATGTTTTTGCAATATTCAGTCTCGTCAATCAATTTCAGAGGACACATTTTGCCGTTTTATCCTGTGCTTTGTTAGGAGTTTGAACTTCTGCCATAGTGGGATTAAATAAACGGGATCATTTTAAATAAATGTGCTGATTTGAAAGGTTTCTACATCATGACAGTATTATATACATAACAACACTATAATAAAACAATACACAAATGTACAGTTTGCAGTTAATTGCACTTTTTTTTTTTTAAACAAATATTTTAGAGAAAGTAAAATGAATGAGAATTAAAAATGGCAACAAGATTAGTTTAACAAACTCTCTGGACCCAGTTGGATCAGTTTACCCATTTCTTTTTCTTTTCTTTTTACACATTCTAAAATCTTTTTAAGTTTGTGTAATCACAGCCTTCTAATTTTCTTGCCTATTTCTGTGTGAAAGTACAAACATTTTAAAGGGGAAGAGTGTGTTGTAAGTGTTTTGATGTGTTTTGACATGTTAATTTAGCACAATGTGCTTCATAATACGTGTGACCAGTTTCCAGCCTCCTGTCATTGGTCTGGGATCAGTGATGAGATTTATTTAACTGGAAACTCAAGAGACTATCATACATCTCATGTTATCTCTGTGTCAAGAGATGCACCAGCGATGTTCATTGTATCAAGTGTGCTTTCCCGTCTTTCTGAATGTCTTCTATTGTGTGTGTTATTGTCCTTTTATACAGAAGTGTGTATGCCAGAAATGTAATAAATATGCATTTAATATTCATTTGGCTTTGTCTCAGTTCTTTTTGTGTCGAATTGATCTATTATTGTTGAATTGATCTTCCTCACTGAACTGCGCTGAGCAGGACGATTACGTCACTGTTTTCTGCAGTGCTGATATACCTAAATTAACTAGACTAATAACTACTGATATTTGCAACGGAATGAATCAATAATATATAGAATAAGCTGCACAATGACACCATTTTCTTATTAATGTGAAGCCACAATTTGCATTGTAAAAAGCGCTATATAAATAAAGATGACTTGACTCGACTATTATATAAAAATTCACGTTTCATCAGTGTCATCATGTAAAACAATCTATACAAGATGTGCATAGGCAAGACTTAATGTAATGTCATTAAAAGTTTAAAAACATATTAATTATAAACATTGTCACACATTAGAATATTAGCTGGTGTTATATTTTGATGGGATGTTGGTTACTATAGTAGTAGCCAAAGTAAATTTGACCATTTTAAAGTAAATTCAAGTTCCACAGCGAGATAAGTCATACTTTATTTTTAAGTAAATAGATGAGCGTTCAATTATAAATAGGCTAATAATGCTAGTCAGACTGCGCAAGACATTGAGGCCGTGTTCAAAACATTATGTCTACGTAGTCAGCTCACTAGGATGTGAGGTATAGCTACAAAGATACTGCATCCGTATGACTAAATGTCCCCAAAATGATGTTTAGGTAGGCAGCTGACTGGGTTTTGAAACGCAGACATATATTGCGCAACAGTCAGCTCTCCTGAAGAGCGGCCGGCAGTGACGTAGCAGCCGCGGCCATATTGAAATGTTTCCCCTGCCCTCTTCCTCACTGAGCTCAACTGCAGCCATCAACCCTCGATTTTTAGCTGGAGACAGGGACAACAACACAGACATGGAGATAGACACTCTTCTGGAAGCTCTTAAAGGTACCCGCTTGTGTGTGTTGAGGGGCTCTGCGTGGGTTTAGAGAGGACTTATATGTGCTTATGAGCTTGTAATGTGAGTTAGCTCATGTTAGCATGGCCTGTGGCTAAATGGCTTTTACTGTTTTTCGAGGTCTGCTGTGCGTTAAAAGCAGGTTTCATCCTCCTACTTTATGACTTGTGTCATTTTTGCCCCAAAATTGATAAGTAATACGTTAATAAATAAGAGTTTTTCGCTGAGATAACTTGTTAGTGGTTTGGGATGTTATAGAGCTGATTCAAGTGTATTACACATCGATTTATCCAGGGTTAACTCTAAACTAGTGAATAATTTAATTTTCTTTATAAGTTTCTTTTATAATGTGACTTTTCTTGGCATTTGCATCCTAACCGAAGTTGTGTTCTCAGCTCTACGCTTATAGAGTACATAATCATAACGATAACCATCATAATAATCATTTGTCTTTTATATGTGCGCTTGTGTTTATAGTCGGAGTAAGTGTTAATAGTTTTGGGGATTAAATGACATAAAGCTCAGATCTTTTATTGTACCTGTATTAGCTAAGCTCTTGTGTAAGTGTGTTAGCAGACGGATTTAATATTTATTCATATTGTTTTATGAAAAGCATATTATTCCAAGACTGCTTCACAGTTATTTTCAGAGTGCTCCGAATAGTTGTCGAAAAGAAAATGAATTTGGACCTTTTAAGATGACATAAAACTATTAAATAAAACTGGTACGTTGTAGTTAACTATTATATTATAGAAACATGCACTTTTTTCATGAAAGCAAAAATAGGGTAAGAACTAGAATAGACTAGCTAGATATAGAATTGAAGGTATTACTAGATTTTGCAGTTAAATGCACTCCTGAACTAAGGTGCCTGGATTGTATTCAATACAGATATTCATATGAAATCGAGAATGCGAATTGTATTATTGTGTTTGCTGCAGATTTTGATAAGAAGGCGAAGAAAGAAGCGTCTCCGGCGTTGGACCAGTTTTTGTGCCATATTGCAAAGACCGGGGAAACCCTGTAAGTACTTCCAGACATCTGTTGAGTGATCTAAGAGGGACACAGAAAACCCAACTACCTTTGTGTTTCAGTGGTTGGTTTAAAACCATCACTGCTTTTCTGGGTAACACCACAAGGTAGTTTATTTTAACACTGCAGCACTTTTGGTTTTGTTCCAAAACACACTGAACCTTGTCCTTATCGACTAGATCTGCTTTAGATCACCTGCCCTCATTTCATGAAGTAATTGTGAGAATACAAAGTCAGATGCATGTAGAGAGATCAGTTGCATTTATGTCTCTGAAATACATGCTTGTGATTGTTGCATTGAGTTCTGGGATGAAATTTTTGCATAATGACCACTGGACTGTGTGGCCATTTGTTGTTTTTTTCATGCAATATATCTGTGCTATTTTATTGTCACTCATCACACTGGTCTTTTCTGACCATATGTTCAAACTGACCATATGACCTAATGTTCAAAAAAAATATTTTTGGGGGCTTGGTGGCCATGTAATAAAAGAGAATCATGACCTTACAAATTGTAGTTGTCTGTGTGACTGAGTTACTAATGCTCCATATTGTCACCACTTCAGGGTGTCCTGGTCTCAGTTTAAAAGCTACTTCATATTCAAACTGGAGAAAGTAATGGAGGATTTCCGAGAATCGGCCCCAGAGCAGCGAGGGCCTGCCAACCCAAACGTGGAATCTATTCCTTTCGAAGAAATGAAGGAGAGAATTCTTAAGATTGTCAATGGATACAATGGGTTAGTAACACTCTTAATTAATTGCATTGTGTGGCGCTGTCACCATTTTCCTTTCAGAAAAGGACTGGGGTTTGTCCCTGTAATAAGTGTAAGCTGTTCGGGAAAAAAAGAGCAAGCCTGTCTCTTTACCCCAGAGCAAGTGTGCCATCTTCTGGCTGTTGAATATAACTAAGCCTGCACCATTCCTTGTTAAGTGTATCAGGACTGAGTAGAGAAGATTTGGTGCTAATTCTCTAAGGCTTGTTGTGGAGCAGCTAATTGAAATATTATTCAAATATTTTCGCTGTTTAGGATCCCTTTTACTATCCAGCGCTTATGTGAGCTGCTCACTGAACCTAAGAGGAACTACACAGGAACGGAGAAGTTTCTCAGAGGGGTAGAGAAGGTCAGTGTGTGATGCATTATTCAGTTTTAAAAATGCTAATAAATGGATGCTGTTTAGATGCATGTAGTGGTGCACTTGCTACAAAATATTTTGAGGCATCTTCTTCATGTTCTTATAGGGGTGACAGTCCATTCCCAGTATGTTCTTTTTGTATTTGCATTTTTATTGTAGTTTTTCTACATTCCGTCTGAAGTCAGATATGAGATATTATTACTTGCTATCTCTGATTTCCATAAAGGTACACTGTTGATTTCTGGTCGCTTGCATTTGTTTCGCAGGTGTGCGATTATCGATATATAGAATTTTTTTTTTTTTACATTGCTTTACACACTTGTCTCTTCAGTGTTTGCTAAATGGGTTTTATTATTATGCAATAAAGGACGTTTGACTCATTTGTTTTATGTGCTTAAAAGTGATTTGATTATCACTAAAAGGGCCACATCTTAAAGGCTTAGTTCACCCAAAAATGTTCCATTGACTATCCATATGACTGTCTTGTTTCAGACGAACACCGAAATCTATTTCAAAATATCCTGGTTCTTCCAAGCTTTATAATGGTACTGAATAGGGAGCTAGATTTTGAAACTTAAGAAAAAAGCATCCATCCATCATAAAAACATTCTATACAGCTCCAGGGGACTAATAAAGGCCTTCTGAAGAGAAATGATTGGTTTTTGTAAGAAAAATATCCATATAGAACCTTATCAACTATAATAACTAGCTTCCAGAAGACGGCCATATGCATCGATTTGTGGCGGAAGAGTAACCTCTGACCCAACGTTGTCACTAATGCGGAAGAGCAGAGGATGGAGCAAAACAAAACACTGGTTGAATTAGAAGTCTAAAATGAGAAATTTTAAAGAGAAATGTTGGACGATTTTGATATATTAAAGAAGCTTGAGTACGTTGCTTTTTGTTTAAACCAAAAGACGCATCTGAGCTTATGCTCCTACATCCTGTGTCATACATCGCGTCAGGGGGTTACTCATTTGGCACTAGTGAACTGTCCCTTTAATGAAATGCAAGCAGGAAAAACTTTCATTCTGCGCTTTTTTTCACACAACTAGGAGGTTGTAAATGCAGAATTTCTTGCTTATGTTATGTAATATTGATTGTTTTCTCTCTTTGTCAGAATGTGATGGTGGTCAGTTGCATTTATCCTACATCTGAGTAAGTAATTACTGTTCAGTATTAAATATCGCAAAACTATAGCAGCTTGATTTGATCACCTGGATATCTTTAATTACTGTAGACTAATGAAGAGCTATTCTTGGACTTTGTAGGAAAAATGGCTGCAGCGGTGTTAACAGGATGAATGGAGTCATGTTGTCAGGGAACACATCTGCCTTCACAGACAGGTGAGGAAATGGTGCCTAGGAATACTTGCTAAACTACTTTCTTTTTTTTTTTTTTTTTAAATAGGCTTAACTTAATTTTCCTGTATATTACAGGAAAGTGAATGGTCCAGGAACACCCAGACCATTAAACAGACAGAAACACTCCATGTCCAGTTCGCTGGCCACAAACGGCCTGCCGGACAGTACAGAAAACAAAGAGACGAACACGTCACAAGGACACAGCAAAACGGCCAGGTAGTTCGACATCATATCTCATCTTTCATGATTTTGTTTGTGTGAAATGCTAATGGTTGCATCAATGAACGTGTTCACTTATCTCTCAAATGATGATTAATTAAACGGCTTAAACTTCAGCAGCCCTGAATATGCTTTACATTAGAGAATTACAGAATATATCTTTTTTTCCAGTGATGCATCTGTATCAGGCATTGGTGGGCCTCTCAGCAGCTCTGTAAAAAACAAACACTTGGACGATGAGGAAGATGAAGGAATGGAGGAGGAGGAACATGAAGTAAAGAGACTCAAATTTAACCTGGATGGCAATGAAGAAGATGAGGATGAAGATGACGTAGACGAGCAGATTGTAGAGACACCCAGATCCACGTCGACCAAAAGCTCCTCAGATAAGTCGGAGGATGCCGAATCACCATCATCCATGTTGCAGGAGGGGAGTGAAGAAGAGGAAGAAAGTAAACCTCATGGTTCAGTTGGAGGCTCTGAGGACCAAGGTAGCGTAATCTGTTTGTTTGTCCACTTTTAGGGTGTATTGTATACACTATAGGGGTCTAATGTATTCTGTTCTTTGCTAATGTAGAGCCTTCCAGCACACAGCCTGAGTGTCCTGCTGCAGATTCCAGAGAGGCTTTTACTGAGAGGGAGGTTCCCTGTGGCTCAGATGACTCCTCAGAAGAGCCCAGTGATATGGACCAATCGGAGCAGAGAGCCCCGGCGGGTGTGGCCTCTAGCCCTGAGTTGAGAGTAGGGGAGGAGCCAAGCGAGCAGGTCAGCAGCAGTAGCACTGATGAAAATGCCTCTGGACCCACATCCAGCAGCAGTAGCGTAGAATCACCCACAGAGGGCGACTCTGGGTCAGGGGCCCTGGACTCAGAGAGTGCAGAGGAGGAGCCTATGGAGCAGGACTAAAAGCCTGCAGACTACTGCCCTAAACAATAACTGCATACTTTTGTGGAGATTAAGACGGCACACACTTAAGTGGCCTTCCACAAAGGCCGTCAGAAGCAACACCCAATCTACCACCAATGCGCCTTTTGGTCGAGAGTCCACCTAACTTCTCCAACCTTTCCGAACGGACACTTTATGCAGATGTACATATGATTTTATTGCTGAAGTCAAGGTTTTAAACTCCTCCTTTTTTCTTTTTTTTTACAGTTTCTTTCCTTCCTAACTTCATCTGTGTCATGGTTTCTGCCAGTTTGACTGAAGTTCTTTGGTGTCCAGTAATCACACTGTCAACTGTGACATCACTAAACGGCTAATTAAAAGAATATTCATGGATAAATACAAGTTAGTCTTTTGACACAGCTGTGGGATACTTTTGGTTCCTACAGGAAATGATTCCGACTCATTGCTCCGTTAGACAAAGCAAAAGTGGATGACGTTTTGCCCATAGACTTCTATAATAAATCAATTCCAAGACTAATATAAAAATATTTTATTGTAGAGTCTCTACTGTTGTTAAAGCTTAACTTGTATTTAACCTGTGATATATCTTTTAATATTTTAGTCTTTGTTGAAGAGAAAGTTCAATCTTTATCCAGACTTGTTCTAAGTTTTACCACACCTACTAGGACGTTTCTCCTCTGCATTGGTGTATTAATAGTTTAGTCACAGTGTCAAACATCAGGGCAGTGGAGCTGTCTCTGAAGACTCATAACTGGCCGCGTTACTGGTTATGTTCCAAGCAAATACAAGCCATAGCTATCTTTTGGTCTGTTAAATGATTCAAGCCTGGTGTAACATCATTTCTTTCTGGTCCTTTGTGTGTAACTGACAGGATGTAAAATCTATTTTCTCACTCGCTGCCACCTTCGCCATTGTATTATCCTGCAGTCTGCGCTGCATTGAAAGTGAGTGGTTTATGTCGGGTACATTTACCTCTTGATTTAAACTGACTTCATGATTCAAATTAATTTATACCAGCATTTCAATCTATTTCACGAGAAGTTGTTTTGATTTTTGTTGTTTTGGCAGGTGGTTATTGACTGCTCTGACTAGCTCAATTTTAATGTCATTTGTGGCAGTCTAACCCCAAGTTGTCCCACCGATAACAGCTGGCTGCCATTTTGCAGCTGTGCGATTTTTGATATTTAGAATTTTTAAATTTCTGTAAAGTAGTGTTTTGTAGAGCATTGTGTTCACTGCCTTTTGTGCATCCATATATACTTGTATAATTTTTTTGGTGTTTTACTGAATGCGTGTGGTTTCAATACAGTATTCAGATGAAGCAATAAATGTTATTGTTTTAAATGTTTGGAAGACTCTTTAATTTGTTAAACATGATTATGTATCTGAAAGTATTACAAAGTTTCTTGCGTTAGAATTTAAGGTAAGATTTTTCAACCGTTTTTACACATCTGCCATGGTCCTCTGAGTGTTTGCCAAGGTGTTTTCAATGTGATCTGATTGAAATGCTTGTAAAGTGTAAACAGGGCCTAAATATGGCAAAAAAGCCCACAGATTTACATTGAAGAAAGGACCTGTTTTATTGACATCAAAAGTTCATTGAGAGAAGTAATAAAACAACTCAACAAGCCACACAATTTGATGCATGTTCCCAGTGTTTGCTATGGACAAATTCTACAACAAACCACTAACTAGTAGGGATGTCATTCATAGGAGGATTATAGTTACATAACGTCTCTTATTCTTTCATCCAGGCCTTTTCATAATCCTTAATCATGTTCCTCAAATTAATGCACGCTAATTCATTTTGCTGTTATTAAGCTCTTGCATAAATTTCTGCTTCATTTCCTAAATACAACTTTCCTTTTCTTTTGTCACAGTCACATGTCTCCTGCTGACTCAGAATAATGATTTTCGCAGGTTCTTTCTAGAATGGAACGCTTATTTCACCTGTCTTGTGTTTGTGCTCATATTGACTGGCTATTTTCAGGGTCACATGAGTATGGGTTACTGAAATTTACCCAGCCCTCTCGGAGGAAATAAAAAGTGGATTGTCTAAATCCTGCCACGATGCGCAGTCAGAGGTTACGTTTAACTGTCGTCTTTGAACGCCCATCTCTTGGGAAATAACCCTGCATGCTGTGGGAATAGAAACAAGTCTTAAGTAAATGAATTGTAATTTGATCCCAGAGACCGGCAACCGAAGCTTATTAATAGTGATGAAGTCGAGTGACTTTTAAGACATTTCTTGAGTTAGCTGAGCTCCTCACATAACAGATATGTAGCATCTGGACCAATCAGACACACACAAATTATTCATTATATTCAATGAATAATCCAGCAAACTCAACTCTCTCAAATGTCTGTGAACCATCCCTCGAAAACTGAGACTCTGGTTATAGGACACAGGAAGACTCATAAGGTTTACAAACAGAAGGAATTTGCAGAGACTTGGGACTGAGACTTAATACTCATGATTTTCCTTCTATAGGGTTTGACCTATGTATTAATTCTCTCTTTTGAACTCCTTTGTATTATTATGCAACTCTGTTTCAGATGCTCTTCGATCTCTGAGGTACAATTCAAGTATCGTAGGATATACTAAATTGCTGCTAGTTAAAGTTTGGAACCTCCTTTGTTAACAAAGGAGCTTTGTAATGAATACTAATAATTCTATCTGGTTTTTTGACTTTGCTCCATAGCTCCATTTCCTGTTCCCACTTCCGGTTTCACTCTCACTTCTCATTTACCTATGTATGTGTGATTTGTGTGTATATATGTGTTTGTTAGTTTAGTTATGTGTTCGTGATTTAGATAATAACTTGTGCACAATACATGTTTGGTTCTGACTCCCTGTCTGTGAATAAATTGTCACTTAAATGATTTAGATTTTGTTACAAGCTCTAAGTGCTGTAAATGCTAAGAAAGTGTTCACAGGATGAACTGATTGATTGTAATTTAATGTAGCTACATCAAGTTATTCTGATTATAATTATAAATATTTGAATCAGTTAATGAATAATTATTAATATTTTCCTTTTGAGCTAATTTCAAAGGCTCTAAAATCTTCAGTACGTCTAGGTAACCCAAAAATTAACCCCAAAATCACTCTTAAAAATAAAGGTTATCTATTGGCATTGAAGATCCTTTAAACTCCATGGAACCTTTTCAACGCACAAAAGGTTCTTTCTATATTTAGTTTTCTCAGATTTTCAAAACATTCTTCACACTAAGTGTTCACTCTATGATGAACCAAAAATGGTTCAAGTATGGAACTGCTGCAAAATACCCCTTTTGGAGCCTTTATTTTTAAGAGTGTATTTTATTTTTTTTTCATTGACATTTACCATAATGTGTACCATAAATTATAAATGTAATTTGTAACATTAAAAGCTATACATCAAATTTTTAAATGTGGGGGGGGTAAAATGCACTTATTAGGATAAGCATCCTAAAAATATCCTTCATTTTCTTTTAGGGAATATGTTTTTTTCCCTTATTTATTTTTTATTTAATAGTGAAATGCAGTGGGTCATATAGATTACAACATATGATTTTTCATTAATCATCAAAGAGGACATGAAGTGACGGGTACCCTAAGTCTTAGCAGCATAGAACATCAAACCTTGTGTGCTGACTACCAAAAACTCATTACTTGGGGATAAGAGGATAATTGACCACAATAATGTCAAGATTTGCATGAAAAAACAAAACCATATGCTAAACATATTCAGAAACACAGTTTGCACATTTCTGGTAAGCTGATCCATTGACTGAGAAATAATGTGAAGGTTATTGATTTTTCTTGAACACTTATTGGAAATCTTGGTCTGCCCCCATGTTATAACTCAAAATG
Organism: Opsariichthys bidens; assembly: GCA_037194245.1. NCBI lineage: Eukaryota > Metazoa > Chordata > Actinopteri > Cypriniformes > Xenocyprididae > Opsariichthys > Opsariichthys bidens. The sequence goes on along the minus strand of CM074298.1, from coordinate 8,225,508 downwards.
AGATTTAATAAACCGGAAAGTGCCCTGTTATTTACAAAGCTCAAGTTAAAGACAGGCGCCAGTCATAATGTTATTTTCACTGGGTGGCAGCTGATGCCGTGACAGGATATTGTTTGCCAAATACTGGAGCTCGAGTCTAAGCTTAACTTCCAGTTCACCTCTGCAGTGCAACATCTAAGGTGAAAACATAAAATGTGAAGTTCAACATTTAAAATAGCCGACCCCTTAATTTAATTCACAGACTGACGTCTTTGGTACGGAATAAACCAAGGAGACCATCTCTGCTCCTTCTGTGTAACTAATCAAGCCAATTCATAATTTGCAATTATGTGTGCTTCATAAGAGGCATGTCTAATTTATATATTATTCCCAACAGAGGGTGTATTAAAAGTGTCTGAGACTTGGAGAAGACGAAAAGTGTTCAAAAGTTCGGAACAGGCCATTTGTGGTGAAGTGATCCTGCACATCTTGTATTCTAAAGCAGAAAGCCAATTTACTGAGGACCAAAAAATAAATGCAAAATCATGAATGAATCAAGCAGTTTGTCGTGTCCACATTTCTTTGAAGTTAAAGTCTTTTATGCTAAATATTTACTTTCTTAAAGCAGGTTTTTGGTCTTATTGTGACCAATTCAACAATTCATTTATTGCAAATAAAAAAGTTGTCTTCGATATCTTTAATAAACTGTAATATTTCTAGTACTTTTTGTAGATGTCACTTAGGGCCTATCTACGAAAGCTTGTTTCTGCAATGGAATAAAACTATTTAAAATACAATTGCTACTTTTTATCTCACAATTTTGACTCCCCCCCCCCCCAGTTTACATCTTGCAATCCCCCCCCCCCAGAATTGTAAAATAAACTTGCAATTGTGAGTTATAAAGTCCGAATTACGTGATATAAAGTTCCAATTGCGAGTTATAAAGTCAGAATTGTGATAGGCCAAAACTCGCAGTTTCCTCAGAATTGGACTATATAACTTGCAATTGCGACTTTATATAACACAATTCTGACTTTATAACACACAATTGCTAAAAAGTCATATTTTGATATATGAGAAATATCAAATTATGCAAGCAAAACTGCAAATGGCAATTCATGTTGATCTCAAAATCTGTATGTAAGACTATGCAAGCAAACAAGTTTAAAGAATTCTAAACCCATCCTATATAATTTCATTCCAAAATGAAAAGTAGCTTAAGTCCTTCATGCGCATTATCACATTTTGGATTGACTCGGATCGGGTCGGATTGGAAGTTCACTGCTTGGTCACTGTTCTCACCCTTAACATGGTTCAAGCGAGGGTCAAGCCTCACCATGCCCAATCTCTGTATCATCCAATAGAGGGTAGTGTTTAGTCTCCCAGCCAGCCCTAACAGGTTTACCCCTCCCCAGAACGAGGAGAGACTGACAGCCCCGGGGCTGTAGATATGGGATGCTGTCGTCCTTTGTTCCGCTTCCCCTTTATCCTTCTCCCTGGCAAGAAGTCTTGATGACTGCTAAACTGCTGTGGGCACCGTGTCCAATGCAACCGTCGGCTGAGACTCCCACGTGGCCATCAGCTTAAAGAGCCGTTTAAAGTATGTGAAAGCTGAAATGAGGGCGCAATCGCAAACTAAAAATGTAGACTTTTTGAACTTGGTTAAAGTATAAAGGGTATGAAGCCAGACTTTAAACTACATAACGTCTGTTCCACTTTCCAATTTATCCTGGACAAAAACTGCCAATTAAGAGACAGTTTGAGCAGCATGCAAATTGACCAGTCAAAAAATGGTCAATTATATGGTCAGTTTTTACATTACATTTATGCATGATGAATTGGGATTTAGTTTAATTTCAAAGAAAAAAATTGGTCGTTTTCAGCACATAGATGACAAGTGGCAAGGGCAAGCAAATAGTGGAGTGAAAAATGTTTGCATTTGGCAGTTCTAGTTTTTATGTGATAGACATTTTCTTTAAACATTTCAACCAATTTTTTTAAATAACATCTAGAGGGATGAGTTGTCAAGTGCAGTTCCCCAACAAAGCTTGAAGTCTTGGAATTTTCAGACTGTTGAAGAGGTGTGATGGAAAAAATACACTGTTCTCAGGCTAATGTTATTTGAACTACCACTGACTTGTCAGAAAGGCATTGACCAAGACATGTCCAAGGATGAGGCAGAGAAACTTGTTTTGCCTATGGATGAGCTTTCAGTATCATATATCATTAAATGGGAAAACAACTTACAAATCTTCCCACGTGTGCCATTTGTAATTTCTACTGAGACTTAGAATGAAGCTTGGCAAGAGATGAAGTAACAAGAAAATTACTGCTTTCATATTGCAAAATATATCTGACATCTGCTTTTTGCCATCTGTTTTCTCCGCATAAACAGGTGAGGGAACATATTGAACACAGTCTGCCAAGCCCATTTTCTTGGCTCAACTCTTTACAGGCTAGTTATGAGATGGAATCGGTGGCAAAATGCCTGTCATGTAAAGTCCCCTGCCTAACATGCATGGTCCTATTCTATAAACCCTTGCAAAATTCACCATGGGGACCATAGTTTCTGGCTAAATAAATAAATAAATGAATACATGGCATCGTCCTCAACAGTATAAGAATATTTCTGTCATTATTTTTTGTCGATAATAAGTTGCACGATTTAAAGGTAATACTAGATAACTGAAGAAGCTGCCATTATCATGGTAAGTTACTTGCAGTACTTGTTCTATTTCTCACTCATCGGACTGAATCATTCCTTGAGGGAAAACAAATTAAATCGATACATCCTTCAGCAAATACACAATTACACAAATTACACAGCACCTATTCATTATCAGGGGGATTTTAAACATTACTATACAATGCATTTCAGATTTTCAGGGCACAATCAGGGTTTATCTTTAACTATGCAAACTGTCATTTGGCAACACTGGCAGAATTTATCAAAAGCAACTTGCGTTGTATTGAAAGTGTACATTTTATCTGATCATACATTTCCTGGCAATCAAGCCCATGATGATGATGCCCTGCCATGCTCTATTGTTTGAGCCACAGAAGAAGACAAAATTTTCTCTGATATATTTCTAAGATACAAAGTTTTGTCATGAAACTCTAGATGGCACAGGTTGATAGGTCCTTAACTCAGTCTGCTTGCAGTCACATTGTTCTCTATGTAGCTCTATAGTTTGCTGCTCAACATTCAAATACTTGGTCAGTGTCTGATATAGCTGTGCAGTGAGTTTTCAGAAACCCTCCACCTTCCCCAGCTCCACCTTTGATACGGTTAATTCATACGCTATTGTACAGCAGCAGCATGTCTGTCCTGTACTTGCTCTGCAACAGTAGTAATAATCAACAGCAGCAGCAGCATAGCAGATCTATTTTGCCAAACATATTAACATTATCATAACCATTACCATACCAAACAGTCCGAGAGTTGTGATGACAGAAATAACTTTTGTGTTGAAAGCACTGTTAAAATTGTCAGAAATAAAATTGGGTTTCATTTCCTTTAATGGGTTCAAGCCTTAATGTGGGGGGTCAGACCCCCACGTAATTTTCACCCTGTTTTTAAATAATTCTAATGTTGGTGAGATGACATGCAATGCAAAATAAAAAACGAGTACAGTCCTAATATGAAGCCTTTTGACAAAAGAGTGTTTATTTATTTTTTATATTATTCCCTGGTTATTATGTTGTGATGGCATGAAAATGACAACCAGCTTAATAGGTTTTATTGTATTTTAATTTTTTTTTTTTTTTTACTGCAGTGAAGCAAAAACAGTACAAGTCAACTATTTGAGTTTTAGAATTTCACACAGAAATTTCATTTAGAGTATAATACATCATACTGTATTGTGCATATGTTTATCGCTGGAAGGTTTTGTTTTCACAATGTGCAAAAGAGTTCCTGCAAACCCTTTAGCTGTGACTAAATTTGCTATATCTATACAATTTCTGTGGAAATAGTTTGTAAAACCATTCATTTCATATAAGTTCATATAAGAAAGGTTTTTACAAGTGACCTACAATTTGTATAATATTGAAAAAAGATTGTATTGCACTATTAGCCAGCTAGATGTCATTTCCCTTTTACAAAAATAAGTATACTTCAGGTTCATTTTTAAGTACACTTTAAATGGTAAATATACTATTGAAGTATATTTACTTTTCACAAAACTTTCGTGGCTCCCAGAATATTTTGTTGTATGAATATCTGAACATGATTCTGAACAAAAAAAAATGAATCTAGGTTCACGCATTCTTTTTTTTTTTTATCAAGCCAAGTATACATCTGGATCAAAAGATTGAGTACAAGCATACATATAAGCGTAATTGTAAGTATATTTCTGAGAAGAAAATAAAGTAGACTGAATGTTCTTTCTTATTTTTAGTTTATAACAGGTATCCTAACAGCACACATGAAAAAACTTCTTTTTTTTAGCCTTCGCATAGTCTAACACCTCTCTTTTTCAAACAACAAAAAAAAGTAGCGGTTTTAACAGACATAAAAATTACTTCCTATTTTGCCATACTTTCTGGCTCATTATTCATAGCATTAAGATCTAGACCTGCTTCAGAGAGCTGACGGCTAATTCTGAGTAATACACATATTGATTGGCATCATTACTGGGTTCGTGGGCTTGTGGCCTCTGTTGGAGTATTACAGTCTAATGAAGTGCTTTAATTGACTCTTGTGGAGGATGTTCCATCATTGCTCCATTTATAGATGTACCCTCGGTCTCTCAGCCTAATAGCAGCTAGGACCTGGTTTACTACACAGCTATGCTTTTAGCATCCATTTTGTGCAGGGAATGCTGCTTTTTGCAAGAGGCTGTTAAAAGTGTAAATGGGAGACTAATAAAGAGGCAATTTGAGCAATTTTGCCCCTGATATAAGATGGAAAAAGGCGCATGTCTGTGTGTGTGTGTTTATTACCTGTGGAAAAGGACCTAGGAAATGGAGGGGAACATTTCGTTTTTGAACGATATGTAAAAATAGATTTTTAAAGTCCTCGCCTTGGCTCAAATATCTATGATATTCTGCGTCGCGCCTTCAATGCATGTTTAGAGGATTTTTAAAAAGCAAACCTTTCATTAAGGCATGAAAATTGTATTGTAATTTAGCAATGGAGAAATGAAACGCCATACAGCCAAGGGACACAACAGGTCAATCGACTGATCTTGACATCCAATTTGAGCATGTTCACTAGTTAGCGCTGATTATTGCAGCGAGTGCACAATCATGTGGACAAGTCTGAATCTCTCTTAGCGGTCAGGCATTCAATCAATTTGCCAGTGTGATTGCATAGTGTCTCATACTGTGACTAAACAAGCTACATATGAGCAGAGGTTATTATATGATGTAATCATCACCATTAAAGCTATGTGAAATAGCAGATTAATCATAACAGAGGTCAGCGGGCATTAAAGGACCCGAAAAGTGAAAACCAATAACATCTAAATACAGTGAGTGGATTGATTTTGAGAGAGCTAGTGGATTTAAGACTTGTGCTGCTGTTAAGCTGGTCTTTGAACAGCTCTGCCATCAGCACTGCATCATCCCCCTAGGGAGCTATTATTAGTTCTGATGGTCAATAAACCAAATCTTCCATGACATATAGTATGTGAGTGACTCACTGATGCCGGCCACCAAATGTAAAAGTCCATAGTGTAAAGATATTTCTTAACTACATGAAGTAAATCACACAGACAGATATTTCAGTAAATCAATTCAGCTAAATATTTTATTTTTAATCTATTAGAGTAATAAAATTTGTTTATTTTATCTATTTGATGTAATTGAGAAATAAATGTTACATTTAAACTCTTACGGGTTTGGAACGACATGAGGGCGAGTAATTAATGACAGAAATATAACTACATTTGAACTAATATGCAAACTGTAATATTGCAGGGTATGCGAAGGCTAACTATTTGAATACAGCGCAAAAACAAACTCTAGGCTTTTGCAAACAACACAAAATCACCCAGTGACAAGTGCTCAAACTTATCTTGCTCTTTCAAAGGCGCAACATTCCACTGAATCCTTAGAATTCCATTTCGGTCCTGCTTTCCCAACACACTCAAAGGCAGTAAATCTACCACACTTTCACTCTACCATAGGAATAGAAGGGCCGTAAATTAAATGAGATGCTACACCACATTGTTACAATGTCAAAGACTTTTTAACATAAGTCACTTTTTTTTCTTTTTCTTTTTTGTGTCAGTAAGGGCATTCAGCATGTTTGTTCCATTCAAAGCATCTAAATGTAAGGATTTAGATTTAAAACATTTGGCGATTTTTGAAACTTCACGCGAGAGACTTTTATATGCCGTTTGAGAGGATTCCATTATTTTACCCATCGCTAAATTTAAATTCAGATCAAATCTTTTATGCATCATCATATAATATTCTGGAATTCTGGCTTGCTTAACAAAACTGCCTTTTTGTTTTGGGATAGCTCATCAAAACTCAATTATGGCCCACCAAGGCGTGCATAAGTCGTTTGTGATGGAAAAAAAAATCTGAAGTCTCTACAATATAATTCTTATAGCAACACAAAGGAAAGGCATGTTAAGCACTGTGCCTTTTAGTTTCAACATGATGTTTAGCTTCTCAAAGAGAGGAAGAATGCTGATAAAACAGGTCTTGGATCGATGCCTTGAGGTACTCAGGGTAAACATGATGGAACAACGCAGTACAGTTGCTACTGCCAGGGGAGAGCAGAGGGACTCTCACCTCATTGACAGTTCCGACAGAACAATGCCTATAGCAACCGACAGTGACAGGAACACTAGGAGGTTGAGTGTAATGTTCACATTGCACAGCACTTGTTTTCACCACTGCTCTCAATTACAATATTTTGATTTTGACTTACAGGTCATATAGACACACTGTAAGCTCGAACAAGTTGGCAAAACTCAAAACATTTGAGGTAATCAGTTATAAGTGAGCAGAACTGGCAGAGTTTTGTTTTGTACTCATACATTTTAATTGCTCTTAACTTAAAATATTTGAGTAACTGAATTCATACATTTAACTTAAAATTACCATGTAATCTTAACTTAAATATTTTAGTAGTGGAAACCTGTTTAGCTTTAACTAGCTAATTCAGTAATGCTTTGATTGCATTAGCATAACTTATCAATTTCTAAATAAGTACAGCAACATACAACAATTAATATGTACCTGTTCTCAAACAAAGCTCATACTCCATCCATCACCGTAATGGCAACCCCCCCAAAAAACAGAAACTCTTCTAAATTAGCATAACTAATCATTAAAGACCGCTACTAATAGAAACCCGAGCACGGGTTCAGTTTAATTTAAGTTAGTCAAAATGAAAAGAAACAAGTTCAATACAATAAAACTCAATACAATGAAACAATTCGGATTAGAAAAAGAAAATTCTTAATACTTATTAAAGGTCATTTGATTGAACTAATTTGTTTAATTTAAGTTTACCCTACTCAAACCAATTAGTTATTTTAAGCATTAAGGTGCATCAAGAGAAAGGGCTACAATTCTACATTTTTAGAAATCAGTATTTTAGTGAGCCAGAAAGGGAACTTAATCGTTAGTAAGAGACAAGACATGAAGATTGTTTGATCTCTTATTTCTTCAGAAATGCTATTCAAACAAAATAGACATTTTTAATGATGGGAATAGAGCCCTTTTGCAGCTCTAAAGGGAAAAGTGCACTATGAGTTACTGCAATACTAAGCCATAAACAACATGGCTAAACAGACCTTTGAACCTAACAAGTCCATGCTAAGTTCAAGGGTCAGGTGACTAGTGGGGGTAAATTTTGTTTGCGGTCATGCACAGGGTCAAGACCATTCTTTACCATTTGTGTGTTCAAATGCATGAATTGCATATTTTCTGACTCGGTTAATTCCCTGAATTGCACTGTAGGGATCAATAAAGAACCTCTTTTTAATTTTGGCCCGATGTGAAAGTCATAACAGCATTTAAGATGATATATTGCAACAAAACCACCATCCACCAGACAAACAAAAAGTTGAAATGTGATGGTTGTTGATTTCTTGCTTGAGAAAACACTGCTATTTATTCCCCTAGTCAAATTTGAAAAAGTACTCTGAGACAAGTAGGCTGCTGAAAAATGATGCCATAAATGCAATGCATCACTATTGAGTGCAATTCCCCAAAGGACTTGTTTCAAACAAAGTTGAATGAATTGCTGACAGGCATGTTTCTTCAAAATGAATCATCTTTTTCTAATTCTGTCATCATAGTAAACAGATCTTCGCATTAAAACAGAAACGCATAGCAGAGCTCACTTTTTGTAGGATGTGTTGCTGTAGGCAACAGCTGTCTTCCACACTTCCCAGTGTTCAAATCACTGGTCCAATTGCATCTACTGCCCAGAGCCTGACAGATAATGGTGTAAGCTTTGTGAGAGATGTGTGGATAAGGAAAAGGTCAGTGTGACTGATGTGTGGGTTTTTTTCATCTGGTGGGAGAGTGACAGATCGATGTTTGAAGACTGAAAGATTTCTAATATTTCTACAGTTTGGCAGAACCTATTAGTGTAAGAACATCTGTACCATAACTAGAGACCAGAATAGAATCACTGAGACACTCTGTCCTATGTTTCAACTGACTGAAGTGTTTCAGTACATTCACAGAGGGCTTTTTTTATTATAAACTACATCATCTTAAAAACAATGAGATGTCACTATTCAGAATTCATGGATCTGGTGAAACGGACAGCCCGGCAGAGGAGGTTTAATTGAATTGGGTGCATACTTCACGTTTTTTTTCTTGTCGGAGGGTCTGAGGGTGCTTTATATGGTGATTGATCAAATGAGAGTCTGCCTTCCTGCTATCAGTCATTGTTATGTCTGACGCCATTGCACCTGCATAATATGGGAAATGATGTACAGTTTATGGCATCATATATTTACATGTTTTTATTTTCATCCTTCTGATTCATATTGGTCCATTGTGCTGTTCTGATGACAGGGTAGTGTTGCATTAAATGTATATTTGTACACGAAGTATTGTAAGCTAGCAAATGTCAAATAATTAATTACAGACGACATGAAACCAAACATGACATAAGTGCAGTTGCCCACGGTAATTTAAAAATGAGTAGGCTTAAGTTAATTAACATTCAGTACGTTTCTCACATTTTCATCTTGTACCATGACCTTTTTGGGACTTGGAGAAGTGTGAAACAAGAAACCCTACAGGGTTTGAAACGTGAACAAAATATTCATTTTAACAGAAAAATGACCAGATATTCAAGGTTAATTTTTTTCAATCTATAGCCTATATATATTATTATAAAAAAGACAGTTACGACTGTCTTATAGGGCCACGTTTGAAGGGCGTTGTTAAATAAACACACTCATTATGAACATCCTAAATGGCACATATTTTGCCTGGTTTCAGAGACAAGCTTTAAACCTAGTCCCAGACTAAAATGCATGTTTGAGCTGTCTTAACTGAAAGTAACTTGCACTGGTGTCATTGTTTTGTCTCAAGATGCATACCAGTAATGATTTTTTTCTAAGGCACGTTTATAAAAGCTACTTAAATGTCCTAATTCAACCAATTCCTAATCCTGGCTTAATCAAAGCCCTGTCTGTGAAACCGGGCCATTAATTTCCAAGTTGCTGTTGCTTTTTAACCTTAGCGCTAAGTAATGACTACCACGAAATGACGAGATTCAGGCGTTTCTGCCTGTCCAGGGGATGAGCGTGAAAATGGTCCCAAACAGTGTTTGCCAAAGCCAACTACAGTGGCAAGTTTCGTTGTTACAAATATGCTGTGTTCGAAATTCACTATTCCCTACATTAGTCCACTAAAGGCCAATTCACACCGCACCGACAAAGGCCAACAAACACCAACAAGCAAGTTGGCCATTGGATTTATACGTATTTTCTATAAGAAAAAACGGTCATGTTCACATTGCCCCAAAAAACACAGAGAAAAAAAGTCACAGAGAGTCAAGTCTGACCGGAATAATTGAGATCGACAACTACATACGGGAAACCATGTTAACAATATTTTCAGGCAAGCTTATTAGATTAAGAATAACGTATCATATATATTTTCATTGTATTAAAGTTGAGGCAAACATAAAAATACTAATCTGAAATCAGAAGCGCTAGCCATCGATCTGATCCCTTGTGTTGGGGTTGCAGCCTATAGCTTTCACTGGTTTTTAAACCCATAAAAGGCCTCTACAACCATTTGTAGCAAAACAAGCCAAAACAAATTCATTTAAAATTAAATTTAGGTTAAACGTGCGATGCTCACACACTTCTCTCTTCCAGCACGAATCCAAATATTTCCATTTCGCAAAGTATTTGGATGCTATAGGAAACTTACTGTTTATGATGTAAATTTATTCATGTGCGCGTTCTGGTATTGGTAGAAAAAAATAATCCCCTACACATGAGTAAAAATGTCATCACCACCATGCTCTTGCTGAACGGCAAGGATTGCACAACGGACTATTTAAATTGAGTATTTATATGTTTTGACTGCATTTTATTTTTGCAGTGCACAAACTGCGATCCCAACAAACACATTTACGTTGTGGCAACGTCGCTGCCACGTTCCATTTTTACTGTGGCAACGTTGCCCGTCTACGTGCTCGCGACATTGTAGCAACGTTGAATTGTAAGACACTAAAGGGCTGTAGAAACGTTGTTGCGCGACATTCAGCAACTGCAAGACGACGTTCCGATCACATTTATTTTTATACCAGATTATAAATATTATATTACCTTTTCTGCGTCTTATTTTTTTATGTATTTATTTTTTTTGTGGTCAATCTCTTAATAATCATACACAAGATGAACATGTAACACTTTTTTAAATACTGTTAATCATTAATTGTTATTTTTAATATAAAACCAGCTATGAAACTTTAAAGAGGAAAAATGCCATACAAGTTCATATAATCCAACTTGATTAAAACATCGCATACATATAATTACTCTACCAAAACATACATTTGAAGGGAAAAAAACGTTAATATAGAGTATATTAATTATATTAAGCTCAAATATAATAGACTTACTTAACTTAGCATTAACTTACACCAAACTCGATCACAAACGACTCGGTATGTGAATGATCAGCTATTCTGTCCACTCAGTTTTTTAACAGAACAAATAAATCTCACATTAGACATGAAAATTGACGGTTTTGTTTGGATATTTACATTTCTTATTTATCTAAAAGAGAAATCATAAGCAATACTCACGTATCCCATGGCTTGAAGAAGAATAACGGCCCAACGGTCTGTTCAAATTTAAAATGCGCTTCGGAACAGTGACGAGGACATGTTGTACAATGGTTGTCCAGACAGCCTAAGCACAACCTTCAGCAACCGAGGTTGAATGGCAACATTGTGACAGCACAGTAACAACCTTAACGACACAATATGGAACCAACAACCTTTTAGCCATGTTGTTACAACGTTGCTAAAAGGTTGGCTACGTTGAGGCAACGTTCTGTGTTTGTTGGGATGTCATGTTTGCAGTGCTTTATTGTCTGTACATGAGGCGCCGGCGCGATCAAAACGCAGTCTTTGCAAGGGACTTACATCATGGCGACCGTTCGCGGTCAGGTCAGATAACCTGAGTTTGTTGGAAAACCATACCACACTGCTCAAGACATTCCACGACCCAACAAACTCCGTGGCCTTAATATATACCACTTCAGGGAGTGAATGAAAACGAGTGAGTGAATTGTGACACAGAGTGCGCTGGAGCGCTGCAGCTTTTGTTTAGTTTAGTTTGTGCTTGCCGTTTAATCATTTGAAACATGGCAAACTGGCAGCTTCATTAGTACTGAAAAAATATATCTTGAGCACTGTCATGTTAACTAGCATGTATAATTAAACTATTTAATTATCAAGTAAAAAAAAAGTGAACTTACGCTGTAGCTACATTGGGAAATGGATGGATGGATTCAGCAGCGGGCGCCATTTTCTGGTCAGACGCGGCAATTCATTCGACGCGCGGCGCGACTATCGCAGTTCATTATGGGTATTCTCCAACCGTTGAATGTACATCGGTTGTCAGTCGCATTGCGGTGCATTGTGGGATTGAATGAGTGCACTCTGCGACGTCCAGTATGATTTTGGACACCACTAAGCTGCTGTCCCCTCAAGCAGTGCCCTATTGCAGGGAATAGGGGGCGATTTCAGACATAGCTATAGAGATGTTTATATATATATATATATACAGTACTGTGCAAAAGTTTTAGGCAGGTGTGAAAAAATGCTGTAAAGTAAGAATGCTTTCAAAAATAAACTTGGTAATAGATTATATTTATCAATTAACAAAATGCAAAGTGAGTGAACAGAAGAAAAATCTAAATCAAATCCATATTTGGTGTGACCACCCTTTGCCTTCAAAACAGCATCAATTCTTCAAGGTACACTTGCACAAAGTCAGGGATTTTGTAGGCATATAGTTAGGTGTATGATTAAACAATTATACCAAACAGGTGCTAATGATCATCAATTCAATATGTAGGTTGAAACACAATCATTAACTGAAACAGAAACAGCTGTGTAGGAGGAATAAAACTGGGTGAGGAACAGCCAAACTCAGCTAACAAGGTGAGGTTGCTGAAGACAGTTTACTGTCAAAAGTCATACACCATGGCAAGACTGAGCACAGCAACAAGACACAAGGTAGTTATACTGCATCAGCAAGGTCTCTCCCAGAGAGAAATTTCAAGGCAGACAGGGGTTTCCAGATGTGCTGTCCAAGCTCTTTTGAAGAAGCACAAAGAAACAGGCAACGTTGAGGACCGTAGACGCAGTGGTCGGCCAAGGAAACTTACTGCAGCAGATGAAAGACACATCATGCTTACTTCCCTTCGCAATCGGAAGATGTCGAGCAGTGCCATTAGCTCACAATTGGCAGAAAACAGTGGGACCCTGGTACACCCATCTACTGTCCGGAGAAGTCTGGTCAGAAGTGGCCTTCATGGAAGACTTGCGGCCAAAAAGCCATACCTCCGACGTGGAAACAAGGCCAAGGACTCAACTATGCACGAAAACACAGGAACTGGGGTGCAGAAAAATGGCAGCAGGTGCTCTGGACTGATGAGTCAAAATTTGAAATATTTGGCTGTAGCAGAAGGCAGTTTGTTCGCCGAAGGGCTGGAGAGCGGTACACGAATGAGTGTCTGCAGGCAACAGTGAAGCATGGTGGAGGTTCCTTGCAAGTTTGGGGCTGCATTTCTGCAAATGGAGTTGGGGATTTGGTCAGAATTAATGGTATCCTCAATGCTGAGAAGTACAGGCAGATACTTATCCATCATGCAATACCATCAGGGAGGCATCTGATTGGCCCCAAATTTATTCTGCAGCATGACAACGACCCCAAACATACAGCGAAAGTCATTAAGAACTATCTTCAGTGTAAAGAAGAACAAGGAGTCCTGGAAGTGATGGTATGGCCCCCACAGAGCCCTGATCTCAACATCATCGAGTCTGTCTGGGATTACATGAAGAGAGAGAAGCAACTGAGGCTGCCTAAATCCACAGAGGCACTGTGGTTAGTTCTCCAAGATGTTTGGGCCAACCTACCTGCCGAGTTCCTTCAAAAACTGTGTGCAAGTGTACCTAGAAGAATTGATGCTGTTTTGAAGGCAAAGGGTGGTCACACCAAATATTGATTTGATGTAGATTTTTCTTCTGTTCACTCACTTTGCATTTTGTTAATTGATAAATATAAACTATTAACATGTCTATTTTTGAAAGCATTCTTACTTTACAGCATTTTTTCACACCTGCCTAAAACTTTTGCACAGTACTGTATATATATATATATATATATATATATATATATATATATATATATATATATATTTATATATATATAAAAAGAAATCGTTTTCCCTTTGTAACTCAAGAGTTTTGTCATTCAATATAAGAATATAAACAACCACTTCTGCCTCATCCTATTATACATGAGGAAGGTACTTCGGTACCAATACACTATGTGCTGTAATGTTTTTACGCTATCGGTTATAAATAGATTTTATAAAATAAGATACGATAAATATATAATTAATTGTACATACAGTGATTATAGCGGTTGCTACCTTAATATCTAGTTGTTGTTGATTTTTTTTGGCCACAGTTAAAAACTCTAAAACAACTCAAAACAATAAGCTCACAATTGCCGATCTCCCAAGCAGAGAAGGCCCACTGGAGTTCATTCTCATTCTTAACAATAAACCCATCCCGTCAGATGGTTTCCTCTCACAAAGCTGAACAAGAGCCAAGGACGCAAACAGTGGTCTTATCGGTCAACAGCCGATTTACTCTGGAGCCTCTCCTTTTCTTTTGCCGTGGCATTTAGACAAATGAGAGGAGCTCCAAAACTAATACCGGAGGACAGCCGGCCGTATCACACGATGCCCACCTTCATTCATTACCAATATAAAAATAAACCAGAGAGTGTGATCAAAGCAATCTCCACTTCGCCTCTCTTCCTGGCCCGGGAAGGGAACAACTCAGAATTGATTGCTGTTGCTTCTTTTTTGTTTGCCTTTGCATGGAACGCCGTTATCTCCTATTAAAAGAGTGTGTGTGAAGAGATCTCTGTGGACATAAATCACACAAACAGTCCTCCTTTAGGCAAGCAGAAAAGCAATCAATTACATACAAGCAGACAGAGAGGAGGAGGGTGACAGCATGTTCCATCTCCTTCCTTATTAACATAATTATTCCCTTAACGTTTGCACAGAGATACACAATGATATGGGCTTTTTTTGTGGTAGATTTCACAAATAAGTGGCTTTGATACGTATACCCTCATAACTGTGGTTGTGTGTTATTTTTGGGGTGTGTGGGGGAAGGATGTCAAGGTATGAAACAGGTCTGGTATTCACAAAGTCTTTAGATCACGTAGTAGTAAATAAATGCCTAAAAAGGCTTGTTTTGAGAAGGCAAGTTCTGAGAAAAGTTCTAACATCATTTGTTTGCACTTGATTTGATACTTTGTTACCTAACGTAAGGACATGAAGTTTACCACAAAAAGACTGAGCTAGTATGTGTGCAAGGAACAGAAGTCTTTCTGCACGCAGCTGGCTGCACCGCTCATTGCAGCTTTGGCTTCGCAGACCTTCCAGTGTGATTGTAATGAGATGGAGGTCTGTTCACTGACCTGAGCTCTACGTTTCAGAGCTACACACAGCTGGGGACAGATAAGCAGAAACAGGGGCCTGGCTGGGTCAGTGGCCCTGAGGTCGAGTGGTCACTGAAGTGTGGACATCATCCAAGCATAACCCCCCTAACAGACTTAGACACGAACAGATACACATACATCTACAGAGCCCTTTGTAGCAGACATTTAAATTGCTTTGAAGAAAAACCCAACTTACTGTGGCTGCAAACAGAAACAGTAATAAGTACTAAAAGTAAAAAAAGCTCACAACAAATATTTTGAAAGCTCATCAAATATAAAACAATAATTTATTATTTCTCTCATTTTACAAGACATCAAATTGCATTTCTAACTAATGATTTGTTAAACTGTATTATCTTGCTGTAATAGAATTGAGACCTATACAAAAGGCTTCTTGTCTACAACAAACATTGATATCAACAGTAATATGAACAGATTTAGATTTTAATAAACTGTTTCACTTTGATGCACGTCTAATGTAACAGTAGCCGAGTGAAGTATAAACTTTAGGAATAACAGCACCTTTTCTTTAAAATCTGTAAAGCAAAGTTATCGTTTTTGTTGCAAAACCCTGTAATAATGCCTGCAAAGTATATAATGACACCTGTCAAATATTCTGTGATGACCATGAAGCTAAATATCAGCATTACTTTAATAAGCAACACGTACGCAAAAAAAAAAAAAAAAAAAAAAAAAAAAAATACAATATTGCTGACTGTTAGTTACTTGTTGGAAGAAAAAAGAAAAAAATGCTGATGGTCGTTTATAGTCTCTGAATTGTTTCCCAAAACTTTTAAAGAGGATGAATGATCATGAATCAATTCCTTAATATAATATTCCAAACCACAAGCTCAATATAGAAATGAACAGAGCAAATAAGAAAACATGTTCTCAACACCTGTATAAATCCATTGTCCTATTCAATCTTTGAAACTCTCATTGTACCTTCTCTTGACAAATAGCAAAGTTCCTTCAGACAAGGCATTCATATTTCCTATTTACAAATGTTGCCGCATTGAACGAGGCAGGATTGTCTACCCCAATCGGTAGTGTCCTATGTACAGAACATTACAGAGCCTACACCGTGGTCACTGACAGTAGGGAGTTGTACACTCGTGTCCCATCGGGGGACTTTGTACCATGGGTCAACAGTTCCTGAATAGTCATCCAATTGTCGAAGATTTTCTTGTTCCGCTTCTTCATCATCTTTTTGTGACTCAGTTCAATGATGTTGAGCTCCTTCTTGTCTTCGGCACTGCCCACTTGCTCCTTCAGACAGTCAATACGACTCTGCTTCATAAACTCCCTGCGCTGGCGCTGCTCTTTGGCACGAACTGCGTGTTGCTTGCGCTCCTCTTTGCTCCAGTAGCGACCCATCTTCATTTCGCTGATGGCATCGTCATCTGTAGTCATCCCGCTACGCTCCTCTCGGATCCGTAGGGCTCGCTCTTTCAGGAGCTTATCCCGGACGGGCCGCTTGGTAATGTAGCGTGTACCGTCACTGCGGATCTTCACTTTCCATTCCATCTTGGGTCCCAAGTCTGTAGAAGCGACGGGGTCCCGGCACATGCTGACTAGGCTCATCTGGCTTTGGGCATACTCCACTGATTTTTGCTGGATCAGCTGCATGTAACTCTGGTAATGCTGGGCATGGGCCGGGATGTGGGCGTGTTTGTAGGGCGATTGGGGCTGGGCATGGCGACCTGCTTTGCGCTCTCGGACTTCAGGCTGGGTTCCAGCTTCCGACTCTTTTAGCAAGGTTAGGCGACCCCTGCTGGGGCTGCAAGCCTCTTGGACAGGCGACAGCAGAGGTTTGAGAATCCTGCCTCCACCTGATGTAACGCTACTCGCCCCTGCCTCCGCCTGATTTTCATTTCCACGTCGCAAGGAGTTGTCCGGCGAGAGCTCTAGAGTGAGCGGCGTGCTACGGCAACTCTCTCCTGTGTTGTATGCGCTGGAGCTGTCCTTGTCTGACTTTTCCGGGAGTTCGCTGATGTCCGCCAGCTCGTGGCGTCTCGCATCCACGCTCGTGTTGTAGTTGCGGAAGCCGCTGTTGTGCAGCATCCAGGACTGTTCGCGGCACTGCTCACGCAACTGCTGCATGCGGTGCGCTCGGACTATGCTCAGGCACTCAAGCTCAATGCTGCGGAGCTCCTCGTTCAGAAGCTCCAGCTCCTTATCGACGCCCTCCTCGCCGACGCCACCCTGTCCGCCACCTACACTGCCTCTGGGCCAGAACATGCTCTGCTCTGGTGTACCACTGCTGCCCGTGCTCCGCATCTGGCACTTGAGCTCCAAAAGCTCACGAAACCGTTCACATTCGTCAGCAGGAAAGTCACCCAAGAAGTCCGCGTCCCCATAGTCTGCTGAAATGAAAGACTCGCTGCTGAAGGGGAGGTCGCCACTACCTAGGGTGTCCTGACTGTAGGCGAGCCTGCGCCGGCTGCCTAGTGTGGTGGAGGCGCTGGTCTGGTCATCTGCAAGATTCTCCTGCTCAGAACTCTCATCGTTACGAGTGCTGTCGTCAGTGCGGCCCACTCCACTGTCCTTCTCATGGTGGTGGGAGAGCAGCGTGGCAGTGTCTGTTGTACCTCCATCTTCCTCGTGCTTCTTCTGTAATAAAACAAGTAAGGGAATGTCATTACGCTGATTTGTGTAAATAAATGCAGCAAATTTGATGTCAGTCAGCTTCATATTAATATTAATAATGATCAGTTATCATATCAAATACTTCCATATTGGTGCATCCCTATCAAAATATATCATGTGAATACATATATTGTATGCACAGGCTTTTCCAAAGTTTTTGGAAGATGTTTTTTGGAAGCCTTACCCTAGGCTGGCAAAGTTTCTAGTTTTGGCATACATATTTTAAGAGTAAGCACGAGTAAACAATCATTCAATACTGTTTGGGATGAATCAGGACACATTACAAATTTAGGTTACACTTTATTTTAAAGTGGCATAGTCGCATTGTACTTACTCAAATAAGTAATATTAATTAAAAGGTTAGTGGTTAGTTCAACCAAAATTAAAATACTGCCGTTAATTACTCCGTCATACCGTTCCATAATCCATAATAACTTTTGTTCATCTTCTGAACAAAAATGAAGTTCTTTTTGATAAGATTATGCAACTATTCTATGCAACTGAACCTATTACGCTTCAAAAAGTTCATAAAGAGATCATAAAACTAATTCATAAATCCAAAAAGATCTTCATTTGTGTTCTAAAGATGAATGTAAGTCTAATGTGTTTGGAACGACATGAGGGTGAGTAAATAGTGACAAAATGTTCATTTTTGGGTGAACTAACCCTTTAACTATATGCTCTTGTTATAGAGTTTCTTGTAATTACACATAATTTTCTTATTACTATAGCAAGTACATGTAGTAACATGTAACTTCATCATCTTAAAAAAAAGTTACCCAAACTGAATGCAGCCATATGAGATCTGACCACTTCCAAAATGGTCAAGACGCATTTGACCCTGTACATTGCACAGTCCAGAAACAGATATTAATACCAGGTGCAAATGGGGCCTAAACTAGTCATGCTTTCTTTGAACCAAAGCACTGGCTTGCCCGCTTTACCATCTTTTCAGTGACGGGACAGAATTTATGATTGATTTGTTAGATGTCATGCCATGACAGGCTGAGATATGATTGACTGATATGCCTCCTGACGGACTACACGAGTGACTTTGTGATGGATTTACTGTACCTGCTGGAGCATGCTTGCGGTGAACTGCATTGCCTGATGGTGTTGTTGCTCCAACATATCCATGTGGAGGTCATCCAGGTAGTCGTTTCTGTCATCATCCATCCAGCCTTCGTCCAGCTAAAACAACAAGGACAGGAGAAAAGCTATCAGCTATCAGCTATCCGTCAAAGTTGGTGAATAGCATATATGGTGCGTCTCTGACCTGTATCTCTGGTCGAGCCAATAGCAGGCACACATTTGGGTGTTCTTCACTGGTTAAGAGAGCCACTGCTTCCTCACGGTTCTGAATCTCAATGCCATTGATCTGAATTGTGGAGTGGAGTTCTGTTTAGACAATGCCTTAATATGATGGAATAAGACAAATGAAATAAAGCAAACCTGGATGATTCGATCTCCCTTTTGAATTCGTCCATCTTTTGCAGCAATGCTGTTCGGATCAATCTGCACAATGAGGAAAATTGGTGACCAAGAATACAAAAGACAAACAAACAAAAAACAGAGTAATTCACAATTGAAACAACTGGTTTTAAAGAACGTACCGAGACATGAACAAATCACAAAAATGGCTACTTTCATGACACAACTCACCTCACTAACATAGATTCCCGTCTCATCCTCATCGTCGGTCCTGTAGCACACAGTTAACCCCAGTTTATCCTGGATATTAGTTCTGTATAAATCCACTTCCTGAAAGAAGAGAGTAAAATTTCAGTGCATAGCAAACTATAAGTCATTTGTAAGATGACTTGCCGAACAGTGTAAACAAAGCAGCTAAATCATAAAAATGTACACAATCTGTTGTCTTAATCTACACATTTGAATAATTTGCCCAGATTAAAGAGTGTTGCGACAGAACTACATGCTGCCACAAACATGTAAATGAACTGAGTCTCATTCATCTTGTGTCAACACATGTAATCTACAAGATACATATGGAGATCACAGCTCTCGCGGGGCTGGTCTCACAGCAGAGTGAATGAAGCTGTTATTGAGCAACAGTTTACTGCAAAAAAATCCGCAGAAATCTATTCTACACCAACCCACAAATGCACCACCATCAGTCTTAGACAATGTAAATAGAAACATTTATATGTTTATGCTACTGTTCACTGTTCAAAAGTTCAGGGTCTGTAACACACACATACTTATATATATATTAATAATAAACTAATAAAAATAATTAATAATATTAATATAAACCATTATATTATATATAAATATAAATATTTTATTTATATTATTTTAAATATAGTGAAAATAGTTGTGCTGCTTGATAATTTTGTGAAAACCATGATAATTAAATCAGCATAAATTATCATATATTTTTTTTCATATGACAGTATTGAGACTAATCTTTTTTGTATTGTGGTAATGAGAATAGGTGGTGGAAATGTCACAATTTAAAACAATCTTAAAACAGACAGAATTTTTAAATAACCCCTTACTTATTTCCTTTGATTTTGGGGTGAAATATAATCTTAACGTGCTTGACAGTTTTCATGAGATTTACCAAAGCAATAATTATCCATTATAAATCTCTCAGACCTTTGATTCCTTGTTTTGAGCACGAATTTGCTCACCACCATATCGAGGAAGTATTTGATAAGCTGGTTAGTTTCTTACATAACATGATTACAATTCTTTGCTTTTTGCCAACACTGCACTACGGTATGAAAAGACGCCAAAACATTGTGTATTAATGCGTTTCTACCTTCCAGCATCTAAAACTCTCTTTCTTTTGTCCTTGAAGTGCAATGCAGAGCATTAATCAAGGTAAACAAGGCAGGATGGTGGTGGTGTTGTTGGGCATTCAGATGGGTCCAAACCTAGTCGTTGATCTCTGTCTGCAGGGCCCCCACTGCGGCACCTGAAGGCCCTCAGGGGCCAATGAGAGGTCAATGAGAGGTCGTTGAGAGGGCTGCGTGCAGAGCATCTGCTACTATAAGTCTCTGAACTTCATCTCTTTATGGACTCACTCGTGACCCCTCATAACTCACAGCCCACCACTCTCATTACAGCGTAATCTGTCTATGCTTATTGTACACTCAGATCCATCACGCCAGTCGTTAGTCTAATTCCAACCTATCCAATTATCTCTTTTCACCGACATATAAGTCAATGACAAAAGTAAATAATGATATCCCCGTCTTGCATCTGTTCAAGGGAACAAGGCTACAAGGCTACTTGATGTCGGTACAGCTGACCACTTCAGTGTCTGGGTGAGGTTATGGAGGGTGTGGTTGGTCAATTCACCAATAAATCAGTGGAGACAGTTTGCATCAGGCCTGGCGTCAGCATATCTTAATTCACGTTTCAGGGACGGAGTAAAGCGAGAGATTTCGTGTGGCATTACCTCATATTCCAGCTCCTCTCTTTCTATTTCATGCTGCATTCCCTCAAGGAAATCATTGGGGTCGAAGTATTCATGAGCAGGAGAGTGTCTAGAAAACATAAAACCAAAATCATATAATGCTGTACAGAACAATATAGAGGCAGTATTTAGAAGGTTGATTAATGAGGCTGGCTTAGCTGCCAATTTCACATCTAGCATGCTTCATGTGTCTAAGCCCCTGTTTTCACTTGGTATAAAGATGCGTTTTGGTCGATCGGATCACAAGTAGACGACAGAGACAGATTGACGGAAAAACACACAGCTTTCGTTTCTGTTCCGACAAGACCATGGTGAACGCTGTGAGTACGTGTTAGAAATCAGGAATGGTGAGAGAACATTTTCATCTTCAAAGCAAATTTGGGTCATGAGGCGACAAAGTTTAAATTCCATCGGGCTAGCGCACTTCACGTAATGATTACGCATTAGGTCAGTACTTGTAGTTGTTTGTGGCTATAGATGCCACATAAGTGTCTACACTATGAAAGAAATCTCTTCGAATGCGTTTTTGACTCCCTCTGGAAGTGGTCGAAAGTAGATAAAATCAAAACGTATTGGATCCTGTTTACACCTGTATTTAGCGTCTTCCACGTGTGATCAGATTGACCAAAACGCATCTTAATGCCAGGTGTAAACAGGATCTTTTACCTTTAAAATCACTGGACTATGTGGTTTCTTGTGGACAATTGCTTCATAAAATGACTGAAATAGTGGTAAAAGTGATTTTAGAGCTGTAACTATCAATTTTATAAAATAATGCGACTCCCTTTTTTTTTTTTTAACAGCACCAGCCATCTCAACCCAAATATTTTCTAAAGTATAAGAATTAATAAGGTAAAAACAAGCATCTGCGGAAATTACATATGAGCAAGTTGTTTTTTAAATTTGGTCCGTTGGGAAAAAAAAAAAAAAAAAAATCAATTAAATTATTTTCTTTTGGCTACCAAATTCCAGTAAGTAGCATGTGAGAGACGAACCCCGAGGACACATGCAGTGAGATGTGAGAGGACAATGCAAATCCAAATAAATGAGAACAACTTAATTTCGTGTTGTGCCCAGGGCCAAAACACTGTTAGCCTGACAAGTAGCCTATATTAAAGTCTAGTTGAGCTGGTAGAGCAACTTTGAATTATGTGCAATGGCATGTAAATGGAAATGTAATGCGTCTCAGCCTTCTCTTTGCTATAATAGCACCATCTTCATTAGTTAGGTGTCAGTCAAAACCGAAATCTGCGATATGCAGTCTGATTGTCCCAGAGAGCCGTCACTCACCCCTCTGGGAGCAGGTACTGCTCAAGTACATCCACAGGTGGGGAGGACGTAGGCAGCTTGCTGAGGGCCATGATATGTTGGAAGGTGATGTCCGTCTGAGTGCTGATGTCCACAACCTGTGCTTCCCCAGTTGGGCCTGTAGGTTTGGGCCTGGGAGCACGGCGTAACACCTGGACCATAATGGGCTCTTTAGCCATACGGAAAGCCTCCACTGCTTGGTCGTGCGTCGCCTTGGACAAGTCCTTTCCATTGACCTGTTGAAATACACAAACATGACAGCACTGATGTTAAAAATCGAGTTTTGCATATGATTGAGCAAACTGCATAACAAACTACTCCATCATAATCGGTAGAGCTACACTGAGACGACAAATTCAAGGAAGCAAAGCAATAAAAGCAACCGTTACAACAGAACAAAGTGCCTCTCGCCGCTTTCGGGGGTCAAAGATAGACAGCAAAACAACAAACATAAATTAGAAAGCTCTCTCTTGCTAATTAATCAGGGTCATTAAACAAACTGAACCAGCAGAAACGAATTTAGCTAAGTAATTTGAAGACGAGGGCCTCCCTGGAAGCTGGAAGTGGGCGCTGTACATGAGGAAATAAATGCAAGCTTCAGGGCCAAAGCATGACACACCAATCAAGAGCAGAGCTCTGTTGATGAGGGCTGAAAGAAATGAGAAAGAAGAGGTTCAAAGCAATCTTTTAGTGCAGAGAACCAAGGCCAGATGGGGTCTGAGCTGCATGCATAAAGGGAAATTTCAAAACGGATTTGTACAGCACTCGCATTTATAAAATTGCAATTGTTGCTACCCTTACAGAAACGTAATATGGAGGCATGCTATAGTACTTTTTGGATATACACCATTGTAAAGATTTATTACCATATAAAATAGTCCAAAAACATACTACCAAAGAGTAAAAAGTATACATTTATTGTTAGGTATTGCATAAATTATTTCCAAAAAAGAAAATATTCAATACAAATGTCCTGGTTATGCAGATGTCAAGCTAACCGAACTGCTAACACACCTTCATTGGGATGCAAAAGCATGGCAGTGTCTGTTAGTGCCTTTGTTAACAGGGTGTTTGACCTTGGGTGAACCGCCTTTCTTATCTCAGAGCTTATAAAGCTTTTCCCCATGTTCTCATCTCAACAAACACAGCATTCCCCATTTGTTCATTTTTTGATTTCTAGACGAGAGACAGCTTTGATAGGATCTTTGCTTGAGGCATTCACACCCACTTATGCAAACCTGCTTATTCACACAGGCCGACAGTAGCACAAGGGTGAGATGAAATTCAAGAAAAAAAACCCACAAGAAATGGGACGATGCCATGCTTGAGAATACACAAACATCTTATTAGTGCACACAAAGTGAATATCTCCGAATGCGTGCACACATATCTTTACATACAAAATATTTTTCTTTTTCTGAAAGGCATGGATGGATTTCTCTAGTATGCCATATTCTTTTACAGCAAACATTTCTGCACTTTCTTGTCCACAGAATTAAACCTCTCATACAGCTTTTTGAAATGTATCCACTGTGCATTCTATTTTCTTTATAAATAAATAAATCACTTGTGAAAAAAATATATGGAGTGTAATTCACAAGCTGCTGAATTCCATTCTCGGATTTTCAGACAGACAGGATCGGAGCACTTCAGCTTTGAAGAGGGAATATGTTAACTAATAACCAAGAGGATTAAAACTAATCCCAGCCTGAAGGATAATTGGAACATCCAATATGAATCCAAACTCTGAAACTTCCAAACAGAAACAAAGATTTACCATTTTTACTAAATTAACACTAAGATTAAGACTAAGACAATTTTTTATTATTATTGTGGTTGCCAAAATCATTATTCAATTTTAACTTAATAGTAAAGTGAGGCGTATAAGATGACAGAACTATGGTACATTCATTTTATAGGTAGTATGGTCCAGAATGATTACCAGATTTATATTCCATTGTATTGATCTGGTACTTCAACATTATTTAAATCCTTACAAAAAATTCAAAGGTATGTTTTATTGGACATGATAATATGGTACTACCACAGTAAGTTGATTTCAATACCACAGTATCTTTCAAAGTATCACAGTATAATCATCTTATACCATGGTACATTTCAAAAGAATATTGTAGTCCCATGGTAATTTTGAAAATGAACTGATTAGTAAATGCTAACCAGTTAAATGACACTTAATTATCATAGCGCATGCCCAAAAAATGTCATGGTATTTACATGGTAAACAAACGTCCTTCAGATAATATCATGGTATTACTATATCAAGTGTTCAAAACCATGGTATACGTTAGGTTACAACTAATAAAATAGTGGCAGTACAATGGTTTGTCCAAAAAATACAAAATACCAAAGTATCTTTTTTCTTTTTTTTACTTTACTGCTGCTGTTCTAAAATAAAAAAAAGGGGAAAGAACTGCTGTAAATTACAATGCTTTCCTTTTCTTTATTTTACCTTCAACTCTTAACTCCTTGTATTCAATTGTGTATAGATTTTCTCTCCCTTTCTCCATCAGCTAGTTCAATAACACAATCATCATCCCTTTCTGTGTGTTTGTCTGGTTCTCGGTAAGACTTAAGTGTGCAGGAATCCCGCTCCTCCTCGAAGCCCACGACCCCGAGACAAAGCCTCAACCCTGGAAATGTTCTGCTTCACTGCCTCTTCAGCAAGGAGGTGGGGGACCCGGGACCCCCATTCACACAGCTCACCTCTGACACCGTCTCACTGAGGAGTACACACACCAGAACGGTGCAAACTGAGTCTCTTCACCCTCTGTTTAACACAGACCCCTCGGAACGATCACTCACGGTCACGGATGACACAAGCTGTTGCATTAGATGAACAGAATGAACAGAAACAACATTCATACCGACGCAATATGAAAAATCAAAGCTAAAATATAAACTTCACACTTCACATGCTGCTTAATATTTTTGTGTTTATACAGTTTCTTACTAACCCCAACGTTTTGGATGGTAGTGTAGCTAAACATAGCCTTAGACTTGATCTAGATCTGGGTTTCGGCTTATAACCTTAAACAAGACTGCAGTCTATTTCCAATATACTAAACGCCCTAACTCACCTCAGTCACAAGTTAGCATGGTATATTTACAATATTATAATTCACAAGAACTTCATGGTTTTGAATAAATTCATTGCATTACTCTAACTCTCTGCAACTTGTCAATATCAATAAACTCAATAAAAAATTGCAAAACCAGATCAGGAGAATTTCACTTGGAAAACAATTACTGCTTCACAAATACCAAATCATACCCATAATATTTAGCAGTTGCGAGCATGACTTCTTTAACTGTGTATGGGTTCTTTAACTGGGTGGCGCTTCATGTCAAAAAATGTGCCTGTATGTTGGATGGGTTGATGCCCACATTCTCTTTAGACAGTGTTAGCCATAGATGTATACATATCTATGGTGTTACTTACTCAATTGCTTAGTCTCATGACAATATCACAACACAGCAAAAAGTTTTCCTAATATGTTGGACCTTTTATTGACATTTACCTGTTGAGACATGCCTTAACAGGCATGCGCGACAACTGAAAGGGGCGCTCGCAAAATATGCAGAAGACGACAGAAGTCTGTATTTATACAGTATTTTGCAAAAAAAAGTCTGCATTTTTTAATTAAGAATAAAAAATAAGAATAATACAATAAATATTAGTAAAATAAAATAAGAATAAATATAAGTATTTTTTAAAAACTAAATTAAAATAATGTAAATTGATGACTTTAACAATTGATTAACAACCTTGGATAGTTACATATTGCAGTTACTACTTACAGTAGGAATGTCTTCAAGAGTTCATACGTTTTCGCAAAATAAATTTGCCTATGGAGAAAATGAAATGCATGGAAATAGTTTTAATTAATGACTTTTTAAATTTGATTTAGTCTAGTTAGTTTTGTATCAAATACAATGTTATTTTCGCTTATCGAGAGCTGGCAGCAACAGCAATTTTTTTTCCGCTTGGGCGAGCAATTCGCTGGCAGCTTTCCTCGCGCATGAAATCCCCCATTTGCCAGCAAACCAATGAGAACACAGAACATTGATGATGATGCATAAAAACAGAGTTTAGGCGCCAATGCTGATGTGGATCCGCTTACCCAAAACCCTCCATAACTGTCAGATTTGAAGAAAATTACCGTTATTTGGCAAGTAAATAAATGAAGGATTACCAAAATTTTATCATGCAAGCTTTATGGTACACCTCAAACAAGGGAATTTAGAGTAATTTATACAGTTGTTTTAAATTAGCGAGTCCACAAATGGCTTGGGTATGCAGAGCATTGGCATCTTATATGGACTACACGCCTCTGATATATAGATTTTTTTACATTCTACACATTATGAGTTTAAGAAGAACAACATAAAAAACAAGTATCTTTCAAACTTGACAGATGAATTTAAAGCTTAAGGCTTTGTATCAAGAATCCCTGAAAGAACATGTGTTAGTCCCATCTAGAGACTTAATTCTTCTTTTCTTCCAAAAATAACAGTCCTAAAGAAAAAATGGGGGAGGGGGGGTTTGCAATTTGGCAGAGTTTGATATGGTCTTTCGATGTGTATGTATGTGTGTGTTATTTCATTCAGAATGAAGAAACCTCCTTACAGTTCTGACTGACTTGAAACACAGCAACCTTTATATGCTACGGCATGCCATCTCAGTGTGGATTAAGCAGCAAACAGAGGGAAACTAATGCTCCTGATAAGCATGGACGCCTGCTAAAAGACGCCGCTGTTTACTTGCTCTTAATCCTGTTTAAGCATGAGACCTTCTGTTATCCACAGAGGATCAATAGTGGGAGGCTAAATCACTTCCTTCAAGCTTCCTGTGTCCTTGCTTTCCTCATATAATGAGTTATCCGTCACTTTCCGTTTGAGGAAATACAGTTTCCCACAATCTACCACCCATATCCTTACACTGCTAGCAGTTTTTGAGGTAATAACCAGGCTCACACGAAATCAACATCCACAGAACTTTCTGCAGGATTTTAGGACATATTTGGGTATTTTAATATCCTTGCAGAATAATGCAATTGTGTACAGTAAAAGTAGTGCAAAAAAATTGGAAAAAGGTCCCATCCGGGCCCGATCCTGGTCTAGTAAACAAATTCCTATACATGGAAAAATATAGTAAACGGCATAAAAGTGTTTTATTTTATAATCCAGAATTAGTGAGAATGAAAAGTGGTGGAGATAACAAGAAAGTTGGTTTGCATGTTGCAGTAAAGAAGAAGTGCAGAACTGAGAACTTCAGCTCCATCTGCCAGGCTCTCTGTTGCACCTGCATGGACTCATCCTCTTTCATGTTAATTATTGTCAAAGAGTACACCTGTGAATAATTAGTTATTGCCTTCTAATCACTGTTGTTTAGTTTCGTTTCACTCGAGTTCTAGCATGATTCTGGAGTTAAACTTCTGTTTATGCAAGAAACATGTAACCAAATATATGCTTATCAGTGAGGAAAAATGAGTAACTGTTCATTGCACAATGAATATGGACAACCACTAATCTGAATATTGAAATTGGTCTTGCTCAATGTCTAAGGAGGTTACAACCAAGCTTAAACATGCTTAAAATTTAACAGCTGCTACACCTTCTTCCCTTGTAGGCCACTTTTACAGACCAAGAAGTTGAGGCGGTTCTGAGTAGTAGTTGACAAACATGGGTTTTTGATTAAGTGATGCAAGAATAAAAATAATAATAATAAAAAATACAAATAAAATGAACATTTATTAAATGAATGCATTAATAAATATATAAATAAATAATCACAGCACTCTGAGCCTGCATAGGAAAATCAGTTTTGAATAAAATTAATGATTAAAATATAAAATAGAAAATTCTACCTCAATATTTTTTCTCTAACACACTTATGTTCTAGTCAAATGCTATCTGTGGGGAATATTATGTCACTAAAATATTGGACAAATGACGAAAATACCATCTAAAAAGCCATCTGGGCAAAGAACTACCTCTAGAAATGCTGACAATACCATCTTCACACGCTTGCACAACAAACCTTTAGTACCCATAAATGTTTAAAGTACATATAAGACACAACAGCACGGGTATTTTTAAAGCGAGCCGCACAGCAAGCAGTATCTAGCCACTATAAGAGATCTCATTCTGAATATAAATGAGATATAATAGCTCCATCATCAGCATTCAAAATCAGCCAACTGCTCAAGTCTAGAGAGTTCAAACTTCTCTGGTAGCATGTTTTATTCATGACTCAGCATGGACACCAGGGAAGCATGTCACCATTCACCATTAAACACCCCCCCCCCACCCCCCACATGCATACACTCAATTTTATGCTGTTAAATTGTGTATTATCACATTCTAAAGAATAGCAAGTCTCTGGAGTGGAAGCCTGTTCTCTGATAGAAATGCTAATTGCAGTTTAGCTTCTCAGAATTGGGTCTATTAATATAAATGATTCAGAATTAATGGATAAAGTTTGACATGCTTTGCCTTTAGCATGTCCTTTTATGTAATTATAAAACAGACAGCAAAAATAGTTGACCTCTAGCATTAGACAGAACAAATGGCAGACATAGCATCACGAGCGAAAACAAAGACAGTAGGGACACTTAATCTGGCCTTATTTCATTTTAATTGTAAAGAATCTGATGCATCTGTGCAAATAAAGCTGTCCATAAAAATGTGTGGGCACACCTGTGTTTGTCTGTCACCATGCAAACTCACATCTGCGCCAGACTTATGGAGACTAATGACAAACCAATGTTCATCTATTTATATTCTCCACTTAGAATCTACTGAAGTCTCTTTTTGTTTGTTTTGTTTTGAGTTTATTGCACGCTTATATGGCAAACTTTAGTAAAAAGTCTATTTCCTTATTAGTGCCTTGTTTACATCATTAAAAATTAGATTTACATGTTACTGTGTTAGTTATTTTTTTTAGAATTTACAGTATCTTGAATTAAGATAATTATATTTACCCACTGGCACAACTGTTTTGTCTTGTTTTAAGCATAAACCTCACCAAAATTTGGCTTAAGAAAAAAACTGTTGGCGAGGATTTCAGTGATTTCTGAGCTTCCAATTCCTGTGAAGGCAGTAGAACTTCCGCTTCTTCATGCTCAATATGTTTCGTCTGTACCTTGACATGTTTAGTCAAACTGGGTCTGTGATTAAACAGTACATGTTATGTCTTTACTTTGCTATGGTAAATCAATATTGTGTCGACAGCACTGTCAATATTGACATGTTATGTCTGTATTTCATCTTCCCATTTGCCCCATTCCATCTGTATCATGTCACTTTGTACATGTCTTTGTCATGTTCTGTCCATGCTTTGTCTACCCATCAGTGCCAGCAGAGAAAAGTGTTAGCATGTAAGCCTGCAGACTGGAGGGTAGAGATCTCTCCCGAATGGCTGCCGACCACCTGCTACAGCGTGAAGCAGCTGTGGAAGCACTGTGGGGAGGACCTGTCCCTGATTAGGCTAACTAGACTACACTCAGTCGATTTCCCCACAGCAATGAGTGTTTTCCCATCCCATCGCTGTAAAGACTAATTAGGGGAAGAGGGGGATAGAGAGAAGGGTTGTGATAGTGGAAGCAGTTTGGAAAAGACGATGGATGGATGGATATCCACAGACATACAGAGAGATAGAACGATATATATATATGTATGTGTGTGTATATATATATACAAACACACAAACACACACACACACACACACACATATATATATATATATATATATATTCATATTTATGATATAAATCAATATTTATAGTTTGATCTCAATGACAAACCAATATTACCAATACCAATATTATCAATATACTACATATTTTAACATTACATAAAATTATAATATACATATATTCATATCCACAAATTCATCATGAGAAGTATTTGTTTTTAATCATATTTTAAATACATTTTATGAGAATCTTCTTTTTATTATCAATTTTATTTCATAACCATCTGTTACGATTATTTTTAATTCCTTTTTATGTAGAGCACTTCAAATTACCATTGAGTATGAAATGTGCTAGATAAATAAATGTGCCTTGCTTTGGGGGACATTTAAGTTCTGCAAACATTTTGAAGAATGTGAAAAGCCTGCCAAAGTGTGTACAGCTTTTATAAAAAAAATGCATTAGCTAGCACTCATCCGGTATGAACCTAATCTGTGTCCGAGCTTCAGCAGCCTGACTGTTTTGATACTCTAATTAAAATGACGGTCTTACACGAGGTGCAGACAGGCGCCATGGCCATTACAGGCCACTTCGAGGGAGATTAGGAGCCACGGAGCTGTCAAACACAGTCTCCACCAACATGATGGGCCAACATGGGTCCATCAGGGACAAAGGAGACCAGATCTCCACATGGTGCATACCTTTCCTGTTTGAAGCACCGAGTTCAGCACAGTAAGAGAGAGATCAAGTTTACTCAGGGATGGCAAGGCAAGCTCGCTGTGTCCTCTCTCTCGGTTCTAATTATCTTAACTGAAGGGGAAAATGACCTTCTCTCGACCTGTAGCTTTACAGGGACTAATTCTCTTTTCCTGCGAGCGGTTTTGTTAAACGGGGCCGCTACATTGAAATCAATAGGCCAACTGAACCGCTGTTTTTAAACAGAATTTCGGCAAATGTTGCCAGAATACAACACAAAAGCACAGAGGAAGCTAAGCTGCTCTTTCACAATGAATGCTTGCTACTAAAAAACTAAAAACGCATTAAAAGCACACAGTTTGAGGTCAGTAAGATTTTGTAATGTTTTTGAAAGGTATCTCTTCAAAGTTTGCTCAATTTTTAATCAAAATCACAGTGCTAATATGCTGATTTGGTGTTTAAGAAACATTTCTTCAGGCAGGACTAATGAATATCACCTTACTTCCCTAGTTGATTGATTTGATTAAGAATTGCAAACCTTTTTTGTACTACAAATTTTCTGAAATGTTCTATTTAAATATGCAAATGAGGAATTAACTAATTAAATGTGTGATAATTTGCATACATTTGCATTTGAAGTTATGCATTGTAATCTAAATCTACATACACAAATAGTTAAAGTGCAATAAAAGCAACACTTGTATTGTGTATTTTAGATGTTTTCTTTTCACTAGTTTGAAACAACACTTTTTGAAAAGCAAAATAGCCCAAAATCTCAAAACTGACAGATTAGCCATTCTGGTGTCTCACCTTGATGTTGGAAACATTTTCTTTTTTCCTGCTTAATATTTTGTGTAAACCGTGATACCTTTTTTCACCTCTGATTGGCCGTTGTGTTCACGCGCTCAACAGATATGTCTGCGATTGGCTAGAATGATCAACGCTTGAAAAACATGTTGTAAATAGACATCTTTGACATTCTTTGACAACAGTGCTCAAAATGCTAGGGGGAAATGCTGGTATCTTCACATTTTTAAAATTCTGGTACCGAAGTCGGTACTTTTGAAAACACTAAATAGTAAAGTCATTGCAAATGTGTCCTTGCTGAATAAAAGTATTCATTCCCTTAAAAAAAGCTAACTGACTCCAAACAAAAACAAACAAACAAAAATACTCTGACACTGGTTCCTTCATCGCACTACTCAGTGGTAAAACAACCAGTGCAGACTGATTCACAAATAATTGATTCAAGAATTGATTCTTTTTAAGGAATTAATCAAAAAGACTCACAAAAAAAAAAACACTGATCAGTGACTGATTCATGACTTTCTCACTGAACCTATTACTTTCACCATGTCTAACTCAAAGAGTTTTGTTATAATAAACAGCAACTTCTGCTGTTCTGCAGCTTCTAAATTCAGGGCTGCCAATTGATAAAATAATCAAATTAATCACACGTCAATATTTGCACTTAGGTGATAGCTTTATGCTTGAATTGCTCCCATGACATCAAAACTTCTTCTTACAAAATGTACATACAGGTTGAACAGCATGATTTACACATGTTAATTTCAGATGTCTAGAGTTATATGTCCTGGAGCGCGTGGCGTGTGAAAACATTTCTGTGTGCCCATGAATCACTCTCTAGGTGAATGTGTGTTTAAGTGAGGAGAAGACATCTTTCTGTATCAGTTAGCCTCTCGGGAGCTCTAAAAGAGAGAGAGACAGCAAGAGAGAGACAGAGAGAGTGCCAGACACCCTAACGAAGAGGATCTGTATGTATTATCTGGGGATGGGCCCAGTCAGAAGCCCGATCCCCTGCCATCCAATAAACCATACACATTCTGACAGCTCTCCAGATCTCCCCAATAACGTTTAATTTCCAGAAAAGCTGTTTAAATCCCCAAGACTAATATCAATCCATTGCAATAATGCAATTCCATGTCACAATCTACAGCACACGTGTGTTTACGCACATGCTTAGAGAGGTCAGCATAGTCCAGCTGGACACATTGGTAAGCGGGTGCCTGGGAAAGGAGTCAACAGATCACTTTCACACTTCAAACGAGTCTTTCACTCTATTCATTAAAAGCCCAGCGACATCCTGCCGCCACTCACAGGCCTTAATTGTGAGTGACCCTGACGCCAGCCAGCACTCTCAACATTACCCCACGAAACAACAACCCCCTCTGCCGCATACTTCTCCAGGCACCTAATGTCTGTGTGAGATGGACCGATCGGACATCACAAAGACTCCATTATCTGTCCGTGGAATCTAAATTTGCAGTATACATGAACAATATACTTTCCCATCATGATTGTTGATTTATATTACCTACTAACTTTAAATGACTTAATATTACCTATTAACATATAGGCATAGTATACTGTATGTACATACATACAATAATATACAATACCATAACATACAGAATATGTGCGATTTAATGATGCCACGCTGTGTGCGATTGCTGCAGTTTCTGAACAATTTCTATGATTTGCCATGACTCTTTAGTTTCTTTTTAGACTCTGTGATTTCTGGAAAAGAATTTGAAATTTCAAGGTTATTTCCAGGTTAAAAACTAATGATAATATAATATAATATAATATATAATATATAATTTGTGCTGTCAAATCGATTAATCGATCTAACAAAAGTTTGTTCACATAATGTGTATATATTATATTTATATTATATTATGTATTAGTATATATGTCTGTGTATATACACACATTATGTAAACAAACTTTTGTCAGATCGATTAATCGCAATTAATTGCATAATATAATTTTATTATTAATATAATTATCATCATCATCATTATACACATTCATAATGCATTTTTGTGTGTAAGATTTATTATTGTTGTAAAAATTGAACAATAATTATTCATCGGTTCTGCATAATGGTTAGCAAACATGCTATAAAAACTGGAAAGCCTGGAATCGACACTGACCGATTCAGCGGTCAACCTGGTTTTAAACGTGTCCCGTGTTAGGAATGAAAGAGCTTGTCCTATGCTGTTGTTTTCAGCAGGGACGTCTTCTCTCTTCTGAAATGTCTTTGTTTGATGCTTGTTTTACTGGTAAAATTCAACTGCTCATGTCTAATTTTAGCAATGTTAGACTGTCTCATTCAGTACAGAAGAATGGTATCTTTCTTTGACGTGTTACCCCAGACTGGGGCAAAACAGCAACATCATCTGCAAACAGCAATATCAAAGCTTCTCAGATATCATATCAATATGATGTTAAACATGGATGAACATCTTTGTCTGACAAATCTTCTCTCAGGCATGTGATGATCCGGCTTCGAGTAACTGGCTAAATGAAAGCGCCATTAGAGAAGCCAGCATGGTTCCCTTTACTAACAGCCTGTCAATCAAAAGTAATTGACGGCAGCATGACAGATGCAGTCGGATGAAGGAGTAGGTTGAATAAAGAGCTCATATGATGGGCCCAATATGTCTTTGTCTCTTTTTTGTTTCATTCAGGGATTTTTTTTTTTTTTTTTCCAACAGGGAGTGATTTGAAAAGGCTTCCTTTGAAGCCCAACATCAGCCGTTGGGTTGTTAACAAACAGAGGCCATTTATTGTTGTAGTGCACACACCAATACACATATATATATTCACTCGGCCCTTAGCAGCAGAGAAAGCTTTTAGTCCCGCTTTCACACAGTCTGTACCATCAAAGCGGAGTCTTTCACAATAGTGACTGCTCTGTCATCAACAGCTAATGCAGAGAAACGGCCGCTGTGGAATATAGTGAAAGGAGAAGACGAAGTGGCCACTCATTAGATTTACTGAAAGCACCCTCCATACACCATACAAACACCAAGTATGCATCCCTCAAGTAGGCAAGGAAGAGCTGACAATGTGGTTGTACAATCTCCCTGGATGCTTTCAGGCCTGAAATCCACAAGAAACAGCGATTCTAGGGTTCCTTTTTATCAGGAATTGAATAAATTAACATGTTTTAGTTTGTGTGATGTTTTTAAATCAACAAGAAGCCCCCACGCTGGAACATACACGTCAGGTTACAATTTGTTCATAATGGTCAATTTCTGTGATAATGTGATTATGGGTGCACTTTTACATAAGTATAAGTAAGAGCATGTGTCTCGCCGTGTTCTCAGAGGCCCCCTACTGGTTTTCATCTACAGCCTCCTGGCGATATTGTGTCAAAACCCACAGGAAATTAAATCAGACCTGACAACAATGTCAAACAGTGACATACTGCTTACAAGGACAGTTCATGCATGCTGCATGACATGGCACAAATTCAGAAATATCTGATGAATAGAAACCAAAATACATGTCAGACGAATGTATTTGTATATATTTCATATATACATGTTAATGAGCTCTGCAAGAAAACAACTATGTTATGGTAAATACATAAACAAAATACACATCAATAATCTGTCAATAAACCACTTTCTACAAACTACCAGTGTATGTGAAGCTTCAGAACTACACCACCTGACCAGCAAATAACAAGAAACAATAGCAGCAACGATTTTTCCATTTGGCTGAAATCTAACCATGAAAAAAATAGATGGATAGCGTTTCACATACAGCAATGACAATCAGCCTCAGAATGGAAAAGTTAGCTGCTTTCAATAGAGAAGATGGACTTGGATCTGTCCACACATCAATCCTGTAACATGACGATTCATAAATTGTCTGTCACA
Source organism: Opsariichthys bidens (assembly GCA_037194245.1). Classification (NCBI taxonomy): domain Eukaryota; kingdom Metazoa; phylum Chordata; class Actinopteri; order Cypriniformes; family Xenocyprididae; genus Opsariichthys; species Opsariichthys bidens. The sequence continues at coordinate 8,189,822 of CM074298.1, read as the reverse complement.
CTCAATTTAAGCTATCCCAACCACAGTCAGACAACTCAAGAATATGCACTACTCGGGATCACAGTGCCATTACATCACTCACCGAGAGTAGCATTCTGTCAGAAAACACTTTTATAAATACAATATTCAAAGTCATTACAACAGATTATTATTCTGAACAAAACAATTAATATTATTAAAAATGATAGACACATGTCTTTGACTCATGCATGGTGCCACCTTGAAGTTATCATACATTATTCATACAATGATTGAGATGAATTCCAACAGAGGGAAAGAAAAGAGTTCAGTTACCTGGCATACTTCATACAGGAGTTTGTATTGCTCTTGAGGCTTCTGTAGAGTACAGACCCTGCACCCCATCATGGACAGATCAGACCATCTAGTTTTTCTCTTGGAGGAGAGCAGAAACTCAGTGCGCTCCCTCCCTCTATCTCTCTCTTGCTCTTTCACATGTGGCTGCCCTCTTGACTATACACCTTTTCTTTTCCTCCTTCTTCTTCTTCAGTGTTTCTCACTTCCTTTATTCTGTAAGATTTGCACTCTCAAGCATGCATCATTCAGTATGAGTGTGTGCATGAAGGTCTGAGTCAGTCCCCCTCTCCGAATCGGTCTGCTTACACCGGCAACACTCTACTACTTATGCACGCCCTCTCATGCATATTAAGCACTGCCTCATTGAATATTCATCGGGGGGCTGTCCTACAGTGCTGCTGTGTGTAAACAGTGATTTGGGTGCATTTAAGTCTGCTCAAGATGAATTCATTACTCGTTCCACCTGATGTGAAAACACAAAGGCATTATGCCAACAACGACTGTCGAATGGAGTCTGATAATTATGCAAATTGAAATAATTTGAGACAAGTCATTCAAACAATTGTTAATGCAACAAAAGAGAAGCACTCATGTAAGATTTTCTTTTCTCCACTAATATTGACGTATAATAGAATTTTTTAATAAATTATAAAAACAATGAGCCGAGCGAACATTCAGTTTCGTTTTTATTTCGGTGACCTTTGGAATACAGCATGCATGAGGAAAATTAAAGAATAATCGGGGCAATCCTTGGAGCTTTTTCTCTGCAAATAAGTGGGCTGACGGCCAAGCAAACAAATCTAAAGACCGAACGTTTCCTTTCACCTCAACGACCATGCTGAGGAGAATGATGCAAAACGACATGGTGCTCTTGGTTCCACATTAATGCGTGAGTTGCCCTTTACAGCACCATAGCTGACAATAGGGCAGTGCAGACCTGGCATCGGCCATGTCCAACACTGTGGTGCCACTCAGCCAACCAAACATAAGTGCCAATTAGAAGAATGTTGAACCGTGCTGGGGCAGTGTTCCTTATTCACAAGGGGACGTGTGCTGTAATTTCATTCACTAATGCGACACTGCTGTACTACAGCTTTCAATTTTTTTAAATGTGACGCTCTGAGCGCCAATGAGCGGATTCGTAAACAATTGGCCATTAGGTGTTCACACAATCATCAGATATGTTTTTGATTGGCTACAATGATCAACGCTTCAAAAACAGGTAGTAAATAGACATCAATGACGCTCTCTGCTGAGCGCTTACAGAGACACATGGGAGCATTTGAAAGCATGAGTATATCTGCGGAACGGTCCACTGATAGATGCCTGCTTTCAAATTCAAAAACTTCCATGCGCTTTCAAACGCTCCCGTGCGTTGATCTTTGTAGCCAATCACAGACATTTATGTTGAGCGTGTGAACACAATGGCCAATCAGAGGTGTTTACGAATCAGCTCAACAGTGCTCAAAGCGTCACATTTTTTTAATTTTTTGGTATCGAAGTCGGTACTTTTGACAACACTAGTTGCTTACTCGACAAATGGATCATTCGCATAAAGTTAAATTCTACTCAACTTTGTCCCTCATGTTGCCAATTCTGGTTGAAAATGAATGACTGCTGCCAGTATACCCATTAATTCAAAAACAAAATAAATATATAAAAAATAAATAAAAAATTGTTTTAAAATGAACATAACAAGCATTACTACATTATAATGTACAGTATGAAAAAATGAACAACTGAGATGAGATTAGATTTAATTTTAATTATTTATTTTTTAGTAAACTTTTCGAAAAAAAATGTACCGCAATGAAGATAAAGATCATCTAAATATTCAAATAAATATTCAAGTCCACTAAAAAACAACAGTTCATATCGATGGGTATTTCAAATGCAAGTCGGAATAAATAGAGCACATGTTATTCCTTCATGGCATGACAGCTGAAAGTCTGTCCACATTCCATACGTGTCTTTGTATTTTCATAAACAAGTTTTGCAGTCCAAAGATATCAGGAATGGCTTGCCTTGTTGTATGTCCAGGGTTATCAGATAAGAAAATATTATTTCAGACATGAGTTTAAGCTGCCTCTGCCCTGTGTTAGCCATCATCCGATTGACCGGGAATGTGTCATGAGGGAGCAGCACAGGAAGGTAGTTGGCATGGACCATCCTTTCCTACCAGTCTCTGTCAGAGGGGCTAGGATGGGAACTGAAGTGTTTCTATGTATGTTTATGTTTAATCTAGTAGCAGTTGTGGGATTTCCTCAGACCAGATGTTTCCATATGATACTTAACTGTCCCAGTTTCCTGCCATTTCCCAGTGCAGCTCCATAGGATCATTCCACTTCCAATGTTCACATCCTTCCTGGACCGTCCTGTTGTCCTCTCTCAATGCAAACATAATCCCTTTTCAACATCTCTGGTTGTGGAATGATTGACAGCCCTGAACGTTTGAGATCAGAGCTTCTGGAGAAAACAAAGGACTGCAAGAGGCATCATGCCAGGCAGATGATAAGGGTTGTTTACTTATCATAATTTGGATGTCTTTCTTTCTTTTCATCATCTTCATGTTTCTATCTTCAGTCCCTAGAGGTATTGTTTGGCCTTGATAGGAATGTGTATGTGTGTATGGATTAGCCTCTGACCTGCTTAAGGCTGAAATGATCGAAGAGATTTACACTCTCCACTGATCTCACCTCAAGCTAGATTACACACACACACATATTATATATATATATATATATATATATATATATATATATATATATATATGCTTTTTTAAATATTTAAATATTTTACATAATTAAATTCATTTTACTCAGTTAACACATTTACTTATTTTAATTTCATTCTTTTATTTTACTATTTTAATGCAAACAAAATTGCTTGATTAATTGTGATTCATTATTCTAATCTACTGACCACTCAACTACATACAAATGAATATGTTGTAAACATTTTTGTCATGGTAACAGTTTTCTGTTGTGACAAGAGTGCACTTCGTCTCCTTCCCTGGGGTACTTATTTTTTTCCCAGACTTTTGATCTTTAAATTCTGGAAGGAAAAAAAAAAAGACAAAAGAAAAAGATTTTTTTTTAAAAAATGGTCATTAGTGAAAGTAGGACTCCTGTTGCCTGAGCTAAACAAAAGAAGCAGCCCAAGTCGCAGATAATGATGTTTCTCGGGGTGTCACGAGCCACATGGGAGGTGGAGGAAGGGCCAGAGAGGAGGTGAGTTGACATAGGGGGTGGCGGCTACATCATCCCCACTTTAATTAAGACAACACCAGCACTGGGAGAGCAGTGTCATCCTGCTCAGGGTCTAAGCTCTGATGCAAACATTTATATTCATCGCCTGTTCCTCCAGATGTCTCGCTGTGGCCCCATTGGACCTGGTTTAACAGTTGTCTCTGTTGATGTTATAACAGCCACAACAGGGGGCCAAGGATCTTAATAGCATGATTTCTTTGTTGAAAACAACCCTTTGAATCCAAATCAAAGGAGGTACAAGCATTCATTTCAGGTTGAATTTCACATTTTACACCAGTCGTTATTGTGTTCTTTTTAAATGGTTTTACATTTAATATAAAGGTTTAGACATTTAATATAAAGACAACTCTGCAATATTTCTCTCTAATGGAGAAATCCTCAAAAAAAAAAAAAAGCAAATATACATAGACAATAGTTGTATAGGGACTATTACTGTACACAGATCTCAGAATGTAAACCTCAATAACGATGACAATCAATGTTACTTCCGATTTGAAAAAAGTCCCAACTTTCAAATTTATCACGAAATTCAAACAATACCGTTTTGTTGCTCTTTAATGTGGTGTGAGAGATCGCTGTTGCTGCCTCAGATCAAGTGAAGCAGAAGCGCGAAGCACACGTGAGCGGATCATCTCTTTCGCTTTACTACTAGTTACAGCACAAAATATACATGAATTAAAATCAGAAGGTATGTTGAAAAATACCGTACAAATTACTGAAATCCACATCATGGCAGATGTAATTGCTCAATCAGTATTTCATAACCCCAGTGAAACCCAGATCAGTGAAAGACGTCAATAAAACAGCTTGTAAAAATTGTCATGTAATGTTACATTTACCTCAGAAAAGCCATTGAAAACTCATTAGTCAGTTAACAAAAATTAACTCTAGAAAGGAGCATTTTGCTAAATATATACACTACATTGTATTTTTACATAACCTATTCTTCAATATTTAATATATCTTTTAATAAATCATCACCAAACATAATTATGTCATTAAAAATGTATTATTATAACGTTATTATTATAAAAACATCCTTATGTGCAATTTAAATGTAAATAGACTGCAAGTCGGTTAACCTTATTATATTTATACATCAATATTGTAGTGATGTATACTTGATTATTCATGAATTAACAGCATGCATTATTCACAGTGCATGCTGTTAACGCTCAAACCCTTAACTAATCAGCATGTTTTCAATATAGAGTTGTTCACACTCTATTAGGCTTATGGGAAATTGGGAAATATCATTGGTCTAACATGTTTATGTGGATTCAAAAGTAATTCATACGTGCTATAAACTAAAAGTCTCCTAAACTAGTCTGAAACACCCCTTGTTTCACATTGACAGTACATAGCAAGCTGTATCTCCCCGAGTTGGAGATCAGAGTTCAACCTAGGTTTGGCTGGGAGTTAATGGAGCCGTGCCCCGGCATTTCTGACGTACCACGAGGCTAAATGTCACACTATCACTCTCCCTATCGGACAGTTTAAGCTCTGCCAAGAAGAGAGACAGATTCAAAGGTGCTCATCACACTTTTATAACGGGGTAGAGTTTAAAGAGCAAGACACTGTTAGACATGGTGGAGGAGGAGAGGACGCCGCAGTGACGGACACACACGAGATGACGAGGACACGATAAAAATCTCAGCACCAAAACAACACTGGGAGCATTTTTAACAGTTTCTGAAAGTTTGAATGAAGCAAACTTGTGTTTCAATGATGCACAATATGGGGCTACAATAGATATATAGGCCTTTGGAATATGAGAATATTATATATATATATATATTGTGTAGCATCTGGAGTGATCAAACACACAGTTGTAAAATTCAATCTTCACAACATGCAGACTCCATAATGTCTGGCCCCCCGCTGAGAACTACCACCATTTGCTCCCCACATACACTTCAAAGACACCTGATGGTTCTCAATATAAGAATCTGACATGCGACCCATAGAAATGACATCCTTTTCACAAATTCATTGACAAATCTCCTTGAATGAATGCATTTCCCCAATAAATTTTGTGTACTATTACTGTGTATATTGTTCTTTTTGTATATTGTATAGTGTTATGCATGCCTGAAATTTGGAACTACTAGATAATGTATTTCATCTAGGTGGTGTTTCATATCAAATTACACCTTGTTTAATGACTCTCACTTTGGTGGACATCATCTCATAGAATGCATTGTATGTTTGTTATATTTAAATGTGGTCACTTTCAAACAAAGAAACTCAAAGGTGTGACTTCTGTAGAGGTTAAAAGCCCCACGCAGATCTTCTTTGTTCTTGCTGAATCTGCCGCTTGCTGTTCACGAGACCTCGGCCACCCGGGTCGGCACCTCATTCACTTCAAGCCATGCACAACTTCCTCGACAGCAGGGTCTAATTAATAGCGCCAGTTCGTCGTCATTTCTTCACTCAATGCAGAAGTTATTGATTACAACTTCAGCATCATCGGACAGAACCATCAAGAATTTCACCTAAGCCTCCATATCCGGATGCTCTTCAACAGATAAGGCATTTGCAAGTATCGTACATATCGTACACTAAACGAAACTGGTGGTTCTTTAAATGACTATTTTCTAAGCTCCATTTTCCTGTTGTGTTTTAATTCTATTTCCACTCTCTCATTTCCAATGTATATGTGATTTGTATGTCTTTGTGTGTTTAGTCTAGTTATGTGTTCGTGATTTAGTTAAATAAAACTTGTGCACATTCTTGCGATTGTTACCGATTACGATCACAGTTATTTTTTTCTGTGGTTTTGACAGAAGTTGATAGAAGATCAATACTGAGTGTTTGCTGGCCGAACAGATTAATTTGATTGTAATATTAATTCAGCAACATCTGTTAATCGAAGTTAATTCAATTAATTATTCATATTTCCCTTGAGCTAATTTGATACAATTGACAATAGAAATTTAAGAAAAATATTTTTGCTTTATTATTTCTTTTCTTCTTTTTTAGTTGCAATTTTATTTTACAACTAAATAAATGTAACTCCATAAATTCATAAACATTGCAATGCAAAACTGATTGATTGATTAATTGATTGATTTGTAGCTTAACACATTCTTGCTGATGCTTTCATCACAACTGTTGCAAAAAAGCTGATTTGTCACCAAGATAATGTACTATACATACATAGACACAAATATGTACAGACATGCGAACACACACACAGAGAGAGACAGAGGGGGGGTGGAGAGAAAGCGAATACTATCTTCAGAAGCCATCAAGATATCTCACAACACAGGCACAAAAGCGCACACCTGAAACTATTAGACACCGGCAACCATTTGGAAGGATTTTTCTAGTGACAAAGCCAGAAAAAGTCCTAAAATGGGGTCGAGGACTCATAATAAATGAACAACTGATAGTGAAAAGCTGTCAGACTCCACGCTGAGAGGATAAAAACGGATTTAGATGTGAATAAATTGGCAGAGGTGATGACAGAGGAGGGACTTAACTGAGGTAAGTTCATTCTCAGCCTCTGACTGGCACATCTAATATGTCTTCGGCCCTGGCTGGATTCCAGCGAGCAGTCATCTGCCCTCGCCGGCACAAAGCGGAATTAACCACTATAATAAGGGCATTAAAATCAGGGCCTAACCTTTGCCACAATAAAACCTCCTCACTCGCAAACCCAAGCCTAATAAAACAATATTTACGGTTCATTATCTAAATGCCATGACATTCTTTTACGGTACTAACTCCCAGTGCTTGTCGCCACCACTATTAGACAGAATATTAAAAGATTTCATATTCAGCTCGTGGCTCTTAATGCGCCGGGAGCAAATTTTATCAAGCGTTTGACAAAAGACACAGCTGCTTCTCCATCAGATTTGCTCTGTTTTAGAGTCACTTAATCTGATTATACGGCAGAATCAACAACATCTGATCTTAAATTAGTACAGGCATGATCTGTATTTGTTGAGTGAGGTGATTTATCAATTTAGACCTTGGCATGACAATCAGGGGTCCCCATAAAGGACAGAATCTGCCATCTTCATTTAACATATGTCACTTTTACCGAAAGTGACTTACAAACAAGCAAAAACACAAGCAATTTATCAGCAAGGAACCATCGATCATAGTTTAAATATCCCAAACAGGACAGCAGGGGCCATTAAGGTTACACAAAAACCATGTCAACATCTGAACAAACCCAGTCAGAGATGATTACATAGAAAAAAGAAGAAGAAAATAATCTGTTTAGTCTTCCATGCATTTGTGCACTGCAAGCCGATCAGGGAATTTCTAGGAGATACGTCCTCTACTACAGGCTTTTGGGATTACCTCTGACATGCTCAGTACATTTCTACTATGATTACTTATTTACAGGATTTTAAAAAAAGTATAATAAATTAAAATGACTGCCAGATGCTGTCTTATACGAGCTTTATGGGGTGGTGCTGAGCCACAACTACTGATGTGTAACATTTTCACCTTTACATGCCTTATATATACCATATATATATATATATATATATATATATATATGGTGCCAAACTTGCACAGTGTGAAACGATGTGGTGCTAGAATGTTACAACTAGACACTTAGCAACAGACAACCAATCACGTACTCACGTGCCCTCTTTGGACAGTTACAGAAACACTGTGCATTGTACATAAACAGTAAATTCGACGTTTGAGAAGAAAAATGTCAAATGCAGACAGAAAATGCAACAATTTGATTGAAGAACCCGTTTTATGATTACCTTTATAGTCAGAAATGTCCATTCAGTATAAACTTGATAGTACAGTCAGCTATACGAGGATGCGCAATGCTAGAGATATGTAAACCGGTTGTGTGCTGCATTTATCTAATCAATGACACTGCAGATATGCAAATAAAAACATTAACCCAAGGTTTAGGAATGTACAATGTGAAACGCTAGCTTATGAATACCCAGGATTAATCGTCATCCCCGTTAAAATTATGATCAGTGTGAAACGTGAAGCAAATAACCAAGGACTTCGTTTACCCTGGGTTTAGAATGACCCAGGGTTAACTATTTCAAGTGTGAAAAGCCATATTTAAGTGTATTGAAAGAAATTTGTTTTCATTTGTCTGTCCAAATTGAAAGCAAAACGCTGAATAAAATAACTCAATCGCAGTCAATCAAACCATTTCATGGTAAGTGTTAGAACAAAACCAGCTTTGCTAGCACAGTACTGCTTTTAAAGTCACCATGGAATCAAAATGGATACATTTGATTTTTACTGGATTATTACAGAGTTTTTTTTTAATATATATATAAAAACCTGTCATCGTAATCTTTAATCAAAAACATTAACTTCTCCTCCCCCTCGCAGCAGCAGCATCTCTTCTCTGATACGGTGTGCACCGATAATCCTTCCTCTACAGCTACCTGTCAATCACATGAGATCGCAGCAATTGGCAAATGTCAACCATCCAAAGATCCAATCAATTCCTGATGGACAAAATCAAGTCCTGTCCAACATTTTTCTGTTCAAGAAGCCGGTTCACTCTTATATACGCCAAAAGACGATTACAATTTCATACTAAACATATTTGCTCTAGCAGGGTCAACAATGTCCGCTCACTTCGTGCAATTGCACTTCCTGTCAGTATTTTTTTCCAGACACATCCACTTTAGACAATACAAATCTTGTTAGCGAGTCGTTTCAAATCGGATAACATGTCAAAGTGTAATCAGATAACAATCAAAGTGCAATTTATCAAATCTTCACCCCCCGGATTTGCTTCTACGCATCGAAACACAGTCGTCTGGAGGTTTAGACTGCAGTATCTAATCATTTTAGCATTCACGAAAAATTAATTTGTAACAATTTCCAATATTTAATGTCTTATTTTTCCAAAAGGTTAGCAAATATTGAATTCTTAAGAACATGCATGAAAAAGGTTAACATGTGCATGGGGAAATATGTGTCGTATCGTAAATGTATCGCAAATAATCACTATATTTTTGCAAAAAAAAGAAAAGGAAAAAAAAAAACAATCATTCAGCCGAAACAGCCTCATTAAAACACGCGTGCTAATGAGGTGAAACTGTGTGTTGTAAAAACTAACAAGTGCTTTGAAGACTGTTTTCAAAAGCAGAAGAACAGCAACAAATGCTAATCAATACTGTCATTTGGGTGCTTTTGAGTGTATTTGTTGTTTCTTTCAAATGTCTTTAAGAGAAAACCACCTGCAACAAAGAGCCGGTTTCCCCATTAGCGAACGCCGCAGTGTTCTCTTACTCCAGGGTTATTAGCGTGGCTCTAAGAGCTGTTGTCCCCACACAGAGCTGCCTGTTTGTTTGAAGATAATTTTACCCTAGTCTTCACATAGCCCCTCTTTCCTGGCTGAGAAGGGGTTGAGGGGGTGGGGGTGGGGGGGGGGGGGTGGTTGTCTAAGGCTTTTAAAAAGACCCCAGGTCCTATAATTTTCATCCAATTCAAACTTCATTTATGCTGAAGTACTCTGCAAATGCTGTCATTATGGCATACAATACTATGGCTCAGTTAGAGGGGCATCAGACTCCATTAAGCAGGGGAATAGAGGAGTGTCTTAACCATCGGCTGCCTGACAAAGAAAGAGTGAGTGAGTGAGAAAAGAGTGAGAGAGAGTGTTTTGCAAATAGAAAAATGAGCATCTCCGCCAGCCAATATGTGCCACACAGTTGCTAACACCTGCACAAATAGTTGAATGCCTAAGGGCAGACAATACCTTCCTGTGTGCTAACAGACACACATACCTCCTAATGGGTGAAGGGACATCATTTGATTATGAACTATATTGTTATGCTGTCTGAGGAATCACAGGGAAAAGTTTACGTAAAATATAGGTTTAGGAACAATGAACTCCTCTAACACAAACACTAGAGGAGAGGGTAGAAGTTTTCTTCAAGACTACAATCTAGCTGTTCAATTGAATGAACAAGCAATGAAAGACACAAGAGAGGAGATAATTCTATTTTTTACATTTTTATTTTTTATATTTAATACACATAAATATATCAAATTAATTTATTTCCATATACTATATATATTTATATAAAACATTATAAACAATATGACATGTTAAATATAAATATTAGTAATAATAAATTATCCTAAATGACTAAATGATACTAAATTAAATTAAAATACATTTGAATACATGTAACATTGTAATACAATAATGTAATATATTTAACTTAAATAATAAATATAATATAATATATAAATATATTGTATTTTATTTGAATTTCTAAATTAATTTACTGTATTTTACAATGTCTTTTCAATTCGCATCTCGCTGCTATTTTGCAAAACTTTTCCAATGCAAATATAAAGTCTTTTTTAACTATATTATCATAACAGACTAAGAGAGAAAGACAAAAACAGAGACAGACAGAGAGAAAATTGGAAAGTAGAGTACCACACTCAACTTTTACCCATAAGCCATCAAAGACTTTCAGTTCAAGGCAGATTTAAGACGGAACCTCGTACATAGAGACGATTCCTCATGTAACCCCGTCTCTCTGTAATATTAATCACTGCTTCTCTCTCTGACTTTGCTTTTTATAATGGAGTCATAGTCAGTGAGGCATATCCTCTCTCTCTTGACTGCTTTTTCTGTCACATGTTTTCAATTACTATTGCCAGAACGCACAAAGAGAACCAGTGCCATAATTCAATAAGGACACAAAGGGAAGAGGGCAGGAGGAGCCCCCCTCATTGTCACCGTAACGGCTGAGTGACAGTGGCCATTCTGCATCTTTCTCCCAGAAACCATAACAATGAATTCTAACTTTGTACCCGCCATTCAAATGTTGACACTGGGACCTCACAGGGGCTTCAGGGGCTGTGTTATATGCGAGGGTGTGTGTATAGATGTGTGATGAGGCGGAGAGAAAGGGTCTTTGACCGTGGCCCTCTAAAACACCCGCCTTTTAAAAAAAGACACACTTGGCAGCTGATCCACAGTTCTCACATATACTGAAGAAGAACAGCACAAAAAACTAAACGAGGCAAATACAACAATTGGTGTATAACATATATCACATAAAGATCTACACTTTAAATCATTCACATCTCATGTTAAACTGCCCAAATCAAATTCGCTCCTACATATACATTTAGCTCCAAGGTGTATTTACGAATTAAAGCCATACTATAGTGAACCGATCCTTTAACTGCACTTTGCAAAACAAGCAAAGGCCTGCTCACATCTAGTTTGATGCAACCAAACAATGCAAAACTATACAAATTGTGCATTTTTTTTGCAGCTACTACAAACTATTCATGGCAAATCTTGTTTCCGCCACATGTAATATAATATAATATCATATAAGCAGCCCTGTAACACTCAAATAAAAATGACGATTCTTTATTGCAATAAATGGAAACTTTACATTGGACAAAAGGTTCTTTGTAGTGGAACCTTTATTTTTAAGAGTAGAACTGGTTCTAATTGGTTAAAAGAGGTCCTTAATGGTGGTCTTTATCTGGTCTAAAATTGTTGATAAGCAAGACTACTAGTAGGTAGACAATATTAATGAAATGGTTAGACCCAGTACATCACTTTGGATGCAAAAACAGCTACCATATTACAAAAACCATCTTAAATTATGGTCTGAATCAGAGGTATGAACGGTGAAGAAATATAAATGAAGTAAACTGGTCAAATCAACCTGAGAATCAATGAAAAACAAACAAAACATGCATCTATCCTTACTGCATAAATTGGACTAGCCAAAACTAGACTAACAGGTTGAATATGGGGTCCGTCACACAATTGATTTAGAATGGATATAGTGTGTTTACACTCTCCTAAACCAACCTGATTCGTTTGCTTCATCAAATTCCCTCATGCTCTCTTTCTTTGTTTTTCCACGTTTTCTCTCAGTGGGGAGTGAGGAGTGCTGTTCTGTTCAGTAGTATTAGTGTCTCAGGCATGATGGAGATTCATTAATCAGAACTCTACTTTGATGTTTCTTCACAGCTCACCAAACACCAGCCCCCTAATGAGACAAACAGGTGAGCAGTGATCTCCGCACACACACACACACACGCACACACACACACACACACACACCAACAAAGCACTTAAAGGGATAGTTTATCACTCTCAAGTTGTTCCAAATGAGCTTCTGTATGAGTTTCTTTTTTCTGTTGAACACAGAAGACGACATTTTAAAAAAATGTTGGTAATCAAACACTTAACGGTAGCCATTGTATTCTATAGTAGAAATGGCTACATTTAACCAATCTACCTTGTTGGTCTTGTTACCAACATTCTTTAAAATACTCCATTTTGTATTCAACAGAAGAAAGTTCAACAGAATTTTTTGGTGAACTATCCCTTTAACAGAAATAAATAAAGAAAGGCTCATTGCTGATGTGGATCTGCAAGCCAGATCCTAAATGACTCCCTCAGCCTTTATGTCATATGTATATATATATATGGAGAGAGAGAGAGAGAGAGAGAGAGAGAGAGAGAGAGAGAGAGAGAGAGAGAGAGAGAGAGACAGAGAGTGAGAGAGAGAGAGAGAGAGAGGTCTTTTGTTGGTCTGTAATGCGATTATCATGATGGCTTCACTGTAGAACCAGGGAAGGCAAAATGCCAGTTTCCGCCAAAGTGAACTGACCAGACCATTAGCAAAAAAGAGCTTCAGTACGGCTAAAAAACAGAGGTTAACTCAAGCTTGTCAAAAAATCTCATCAGGTGACCTGTGATTTAATGCACTGATTTCCACTTACTTTATGCACTGCTCTCTCTTTATTGCAAGTTTAGAACTTTGTGTTGCATACAACTTAAGAATTGACTTGTTAAATGTGAAAGTTACACTCTCTCCCAAACAAAAATCTCTTTTTTCATCTTAATGAATGCTTCAATACAAAGGCGATGAAGGGGCATGTCATTACTCATTATCAAAACTTATATATGGATATTCTATGTAAACAAAAGCTCTTGCAGAGTACATGAAAATAATTTTAGTTTATAATCAAATTATAATATGTCACTTTCAAGTGTTAAGATCAGAGCTGTATAGATATTAGTAATATTAGACTTGATTTTTGAAGTTTTAGCTCCCCCTATAGGTAGGAAGCTTGGTCAGAAAGCTGAAACTATTTCAGTGATGTAACCAAAAATCCATGATCGGGAAGTTAAGGGTCATTACAAACACTGACAACTAATCTGAATATTGGGGGAAACTACAAGCCCAGTTACAATTAAAAACAATTTTATTAAGATTTAACAAAATAAATTGAGAAAAACATTCATTCATTTTATTATATAAAAATGTTATTAACTACCCATTGGAAGTTTTTATATAATTACATAAACAGGGGTGAATTCAGGTTGCTTGGGACACATTTTTTGAGTCATCTCAATGGCAAAAAGTGTCCCAACCTGAATTCACCCCTATATGGACTATATGGTCTCGCTGTTCAAAAAGGATATAGACCAGCTAAAAAACATTAAAGACCTGATATGACCATATATACGCATTATTCTTAAGCAAAGCTGCTTCTTGTGGAGGAAAAAAATAAAAAATTTGACAAAGCCTTTTAACCAAGGTGAATCATAGGTGTGAATCTGTTGAGAGTGTGAAAGAGGGTGAGAAAGGGGCAAAAATGTATGTCTGTGAAAAGAGACTGGAAAGTTGACAGTGTCCAGAAGTTTATAGCAAACTGAGAATCTGTGTAAATAGTTTCAACAAGAGAGCAAATCCCAGACACAGAAAGACAGCTAGAGAGAAAGAGAAAGAAAAAGAAAGCAGGTGGAGGAGGTCTACTGTTTGCTTGCTACATTCAACAGCATCTCATAAATCTTCCCTGCACTCATCACAACACACACACACACACACACACAACACTCCTCAGGACATCTCTGTTATTCCCTGCTCTCCCATGCGATTCCCTCTTTATCTCCATTGAAGATTTTTTCTTTGCCTATCTCTAAGTCTGTGATTTTCCATCTTTCTCACACTCTTTCCTTCTATGATGTTCTGTTTTGCTTTCTCCCCTCGCTAGCAGGATTTTTCTCATCTCAACCCACTCCACTCCCTCTGAATCTCTCTCAGATTTCATTCTCATGAACCCCCTCTGAGTCCATCTGGACATACAGTGTGTGTGAATCATCCAGTGTGCCCTCAGGAGATGTCAGACCGCCAAAAATCAAAAACAGGTCTTCTTCTCATTAACACTCACTTTCCCAAAAGCTACTGTACCTCTCTCTCAGTAAGAACAATAAGAATCTGTGAGTGCGTTTGTGTGTCTGCAAACACAGAATATCCTCATGAGGCAACCAGGAGCAACACCAGTTCAAAGGAAAACCGCCGTCATCATCAGGATTTACAGTCAAAAAGGATTAAAAATCAGTTGGCATAAGATTGGATTGTGCTAAATATGATGTGTTAAGCCCGAGACACACCAAGCCAACGTCAAAGAACTAACGGCGACGAAAGCCGACGGTGTTGTCGCCTCTCATCAGCTGCGCCTTGGCCAAAAAGCTGCACTTGAACACAGGACAGGCGTCTGTCAACTAGCAGTGCGTTCTGGGAAAGGAAATAAGTGTCTATATCAGCAGGTGTCAAAAATCTATTTTCTACATTCAAAAAGGGAAACCAAAACCACGACTCCAGATATACAAACTGTAAACAAAGCAGCGCTTGCTTACCATTTTGAATGTCAATCATGCTGATCACTTTCTTCATTCCACTCGGCTCATGTTATTATGAAAACATTCACACATTCGCATGCTCAGGTAAGATGACGTAACATTATAACAGACTTCTGTCTGTACCATCTTGTATTCTTTGCTCGCTGTCACCACTTCGGCATTTATTCTTGTGAACGGACTTGTTCGCTAACATGAACAGCCAATAAGAGTTCTCTCTCTCACCGATGGCTTCCGACTATTTTATATACATATAAAATAAGATTGGATTGTGCTCAATATGATGATTAAGAGTGGTTCATTATATATGTAACAAAAAATCATGTATTATTTTATCTATTCAACTATCTCAGTAAATATATCTATATATTATTTTATTATATATTTATACATAATATATAAAGTATAAAATAAAATATTGTGTGACCATTCACCCTTTTCATGGTCTCTATCTGACCATGCTGGCGCTATATCAGTCTAAAAATATCCTAAAGAAATCAAATTATTTGTATTAAACATAACACCAAATTCTCCATCTTTTAGCCTTGTTAAATCTGCACCGCTATATAGAACAATTCTATGTGATTAAAAAAAGATTATATTTAAAATGATACCAGGAATAAATCAGAATATTCTAAGAAATTCTAAGAAAATAATATTTTAGAAATTCCAGAAATTCTAAAATTTCACATTGGAGAAACAATTGTAGAACCATTTCTCTTACTTCTGCCTGCATTCTTCTCAAACAAATGGGCTCCTCTCTACAAAAGCATGTCTGATCTTTCTCTTAACTGTTTGTTGAGTTAAACACAGCTCTTGAGGCAACCAAAAGAGCATTCTGTGATGTCTGCTGGTTGTTTGGGGTCAGATGCAGAACAAATGTCAGAGTCTGCTCTGAGCTTGACCCTCAGATTCCTCAAACCATACAATAGCACATTTAAACTTAAAAACACTGTCAGAAACCGCAACAATCTGCCTTACAATTCAAGCTCTTCAAACACATGACTCTCAGAAAAGAAAGTCAGCGACTACAGAGATAAAAGCCTTGTGATTCATGCAGAGTAAACCACTACAATGACAGATGTACTAAACTATTCTGTCCCCCCAAGTATGTGGTGTTGATGAGCTTTGTTATTATTGAACTGAATTATTACTTCCATTATACAACTACTGTTCATTTACGATAAAATTAAAAGAAAATCTCCCTCACATAATGCAAAAACATTCATTACCTTTCAGCCGTCTTTTCTTTTGGATGACAAAAACCCTTACAAAATGTAATGTGATGGTACTAACACAATGATGGTATCAGATGGTAAGACCATCATTATACTTACTGCACATTCATTTGCAATGTTATTCATATGCTCCTTAAATGTAATTCAAAAGAATACCATGGTATCACTATTATAGCATTCTCCCGAAAAACATACAATACCACAGTAATTGTTTGGAAGGTGATTATAAGTGCTGACAAAAGCAAACCATTTCCTATTATCCGTAAACAATTGCAAAAAAAAAAAAAAAAAAAATCAAAAAAGTACAATAAATAAGGTCTTAACTTTTGGAAACACTCCTTAAAATAGTGTGTGTGTGTTTGTGTGTGCGCGTTTTTGTGATTTATGAGGACACAAATTTGTGTAATGACATGGGTATGACATTGGTGTTACAATTTAAACGTGAAATATGAGGACATTTCATATGTCTTCATATTTCAAATAGCTAAACAATGTTTTATTAAAAATGTAAAAATGCAGAATGTTTTCTGTGATGGGTACGTTTAGGGGTAGGGGGGAGAGAATGCATAGGTTGTACAGTATAAAAACCATCTCGCCTATGGAATGCACTCACTTTGATAGCAAACAAACCTGTGTGTGTGTGTGTGTGTGTGTGTGTGTGTGTGCGTGTTCATTTTGGCTATACTTGTGGGGACCAAATGTCCTCACTTATACTGTGAAATACTTTCACAACCCACTAGTGAGGACATGTGACTGGTCCTCACTAGATAAAAAGGCTTATAAATCAGCAAAAATAGGTTTTTATTTAAATCTAATGTTTTGGACATGTTTCTGTGATGGGTAGGTTTAGGAGTAGGGGTTGAGTTAGGTGCTAGAAAATATCATTGACCTGATATAAAATCAATTGAAGTCTATGTAATGTCCTCACTAAGATAGCAATACTTGTGTGTGTGTGTGGGCGGGTATTCCCTACGTTATGGGGACCAAATGTCCCCACAGGTATAGTAATACTAGTAAATCTTGTGGGGATATATATTTTTGGTCCGCTTATAAATCATTCAGAATTATCTTTTTTTGGAAAATCTAAACTAGCAGAACATTTTCTGTGAGGGGTATAGGGGTAGGGGTAGTGTAGGGGGACAGAATGTACAGTTTGTACAGTATAAAAACCATTAGGCCTATGGAATGTCCCCATAAAAAATGAAAACACAACTTGTGTGTGTGTGTTTTCTGTAATTTGGAAAAAAAAATTTTATTGTAATAAATTCAGTTACTTTCCAAATTAATGTAGAAACAACTTAAAGACATTATATTTTAAATATTTGTTATTTTTATGAATGAAGGCAAGTATGGTAATTCAACCAAGAATCGGTCATTAAACTACATTTCAGGTGCAGAAATTATCCCCAAAATAGAAATTTATTCTGCAAGAATGGGTGCTGTGACTGTTTGAGGCTGCTGAAAAATAATTTTCACAACTGATTTGTCCACTAGAGGGATCTCCTCTCCTCCTGTCTAATTCACCTCCAGAGGAATGGTTGAATCCAGCTGGCCTCTTGGCAAAAGGCAGGGCAAACAATGTCACATTCCCCCAGTCTCTTAAAAACAAGACATTGTAACAGGTCAACGGAGACCTGCCTCAACAGACAACAGCCCAACTTAAACGCCAAAGCACATTTTTCAGTGCGCACATAAATATTTTACAGTAACGGCACACCTGGCACCTAACAGCCTGTAAATTGTCTCACTCTGACAGAAACAGTTGTGTAATGTACAGTTGGGCCCACTTTGTTGGAAAATACACATGGTAATGCAATATTTGCCACCATAATGCTTAAACTAACAGTGTTTTGGCATAGATGAGGCACAAAGACCTCATATGAATGAAGCATAAGCATTTGACTGAAACTTGGTGGAAAAAGACAGCTGCGTTCAAGAACACACACATTTTTTGAGCATTTTAAGACCTTGAACCCGGACACAAACTTGTGACAAGTCTGATGTCACTGATTTGACAACATATGGGAAGAGAGAAAAAGAGCTCTCAAATCTCATTAAAAGCTTGTATTCAATTTATTCATCTGATGGGAAAAAATTCATACAGCCATTAGTGCAGTCTTCAGTGTCACATGATCCTTCAGAAATTTTTCTAATATCCTGTGCTCAAAAACATTTCTTATCATCAATGTACAGTAGGAAACAGTTGTGCCGATTAATATTTTTGTAGAAATTTTCTTAGGAATTTGAAATTGAAATATGTTGTAATCTCTTCGCTGTCATTTTTGATCTACTTAATGTCTTTGCTAGACAAAAAACCCCAAATATGAATATTCAAAAATGAATGTATCCAAGACAGATGGGAGAATATGAGTGTCAACTTTATATGTGAGTTCATTTCAGGTTTATTATATTCTTTCACCTGGATGCAGGGGCTCTAGCAGGAGTGCAGCTGGAATGTTTGTGTATATGTGTACAGTTACCCAGACATCCCAAACCACACAAACATCTCTCTCCAATCATGCAGTACAGGGACAGCTCTGTTTCCTATGGAGCTTATCATATACAGAGCGGTTTGTGTGTTTACATGCGCATGTCTATGTTTAAGCAAGAAGACAAATTTAAATGAATTATAATATGAAAGAAAAAAAATAAATAAATAATTGTTTGAAGTACTATTAAAGCGATCTCAAAACCTGTGTTAGACACAATGAAAAAAGGCCATTTTTTAAGCAAAGTTGCAAAGACATCTTGATACAACATCGGACACAAAAACATTCTCATGTCCACAGACATTCAGAGACACCTATTCAGTGTTTAAAAACTTCTTTCTATGGTAAAGTTCACCCAAAAAAACAAAGATTCTGTCATCATTTATTCACCCTCATGTCATTCCTAACCTGTATGACTTACTTTCTCCTACAGAACACAAAAGAAGGTATTTTGAAGAATGCTGGCAGAAAAAAACTTCTTTATGGTTCCATAGAGAAAAGAGTCAGTAACACTTTACAATAACTTAGTTTACTAACTAATGATTTATTAATCTTTGTTCATTTTAATTTCAACATTTACTAACACATTATTAAAATCAAAAGTTGTATTTTTTTACATTAATTAATTCACTGTGAACTAACAATGATTGCCAGTTTGTTTATTAACTAACATTAACAAAGATGAATAAATACTGTAACAAATATATTGCTCACTGTTAGTTCGTGTTACTTAATACATTAACTAATGTTAACAAATGAGCCCTTATTGAATAGTGTTATCAGAGAGTCACATTTTTGCAACAACATGAGGGTGAGTAAATGATGTCAATATTTTCATTTTTGGTTGAACTATCCCTTTGAGGAAGAAGTGGGATGGATACTATTATTCGTAATTATGAGTAAAATAAGAAAAGTCCAGTAAAGATGTGCTCTCAAGTCTCATTCACACTTCCATGCATATCAAAACATTCAGACACATCAGTCACAAGAACCAATGAAGTTTCAGGCACCATGTTTACATATGCATAAAATTTGAGAGCTACAGAGGGAAAGTTTTTAAGCAAGCTTTTTGTCCAAAAGCCAAAGTAAGCTTCAAAAGACTTGGACTATAGCACACAAGTCATATGCTCAAAATCTATTCTACGTTTATGGTGTTTTTGACTTTTTTTTTTTTGGAGCTTATCTATTAATTTTCATTGCATGGAAAAGAGCAGCCGTAACATTCTGTTAAACATCTTGGAAAAAATAAACAAATACAGCTCTAGAATGACATGAGGGTGAGTAAATACAATTTTCATTTCTAGGTGTACCATTCCTTTAATAGGCTGAAACAGGCCATGATACCTGTTTTTCTTCTGTCTCAACCGCTGCTGCTTCTGGTCTGCACAAGTGTGGGTCTGTGCGTAAGTGTGTCCAACTTGCCGTATGGTGTGTGGCTTGGCCTCACAGAGACAGGAAAGGGAACCGAATGTGGCCATGGAAGCACGGAGTCCAGCAGCCTACAGTAAACAGCTCTTTCTCAAACCGTCCTGTAGAAACACCAGTAATCTCCACCACTCAAAGACAGGCCATCTGTGGCATAGAAAAACAGCATCCACAACTGTGTGTGTGTTACTGCATGCATCTGTGAGGAGGGAGGCTAAGTATACATGACTTAGCTTTGCTAAACTCCTCTTTCTTGGAAGAGAGTTCAGTACCACAGGCTCTGAAAATACCCCTCATGTGTGAGGCACTCGGATGAAGCCAAGTGCTGTAAAGATTGTTTGGAAAAACTATGTTTTCTTTGACTAAATTAAAGTCCACGGTGACATCACTAACTTCTTTCAGACAATTTTATTAGTGGTGCTTGCTACTGCCATTCTTCATAGATATGGTTTGAGGTACAGTATGTTCAAATCTCTAACCCTATCATGACGTAGTGATGGTTCTGTTCATTGACTGTTGATCAGATGAAGGCAGATACAATCAAACTGTGATTCTGCAGTGGACTGTAAAAAAGGGGTGGGATTTAAGATGAACAAAACTATTGGAGAAACCCAACATACATCCACAGACATCCACAAACACCTATTCAGAGTTTAAAAACTTCTTTCTATGGTAAAGTTCACCCAAAAAACGAAGATTCTGTCATCAGTTATTCACCCTCATGTCATTCCAAACCTGTATGACTTGCTTTCTTCTACAAGAAGAAAGTATTTTGAAGAATGCTGGCAAAAAAAAAAAAAAAAAAAAAAAAAAAAAACTTCTTTATGGTTCCATAGAGAAAAGAGTCAGTAACACTTTGCAATAACCTAGTTAAGTACATCACCAGATGGAAGTTTCGTTTAACCAGAAGAACAAGTTATGACATTTTGATTAAAAATTCAGGTCAGTTTTTTTTTCTTCTTCTTCACTTAATTTACATTAAAATGGGAAAACAAATCCTGGACACTGAAGAATGAGACCACAATATCATGGAGACTTGGGCAACCACAACTGCCTTGACAACCACTTAAACCACCCTAGTATCATTATGCTGAATTTTGCATTGGCATACACATTTTCCTCATGAAACCTAAAGATCTACTTCATTATTTTAGTCTCAAACAATAAGACTTACGCCATATGAAAGGCACTATATTCTCTGCAGTTTACCTATATGTTTTGCTTTGCTTTGGACTAAGTTACACTTTAACTTGGAATAATAACTTCACTAACCAGAAAGGCTCTGATGTTAGTCATTTCTCACAGTGATGGAGGTTAATACGGGCAGCTCATGCAGTAACCTGACAACAGACCTCCCTCTAAACTTAAAGAAAGCCATAAAAAATGCAAGAAATCAACCAATGCTGATGGCCGTTTACTCGGAAAACAGAAAAAAACACAAATAAAACAAAATAAATCACAATTCTGTCGACTTCACTGTGCTAGATGTGAGTTCAGTAAGACACATTCTTGGTAAAGAACTTTTCACTTGCTGCGATGATTGATTAACATTGGATAGCTCGATAATCACAAGCGTTCACCTCAAATACATGTCCATCAGCTTTGAGTGATTATATCACCCCTCGCTGGCTTGGGTCAAAGTTTGGCGTGGATCATTACATGTGTGAGCACATATGAGTGTAACGAGCAGGAGGCAAAGATCAATGTCTGATCCAGATCAGTCTGTTAAGTCTTAACACAAGATTACGCTCAGTGCGCCTGCTGCGGTGAAAGAGAGCGCAGGTCTAAATCACCCCAGAGACATGAAACAGGAAATGTGTGGACACTAACGATTGTAGTTATGCAGGACAAATGTTCAAAGAAAGAGACTTAAAAACAAAAAACAAACTTTGAGAAAATGTATCCTCAAAACGATTGGACATATCTACACTATGTGTGTAAACATACAGTGTGTGAGTAAAATATTCATAATGTAATTATATACTTGCCCATATATTTTATGTAAAAACAAATTATGTTAGATGCAATTCATCATTTTGGCAGCACTACTATATCAGGCTCTATGAAATAAAATAAGATACATGAATGCCCAAATAATAATAGTCACATTTATTTGCCAATACAGACACTTGCTTTTATATTGTCCATTCCTGCAAAGAGCTACTGCAATGTGAACGAACAAGTGGGGTAATCCTTCTATCTGTGTAATGCTCAGTAGATAGCTTTTGAAAATAATACTTTAATACTGTACTTATCAGCATCTTACAATGCTACTTATCCCTTCTTCTCCTTTCCCTAATTCCCCATGTGTCCAATTAACAAATTAACCACTATGCACCCTGATCTCTGATTAGGTCTTGAGTGCAGTTAGTGCTGCGACCTCAGCAATCACAGTAATCCCCCTTTACACCCATACTACAGCCGCTTCCCATCCGGCAGTGCAGGGTGAACGTCAGGTGTGCTCCAGCAGATTAGTGCTAATCTGCTTTCTAATGAAAGCTGAGGTATACAGCAGGGGTGGACCACGGGCCTCATTCCGCCTTTGAAGTCAGATCAGTGGGGTGGAATAAAAGGCATTCCCACTGATGGAGGAGATCCAGGGGGGCTGGAGCCTGACTCTAGACCTGACTCAAGGGCTGATAAGGCACGTCTGGGATTAGCAGATCCTTTTGCGCCCCCTGCAACTCTTAATTTCGCCGTCTCGGTTTGCCTGTCTCCATCTAGCTCGGCTTTTAATTGAATTAATGTTGGAACGGGCGAGTTGTAGAACATCTCAAGATCTTTGATGTGCCCATAAAGGTATTTCTGAATGAAGATTATTTCTTGGATGACATCCAACTTCTTTTATAAAGGTCAGCGAGAGAAAGAAAGGCCAAAGTAGAGAGAGAACATATGAGGAGGAGGGAAATATCAGAAAGCCAATGAGTGAAAGCCTAAACAGAGCCCAGAGCTGGCACAGAATGAAGGTCATAATAGTACAAAAACAGAAGGAAACCCAAGACCCTACAGAGACCACCGCAATAGAACAGACCCTATAAACCAGAAGTATATCACTGGAAATGTAAATTGTAACACTAGCACACCATCTTAAATAACCTTAAACAATCCACCAGGGATTCCAAAGAAAACTTGGAAAAATTCCGTCCTCCGTTCTCGTTCCCTACAAAGCGTACTTGTCTTTGACGGAGTGCACACATAGGCAGATGTGTGCGGCGTTAACGCACAAATGACTGTATTGCACATATGCCTCGACCACTCGGTCAGCAGAAGAGGTCAAGCATCACATCTGCCACCTAAAAGAGTCATCTCATTCACCTTCTTTTCTGTGCCTCACCTCAGCTGTTCTGTGCAATATTTACTTTTTCGTCTTCCTAAAAGCACCCCAAACTTACCTACAACTTTTCAAGGAACAGATCACCAAAAAAAAAAAAAAAGTTATTATTTACTCGTTTCATGGTATTCCAAACCCATAAGCTGTTATTCATTCTGTGGAACAAACTTTAAGATGCTTTCTCAATACGTCAAGAGTTTTTGGTGACCTTGGGCTGTCAAGCTCGAAAGAATGCTATAAAAGCACAATAAAGAAGTCTAACTTATTATTCTTTCCCCAAGTCTTCTGAAGTTGATTTTTTTGATGAACTGAGATTTAATTTAAGTTTCAAATTTAAGTCATTGGTCTCTCTCAAAAAAGAATATTCATGCAACTTAGTATGCATCTCTAAAATCAAATACTGAACATACTGCACTGTACAGTTTGACATCATGAAGTTGGTCACAAGACAGCAAAAACTCATTTTCCAAATTTATTCTTGAATTTGTTCAATGGAAAAAATGACAAAAATAGCATACAGGTTTGAAACAAAGGTTAGTATAGAGTACAGATTGACAGAATTTTCCTGTTTTGGATGAACTGTCCCATTAACTTGAGAGTTTCCAAAGCCCCAGTTCAGGGTTAATTCCTCGAAAAAGATAGAAGGGCAGATAAAGCAAAATATAGGGAGCAATCAGAGCTCAGCCAAAGACATCAGGAGCCTCTCCAATGTCCTTCCACTCCACCAATGCCATCGTCGGTTTCTATGTTTTCCTTCGCATTTACAATCTTCAATCCACACGCTCCTGTACACAGTAAATTACCATCTTTGTACAGAAATAGAACAGGATGGATGCTATGGACTCGTTCTCGGAAATCAGAAGTGCTGGTCTGAGAAGCGCTGGATTGGCTGCACAGTGGAAAAACATGCAAGGAAAACCAGCTGACTTAAGTTTCATGTCAATCAGAGAAGAAACTGTCCATGAACACTGCCCAAGCCAGCTACAGCAAAAGGGTAAAAATATTACCTGACCTGAGGCATATACTTACTTCTAAGAGAACTAAGATTTTAGTTCAAGGGAGGACGGAAATAAATGTTTTATATGATATATGCTGCAAATCAGGGATTCTATATCTTTTTTCTATTTTTAACTTCACATTATCTTTTAAAATTGCAGTGCTCCATGCCTCCATCTTAGTTTTGACAGTATTTGTCTTTGATTTGGTACAACAAATTGATTTGCTGTTGATGTCTGTTGTGGCATCTCAAAGTTTTTAATATCAAGTAAATGCCATGAAAAAAAAAATTGTTTAGTTTAAATTGTAATAATGCGTCACAATATTACTATATATACAGTTGAGTATACTGGCCCATCACTACTGCACTATTTTGACAACAAAACAAGAGAAAGAGAGAGAGAAAAAAATGAGCAAGTTCATATGAGTCAACCATGGCAGCAGATGGCTCTGGACAGAATGAGTTAATTATCTTCACTTTGTGCACCACTTGGCCTCTTATTCAATCTCTTCTCACTACATACAAATACAGTCTTACATCTTCTATCCTGCTGATTCCTCTTGTTCAGCGGCCATTTGCCTGGAGCTTTGAAACTCCTCTGAAGTTTGCAGGGTCGTTTATTCGCCCCATGAATTGTTATTTTCACCCTCAAGTTCTTGGAGTTCTCAACTTAATAAACCCAACCCAATCCATCATAATTCTATACAAAGCTTCAGACACGTCCTTCTGTTTTTCTCGACCCAGAGTACTGGAAGTTCAATGCCACATCTAGAGAAGCATGCAAGCAGGAAGTCCACTTGCTGCCTGACACGCACTCTCCCATCAACCCCTGCTCTCTGAGAAAACAAGACCAGTTCCAAAAACTACTGCTCAGCTGCCACTAGTTATCTTACATCATTTGGAGCCCTTGCTTGGCCATTTTATTTCTTTAACCATAATTTTCACTGTCACGGCCCAGACGACACATTATAAACACAATTAGGTGAGGCGACCATCTGTTCAGTTCTTACTCTGTGAGGATGTTTATGCCAAACTGGTTGACCATGACTGGTTGATTCTCAGAACATTTAGTTAAACAAATATAATCTAAAAAGACTCTAAATACTGTGGGGTGAGTTGCCTCATTTGAGAAAACTTGCAAGGGTTGACTGCATTAAACTCTACACTAATAACACAAATATATATGTTGGTACGATGGAACAAAAATGAAAAATCACAGCAATTAACAAAGCATTTTTGGTCTAGAATAGACGCATTTTGGTTTGGAAAGAAAAATAAATCCGGGTGAGGCGTGATAGTTTTGTGGCATTAAGACTTTGGTAAACAGGAAAATGTCCTTTTCTAATCCAAGATTCAAATATTAAGTTCCAAGTGGTTCATTGATGTGGGTGGTTTCATCCATAAAACAATACATCTAAAGAAATTAAGAAAATTGGAAGGATTTTAGTAAACGACCCTTAAACTGCTAGCCAATTACAAAACTAAAACTAATTAAGCAGAAAAAATAGACAAAGAGGTAGTACTTTCCTGAAGCTTACAGTGACCTCACCAAGAAGGACACATTTCTGGATCAACGTCTTTGTTGGTCCTGGAGCAACATTAAGCAATTTAGACTTTAGGGTTAGATTTTATGGTTGGGGTTAGAGTTAAGGCTGAGGTTTGGGCTTCTTATCAACCTATCATTTGGTATAAAGAGTAGTTATTGGTTATGGTTAGGACTATGTTTGTTTGACAGGAATGTAGTTCCAGAACCAACAAAAGATGTTGATCCAGGAGCACATACTACTTGGCAAAATCAACTTTCCCAAAATACTATTTAACATTATTGGAGAAAGCACGATTGGATTATATGGTCAAAATAAACATGAAATGGCATTCAAACTCCATTTTACTTCCACTTTGTAACACATTTAAAAGAAAAATATATTCAAAGAGAGAAAGACAGACTGATAGATGGATCAACAGATAGACAGATGGATAAATGAAGAATAGTACTTGATTTTGTCCATTGGAAATTGAGCTGTGAAAATGGTCTTCATGATTGCTATAGGGAAGGAGTTGATGGCAGCTAAAAAGGAAATTGTCTCAAAAGGTGGATTCAAGATGAAACGTTTCATCTAAATAAATATATATATTGCAAAAAATCTAACCTGTATTGCATTTAGGAGCACATATGGAAGTGGACCAAATTGGAATTAAAAGGATCAGATTAAATGCGGTTTGTGCTGTTCACACTGTCATGAAAAAACAGATCTGAGTCACATATGGGCAAAACAATTTGAATTTAGGTCACATTTACCTGCAGTCTGAACCAAGCTTAAATCTCACTCACTCTCACCACCTTCCTCTTTCTCCTGTCCACCTCCAGACAGTTTTTTTTTTTTTGTCCTCCTTGTACTGAAGGCCTCTTATCTCTCTTGCTTCCCAGCCAAGCATGTCTTCCCAGGTAGCGTCTGGTTGAGATAACGTTAGCCAGGCCGTGAGCGCGCGTGCAGCTGCGTGCGGAGACGAGGGTCTTTGAGTCTGAGGTTAAGTGCTCAACATAATGCTCCTTGTGACCTGTTGCTTGCCGGCCTATCAGACTCACACAACTAGTGCTTTCACTCTCTCTTTCTCTCTCTCTCTCATGGCCCTAGAAACAAGATGCGCACTTACCCTCTCAAAGCCGTGAATAAATGGCTTGCTCACTTTCTTTTATCCCTAAAATACTGACACATCATTTTCATTGAGCGAGAGTATTCCCCTGACGATTTACCCACACCGTACCACTTTGACGGCAATTACAGATAAGAAAAAAAAAACCCTGCGAAGCTGCTTTTTAACAGACGATTAGGCAAATGAGATGGTCAACACAGGTTAAGGATCTATTATGGCTATGCCAGTGGTGGTCGGGAAAGATTACAAGTCGTTAAATGGCTCCTTTTTGCAAAAAGCAGAGGAACAGAGAGAAATGATGGTATCAACTCACGTCCGCAAAGGAGCTTTGTTTGCCTGACAGCAGGATTACAAGATAGCGGAGAGGTGGGAGGGAAAGCTTAGCTCTCGATGTTTCAAAAGATATAACTGCTCAAGGGTTTGTCAAAACAACATAATCCAGGGTATATTACACATCTGCAGGGTGAATAAAGTGCAGCAGAAACTCAATGGCTACTTACATGGAGGATTGCACACTTTATAGGTGAGAAGATTCAGATTTCAAGTCTTACCTGGGAAGATAAAAACAGAACAAACATTAATAAATGGCAATACCTTACTACAATTTATATCACAGCACTGTTGAATGTTTGATTCTGACTAGCTGACCAACTGTAAAAGGTCCAAATCTTTTGACTACACAAATATGACATCATGAAACCACCTGTCCTCAACATTAGAATGCAATACTTCACTTTTATGTCCTGTGTGTTTTTCTTCTAGTGTCCTGTATTACCAGTCCTAACCTGTGATTTGTTACAGTTGCCAGGTAACCCACTTGTGACTAATTGGTTAATTGATGACACCTGAAGAGAGCCATTTTAAATCCAGGACACCAGCTCGCTCACTCTCTCTCTCTCTCTCTCTCTCTCTCTCTCTCTCTCTCTCTCTGGTTTTGCAGTCAACACTGCAGTAGCAACGGTCCCCTTTTTTCTTTTATAATTGAATAAACTTTATCTCTGATTGGCAGATTTTGGTCTTTGTGTCCTTTATGTTGCTTCCCTAGAGCCAGGGTTGTAACAATCACTTAGATTAAAATGTACATAAAGATAAGAAAAACAGAAATATAAATGCATATCATGTAAAGTAACATTACAAACAGAAAAGGTTAATTTAAAAAAAAAAAATACCTTTTTTATTACATGTATCAGGTTTTGAGTTCATCAGGGTCACACATGCTCTAGTGATATTTACAGTTAATATTAGTATTTTTAAGTATAACTAATCATAGTTTCTGTCACCACAATAATCTGTTAAAACCAGAAAAACGGTCTTCTGCATTTATTACACTCTTGGGTTGTTTCAACCCAACAGTTTTTTGGGTCAAAAACTGTTGGTTTTAGTTTTTAAATAAAAAATTTAAACCCAATGGTTTGTCTATATTTGACCCAAACATGGGTTGAAACAACCAAGCATTTTTAGAGTGTACGTGCAATCGCTTTGTGTCGACATTGTAATAGTTTCAGTCTGATTAACTTTGACCAATCGAATAATGGAGCTCGAAAGTCAAACTGAATTCATGTCGTGTACTCTCAATTCTTTCACTAATTGAAGTGAAAGCTAGATTTGTAAGTATTTATGAAGAATATTTGACATGATATATTTACATATATCTGTTTTATTATGAACCTCCGAACCCTCAGGGAGACTAACAATAGCATTTTTCTCTTGATGACGTTTGACTGTAAAGCATTAGTGTGCTGCAGTATTTGGAGGGTCTGTTTTTATGCTGGTGTTAAATGCGAGCTTGTTGGCAGTACAGCAGGGGGCTGGAAGAGTATGAAGGGCACAGTGTTTGCCTTATTTGGGGATGACTGGCTGTGTTTAATGAAGGACACTGGCCTTTACAGAGCTGGCCGAGGGAGACTTCACTGAAAGGCATGCGCATACACAGAGGTTTTCAGGATTTCTATTTGTCAGCTGTAAATCTTACACTGAAATTCCTACCTGCTCTTTGCTTGCTCTCACAGCACAATATAAAATATACATGCTGTGCAAAATCCCACAGGAAAGAAAAAGAGATCTCTTTAATGTCCCAACTATTTCTCAGGTGACATTTAGAGCAAACAGAGGCTTTGCTCAAGAATCCTGCTACTCAGATGTGAGGGGAAAAAAAACCTTTAAAAGTTTCAGACGAGATTTCAAACCGTGCTCAGATTTGTCAAGATAAAGTCTGTAAAAGCCACATATTCCAATTTATATATTTAATACATAAAAAAGCAAATCATTTGAGCTGTTCTGTCTTTTAATGTATACTCTTACTTCACGTTAACTTTAACTGTGCATATTTTTATTTCTCCTAAAGCATTTTAGAAGAAACATCAGAGGTAAATATGATACCTTGAAAAACAATTCCAAAGTCTCTTTTATCTTGGAAGAGCAACATCTGAGCCACAAAACTTTGCTCTGGGAATCTTCAACAACACATAATGTAGAATCTTAAATTAATTTGCAGATTAGCATTCCAGTGTACACACTCACAGCGAGGCAGGTGACTGCACATGTAATGGAGTGTGTCAGCAGATGTCACATTAACAGTCAACTCTATGAGGACGATAAAGGCACTGAAAACACTCTTGGTTCGGGTCAATGCGGTGACTGCAGATTACTATTGAGCTTTTTGTTTATTAGATATTAAGTCACCACTCTCTTAAACCGTTCTGTTAGTAAAATCTAGTTTTTCCAAAGTCAAATAATGCACAAAGAGAATGTGTAGGATTTTTTTTTTTTTTTAAAGGAAGTGTACGATTGCGGCACCAAAGAATTTTTTTCCCAGATTCCAAGCACACCAACTATCCTGTGTATTTTAATATTGACAAAAATCACACAACACCTTTAAGTTACGTTTTTCAGAAGAGAAAAGGGGACAATTTCAAGGCTGTTGAATCTCCAGATAACAGAGGGAAAAACATAAAACCTGAGAAAAGTAAACAAACAGAGCACTGTCTGTCTGGATATATGTCCCACTCACTCCCGACTATACACAGACACCCCCTCCCCCCTCCCCCCTAAGCGACTGATGTTATAACAACAGGGTTCTGTTTTAATCCCTGCCGTCATCTTCAAAGACAGATTAGGGGTCTCGTAATGAAGAGGCAGAGACAGAGAGAGAAAGAGACGGAGACAGAGACAAAGACAGATAGAAATGCTGACGAGCAGTTCATGTTCTCTAGTTATAGTATGACTGAACTGAATGAACTCTGTTAACACTATTCCACACATGAGGAAATAGTTCACCTATGGTAGAAGTGCAGTGACTATGATAGTAATTGATCAATTACTATGAGTTATAGGTGAACTCATGACTCCAAACAGTTGAAGTATTGAAAAATGTAATGTAGCCTAGTAATTCAATATTACTTATGATTAATGGATGATGGATATATTTTAATCAAAGTTTGAATTAACTATAAAAAAATGTACATCTACTACAGGAAATATATTCACTATACTGTAATATAATATAATATAATATAATATAAAACATAACCTAACATATGCAGAATATTCAAAGAATTATTATATAATACTTCTATTTACTAATAGAATTACTAAATGAAATAATAATAATAATAATATGTATACTTAAAAAAAATAATCACTTTATAGGAACAGCACTAATAAAAGGCCACTTCAAATTTTTAGAGTATATAACAAGAAAGTGTATAGCCATTATAGAATAGAAATGTAATATAATATAATATAATATAATAATGTACACTTAATATGCAATAATAAAAAAAAAAAATCAGTTTATATTAGTAAACAGTAGACATGGCAATATACGGTAATATGATATCACAATAATGAACATGCACAGCATTGGCATTTCAAAATGTTGTGAATAATTTTTAATATGAATTATTTCAATTTTAGGTACATTTTAAGAAATTTTAAAAATTTTTAGTTTTAAAAATGAGAATTTCAACCCCATTACTCTTCTCAGACCCCCACCCCCCACGACACTTATGCTGTGAATTACTCTCTGCACAGGTCCGGGAACGTGACAAGTATTTGCCTCATTCTCCTAATTGTAAGCACATTACGTAACTGCTGCAATACAGCAAAAGAACCTTTAACTTGCCATAATATTACACAAAAATACATGCCATAAGATTATAGAAATGTACAGAGTCACACAGTGAGCCGAGAGTGTAATGGAGACATGCACCGCTGGCGCGCCATGTCTGTCCACGGGTTTAAATTTAGCCTGGATCAGTCTATCTCAGACGTTTGAAAGGAGTATTATCATCTCCACCGGACGAGACGCTACTGGACAAATTATACTTCAAACATTGCCTCTGCAAAAGAGAAGAAATCCAGTTATTATGTCTAGACATAAAGTGAACATTTTGAATGACAAAGAAAGCTTCAGCTAAATTTAAAAAATGTGTATAATCACACCAAGATGCCTGCCAAGTGATAACGTTTTTTTTTTTCATGAGAAATCCACGTCAGTTTAAACAATAGTGTCTCCCAGTCTTTATGAGATTTGTGTTTTACATCAAAGTACATTCTCCGGAGTGTTTGTTTACTCGCCCTTTCTCATTTCCTGCGGCACCGTCAGTGCGCCGCTATCTCTTCTAAAATTGTACATTATTATATAGACGAGATAAAGGTGAGTGAAGTAGCGACACTGCCTCTTGCGTAAACATTTGGATGTGATTTTTGCCTCTTATCTAACCTTTGCTAGTTGCTCTCTTTTCACTCTCTCTCATGGTCTCGCAGCATGTGAGCGTGTGTGTTTTGGAGCGCAGAGGGGGCCTGGCTCTAGCCTGGTCTTAACAGACTCAGTGGAGTCATTGCAGCTGTTTCGGCCCGGCCACAAAGGGGAGCATTTAATTGGTACTGAATGCAGGGACAGAGGCTTTCAATTTGGTCAGGGCTGTAGAGACACGCACTCTGCTTGCTGTGTGTGCGTGTTTTGTTTTGTTACGTTTGTCCTACCTTCTCAAATAACACGCTACAACCCCCACAAAGCCTTGAGCACCCCCCACCCTCCACATACAACAGTCATGCACAACAAAACAGCAACAGTTTCAACCGGTGCAGCGGTTAATAATTGTGTTGCATGCGTTAGGGTTTGTAAAATGAGGACTGTTAAAGTAAAACCGGACAGGACAGCTGCATATCCAATGACTGTTTCTGATTTTCTATCCATTCAAAATATCTTTGTTTTGACTGTTCTTTGGAATTGGGAATGTGGTCTGCCAATAGTTTTACAAGGTTTCGTTGTCTATTTATAAATAGACATAATAGTATAATCATACAGTCGGGGGGCGTTAAATGGATAATGTGAGGT
The DNA here is from genome assembly GCA_037194245.1 of Opsariichthys bidens. NCBI lineage: Eukaryota > Metazoa > Chordata > Actinopteri > Cypriniformes > Xenocyprididae > Opsariichthys > Opsariichthys bidens. The sequence goes on along the minus strand of CM074298.1, from coordinate 8,157,106 downwards.
TATATTAACCCCCCCCCCCACAACCTCAACCTCTCCCTCCTCATGATATCTCTCCGTTTAAACCCCTCTCTTGGAAAACAATGGGAACGCTTTTCATGAGTATGACACAGAAAATCAAACGCTGGTGTAATTTAGTGATTCGGTAACATCGTCAAACATCATATGGAGTTAATCTGAGGCTCTGCTGTAGGTAAGAGAAGAAGAGATACTCAGTGATGTGATAAAAAGTCTTTTTAGGAGCTCAGTGGCATGTTAGTAGCATACAAACACACTAAACATATCTTAGAAGTCTTTTTTCGCCTAATTCTCTTAAATGTGGGAGTGTTTAACTCCTGATGAGCTCAGTTTGTTTCAATGAGCCCTCCATTTGAGGAAGTAAGAGAAACATACATACTTACAATTCCATAGCGCTTAGTGTCAATAAGACACCCACAGCGTGGGGCACTGAGAGACAACTATAGAACGAGACCATTTTTATGGTCCTGCAAACGCAGAGGTGGTCATTTTTCCTAGCCAGAGGCTGAAAGGGGGGCACTGGTATGCTAACTGCAGTTTGGAATGCAAAAAAACTGGCAAAAAAATAATCAGATTTGCTGCAACATTTTTACTGGTGCAAATCAGCATTAATCTGTATATACCTGGAGACAGTGTTGGGGAAAGTTACTTTTAAATGTAAAGCATTACAATATTGAATTACTCCCTAAAAAAAGTAACTAATTGGATAACTTTTTTATAAAAAGTAATGTGCTACATTACTTCTGCTTTACTTTTTCCTCTCCTGGGCTGGGCTTGATTGTTTGTTTGTTTTTAATAACAACAAAAAAAGTTATATTTTTGACAAATGTTAAGGCCCTTTCACACCAAAAGTGAAATGAATAAGCCTAAGGCTAAAGGAAATGCATATTTACACCTGTACAGTAGAGGGTGCAGCTAAAAAACCCCCCGAAACAAACAAACAAACAAACAAAAAACATTTTACAACATTCAACATTCTTATTTCTAAATCTTATTTCTATTGCTAAACGGTTGAATTAGATCATTGAAGTTCAGCAGCATATACATTAATTAATAAAGTGAGATTTCATTAAATGCATGTCTGGAACTACTGTTAACATCGGCACACACAACACCTCTTCGCTTCATTTCTCTCAACTTGGGGACATGAGAGCTGTCAGTCAATAAATGTAAAAAAGTAACTTGCATTACTTATTTTAAAAAGTAGCTTGGATATTTTGATGTAATGCATTACTTTACTAGTTACTTGAAAAAGTAATCAGATTACGTAACTCAAGTTACTTGTAACGCGCAACCCCCAACACTGCTTGGAGAAAGCATTTCCTTTCGTTTCAATGGATGTTGCTGACAAAGAACTACTCTGACAAAATCTGTCATATATGTTCATAGGAACCACATGAACATATGACAACATGACCGAAATCAGAGCCATCTTATTTGTAAAACGTGAAAGCTTAAGACTCTCCTATGCTTACATAAGTAACATTCAACACTGCCTTAACAATGTGGTAAGTAAACTAGGAGAACGAAAGCATTACAGTGTGTTTAGGTTATGGTGAGTATTTGTTAGCGAACTGTTTTCCTTTGGGTCCTGCGTCTAAATAACGGAGTGCATCAAGATAACTGCCGGCAGAAAACGAGGAAAGATCTCACATGGCCGATGTTCAAAAAAAACGAGAGCGTGAAACCGCAAAGCCTCCAGCTAACGTTTGCACCGCTTTATTTTCGAATTGCATCTGGAGATGTTTAAATGTTATTAAAATGTGTGCAGTGTGAGGACAGATCAGGTTACGTTAAAAAAAAAAAAAATAACCTGGTGAGAGAGTACTGGGGATGCTATTTCTTTCAAACGAATGAGAAAAACGGAGGTGGGTGAGGAGGAGACAGCGATGAAAAAGGGTAAAGGGAGAAAGAGAAAACGAGGGGTGAAGACTCTGACAGCAGTTCTCTGTGAGTGTCTCTGCATGGCTCGTGCCAAGAAAAACAAGGCCCGAGCAAGGTTGGGAATCTGATTTCAGCCGAGAACTGCGGCAGGAAACGCTGTTCCTCCGGGGGGAGGGGTGCAGATCCACAGCCATGGAGCACTCCCAAAATCTTTTCTCCCCAAAACACCTCTGTTTCTTTCTCTCCCAAAAGCCTCTATGTATCTCCTTCATTCTCATTTTCTCCAGGTCAGGACCACAGTTTATCATCCGGTCTCTGTATCTTCTCAGACTTTCCAGGTCTAGGGTTCAGGCCAAAAAAGCTTTGTCTGGGAGGTATCACATTTCACACTTGCGCTTGCTTACAGGGTGAAGGGCAATGAAAACCAGGTCTCGCATGTCACGAGAAGGTCGTGTTAGTTAAATCTAGCATTGCTAGCAAAGGGCCACAATCTCCATCTGGATCACATAACCAGCACGACTGACGACAGAACGTAGGGTTAGACAATATCAAGCCGCTCCGCTCTGATGGATTCAAGAGAGCAAGATTCACACACTGGCTAAAGCAGCAGTCTCAAAAGGATGTCTGCTTTTTGTGGTCTAAATGTGGTCGTAATGATGCCAGATGTGGCCAATCAAGACCGTGGACTGCTGTGGCACAGCATTCAGCTGCGAATACAGCTGCGCTGATCCTTCTCATTTCCCCCCCAACTCCTCCCTCCGTCTCTTCCGTTCAATCCTTGCCTTCTCTTATGGTCTGTCCAAGCAGTCAGTTAACAAAATATCCTATTCTGACAATGGATTTGGGTAAAATGCGGCCATTATGGTGACTTATGTGCACTTGGAGCTGTAGATTTGGTGGGGAGGGATCATGCTGATCTCTTTTGCAGAGTACAGGGAAATAGAGCTATAAAACTAACCCGTCTCTGATTAGCACCATTCCAAAGCAGGACACAGGACCTAAAAACAGTGTGACATTGATGAGGCGAAGAAGACATCTGTCCGAAAGGAAACGGATCAAATGTCCCCAGAAAGAATCTTGTTGACAATTGTAAATATCTCATCGCACAGCATATCATGGATAATTTTCACTTCTGGAATACTGGAAAGAGTCAAGACAAAAGGACAGAATGTGTGTGGATCCAATGTCCAGCATATTTGGTCCACATGCATTGTGTCCATTGACTGGTCTTGCTTTTAAAAGGTATGATACATAGTTGTTTATTTAGGTAACACCATCAATAAAAAGTTAATCTCCATCACTATTATTGAATCACTTTTCAAAGTCAAGTCACCTTTATTTATTTAACATTTTATACAACACGATTTCATTTCAAAGCAGCTTTACAGAGACCACCTAACTACAATAAAATGAAAACATATCTTCCTTGCCTCTACACTCTTTAAAAATGTTTTAAATTTTACCTTTGTCTTATTTACCCCTGAGAGGTTCATGGAAGTACTTTATGGGTATATTTTACTTCTTTAGGGGTACTAATATGCACCTTGTTGGGGTAGATAAGGTACAAATTGGCCCTTCAAGGGTACTGCCACAGTGACAAGGCTGAAGTTTTTTCAATTTTTGCACCTTTTTTGACAGTGTAAGATGATGTCCTTTACAGAAAACTCTCTTAACTCTTAGTCTGAGACATTTCTCGCATTTTTTCTCATAAGAGCCAACACGCTCACACGGGTCTCACAAGAGTCTCTCTGTTAGGAGCCTCTGTAAGGAGCTTGGGTCTGCTAGGCTCCAGGCTAGTATGAATGTGGACATTTAAAAAAAAAAAAACTATTCACAGACTTGGCCATAATTAAAACCCCATGTCACAAGCAGCAGGCTGGGGGTTTGCAGCCCGTCACTGGTGAGTAACACATGTTGTAAACAAACACAAGAACCAGAGTCAAAAAGCCATTGAGCTAGGGTCTGCTAACCACATAGAATGAAGCTAAGAGTTCAGAACAGTGACAGATGCAACATGTGGATGCTCTGCTCCTCGCATTACACCACCCTTCTCAGAAGATTGCGCTTTTGTAAACTTTCTGAAAACAGCTGTAAGCATATGTGCAGATACATTCCAATTCAAAGCGACTGGATTCACTAGAACAACAGGATCGCGATTTGCTAGACTTGTCAGAAGCACAGGCCCACCGAAGACATGCCAGTAACTGAGGTCGGCTAATAATAAAATCTGTTAATGAGCAGTCAGCAGGCTTCTCAGATGTTCACAACCATCAGCCATGCCAAAAGACTGAACCGTGTCATTGGTGGTTATCAGCATAAATCTACAAAGTAAGGCATGCATGAGGATAATATTACACAGCGTGCCAGTGTGCCCTCTTCAAACATATTGGTTACTAGAGTGGGTGACTGCTACTGGGAGAAGGTAGAGTAGCTTGTCTCCCATGACAAGACCTGAAGCCTGATAAATTACACATTTCAGAACCTTAATATGTTAATGTGGATAAAATAGCGCAGATGCCATCTGGGGTATCAAAGCACATGACGGCACTCAGAAATTCAGCGCAAAGGATCACAGGTTATATCGAACAAATATCGAGCTCTGTTTGAACACGGATACACATAAGAACTGATCCTAGCAAGCTAGCCTTAGATCCACACATCAAACCATAGTAAATCTCTTTTAGATTTAATAGGATATTAATGCGTGAACTAAAAAGTAGCTCTAGTAGTTCATAGAAATCATACATCTGAGAAACGGATAAACTTGGTGTTTAGAAAGAACTACACTACACTACTTTTATGGGTTGACTATTCAGGTCAAATGTTTGAAATACAGCAGCAACAAGAGAAAACGCAAAGGAAAATACATCAGTGTCTGTAGAACATTGACCTCTGGGCCCACCTTGTAACCTCAGTTCAAATGTCATCTCTATTCAAACATCTCATGAACATGACAGTCAAGGAATTAGGCCTTGTTCAGACAGGCAACAAAAAAAAAACACTTAAATGTAAATGTAGTCTGAACAGGGATTTTCTTAAGGCCAATCCAATGTTCTTCCATTCTGGTTCACAGAAATTAATATATTTAATGTAATAAAGTATCTAAATCAAATTGATGGCAATTCAAACATCCATCCATCCATCTTTATCCATCCATATATATATATATATATACACACACACACACATATATAGATATATATATAGATCTCTATTACTCATCAAAACTTGTCATTTTTTCATCAGAACAAAGTCATTTTTTCCTATTCCTGCAAACAAGACTTTGCCAACCCAGCATTCATAGTAAGTCTGACAAACTGCCTTTCTAGTTTATTCATTTCAATTTATATTAATTATATTGAGTTGGAATTTAAAGGTATTCTTAGTTTAATTCTGAATGGTTCACAAGCCTGGATTTCAGATTTGCAATCTCCCCTCAATGAAAAACGTGATCAATGTTACAATAGTCTCACTCATGGTGAACTATAAGACAACAAATGTGCAACATGCTTGCAAAAGTGACACACAAAAAAACCATATGGCCACGTAACTTTTGAAGGGAAAAAAATTATTTAGGAAAGGAAAAAAAAGTGTCACCAGATTTCCCCTGCAGCTGTAAACTCGACCAAATGGACCGTAAGTGTCCATGAATCTAGGTCAAGAACCAGAGCAACAATAACAAATAAAAAAGAATGCAAACACAAAAGTGATTTAATGGATAATAGGCAACACATCTTCTGACCTAAGTTAGAGATTTAGATAGCGTGTAATTCATATAAAACAAGTTGCTGGGTGGAGTGAATGGTCAGTTTCTAGGTGTCCAAGATGACTTGGCTTCAAACACTGAGGCCACCCACCAGAAAAAGCTTAAAACTGGTCTGGAATAAATGATGTTAATGTACCTACAGCAAAGCCAAAAATAAGATCATCTGCTTCTCCTATTAAAAATGACTCTGCAAAGAGCTGTCTTAGCTCCAGCTGGACGCAAAGTACTGCGGTCATAACTCAGGCCTTCCACTGAGCCTGGCAAAGTCAGACCACATGAGATGTCAACTCAGCAGATATGTAAATCAAAAGAGTGAAAATCGTTAAAATGAAAGAAAAAAAAAGTCAGAATATTTCATTTACATGTTACGTTTCCAGTCCATGCTGTGACTGCCGGCAACAGATGGAGCGGAGGCTGGTCTGCTAATGAAATTAAAGGCAGTAATCTGTGCGTGTGAAGTAGTCAATGCTTCATGTTCTTTTCCTCACACTGACGGCTGGGCTGTTCTGCAAGATTTATGGGTTCCTGAGGGGGGAATGGGTGAAGTTTTGCGTGAATCTAAATCATGACTGAAACAGTAAGTCGCTAATTGGGAAAACAGAAATGGATGTTATTTTTCTTAACTGTGTACAGCTTTGTGGTCACTAATGTAGGCTGAAGGTCCCAAACATTATGCCAAATGCGGAGGAATTGCATATTGAAGATGACTGGACTATTCTCATCTGGACCATTAACAGAGCCAAAGAACAGTGAGTTAAATAACACAATAGACTAAAAAAAAAAAAAAAAAAAAAAAAAGTCAAATAAAGTATAATTCTCTTAACAAGTCACTTGACTTTTTGATGAGTCATCTAGAAAGTTATTTGGGAAATAAGTACATGTACTATTACTGAATAATTTATTTTTTAAATTCTCTTCACATCTTGCCAATTTCACCCAGCATATTTAATGGGATATCCCAAAATTCTCATAAAAATGTGGACTGAAACTCTGTTTTTGAAATAAAAATAAGTGCATACTTGGAGAAAATATTGTCTAAAACGTCAAGGAAACTCAAAAACTCTTGTTTTTAAACTCACAAATAAATACATGAGGGCAACTTCTAGGCCTACTTTAGGGCTGAGCCAACATGGAAATCACACTTTTCCAGTTCAAGTACTTTATGGTGTCTTGCAGTCTTCTGTGTGACTTACAGCCACTTGCCTGGGTCCCACCTCCAGCACTAAGTGAGCAGCATGTGTTGGTAATTTGCAGGCAGTTGATGTTGATTAGTGCAGGCATGACATCTCTGGACCTCAGCTGTTATTGTGTACAAGGAGAGAAGCCCCTCTCAATTAGCTGCAGCATGTTAGCAAATCAGGGTTTACAAGACCTCTAGGAACACCTAAGTCTTTGGCGAGAATAATGGGGGTAGAGAATTTTAATAAACTTGAAGAATCTTGAAGAAGTCCATGATCTTCTGAAAAGAAGCTGCTGCTGATGATCTACAACTAAAATAAATAAATTTTACATTAAAATATTTAAATAAATCATACAATAATTATTGTAATTTACATTATATGTAGATATTGTGAGTTTTTTTTTATAAACTTTCCTAACATCTGCAAAATCATGATGAGTTAGATGAATTAGTGACTAATTTTTTCCCTCCTATGTCTAATTCCCATGTTGTTTTCTTTGCTCTAGGCTGAAACCCCTTGAAAGTGAATGAGGTTTGATTCCTAAGAGAGATAGACATGAAAGCTCAGTTCCCACTCCCATTGTTTAGATGTGATAACGTCACATTTAGTCATTTGGAGCAGAGCCCCTCAGCTTCGTAAATGTAGGGTGATGCATAATCCTTCGGTTTTTGCTCTATTTGCATGAAGATAAGAGCCTGATTTAATAAACCGGACTTGACATGTTGAGCGCTTATGTGGAAGCTTTACGCTTGATGGCTCGAAACATTTCCGTTTGCTTTATTTTCCATCCAGCTGTTTGCGTGAGCGTGCTCTTGCAGCAAGGCTCATGAGAACCTGCATTTGTGGCAGAACATCAAACGGACTTGCTACGTCCCATTGGGGCAGGCTTGCCTCTGAAGTGGACCCAACCCCACTAGGCTTTCCCTTCCCCTCAAACCACTTCCTCTTTGGCTTGGAGAACCTCTGCCCAGTCCATAGGGACAAGACTCAATGACATCTCCATGCCTATTGCTCCAAGACTTTGCCTTACATCAGTTACATTCAGCCTTGCTCCTTATTCCAAGTCTTTGGGACCAGCTCACAGCTGGAATATGAGTAAAACTCATGGGTCAATGAGTTACCCCTCCCTCCCTCCATCACTGGCACTCAGACCTCTTCTGATAGACAGATAGCGTGAAGGTCATCCTCAGAGAACAGAGGCTCCGGGCAAGAATGCAAAGTATGACCCTTTTTTGAGCTGTTGGACAGAAAGGCTATCTGTGAATCAACACATGGCTGGCACAAGGGCCTGTGTGTCTAACCTGTCATGCATCTGAGCTGCCGAAGACATCTGATTTGGTGTAAGGGGCCCACTATCTTCCACAGAGTTTTCAGATATGGACTTGTGATGCAAGTCTTATTTTCCACAATTTGGTCTGAGCCATTTATGTAAGCAAACCTTTGCAACCTGTATTCTTTCCAAAGGCAATAAACAATAATAAATCCAACAAAAGAAAAAATGAATCAAATCTCACACTAAGTCAAGGGAAAAGAAAGAAAGAGAGAGAGAGAAAGAAAGAAAGAAAGAAAGAGTAAGAAAGAAAGAAAGAAAGAAAGAAGAGAGAGAAAGAAAGAAAGAAAGAAAGAAAGAAAGAAAGAAAGAAAGAAAGAAAGAAAGAAAGAAAGAAAGAAAGAAAGAAAGAAAGAAAGAAAGAAAGAAAGAAAGAAAGAAAGAAAAGATTTTTGTTAGGAAACGTGTTGTGTCGCCTGACTATAAGCAATCTCTTTGGACCAAATACTCCTGCTTGTTATTAATTAGAATTAAGTAGATTTTTACACTAAGGAAAATGTAAGTAGTGCTTACACAGCCAAAATGGCACAACTCTATGGTGGCCAGGTTGTTCTGAGCCTATTGTTGCTACTTGCTAGAGTAGAAATAATGTATTCATTACTTACCATACCATGCTTGCCATATGCACTACTCAAGACACCAAATGACAATCTCATATTGGCTTTACCTTACAACAACTCAAAAACAAACCCTTGTTATATGAGAGGCACAGCTGTGTGGGGAAAAGATAGCAGTGAGCCAGCTGTTCCTGTGCCAAAGTAGTGGGAAAAAACAGCGAACCAGCATTTTCCTTTGTAGGAGATAAATTAGTAATAAAAACATAAAATTCACTAAGATTTAATTGTACCTGCTGATAGTGTCATTTATTTGCACACGTTAGACTGCCAGATTCACTATAGGAATTAGGGTTGGATGGTATGACAAAATATATTGTTACCACGGTCTAAAATATCTATCACCGAGATTTTGCTATTATCGTGTATATTGTGGTATGTAAATATATAGCACTATTGACACTTGAATGAATGAGAATATAAAGAACAGGTCATGCTTGATGTTAAAAGTGTTAAGCACAATAAGCAGTGAAAAAGAGCTCAATGCGCTTACACATGGCTTATGTGAGTGCATAAAAAGTCACGTCTCTTAGCGAATTCAGTTCTCTTTCACATCTAATTGCGCTTGAATGGTCGAATACACACACTGTCAAAATTTGGTCAAAATGCCCATCAGGTGAAATGTTCATGCAAACACAGCCAGTTATTTCTCAAGTGAAAGTAAACAGTTGAGTGTAAACTGGGTTATACTGTATCAGTATAATGGATCCGTGCGTTTGGTCTTAAAGTGACAGCAGCCATAACTACCTGCTGCTCTTTGTCATTAATGTTAATCAAACAAGAGAGAAAATATCTCGCTGCTCTTGGCTGAATGACTATTTTTAGCTTTAATAAGAATAAATTTATATTTAATTCATAAGACTATGCTATATTTTTTACATTTGATTATTATTAATATTATTATTCACCGGGAGAAGGGCCCGGGGAAGACCTAGGACACGCTGGAGAGACTATGTCTCTCGGCTGGCCTGGGAACGCCTCGGTGTCACCCCGGAAGAGCTGGAGGAAGTGTCTGGGGAGAGGGAAGTCTGGGAATCTCTGCTCAGACTGCTGCCCCCGCGACCCGGCCCCGGATAAGCGGAAGAAAATGAATGAATGAATGAATGAATGAATGAATGAATGAATGAATATTATTAATATTCATCTAAAACAATACTGCCCGTTTGCTCCAGGCAAATAGTTTTATGAATAAGGGAGTATTCTATAATGAGCCCAATTAACATAGAAAAGAGGCGTACTTGCGATGGAACAAAACAACAATTCAGCACTATTTCTGTACGTATTACTGCATTGCTGAATTACAACTTACAACCAAATATGTTGATTAGGTGTGGATATCTGCAGGTCAGAGTAGCGGGAAGTGGGCCCGCAGAAAGGTCTTTACAATTTGTCCCGTGAGTTGCCTGTTAGGGTATGGGGTAGGACTAGGGTTTAGTTTCTGTTGTAGCATTGTTTACCTTTCGGCCACCCATTACTCCGAACTGCAGCTGTCCCTGACTCTGGTTTACTACAATTCTTTGTCCCATCAAAAGGAAATGCTGTAAATTCAATAGAGACAGACACTATATCTTCTGTCTGTTGGAGCATCTAGCTGGCAGCGAGTTGGGCATCTTTCCTTGTCACTGGTGGACTATTGTGCTGCGTGTCAATGTGTTACCCGTGGACCACACAGCCAGCTGAATAGCAGCTGAACTTGGCTTCAAGTGAGCAGTGATTCAAAACTGAATCCGATATGAGCAGATAAGCAAAGCACGGAGAGTTTGGCCGGGCTGAGTGGAACAGCTGAGAAGAATGCTGGGCTGGTGTTCAGTAGAGGCTGGATCGGGACATCTGGTGTGATTATGATGATTTATCCAGTTCTGAGCAGCTTTAACCTCACAGTGACTCAATTACACTCATTGTGTTCCATTATAAGGTTCAATGTGCTACATTTTGATGTGGGTTTCTGCATGTGGTGATGCCTTTAGAGATAAACATCTGACAGTAATCAAACAACTGGAGTGAAATCCTTGTACTTCACCCAAAGCTGAAGGACAAAGGCATATTTAGAACGTGATTAACAGTTAAAACAAGGACACAGAGAGAGGTTCATGCAAAACTGTAGACAACTGTATGGTCTGTACTCAGTCTTTTTATGTACCAGACAGCTATGTGGAACCAAACCAAAACCTTAAGACCTAATATTAACAACAACAAAAACGAATGGGAGAAATAACACTCAATATGGCATTCTAGGAATAGAAGTATGGCCTTTCAGTTAAAAAAAAAAAAGTCAACCAGTTTGCAAAAAAACCCAAAAAACTAATTTACTGAAAATAAATGAATAAATAAATGAGCATGCACATTTACTGTACATTAATACCCATTAGTTACAAAGAAAATGCCCAGGAGCCTTCACAAGATCGCCGCTATGAGGATTGACTTGCCTTACAGGGACTTTGGTCTTACCCTGTGTCCTTCTTGCCCGCCTTCAAGCCCAAAAATTTGAAAAGTGACTATGACACTTGCTTTTTGCTTTTCCTTTCCCTATTTCTCCTCTTTTCTTGTGGTTCTCCTCTATCCACTCCTCTAGGAAAAGTTGCCATGTTGGCAGTTTGACTCATCATTTACCCAGTGATGGAGGAAGTATTTCCAGTGACTTTTTCCAGCATTCAGTTTGAATTCCTGAATGATTTTCTCATCAACCACAGGATTTTATCATTCAATTCTGCAGGAAGGTGTACAAGTTTTACCAAATGACATCCATGATCAATCAGGAAATTCGAAAAGGGAAAAAAAGGACCCCCCCCCCCATTTCAAACATTTTAATTTTTTTTTTTTTTTTTGTGATTAGTTACAATGGTATTTTGGGCAATACCTTGTGCTCTGATTAGTCAGGACAGCAACTGCACATGACTTTCAGTTTAGTGCAGCATCAATGCTCAAAACCCAGACACTTTCTTGAATTCATCTAGACGGACTGAAAGGAATGATATGAATCAAAACACTAGAGCCTTAAAATGCATTTTTAAAAGTTTAACTATTTTTATTTGAGTAAATATCTGATATATTATCGCAATTTATTCCTGTGAAAGCTCCTTCCAAAGTTGAATTTACATAGCCATTACTTCAGACTTCAGTGTCACATGATCCTTGCAGGCCACAATCACTATATTTATTTGTGCTAACCCACTGTACATGTACAATTCATATCCATTTTTATAAATAACTATTTTGATTGATAGAACATTACAATTCACAGAAAGTGGGGAGAGAGAGACAAAAGAAAAAGAAGAAGTTGTTTTAGTGTTGCATATCTTAACACTTGCATCATTCAATCCACTATTTAGTAAATCCAGTAAAAAAGCTAATAAACGTCCTCCTAATTTTCTAGTTAACATTCCTCCACTATAATGTCTTTAAATAAGTCTACAACACATGATTTCACCTTCCTCCACCTTGGGGAAAGCACAGGACAGATTTCTGATTAAGTTTAATGTACTGAGCTAATCACTTGCAGCGGTTCAGGGGCTTTAAGAAGCTTTGTTTCGTCTCATTGTTGAATCTGGGGAATATTCTGCCTCATTAGGTACAAGTCTGTGCCTTAGGTGCTTCACAATGGAGAGAAAGTGTAATTGTGTTTGTGTGTGTGTGTGATGTATTGTAAATCTGTTTAATTAATGAACTCCCTCCAAATGATCCCAGTGTCAGGATGTTGTAACTGGTTCACTGCCCCTTCTATCCCAAGGGTTTGCGCGCTCCATCTTTTCCCATGCTTTTTCCCAAACTCATCTTCCCTCCATTTCCGCTCGTGTGCGACCAGAGATCAGCAGCTTTGGGGCCTGATTGTTCATCAGACCAAGATCTGTTTATTAGCATGTCTGTCGTATGAACGAGGAGTGAAGGGAAGGTATCATGGGAAGAGATATAAAAAGAAGCAATCACAAGGACTTAATTGATTCAGTGCGTCATGTGTTTTCTGACCAGCTGCTGCTAGTAAAGTCTGGGTAGCACTAGACTGTCCTTATGCTAACATAACGAAAGTTAATAATACAGAACTTGCAACTATGCATACATTTTAGTGCTGGGCAGTATGACATTATATCCTGAGAGAAAGAAGAAATGTGAAAAAATACATAAATAAAACTAAGATCAGCTGATAACTGATATAGTAGTACATAAAATTAAAACAAAGAATAAATAATAAAAAAAAGTATATTTACAACATATCAGATATTGTAAATAATTAATTAATAAATAATTTAAAAATAAATAAATTATCTTATGGCAGAAGAACAAATAGGTAAAATTAAAATTTTATATCCTTTTTTTACCCAAACAAACACACAATGAGGTAAATCAGGTTAAATGCGACTAGTGAATTTAGGTACCACAGTTTTAAAGTATTATATAAAATGAATGTTAATTTCTAAATAGAAATATTAATTAGCTAAAATTAATGTGATGTAAATGTAAGGGAAATGAGCAAATATGATTGCTTTATTAAGTAGTTTTTTTATCTAGCTGTGCTGTGATGCACTGTTTATTTTGCAGCATAAACACCTTGAGGAAAAAAAAAACACAAAATAGGAGTCTCTAGTGTGCGAGAGATTAAGGTAGGGATGCACAGTCATCTGGGAACTTAAAAGTGCCACCTGATTTCACAGAAACAACAGCAGTGCCAATGAAAACAGAACTGTCAAATGCGGCCAATCCATGTGCGGTCCTGCTCAGGAGTTACACAACACACTCGCGCCAACTCCGACAAGCTCATATGGGCTGTACGCAGCTGTGGTGAGAACACAAACAAGCATTCAAAAACATCCCACCACAAGCCGACCTGAAAACAGACACAATTTCTCTTTGCACAAAAGTCCAGTTACGACAGAAATGCCCCCTCTGACCCAGAGTACTGCGATCTGTTCACATCAGAAGTGCAGCCACATGTGAAATTCATCATGTAACAACTCGATGAGCATGTGTAAGCGTAAGTAATGTGCATTTACACTGCAACATGTTCATCTTTGTGGGATTAAACATACTGTGAGTTGATTCCAGTGCTAGGTCAGTGACAAATTCTTCAGTAATGTTTGCAGTGAACAGGATGCATTGAAGACATCAAGAAACACAATTTGAAGATATGTTTTGAGTTCATGCCTATCAGTTAGGGCTGGTCGGTATATCGAGTTTATACAATATATCAATATATTATTTATATACGATATGGAATGAGGCAATACCTTTTATATGGATATACAGTAGCCCCAGTTTGATACGAGCATGAATGTAATGTTACAATGTTAGAATGCAATGTAATTATCCCTTTTTTGCACATATATTCTATAGCATTGACTACATGGTTACATTCACTATATTTGTTTTAATAGCCTTCAGTATGAACATTATTTATAGGACACCATTGTAAAATATTTTTTTATTTTTTGTTTTGTTTTTGCAAATGCATAGAAAATGCATATTTTTTTTCTAAATCTAAATAAATTCTCAAAACACTTCAGGGGTCGTCAGGTTTCTGGCATTAGTTTCTGTAGACGTAGCATTTAGGTAATTCTGTTTTGGTCTTTTCAATCAGAGAACCTCAAGGTTGCACATTTCCTTCCAGAAGCATACCTCATTAATCAAAAGTACAGTTTCCAAAAAGGAAAAAAGAAAGACAATGTGAGCAAGAGGGAGAAAAAAAAAGAAATTTCGGGTGAGTCAGTGAATTCTCTGGCCATTTCAGAGGCTGGTATGCAAAGACACATAGACGCAAAAACAAAAATGAATGGCAAGAAAAGAAAAAGATTCAATTTGCACTGGCCCCCCTATACGGTTGCAAAACAGCATATGACTGAACTGAGTCCAAACTGGAGTCGGGAGTCTGGATCCCCACAGCTCATGAATCACGTCATCTCATTCATCGACCACACGTCACCGCCAGCACCCACATACTACTGTGCGGCCAGAGAGTTAGACTAGCATTAACTAAACGCAAGCATTTGACAAAGAACTGCCTCTCATATTCCTAAATTACAGTCTCTTCTACTTACCAAGCCAGTCTGTGGCCTACTATCTAATTGACTTCATGATAAATGAGCCCATCCAACCACAAGCAAAACATTTCCAGGAGTTGCAAGAGCATGTTTCACCCTCCTTATGGTTGCCAACCATTTCTAAAGGACTTCAGTGGTCCTCCTAAGCCATTCTATGAAAATATATGACCTGGTGGATTACACATTCTGGAGAGAGACTTTGCCACAATGGAATAAGTGAAACAATTCGCACACCAACCTGTGGCTTTAAACAAGACACAGTCCAAGTTTGATTCAGTCATATGGAGTACAAAACCTATAAGCAAATTGCAAGACACTTTAGCATGAATTTGCAAAAACTGCACATTTATAGCACATTTTTGCTTAACATGTGCCAAAAGGCCAAATAGCAGAAAAGAATTTAAAGGTTGTATTTAAGTACAAAAATTAAACCTATTCAAGGAATCCATAAGACATCAAACATCAGCGAACATTTGGGACATGCAAGTAGATCCCAGAAACCTGGCATACAGACGAGACAGATTTTTTCATTTTTATTCAATCAAATCTCTATCTCAAAGGCTGGTGATTCGGAGGCCAGTCGCCCGCCTCGTCATCTGATTACCCTCAGCTTCGTTAGGGCTTCATGGAAAGCAGTGTCGTCCGAAGGTCACACATGAAAGAGCTGTTTGATCACAGAGCAGTCTGCTCATTCCTACTACAAATGCTTACAAAAATTTTAACTGAGGACCGTGCAAAACAGAAGAGAGAGAGATCGTCAGAACATGCTAGATGTTATGGTCCTTGAAAGTGCTGACAATGATTCTTGAAGAATGCCTGGACTGCCTCCAAAACATCATCTCTCTTCCAAGAAGTACTTATCTATTTGAGGTAGTCTGATGTTTTGTAATAATTGTACATAACGCTACATGTCGCAAATACAGAAGTCTCGAGATGGCAACATATGACATTATATTCTGAGCTGTTTTTATAGCACCACTATTAACGGCAAAATGAATCTGCAGCGGTCAGGTGGTACAGTGATCACGTGGTAGAAGTAGGAGCTCTCAGAAAACTCTCTCACAAGCTATAATTGACCATTCGCCGGCAGTTTGATTGACAGGCGATCTAACCAATCATAACCCTGAATCCGCCCTTTTGTCTGACAAAGCAGTCAGGGGAGTTAGTGGATTAACGTTGGTGACCTTGAACTTGAAAAATTGTGTGTACTCACGTCTTTCCGCACTTGAAACAACATTGCTTCTGATGTCCATTCATGTTTAGTTGATGCTATAAATTAACTAGAATGAAGAGATGATCGGTTCACGAGCCGCTTGAAGGAGCAACAGCGATCTGTCACAACACTTTAAAGAACCACTGTATGGTATTTATTGTTTAAACTTCTTTAAAAAAAGACAATATTTTAAATATGAAACTGTTTCATATCAAAAGTAACCTTCTCTGTCTTGTCTGTCGATGTGTTGTCAGTGTCCTCTGCTCCGCGATGTATTTTTCACTGTGTGAGAACATGATGTGTGGCGTGAGAGCGCATGGCTTGTCGGACATAGCAACAGTAACTAAAGGGTCTTTGCGAAGGGTCAATTACAAGCTCTACAAGGACATAAACAGATTTTCCAAGTTGAAATCACATAATTGCGGTCATTACGACATGGCGTCAACAATGGGGGGAAAACTAGGGCAGACCTTCATTTTATCCAATGAGAATGTTTTGGAAAACGTATTAGGCTATTGCTTAACATTATTTTAAATGTTGTAAGAGACACTATTGTACAAATAGGCAAAAATAAAAAAGAATCTAAAAGGATCTTGTATCTTGGACCTTGGAGAATACTTGCTGACTACCAAAAAAACCCCAAAACTTTGTTCTGAAAATAAACCAGTCACTGAGAGTCTCCAATCTGCCAAAACAGAGTTGTTATGGATGGACTATGCAAGACTTATCAGACTAACAAAAAGAGCTGACATACAGTAGAAACAAAGCAACAGTTCCATCAAGACTGCTTTTATGTTTTCCACCACAAAAAAAAAAAGCCTTCCATTTGGCTTTGATTGGAAAGGTCACAACCCACATTGGATTTTTTGAACACGTCAAAGTAATCAAAGCCCCAACATTCAACCGAGCTAACCGCTTGTGGAATGAAAATGTGATTTTAGTATTAAGACATGAAAGTCAAAACTCAGAAGCTTACAGATTTTCGTTTCATCCTTAATTGTTGACATTAAAAACATCACACCAGAAACATGGGCCTTCAGAGAGGAATGTGGACAAATCTACTGAGGAAAGGTACAAGTTCGAGAAGAACAAGTCTTGGTCTCCCTTTTTCTTTAACACACATACTTTTTACATGAAGAATGTGGCCAAACATGTGGTTCTCATTTTATAAGCTTAGTAAAAGTGATAATGTTTGAAAATATTAGAGTTATGGATTCCAATCGCATTAAAAATAAAACAGGAAATTTAAGGGGAATTAAACGAGAGGGAAAAGTAAGGACGAGCATTTGTCATATTAACAACGCTAACAAATCAAATGGCTCGTAACCAGTTTACATAAAGTGCTAAATGAAGAAATGTTTAGGGAACTTGCACATTATCTGTAAGGTTATGCACATTTTAAGATCTTCAATAGTAGATTCTGATCTTTCTCATGGCATAAGAGAAAATTCTAATCCATGGTGCCGTTTCCTGTGCTTTTCGGCTCGGTCTCAAATCCAGAGCAGACGTAGAGCCGGAAGACAGCTGGGAGAGGATTTATATTTTTCTGGCTCCAAATCAAGGAATTTTTTCAAGTAGTATCACATAGTTTGGTAACAAGCTTTTCTTAATGTTCACCTGATAAATTAAATGCCTCATCTGAAACAAGACTATCGACACCAAAAACCTTGGAATTTTTTTTAGTCAAGTGAAAGTTTAACACAAGAACAACTCTACCTATGATAGGTTATCTTATATCTTATAACAATATTGACATTATAAGAACACATCAACACGTAAATTCATCTTGAAAGACAATTTTGTCATGTATCCTCTCACACGGTTTCATAAAAAAGGGATTTTGCCTTCATTTCTTCTATTTACGTTTATGGTGTTCATGGATTAGTTCCACTCTGTCTCATTCTGCATTTAAAGTCTCTCAATTTGGATTAAAGAGATTTGTTCCTCTCCTGTTCTTTCTTTAAAATCATATTCCTGCAAATAATCTGCTTGGAAGAAATCTGACTAAAGGATGTCATAAAAAAAAAAAAAAAAAATGTTAGTCCTTAATGAAAGACTATGGGAATTTCCCACCTGTTTTATCAACCATGTGAAAATTCGAAGAAAGAAAGAAAACAACAAAAGAAAACAGAAGAGTGAGACAATGCAAGAAGCAAAAGAAAGAGAAAACAAGCAAAAAGCAAAAACAAGAAAGTGAAAGTGCAAAGCATGAGTGAAAGAATTAAAGAGAATGAGTAAAGAACTAAAGAAAGCATGCAAAAGAAAGAAACAAAGAGAATGAGCAAAAGAAAGAAATAGCCAAAGAAAGGAGCGAAAGTAAGAGCGAAAGAGCAAAAGAAAGAAAGAAATCGAGGATGAAAAGAGAGGAGAGGACAGTGCAGGAGAAAGAGGGGAAGAAAAGGAC
The DNA here is from genome assembly GCA_037194245.1 of Opsariichthys bidens. NCBI lineage: Eukaryota > Metazoa > Chordata > Actinopteri > Cypriniformes > Xenocyprididae > Opsariichthys > Opsariichthys bidens. The sequence continues at coordinate 8,138,670 of CM074298.1, read as the reverse complement.
AGTGGTGCGGAGAGAGTGTGAGGAGAGGGGAGAGAGTCTACAAAGGAGCGCTTGTCAAGCTGCCCGGCGTGTGAGAAACCCGATGCCCTGCTGCAGATGTGGCCAGGTTTATTTAACACCACCTACCTAGTCCAACAGAATTCATTATATCCATTCTCATACTACTCCACCCTAAACCTCCTCTCCTACAGCCACTCAACCCACCATGCCAATCAACAGCTATTGTATCCATCCATCTGTTTCATGCCTGACCTAACGTTTCTTCGACATCTCTAAGGTCTGACCCTCGATACGATTCCCCATCACACTGCTGAACTCCATCGCAAAGGCCCGTCTGCATTGTGAAGCCAGACAGCTTTGCCCCAAGAGTGCAAGGCTTTAACCGAAGCCTCTGATGTTTGCGTCTCTTTGACCCTCAAAAAGCAGTCACAGTGTGTCCACAAGTTCTCCTGTGCTTTATTCAGTTCCACATCGCTCTGAGGTACTGCCAACCCAAACACTGCAATGATTGTTTTCACACAGTAAGAGTAACCGACGAGGTTCATGACAAATGGAAAAGAATGAATACAAGAGAAATTATTTGGCTATATTTCTGTTGGAAAACTAATAAATTAAAACTTGCCTGCGGTCAGGTGAAAGTTTAAACTGTGGTCCACAATGACTCATTGTCTGAAACGGTCTTGGAGGACAGTATTGCACTTGGGTTGCACATGTTTTAATTTCCAGAACAATCTAAAACAGTTAAAATAACCAGTTCACAAGAAACATGAACTCTGTCACCAGACTGTACATCTCAATTAAGCCCAGTGTCTGCTATGTTATACAAAACTGCAACTGGCTTGAACCAACTTGAAATGAAAACCTTTAACCACATTATAAGCCACAAGTAAGTATCGAAACACTCTGTCAATACAAGTTCAACTTCAAATCAGAGCTGCACTATTCTGGATAAATTGAGAATCACAATTTTTTGTTGTTGTTTCAAACAGAGATCACGATTCTCCCAACTAAACCAAAACATGTAATTTACTAGAAAGTACTAACAAAATGTTAATTGTTGTAATCTACTTAAAATGTTTGTTGGTGTCGATAGCCTCTTGGATAGCACGCAAACATCGAGTTGGGAGTCCCGAGTTCAAGTCTCGCAAACAAAAGAGCAAACACCAAGAATACACAACAGGGCCGTGAACTTGCCAAAGCATCTGATTTCTTGCGTAGTTTCTGGCTGAAACCTACTCAAAATTCGTAGACTTATTTAAATTATACTTTTGCCACCTTAACTTTGATAGCCGGTCTTGACGTTCGGTTGGTAGACCTTGGTAACTATCTTGAGCTATTGAGAATGGAGAACTTTATTGAGCTATTGAGGATGGAGAACTTTAATGTATATTTATAATACACATAAAAGTAGGCTACCTACTGATATAACATAAGAATGTATTGAACTTCTTCCCAGTACCCACTTTGTTGCATTACTCAAACAAATTTCTCTGTTGCTAAACTGAAAGACGTAGGAAGTCTACAATTAAATGGAGAAAGTATGTGTGAAAGGAGTACATCTCTTTCAGTGGAACAGGGACGCACACAGTAGGTCCACAAGGACAATAACATGACTTAGGAATAGTGTTTTCTACTTGCGCTCATTTGCATGAGAAGGGTGCACAGCAGTTGCTGGTTCCACTTTGTTTGGCGTGTGAAAGACCGCTTTCTTAAACGACTCTTGAAAAGAAAGCTTGCCAGGCTAGAAACTAAGGAATTCTATACCAACCCATGTTGTCTGGATTTAAAAAGAGTTTGATTAGTGAGGCCTGCTAATACAAAGATCTAAACCATCAAATTCAGGCCAACTATGTGTCAATTGTAACCAAAGAGAACACTCAAATGTACTTATATTGACCTCATATTAGGGAAAAACCCCAAAATGACAAGAGATTTATTATGTTAGGATAGTGCCCAAATCATACTCTATGCAAGCAAAGTGTGTTTTTAGCTTTGCCAATTTAGTTTCACACAATGTGCCAATTTGTAATGCAAAATAAGTAGATTAAATTGCCACAATGGTTTTCTATGATCAGTTTTCATGTCAACTACTCCCATGCCGAAACTACAGTGTGAAACGAATCTTGCTGGACAAGTTAGTTAAACTGTCGACATGTGTATAGTTAGCTAACAGAATGGTATCACACCTGGTTTAATGTCTAGTGGTGCAATAACGCACACTACATGGCTAAGCCACATGTTTGCATTGCACTGGCCAAGTATTCAAGTTTGCATATGTTTTTGGCACTGCAATAGTCATGTTGAGTGCAGTTAAACCATATATCTTTTGGGAGGAGGGACAACGAAGAGTGATCTTGTACTTTGGTGAGTTATGACAGGAAATAGGACTTCAATTCTCGGCTTGGGCTGTGACGCTTACTTTAATCATGAGCTAGCTGCTGAAATATGGTGAAAAACCAAGCTTAAATTACAGAACAGACATTCAATAAGTACATTTACAAGATCACTGTGGCTGTACGTCCATAAAAAGAGGGAGTGAGCAGAAAATTACCTTTATGTCCAAGTCTTAAAACAGGAAGACTGTGTTCGGGCGTACTCATAAAAGTGGACGGATTCATAAAGGATTTGACTCCCTAATACCATATTTGGTGAAAATACCAGACGACAAGATGCGTTGACCCAGCCACAAAAAAAATTCCTTATACGCATAAAAGGGTTTCCTTATACGCATAAAATTAAATAATATTTTGTCCATTCCTACTGATTTACTGTGATATACTGAGCCGCGAGTTGAAAGCCTAGCGAAAGTCAACAAGTGGCCTTACCACAGAAAGTGTTCTGTGGTAGCATTCTCTTCCTGGATCCCATTTTGCATTACAGATGGCTGAAACAATCCATAATGCAGACATGTTCATTTTCAACATTCACCACACTTTCCTGACTTGGACAGGCTACATTTTCTCAGGTCCTGCTGAGGGCACTCAAAGTGGGCTGTAATTAACAGACCAGGGGCCTGGCCTGCATTACTGAGGGCAACTAGAAGGAAACGACTGCCTATTACTTCACGACCGAGGGTCTGTTAATCAGCCTATTAGCGTTTAATTGAGGGTAGTTAATTAGAGAGGCTATGGGGGTGGGCGGCTTGCATAGAGGGTGGGGGGTTAACGGGGTCTGACTGTGAGAGCAGCTGGCTAGGCAACCTGAGACTATTGTTACTGATATGTTTACGCAAGCCTAGTGATTGATTGGAAAGACAATTAGCCTTAATTATATCTGCCTATTCCCCTCTTCAAAATGTTTTAGAAGCTATAAATTATACTCCTGACTTCAATATATAGGGAAAAGGCCTGCTGAAAAGAAATCACATCACATTTACAGAAGGCTTAGCCAGGATTAGCAACTCCTTGACAGCCGATATCAAAAAATTCAATATTGGGCTGAAAGGAATATTGATGGACTGTTATCAGACAGACGGGCTAATCTGCCTGTTTCTAAGACAATTTCTGATGGATCGAACAATGATAAAGTTTATGTGGCCAGTTAACAGAGATTCAATTCTACTACTAAAACCAGTATTGTTGTTGTTGTTACATGTAAATTATAAAGAAAGGACATGCTCTGCCTGTCAAGCAACATCCAATGGCTTTACTTCTCTCTCCAAAACACACACACACACACACACACACACACAAACCACAGGACTGTCCATTTAATCCATGCACTGCAATAAAAGCAGCCGATACCAGAAGCCCATTATATCCCTTTTAAAACTTCCATTGGATTTAATGTCCTGTAATAGCTAAGTCAGCCATTCCAGTCAACTGGAAAGCAGCTCACCACTGGGACTAACTGTCTTGCTTGCCTATACTCCTCCCTGCTCACTTCCATCTAGAAAAAAAGACAGGGGCACAAATTCAATAAAGTCCTTGACAAAGGCTTTCTTCTTGCCATCAGATGCCAAATAACATGTGATACTGCACACGGTGGACTGCTCTATTGGACTCTGTCAGAAATAAAGCAAGAGAACCTTGACACACACTCCAAACTAAGGATGACATGTGCTGTGATATCTTAGTTGTCAGGGGAATAAAGGTGGACACTGGAGGTTGTAGGGCATCCCCCATGCTGGGATGACCTGACTTCATGTCCCTGAGGAAACTAAGAACAGGGTCTCCTGATTCAAAAATATCCAAGGTGGTCAAACAGTCTAGAGTGGGACAAATTAAAGTTAATGCCTGTTTTAGTGGTGGGTATACCAGATGAGTTACAGATGTGTAAACAAATTACAAAATAGATATTCATTGAATCCAGTTTATTAATTTCAACATTTTCATAATTAAGTAAATTTCTCAACAATTCTTATTACATTGCATTGCAAAAAAAAAAATTATTTAATAATTTTTTTTTACTTTAATATAATTAAATGTTGTATTAACTATAGTGTTAATAATTAATAAGGATAGAACTACAAAAAAAAATCTGTGTTTATATTAGGCTGCAAATGCATTATGATAATGAAAACTGTGCAGGGATTTTTTTTTTTTTGTATGAAAAATATACAATATTGCACATTTTTAAAAAATAGTCTTCTTCATTCACCCAAATAGCATTTCAGAAACAATTAAGATGAATGACAAGTGAATTAAGGACAACCACTCGACCCAAAACAAAACAAAAAAACAAAACCAATGGCACATTTTGTACGTTTTCTTCCTCTGTCCTTCATTACAGCTGTCCGATCTACAAGGTTCTTCTTAATCATCAACGGACAAGAATGCTAACAACCTGAGTTCAAAAGGGCCGAGGACTCATCTGCATGCTCGCAATGGGCCCCAGACTCTTAACATATCTATTCAACCTGCCACTCTTTTCATGTTGCCACTCACCCCTCACACCATTTAACGCCACATCTGACAGCGAGCACACACTAAAATAACTGAAAGCACCATTGGATGTTAAGTGGTGGACTGTGGGTAACCTTACAGCTATGGAGTCAGAAAAAGATAAGGAACCACTGGTGTTAAAAAGTCGCTGATATCAAAGTTACATTAACATGCATTATACATATTTGATGCAAAACTAAAACAAGACCACAAAAGCTGGATGATACAAACAACGACATAAGAAATCACATTTTCCTCGATCCATTGACATAGGTTTTTGTACCATTACAATTTCCTGCAAGTTTCCGTTGTAACATGTCTTCCTCATTACAAAGAAAAAACTCATTCAACCAAGCTCCAAACATGGTTAGCTTGGATACTGTGGGATCTGTGACATCACACGGGCAAACACATGCAAATTGCACACGACTGCCTCTAGACCAAGAAATCGACGAACAGTTATACATCGCCGCACCATATGCCCTGCCCACTGGTGTTCAGTCGTGTAAATTCCACATGCTTGACCCCGTTAACAACAGGACAAATGGAAGAGTTTGTTTTGACAAATCCTTTTTTGTTGAAACATGAAGCAGCCAACTGTATTGGATTTGGCAGCAGCTACATTGCAAACCATAAGTAAACAATTTCATAATTTGCCTGAAAATGGTGATTTTTGGTGAAAAGGACAATGTTTTCAAAACACTAACATGCAATAGCGAGGGGTTGTTGATAAATTTTCCTATGCATTAGGCAATCATAACAGTGGGCGTTTACAGACACGCCTTAAATGATCCACCTATTAAAAGATGATCATTTTGAGACAGAGGATCTTTATACATTTATAATGCAACCTCAACAAACTCATAAAAAAAAAAAAAAAAAAATACATGTCGTGACCCTTAAAAAACATCTGTCCAAGCACTCTCATATTCGTGACAAGGAAGGCAATGCAAAAATTATCCTTCTAGAAAGACCTTTAACAGTGCTTCCCACACATAGGTATATTAATGGCCTCCCACATATATTTGGAGGCACATTTCTGCTTTTATAATTTTTTATCCTCTAAAATTTTTTTTATCCGCCTGAGATAATGAAAACATCCGTGATCAAATAACTAGTGGAAAATCTCCCCCCGCTCCTTTATATAATCAGTAGTATAGACATTTCAAATTAAGAGTCCCCGTGCATTTCGCGCTTGTTCACATATCCCCTTCACCTGTCATTATATTTACTGCGTATCAGTAAAATCTGTGTCCTATTCACTGAGAGACACTATATGACAAAGCAAGGAGAACTACCATTTAAATGCTATAATTTTGTATAATTTACAATGCATAATATTAGTATGCAATTAAATTTAATAGTAGCCTATGTAATTAAAATGAATTTGAATAAATGAATAAAATAATAATAATAATAATAATAATTGCACATTATTTGTTGTTTGTCACATTGTAGACCATGTGGGTAATGGGAGGACTTTTCACCTGGCTAGCACCGCAAGTAAATTTCAAACCTGTGGGAAGCACTGTTTAGGAAACATAATGGCTAACTAAATATCATATTTAACATTCACTGATAATAATACTATTAACAAAATCATTGCAAATATATCTCCCCAGCCACACTCAATTCTTGTTTAAAGACAACTACTTTTCTGTTAATGCTGGAGCTCTTGATTCTTTCAGATGGCAAACACTGGCTTCTCAGCCGAGCTGCTTTTTAAAGTCTGGTTGTTGTTCAACCTCTGACCTTTGTCTGTTTGCAGGCTTTTACAAGGTGACATTTACAACCCGGTCTATCTCCATGACCTCTTTCTACTCCCAACACATCCAATGCTCCAGAAGACAGCCATGATCTACACTTGGATATCAAGAGAAAAGGGTTCTCCATGGTTTTGTGACAAAAACACATTGAAATCTGAAGACACTATAGTCATGTACCGTGTTCCCCAAAACCCCTTAGGTTGAGATGAAATCGAACGTGTTTATAAACTGCGTCGAACAGCATTCTTAAAGGTGGTGCGTGTAATTTTGTTGAGGTTAAAATACTTTAAATCTCAGCTAAATGTTTAGAGGCAACTATGAGTAAGCCATTTGTTGATTGATTTCCCAGACAAGTGTAAACACTGTGACTCTGCAGCACTTTAACATTGCTTTGTTTATTTGAGAGGTCTGAAATGTAAACCAATCTGGTTCAACCAATGGCAAATGGCGCAAGACTACCTGTTTTACCATACAATGGCAGACTGGGTCTTCAGGTCAGGAAAAAAAAATCTGTTTAAATAGTAGTTATATATTAAATTATATTATGTTATGTAGTTATATTATATTATATATAAACACAACAATTTTTCCAAACAAGCGCTATGTTAAAGCCAATCACGAATCCATAAATCAAACTGTCGCTGGCGAACTCGGCTACTATGTGTGAAAATCTTCGAACAGTGCGGAGCACAAACACAGCACCATTTTTCTTCCCTTTTTACATCTTTTTTTATGAGAAAATAAATGTCTCTGGCAAACAAGGCGCTATTCATCCGCTGAATTATCTGAGCCTGTCTCTCTAGTGCTTAACAGGGACATCTGCCATGACACTCCTCCATCGGAGATTCTAGCCGTGGGAGATTCTAGATCTTTATGGGCATGTCATGTACGTGCACATAACATCTTTGAGGCTAACATAGCCGAGAGAAGACGAAGAATACGATTTTCCCAATTCACTCACAGTAAGATGTGAGCAATTAAACAGTCCTTCACTTTCTATAAATTCAAGCAGTGAAATTTATTTGCGCTCGTTCATAAGGGCCAGATGATCTGTGCAGTGTGTTCCTGCCTGGAATTTCTCGTTCGCTCAGTGAGTCACTCATCACTGCTGCTGTCAGGAACATGTGCACAAAGCCCGTTGAATACCGTGATGGCCCTGCTCACCCTGTGACACAAATTCACACGCTCCGCCTGGATGCTCTCAGCCGAGATGCTGTCGCGACTCAAGAACGCATTGCAAGTCACCCAAGAGTCTCTTGCTTGAATTGTAAACAGCATAAAGTTGACTCAAAGAGGTTTTGGACAATCAAATTTATATCATTTTTAGATTTGCTTATATTTAACAGTTATCAAATAATGACAGATAACCGCAAAGGTAATCTGAAATTAAAAATCATGTGAAATAAGCATTCAAATAAGTATCCAATACTGATGCATTAAAAAAAATCTGGCACTGATATAATAATGTTATATCTAAAACATGCTGCTAGGTGTTAAACTAAATTTCAATAAATAAAAATCACAACCCCCCGTTTCACGCAGACTTTAAATCATCCATGCACAATTGCCAAGGAATAAATGTGGATCCAAATGAGCTGGGGGAAAAAAGGAGATAAATGGATAATCCATATGATGGATAAAAAAGTGCTGATTTAGCAAGAGAGACAAAAGAGTCCTGGGACCTGGAGGGTTCCAGAGGCACATATTTTAAACAGCAAACTCCAGCTGAGTCTAACTCTCATGGGCTATAAAGGATGAGACTACAGGGTGTTGGTTTAGACACGTACAATTGAAATTACAATGGAAACAAAACTGCTGTGAGCCATTTTGCACTAATTCTTCCCCTGTGATTATATTTCTACAGAAAATCATTTCTCAAGTCAACATAATTAAATGTGTGATACCACCCGAGGCGCTGACGTAAAGCTAGAATCCATATTTCGATTTCTCAAAGAGCACAAAATTGCCTCAGGTGTCAACGATAGCCAGAAATGCATTATTACACCCTTTACAAATGGCAGAAGCATTATTAAAGTAGTTTTAAAAGCAGCGATAAATCTCCTGAAGGAAGCAGAAAACGTCATTCCCATGTACACATGATCCAAATAGACTACAGAGGGTGGGAACAGCTTTGCATTGTGGGAGAGAGTTTCTGACTTTAAATTTTAAAGGTTTACTCAATAGATTGACCTAGGGCTTTGTGCTTCATGTTCCTTATGTATTTACATCCTCTGGCACGCATGCTGACTCACCTTAATTATTCAAAAGACAAAGACAAAAAGTGACTTTCTAGGTCTAGTGCCATCCTAGAGCAAAATACCTTGTTGAAAAAGCTTACTGCACGCTACAATGAAAATACTAAACCAGTCACCGATAACCGTTCTCAAATATCTATGCATTGTTAAGTTGATGTCCTTTTTTAAAAAATAGAAAAAGGAAAAAAAAAAACAGAGATGTAGGTGACATCTACAAAAACCACAAGGAACACTCTCAGATATCACGGCAAAGCAGCAGTTGGCATGCTAAGCACAATCCAAAGCTTTTCCCCTCACTCTGGCCCCTTCCTCCAAGTAAGTCATACTAGCACATTTCCGCCCAACGCATTAACCTATCTGGGACTTCCCCCCCCCGGCCCAGAAGCGAGGCCAGTTTAGTGGTCTTAAGTCACCAGGCGCCGACTGCATTACTGTCGCCTTTGGTGGCTCAATCTATCCATTGTCTCAAGAGCTTATGGCATATCTAAACGAACAAGAGTGTTTAAGACACAGAAAGCACACTGCGTGCTCTTAAAAGTTAGTATAAGAGCGAACACGACTTCCTCATCCTACATACCGCATATACTGAAGTCAAGCCCAAATTAATAAATCTTGCAACCAAAAAGTGATGATGTTAACTAACTCTTGAAGGGAAAAAATCTTGTGGCGAAAGCTACCATTTTGTTGAATGATGATTCGACTACACGAAGTGAAAATATTTACATTAACTTAGCTAAACAATTGTACAGACCCCGGCCATATTTAGAACACCCTACAGCGAATTCAATGCATCCGTTGTACCATACTCGAGCTCCACGTCGCTATAAAAGCAGCCTTTGTAGGGCTGACTCTCTATGCACCCTCAAAAGTGACCACTGGGAACTTTTGGCCTTTTTAAATAGTCTAGATTTTGTTCCAAGGTAAAAGAGAGCCTTCTGACCTGATGCCAGCCAGGAAGGATTCCTTTACAAGTCAGTAAACAGCGTTTAACTGAACAACCAAATGCAGACTTTCTGAAATAATCAGGGCTTTAAAGTTTTAAACAGGAATCTTGTAAAATCAGTTACATTAAAGTCATTCTAATGGTATAACATGCTTTAAATAATATTTTATTTGGGAGTTCAACTTGGTTTGTACCATGGTTCCTTTCAGGATGAGCTATAATTGGCGAAAAAACAGTGTCTTAACATGGCGTAACTTGATAAAAGTTTCTGTCCTACTCGGCCATGACTGACATAGTACAGGATATGCGTTACACATCTCATCGTGTCATACACAAAAATTCCATAACTGTATATGTATATCAAATATGTGATGATTGGCTCTTATTGTGCCATTGCGCCTCGGTCAGGCAATGGTATCAGGCTTAAAATAGAGGCACTCACCTCCATTATCCTGTCATGGATCTGCAAACCTCCTTCTTTATCCGCCGGTCCATTCTCCACAATCTTCGACACAAAGATTCCTTCATTCGAAGTGCCATCTTTATTATCCTGCAATCCAAAAAAGGCAGCAATATTTAGCCAAAAAATACACAAAGAAAAAAAAGATCAATAAAAATCTGAATTAATATCCAATAAAACATGTTAGTAAGGATTACAACGCAAAATCACTTTTACTGCAAAATATTAACAAAAACAAAGACTCCCTTAAAAAGACATGTCCAAAACACAAATAATTGTTTGCAGGTGTACAAAGCAATGTGCTCCATTGTTCAGCTTCTCTGCAAATACACTGTCAAATGAAAAACATACTGAGTTTGTGACAGATTTAAGGTGTTAAGAGACTATGCTCACCATTCATTATATGAACATAACCTGGACAGGAAGGTTATATCAAAGCCTCTGCCAAAATATTGTTGAACCCACCTCTCAACCACATCAAACCACATTAACTCTGTGCCATGTTGTGTGACACTGTGCTGTAATTTTTAATGGAATACTTGAGAAACCGCAGGAAGTCAAACTGTGAACTCTGCAGTTAATTACTGTAAGCCCTTCCCTCTTTGCCATTACAAAAACAAAAACAACAACTTTATTTACCAGAGGATCCTATCCCTCTCGTTTTTTTGTTTTTTTTTGGAATAAAACAACATGAACTCTGTTCCAAATCTAAGTAAAAACAAGTAAAAGTACACAATTAGTTGCTAAACTAAAGATGCAATACTTTAAAAACTACAAAAAAACATGTAATATTTTAATAGCAGTGTTGTCACATCGATTAATCATTAATAATTATATATATTTAGTGTGTGTGTGTGTGTGTTTGTATGTGTATATATATACACACATACACAGACATGTATAAATATAATATATAAATATAATAATACAAATTACACACACATATTATGTAAACACAAACTTTTCTGTTAGATGCTATTAAACACATTGACAGCACAACTGGGTACAAAATATACTAAATTAAATAAACAACAAATACAAATTGCCTAGTCAGGTCAGCTATTAACTAGTTTAATTAGAATTGAGTAGCTACTAAAATTTTACATTTAAAAATTCATATTATTGACAGAGCTCATCGCAATGCATTCTGGTATTCCCATCTCTGCGAATGATGCTGACTTATATTTTGGACAAAATAAAAAGATTTTGCTTCCTACAGGACTTTGTACCTATGGCATTTTAAAATGCTACCTAAGTGGGCAAGATTTAGAAACAGATCTAAGGTCTTACAAGCAGACAGGATGGCTGGCATGTCAAACATTTGCTAGGGAGGGGTCATGGCCACGTTGAAGTAGTTGTACAGTTGCTAAGAGACGCAGCCATTTGTGTCACTCATTAGTGACTGACCTCTTCCACTTCAGCGTAAACTTAGCCATAGCAATTTGTGCTATATGCTATAACTGTGGTTTATTTTTATAAATAAATAAAGCCTCGTCATCGTGACAAGGCTACATCTGGGTCTTAGAAGAAGCCCTGGAAACTTGGCTCTTGTAATAATTTTCCCCTTTGGAAGATTTGCTGCAAAAGTCCAGTTCAGACCAAAGTGCGTCATATTTCTATTTTAGACAAACCACAAACAAACACTTTTTAAAGGGTTTGGTGCTCATTCACACTGATATGGGCACCACAACTACCACTTCAGGGTGGACTGACGTACCAAAGTGGCACTGTATATAAAAGATATAATTTATGTCTGTATTTTCCCAGTTGCCATTTGCACTTTAATTGAGTCATTCAGTGACACGATGAGATTCAGATATTGAGGGTGTCTGTCATATTTTGTTGCTTGTCATCATAATAATTTGCTTTGGTTAAGACTAGTTCAAGTTCTACAATGTAGATGTGGCATGAGGTAATATAAGGACTTAAAAATATATGTCAAATATATTTAAAATAAGCGTGATCTGGGATTCCCAAACATTTGTCATTTTTCATCATTTAGCAGACACTTTTATCCAAAGCGACTTACAAGGGGAGCAATTAGGGGTTAGGTGTCTCGCTCAAGGGCACTTTAGTCATGGTATCGAAGGTGGATAGAGTGCTTTTCATTCACAATCCCCATTTTCAATTCCTGCCGGTGTGTGGGAATCGAACCAGCAACCTTCAGATTACAAGCCCGACTCCCTCACCACTAGGCCATGACAATACTGTGATTTTTGCTAGGGAAAACCCCTCACAAACCCCTCCAGATTTACTTTACCAAATAGAAAAATAGAAAAAATAATGTGTGCTGATTTGGACAATCATGGGCTGAAACAGGAAAGAGAAAGAGTCAAATATAACATGGAGGTGCAATTCTTTCTAAACTTACCACACATGGCCTTCCTCCAACGATATTGAAGCCTAAAGATCCAGACTCACGATGGAGTATAGCCGTGACACTTTTGGTCTCTCCACCCTGAAAAAGAAGTAACAGTATAAATGCTCCATTAATTCACTCGTACTTGTCTTTAAACCATGGTATTTATTTCCATTTGGGAAGTAAAAACACCTGAGCTTCCAAACATAATATTTCAAATTAGGGAGTGTTTATAAAATCGCATACTTTCTAGTAGGTACTTATTTTGAATACGTAATAGCTTCACGACCGCTATATATTATGAGTGTGCAGTATGAATGCAATCCGAATGTGTTACAATCGCAACGCTGCCATTATCATGTGACCAGCATATCAACCGACCAGCGTCAGTTGGGTCGCTTCACTGCCATTCACAAAATCCTTTCCTGTGGCCTCATGGGATAGTAAAGTGTCCATCGTATGCATACTTCAGAACATACTTCAAGTGCTAAGTCATCTGGGTACTTTTTGCCTAGACTTTTATGAATACTGTGAATTCAGACATACTTCTTTTGTCACATACTGTTTTTCGTCTAGATATATAGTGTACGAAAGTGTACGATTTCAGATCCAGCCTATGTTCGGAAAGGAAATGACGCATTCTACGGAGCCCCTTCCAAGGTGATGAAAAAAAATACGAAACGAGAGGAAAAATATATTTCAATGCTTTTGCATTCTCTCTCAATATTATAGTTGAGTAATTACATTGTATATAATTTGTGGGTATCAGGGAGTCGCTATCAATATGCAGGACTGTGAAATCGCTTTTGACGTCGTCCTGTCAGTCATATTTTCTTTCTATCTTCACATAAGTGAAATCTGCTGTACTGTAATGTAATTGACTACCATCAAACCAAACACTGTGCCTTTCCAAACTCAGATTTAGGCTTCAGGCACATCCCCAGTTCAAATCTAACCCTTCAGGGTGTGTTTTTATAGCACAAGCTCTTAAATCATCCGCAGGTATCACGGTTTACATTTGACTGTGACCAAAAGTGGTGCATGACCAAACAAGCAGAGGTGCACCTGTTACAATCATTAAACCTCACGTTCTGCAATCTACATAATTCATCTCAGCTTAAAGCATCTTGGAAAAGGAGCTGCCAAGTGGCCAGAGGCTTTAAGGGTTAAGCCCTTGTTCCCTGCTCATTTGGTCGAGTATATTAATACATTTGCAGCAAACGGGTCTCGCAACAGATGAACGGTGGAACGTAGAGAAATGAGTGTAGTCAGCATTTTATTCCTCACTGCATAGGATCAGCGACTAAAGCAGCTGTCATTTCTGTGTGCCACAGAATACAGTGTCTAAATATAATACAGACATCAATGGCATGCATGTACAGTGTCCTCTTTACTATCTTTGCTGAGTGTATGCAATGTATGTCTCCTAGTGAGGAATGTATCCCGCTGGAGCAGGTCATGGGAACAAGTGCCATAATTCCAAGGGAAACAATGTCCGTAGAAGGAAGTGACACCACTTAAAATAAAAGAACATCACTCTTGCAAAACATTGTTAATAGGTGAAAAATAAAAACGTGGAACGTCAGAGAATAAATTCAATTGATTTGCCAAAAACGAAACAACAAAAAAAACAATGCATAATTCATGTCGAAATGCTCTAGTGGTGATGCAAAAATTCTTGCGATATAATTTTTTTTCCCTCCAGAGCAGCTGGATCAACAGCCCAGCTTTCAGCAGACAGGCCCAATCCTGCAAATGTCAGCTCCCCATCATCGCACTCCTTTCCCAGCCCTGCTTCAACTCACTTGACTGATGAACCATGTGATGGGAACAGCAAGAGAGACTTCATTCCCCAGCAGGAAGGCAGTCACTGGCACTAAGACATCATTCAGAGCCCATAAACATGCTCACTCACTGGGAGGTTGCCTTAGGATCTCATGCTCCTTCATGGAGCGGTCAAGGGAGGTTATCTGTCACAAGTGTAACTCACTGACATTTTTCCATGCTCTGATGGTGTCCTGAGGTGAGAATATATTATAGCTAATCTGAAGGGCATGACACCTGCCAGAAGATGTCATAGTACTTAATTTAAGGAATGGCAAGGACATACATTAACAATAAAGTGATGTATTTTTTATATCTGGCCTACCAAAGTAATCTTTTTTAGTGCCTAGAGTACACCAAAGTACCACAGATTTACCATGGACTCTCTCTAGAACTGATGTCTTGACAAGTTATAAACAAAATACTGTAATTTTATTCACTTTTATTACCTCATGACTTAGGTATGCTAGTATTATTAAGTCTAATATGCAAATATATCACCTATCTACATTGGAAAGATTTCCCTCAGTGACAACCTCAAGCAGCTTTAATAGGCTACCCAACAGCAGAACACAAAATGTCATGTAGCGCTTTAAAAAATAATCTAGCCCAATATATAACAATGTGTTTTCTATAATAAATCCCTTACTAAACTAGAAAGTTACATTAGAACCAATGAGGTCTACGTCGCGAGCCAGCTAGCAACGCATCTTTCAGGGTTGGAAGGAATCGTAACAACAGCAAACACCCGAAATCAAAAACTTTATCACAACAAATATTAACAAGCAATACCAGCTACTAATAATAACGACATGAAATTCCCCAAAATAAAAACATCTCTAAATCTAAAAGTTTAAATAAGAGACGGTGAGACACGCAACGCGGACCGCTCGAAGCTGGGTTTCTTTCAAAGTGGATTGAAAAACACGGAGTGGAGCTGATGAATTGGTACAACGAACGCTCTTCCGTTCCACTTATAAACGTGTTCCAGGCCAGGGTTTAAGTATGCTAGTTACTGGGACTACACGCAAAGCTTGGCTTTGGCCTCTATTGGAACTATTTTTGTTGGCGGAGAAGAACTATACCAAGTCACTGCCCAATATTTGCAGGAAACGTAAGTCACTAGATATTAATTACTTGTCCAAGCATGTTTCTAAAACGATAAAAAAAAAATCAATATCACCCTCGCAGTCTCTCAATCGACAAGTTGTATCAACACAGGGCTGTGATTGACAGCCTCTTGACTTCCGCCCAATCACGGCCGATTTCAGCACACTCGAGTAATACAGCCTAAATGAAAGAGTTTAAATTGTATCAACGCTGACTATTAAAAAAAAGTCTAAATAAATAGGTGTCCCAACACTTGAATAAACGAAAAGGGAATGCAAAATATCAAAACCACATTGAAACTTCTTTTTTTCTGAGAAAATTGTACAATAATACAAGAGCTCATTTGCAGGTACAAAGCATTAAAATTTACCATGGTAACCAGTTTCCGCCAAAATATCTAATTAATTTCTATTATAATAATCTTCTAATATATATTCTAATTTATATATAATAATAATTAGTAGCCTGCTGTAAAATCACTATAAATTATTATTGAAGCGTTCCAGAACGGTTTCATATTGTTTGCGTGTTATTTATTTAATGATGGCTACCAACGCAACGTTTTACCATAGTTTTACTGTGGTAGTGGATATGGTTGCCATAGTAATTATTAGTAAGCCTTATTAAAGCAGTCTTACCTTACACGGTGGAGAGAGACTCTTGGACAGCGAGTCAATCCTGGCGCTGTATTCAGTGAATTTCTTCTGATACTTCAGCGCTGTCATCTGAAGCTCGTTGTGAACAGCCGACAGTTGAGCCAAAAGTGATTTCTCCCGTTTCGTGGATTTCAGAGCTTGTTTCTTCAGCTCCTTATCCAAGCAGACAACTTTCCCTTGCAGCGCGCCGTTGTGCGTTTTGAGGGATTTCAAACAGCAGTGGTTGTCCAACTTCTGCTCCTTATGAGTGAGCATCAATCCGCATCCACTCTCGCATATCCCGACCGCTCTGTAATCACACGATTCACGCATGTGAGCATCCATATCTTTAAGGTTCAGCACCTCGCTGCAGCCCTTATTCCTACATTTGGCAGGGGAATAGTCGCACATCTCCGCGTGCTCCGCCAGATGCTGAAGTTTGACGATCTTCTCGCAGCCCCGCGCGTGATTGTCACATTTGATGTCTAACTTTAATATTAAGTTTTTGAGAGGGAGGACGTGGTTGAGCTCTTTGGTGGAGATCCTTTGGCATTTGACCGGGCAGCTGCTCTGCTGGACGACCCACGGCAGCACACAGCCGGCGCAGAAGACGTGACCGCACGGGGTAGTGAGCGGATCCTCCAAAACTTTATTACACAAGTTGCATTTGAAGTCTGGGTCCACAGCCCCTTTGAATCGATCCAACTCAAATCCCATTTTTAGAAAAAAAAAGAAAAAAAAAAAAAAAAAAAAAAAAGGAACCGGGCTCCCACAGAATAGCACAGGGGTTTACTCGCCCTCCGGACTAAGTCATTAGAAGAGCTCAGAGGAACTGAGTAGACTAGTACGAGGACTTCTACTGACTGAACTAATTGCCTGAGACTTCCTATGGGGGAGAGAAGTGTTGCAGATTTGGGTACCGTAACTATTTGAAGAACTGCGCACTCAACAAGTTGATGAAAAAGTTTTGACACTTTGACCAAACTTTAAATGTATGAACGTTAGATAACGGAATTACAAAGTGGCATTTATACAACAAGCATAGTGCAAGCACTCTTTTCAAGTGAAACATTTCATAAAAAGGTTGATAAAACGATAGCTTAGATTTGAGGGAGACCAGAGCTAGTTGTCAAACCTTTTACTGTAAATGTTTTCCCAAGTGGGATTTTTCATTAAATTTATGTTTTAATAATTATGAAGAAACATGAAATGGTTGATGATTTTTATTTATAATATAATTACATTTATACTTGGTTACTGCAATGAGATTTTATAATATTTGTAATATATATGTTAAATATCATTTAAATCAACTTTAAAATAAATTACATTGTACTTATATTGTTACAAACATGAGTTTCTTTCTTCAGTTGAAGACAAAAGAAGATATTTTAAAGATTGTTGGTATTCAAGCAATTGACGGCAACCACTGACGTCCAGAGCAAGAAAAAAAATTCTACCGTCAATTGTGGTTACCAAAATTTTGAAACTCATGTAACAATAATGAAACTCATACAGATTTGGAACAAAGTGATGGTAAATAAATTAGAAAATATTCATTTTTGGGTGATTTATCCCTATAACGTCACTATGAAGTCAAAACTGACAATTCTATTTTTTAATGAAATATTGCAATATATCTATTTATTATAAATGATTGCAGCAGCAAACCACAACAACCCAACAATCCAGTCAATTTCCGATGGACAAAAGCAAATCCCGCCCTATACTTTTTTCTTGTCTGCATTTCACTCAGATATGTCACATTTGGAAAGAAAATACTATTGCAACTTCCGTTTCATGCCGACTTTTACTCAGCAGTTGTGAAGTTGTCACCTTTAAAGAATACACATAACTGTGGGAAAAAAGCATAAATCACAAAATAAAGCTGGCGTTACAAACATGTTTTGTGTGGTTATACAGCAGCTGAGAACCTTCCAGATTTCAACTCTAAAAGCCCTAAAGCTAAAGATGCTCCCTCACATCCCCTCGGTTTGCATGAGTGGCCAATGATGCCTCTTAGGGAGAAAATAATCATCTGTCTGAACAGTTTTCTGATAAGTAAATGGGAGCTTGTGAGCGTATGATTTGCCTAAAAATGTGTATTTGTGTCCAGTGTACTTTGTGTATAGAGAAACCTGGACTTTAAATACAGCTCATTTAAATAAGGACATTTTCCATCTCGGTAGGAAGTAGCATGGTCATAAAAGCATTTGAATTGTAAATGACCGAGAGCTACAGACAGGGTCACTGGCAGCAATGTGCAGTGAGGGGACAAGAAAGGCCTTTACTTTTGCAGCTTAACTATCTTTTGTGAACAGCGTCCATCTCTCCTGCTTTTGACTGATCTGAAGATGGGGAATTCTTTGCTTCTGCTCATCAATATTCCGGGAAATCAAATTTCATTGCTAGGCCGTAACAAAGTGATTCAATACACATGTGCATTATTAAATAACAGAGCTCCTAAATCATTACTGACTCCAGGGTATGGGGAAAAATTAAAGAAAAAAAAAACCAAAAAACTAAATAACATGTTTGCAATCACGCATATATTTGCGACTTCTTTCTGCTCTTTACATGGAAATCTGTAGTTCAGAAAAACAAATGTTAGAGAAGTGGCTCTGTAATTTGATATTGCCATGATAGAAACTTTAAGTAATCCAATCATTACTTCAAAGGAGTCAAAGATATTGAATCAGCATCATGGATGTATCAAAACAAAGTGTTACCTATGTGATAGTCTGAAAAGTACAGCAGTCACAAATTAATTTACCTTCCATGTTTCCGAAAAACAGCCCTGGTAAATTGTCAAGTATCGCACAGATAGAAAAACTGTTTTCAAAGTCCGATATTAGCCTTGATGGAGTGTTATTAATGTCTCAGCCTTAATTTAACCACCTGCCAAACTATTATTCAAACGGGTCACGCGCAACCAAATGATTACATTACAGATGCAGAGCTTGGATACACGTCATTACGTTGTAATATGAAACATTCAGAATAAACGATAGTCACTGAAGTGCACTTACCAAAAACATCTTGCAAATTAGGAAAGAACTTGAGTCTTGTTTATTTGTTGGCAGTGGCAGAGAACTCAAATGACTTAGATCAAGCTATGCAAGGTTAAAAATAAAGATCATTTGTGATAAGACTTGATCTAGCTCTTTGACTCCAGGCTGTATTGAATGTTACTGAACCATTTCTCATGCTCTACATTTCTTCCATCTTCGCTCACATGCTAACCCCACCCATCTGAATCAGATGAACTCATCTATTCTGTCTATCTACTCATCTATCTAAGTCAAAAGAGTCCCTAAGAGAGACCATTTGTGCAGTGCCAGTTTAAAATATTGTAAAATATCAAAGTATGTTGAATACATCTTTTCATAATGTATAGAAATATTTTTGGTGGCTTGATGGCATGCAAAAATCTTTCCGTAAGTCTTTTTATCCTGAAATTGAAGAGTAAAATAGGGCCATATACTATCGCTATGTCCGACAAGCCATGCCGCTCTCACATCACACATCATGTTCTTATGCAGTGAAAAATACTTCCCGGAGCAAAGAGGACACTGACAACACGTCGACAGACAAGACAGAGCAGGTTATATTTAAAATATTTTAATTCTTTAAAGAAGTTTAAACAATACATACTGTATAGTGTCTCTTTAATGTGTCGTGACAGATCGCTGTTGCTCCTTCAAGCGGCTCGTGAATCGATCATCTCTTCATACTAGTTCATTTATAGCATCAAATATGGAATGTTGTTTCAAGCGCGGAAAGACGTGAGTACACACAATTTTTCAAATTCAAGGTCACCAAAGTTAATCTACTAACTCCCCTGACTGCTTTGTAGGACAAAACAGCCGATTAGGGATTATGATTGGTTAGATCGCCTGTCAATCAAACTGCCTGCGAAGGGTCAATTGTCTTTGTGATTGTCCTATAATTGCACTAGCAATTGTAACGACTCAACACAGTTTTTGCTGTTCTTTAATAGTCCATACCACATAGTCATTTTAAAACATATAACACTCTCGATAGGATTCTTATAAGCCTTCTCTAAAATATGTTGACTCACACCAAAATGATATAACCTCCTAATAAGATATAATCTCTGCATTGCTTTTTTAAAAACATACTCAACATTTCCAGTAAATCTAAATTTTACTATCAATCAATTTTCCTAAATATTTAAAACTTCCAACCATCTCTGTTCGATATCCAGTATCAAGGGTTCTAACCCTCCAATAAAATCTAGTTTATTCTTACTAATGATCAATTCTTTGGTTTTATTCATATTTATCTCCAATGAACTGAATTTACACCAGTTTTGAAGCAAATTTATGTAACTATAATTCATTTGGACATCATTTAAAAGGTTAGTTCACCCAAAATGAAATTACTGTCATTAATTACTCTCCCTCATGTCGTTCTACACCTTCATTCATCTTTGGAACACAAATTAAGATATCTTTGATGAAATGCGAGAGGTTTTTGATGCCCAAGAGAAAGCAATTTAATTACCACATTCAAGATCCAGCAAATAGAGTAAAGACAGTCCACATGACTACAGTGGTTCAAACTTAATGTTATGAAGGGACAAGAATAATTTTTGTGCGCAAAAACAAAACAAAAATAACAGCTATATTCAATCAACAATTTCTTCTCTTCCCTGTCAGTCTCCTACACTGTTTATGTTTATGCAGCGATTCCAGGTTCTACGTCAGAACACCAACTAAGTATTGGCCGGCTCCTGCGTCAGCATCACATGTATTCATCGTGCTGCTCACATGAACGGCGTCGGCCAATAATGAGTCTGCGTTCTGACGTAGAACCTTTAAGTGCTGCACTGCCTCTAGAACATTATCAGCGTAGGTCTTATGGGTGTGGAACGATTTAAGGGTGAGTAATTAATGACAGAAATTAAATTTTTGGGTGAACCCTTTAAAATTCACATGCTGCTATATTTAAACCACTTTATGAGCTTTTTTTCTGTATTGTGCTTCAGTTTGTATAAGACTTTATTTCCTTTTTGAAACAAAGCTCAGGCTTTTGATTCTAGGAATAGACTGAGAATTTCTTTGTAGAAAGTTATAGGCTTGTAATCGCTGAAGCTTTTATCTAAAGCTAGAGGGATACAAAAAGGTCTTACACTGCTTTAGATGAGGGCTTTCTTTTGGAGCTTGGATGCCAGCCATACTGTAGTCATCACCACTCTGCTATAGTGAAGATATGTCAAGACCATGCGGGCGATGTGGGATTGCGCGATCTTGCAAAGACTAATTGCTTTTCTGGATATACATTTTCATCCTGCATTGTGATAGAGTTGCTATCAAAGGAAAAGGAGAGCATGCATGTGCATGTACATGTGCATGTTGTTCCACGTGCCTGCATGCATACGAGTCAGTTAAATGTAGTTGAAAGCAACTGGACTTAGTTATCCATTCGTTTTATTTTATTAGGTCTGTGGACCTCTGCCGTTGACCCCAATCAGAGACTGTTAGCAGTGAGCCCGTGTTGAGTCCACCTGAGGTTGAAACAGATGTTTCCTATAGTCTGCTGCTTTTTCCTTGACATTCCTTTATATTCTCGTACCAGTTGTGGGTTATTATAAAATGTCTGGCAATTGTCTGTGAAGTTTTTCAGTCACCCAGGTCATCGTAGAATCATTTGAAAGGAACCAGTACAGTAACTGGCTTAAAGGATTACTGTAGTTCACCCAAAAATGAAGCACCATGTTCCTTTATATTCTTCATGGACATCTTTACGGTCTTTATGGATCGTATGTGTACTCTGTTTGGCATTGGGAGCTAAACATGTCCATACGGATCTCATGGTGACCTTGTGATCTTGTTCTTATGAACTGGTAAGGGGATGGGCCTCAATGCAGCACATGCAAGGCCACACATGTCTCCTGGAATATGTTGATGACAGATGGTGTGAGCAAAACTTTTCATGACAGCAGATTGCTCAATACTCACCTTTACATTTTGATGTTTATATGAACAAAAATGTGGAAATCAGGACTTAAACACAATGCCAAGTACAAAAGGTTTAAACCCTTTTTTCAATGTTTAAAAATACTTATACTTGTCTCTGCAGATTAAGCTTGGATATAAGTAAGCCCAAAGTAGGTTGATTTCTCCAAAAAATGTAAACATTGGGACTCCTTGGTGTTTTCAAAATATTGCTCTGTTTGTTCAATCAGCCCAATCAGTCTGGCACAGCAACAGCAGTTCAACCAATGACATGAGTTTGAGGCAGGGCCTCAAAAGAATACATTTTGAAGAATGTCGGTAACCAGACATTTGACGGTAGCCGGCGACTTCCATAGTAGGGAAAATAAAAATACCAAGGAAGTCAATGGCTACCGTCAACTGTCTGGTTACCAACATTCTGCTTGAGGGTGAATAAACGATGACAAAATTTTCATTTTTGGATGAACTATCCCTTTAAGGAGGTTTTCAGGCGTAATACTTTTACTTTTACAGTATTTCAGATGTGTGTGACCATCAAATTATTTGCTTAAAGAAATTCAATAAGACTCAAACAGACTCAAAGATTCAAAAAGATTTTAGGGACTATGCTAACAACAATACAGAACCATAAAAAAATTATTTGTTGGGACATCTGTGAACGTTTAGTAATGTGAATGATCAAAGCTACATTAAATTCCACTTTGTATAGAAAGACCTCCACCTTTTGTGCAAACACTTGCTGACGGACTTTGCTGACAGAGCAAAATCAAGTCTAGAGGGAAATTAAATTCAAAATACATTCTTTCTGGAAAAACTGATCCAGAACTAACCAGATGGAGAGGGTGGTTAGGAAACAGCTGTGTTTTAAAGAATAAGAAGGATGGGAAAAGATGAATAGCATCCTTTATTCTTTAGAGAGTTTAGCTATGAACCTTAAGTCAGACATAGAGATGACATAAGTCTTACATTAGTCAACTTCAGTGTTGATGTAATGCAAGAAAACAATAGGTCCTGGAACTCTGAGACCTCCTCCACAATATCTTTCATCGACAGAGTGGGTCTGCATTCGATCTTGTATTGAATGCTTTTGGCAACTGAGCTAGCATAGTGCATTAGCCACAGAGTTTCCCAAATAACAAGTGTGTAATATTAGAAACAGATGACTTCTTTTACAAAGCGGATGACCCCAACTGCTCGAAAACAGAGCAAAATAAGAAAAACAACTGAATACTGGAGTGTTAAAAAACATTGTTTTGATACATCCCTGAGAGATGAAACAGAAAGAATTGATTAGGCTCGTTTTACTGTGTGGTCTTGCATCTGTTTCTTTTTGATTGAATTGATTTCAAAGTTCAGCGTATTATTCAAAACATTCGGTTGACCCTGAATAAAAATAAGATCTAAACTAAGTTTACAGTAATGTTCCATTGCTTTTTTGGAAGTCAGCTAATAAAAATCTTTAAAAAAAAAAAGTATTGTTCTGAGTCTTAAAACTGATTAGGCAAGCCGCATTTGATGCCATCGTAAAATAGCCGATCACTGCACATGAATTAAATTATACAAATGGCTCCAAAAGTCTGAGACGTCTATGAAAATCTGGAACTTTTTCATTTAAACCTGGAAATAAACAATTTAAAGCTTTTGGGTTTTGAAAAAATTCAAACAAAGAAAAGTTATTACTTAAAAGGAATGAGAAGTATTTAAGATTCTGCACTTGAAGTTGATAATATAATTTGTACTGTAAACTGTCCTAAATTATCCAAAGCAAAAAAGTATGCAAAAAATCACAGATTGTTATGAGAATGAACTATATTAATGGAAAATTGTTTCTTACTATTACTAAATTGTTTATTACTTTGTTTTATATTATAACTGCCACATTAGAAAAGTCTCATGAGGATGTGTTACACTTCATATGTTAAAACCACCCCTTTAATCTTGTAAAATCACAAGATTTTACAGTCTTATTTCTTCATTCAGCTGTCAGATCTGACCCTCACAATATTTCTGATATCATTATCATCTCCATGTACCTGAGGTAATTGGAGATTTTTGTGTTGGATGCTGATCCCGATGTTTGGCCGCTACAACAGAGACCTGAGAGAAGGTGCTAGAAGAGTTGAAACTAGAGATGTGCCTCAGCCTGTTGATATGACCAGTGCAAGTAAGCAGCTGAGCTGTTATATCTGATGAGAAATCGACAGGAAGGCTGAACTCACACATTCTAGCGCTCGTGTTGAATTGGAGGAAACCAATGTACTTAATGTGCTTATGGGATACAATACCTTCATACGTCTTTTTTTGCCCTTGGGACCACTTTTGTTAAATAATGATGGCTTTGATAAATAAATAATGGTAAAAACCATTAGGTCTGATATTGAATAGTTTGGCATATGTTCACTGTGTCCCTAAAGCTTGTAACATAATCTATGAAACAGATGCAGTGACTTATGTAATGATTTTACCCTAGACTAATGCATGAATTTTTTTTGTGTGTGTAATTTTGCATTTTTACCCATTGTGGCTAAAGTTCATTCATTTAGCAGGCCAGTTAAATAGAAATATGTAAGACATACAATAACTGAATGATTAACTTTTAGAAATTTCTCTTTACCAGCACTCATCCGACCAGAATTCCAGGTTTAAATATTGTGCAAGGAGATCCAGAGAATATGCGCCTATCAAACCCAGAACATCTCCATGTGAATTAATATGTCAGAATATCTAAAGTCACAAAAGAGGTTAGGGGGAGGAACAGGATCAGCGTCAAGTAGAACCAGTTCCCCACAATGAGCTCTGGACCACTGCCTGAAGGACAATCTTATGTAAACAACACAAACATTGTCTTTGTTATCCTTGGTTTTGTCCCGGAGGGAATGAGATGTCAAAGAGCGTTTGTATTCACAAGTGATTCTGTTCTGAGGAGCCGTAAAGCTTTAATATGTCTTTCTTTCATCATGTTTACATAGCTCAGGACTGCTGCAGCATCTCAAAGAATTCCTAACAACAATTCACGAAAGAATATGCTCCTTATTTTTTAGTGATTAGATAAATGTCACGTTTATACAATTCAGAGGAATTCTGTTAGCAAACATGAATGGCTCAAAGGCTTCTGAAAACAAAAGCTTGCAGTTAACTAAGGTCCTAGTGGGCAATATTAAGCGTAATGCTCAGCTGCAGTGCTGTAGTAGTGGCTCACAGCGGTATAATTTAATCAGTACGGAAACAAGGCAACAGTCTGCCTCAGTAACATGAGGAGCTAATCGGAAACAACCCCACTCTAATTATCCATTACAAAAATAACAAGCTGAAGACATGACCATTGTTACTGTCCCTTGCGGGAAATTCTCTGCCAGGTCAGGCTAAATATAAATGGACTCTACCAGCAAATGAATTATAATGTGTTTTTACAATATGTGTACGTGTTTGAATTAAGGATACCTGAAAAATGTTTTTGTGTGGATAACACTTCTTAACATGGATGCTGAGATACCAAAGGAATATTATATATATTGAAATCCTATGGAAATTTACTCAAATTACATTTTCAAAATAAAAAAAGTTTCATATGAATGACCTATACAACTTATGTATACACCACAGGTCACCACTTTGTTCCTTTCCAGTCATTATCTGAACTCTACATTTATATATTGTGAAAGCACACTCGGAGTAAATCTTTTCCTTTTTAGGTGTGGTCACTGTCCTCCTACACTCTGTCCTCTACACTCTTTTGGTCTGTTGTGGCTTGGAGTAGCATTCAGGCCTATGAGTGGAGGGTTCCTGACAAGAAGATGCCTGAGAGGCAAATACCTGGACTCCATCTTCTGCTTCCCTCTTGCCATACCTCTGCCCCCTTCTTTTGAATCAGATGAGACTGGAGATAGTGGTTCTTTCCTCAATGTGCAGCACAAAGAACAAAAACAAACAACATACCAGACATGAAGAGAATTTCCTTTTGCTGTCTGCCTACTGCAACTGAATTTCTCTTCATTTGTATGCCATAGATTGTACGAAAGTGTTAGATTCCACGGATGCATATTTAAGGTATGTGATCAGCTAAAGACAAAAAAAGAAGGAATTCCTGACACCAGCCCCAGCAATTATTATTAATAAAATATTATTTTATTAAATTAATAAAGAAATATATGTATATTTAATTAGTATCAATACTAGTATGAACTATAATTGTTATTATTATTATTATTATCAGCAATTCTAATTATTATTATTATATTTATTATATTATTATATTATATTATTATATTATATAACAATATTATATAACAATATTAACATTGTTGTCTTAATTTCTTATTATGGTTAAACGAGATACAATTAATTTTCGGTACAGAAAATGGGCAATCTTTGGTCTTATGAATCTATTATTTGTTCCTGGGCTAATCAAATTGGGCTATGTCAAATTTAATAATTTAATATAAACTATTAACTTAACTTGCATCCCTTGGAGTACTGCTTTTGTATGTTTGACTGAATTGTACAATTGTGTTCATTTTCTATGGTCATTTATAATGGTTATTGTTGTTCATTTAAATATTGTTGTTCAATAATTATTATTTGATATAAATAATATGTTAAAGGGTCCATTAGTGTGTAATATGGATTAAGTGAAAGTAACATTAATGCACCATTAGATCGCAGCAAACTCTACGAGTGAATGAGTCTGTTGCAAAAAACTAAAAGATACTGAAAGGGACTTTTGTAAACAAAGGAAATTATTTTAACTCTGTTATGGATGTTCCCTTCCTAATTTTTATAATGGATGTAAGATTATGGACATCGACCTGAATATTGAATGTTATCAGAAACAGGTAACGCTTGCTCAGGCGAACTCTCTCTCTCTCTCTCTCTCTCTCTCTCTCTCTCAATAATACTGTACAAAATACAATGAGTTTCAATGGAGGGACTCAAAATTCCTTCATTACTAGTTTTAAACGCTAGTAACGTTTAACTAGCAACTTGGTCAAACCGTCAACTTGAGATTTGAATCCATGGCAAATCCCCTGTGCTGATATACAGCCATATCGCATAGCTACTTGTATGATATTACTCATAAATACAGACATACACAGGATGTTAATGTAATACAAAAATGTACCGTGTCAGAAACTGCGTTGTTTTTACTCATTTTCAAGAGCTCTTTGCACTTTTAACCCAACTTCAAGATTTCACCTGTAGGCCTATCTGAACTTTCCACTCGCCTTTAAGTGTTAGACTGTCACATAGCCTCAGTTTGCCTCCAGATAATCAGAATGACACATGGACTTGCCGTGCACTAGCACTCTTATATTCTGATGAAATGTGGCAGACGTCTCATCACCTTCTGCAAAGCACTGGTGCGCATATGGGCTCGTAGAAAGTAGTTCATCCTTTCCAGACCACATAAACAGGAAACATTAACAGCATGTAAGCATGTCCTCCCTGCTTGACGTCTTATTTTCTTGTTTTATTTACTCATTTTAGTGAGTAGTGAAATGCCATTCCTGCCAGTTGCTATGAGGTGAATGGCTATTAAATGTTGATTGTAAGGCTAAATTGTAGCAATACAAACTAATAATTCTATGACGTGAGGTTAAAACAGCTTTACATAAAGCAGGCAGGTATATTGTTTGGTGTGTTCATTTTGCTTGCAGGAAGCTTTCCTTCCGTACAGATCTGTCCACTAATATGCCCCATACGCTTTTAAATGTAAACATGCAGACATATGGTAAAGTAGCTCAAGCGTAACATCTGCGGTGGATTAAAATTGCTACAACATCAGCTGTGAGTGAACACAAGTGATTAAATAAAACTAATTAAGAGATTAAAGGCTTTTTTAAGATCTGCGCTAATTAAGTCATAACGTATAATATTGCGAAAAACTGTGCTGTCTGTGCGTAAAATGGGACCACAATAAATAATTTAAGAATTAAATACCGCTGTTTTCCGGTTTTAATGAGTCTTCAATTAAAGTCTTCCTCACAATGACAATAAAAGTAAAAGCAAAACAGCTGAGCTCCAAGCTAAAGCATTTATACAGTTTTTTTATTTTGCCTTTTTTGAATTAATGAGATTAGCATGTATGTCAGGGGTTAGGGACATAATATCTGGGGCATGAAACATCAAAGGCTTGGAGTTTAGCAACAAGGATAAAATCTGCGCTAATCAGCTAACATGGCACTCCACAATAAGTTCTTGACTCTTTGCTGAGAGAAGGAATCATATGGTCAATGAGTGTAAATATGTAAGTGTATTTTGCTGGATATGCAGTGGGCCTTGCCAGTAAACTATTGCTCCATTTCCACAGTAGGAACTTTCCTCAGGAACTAGGGACTTTGGGTTGGTGCTCCGTGTGTTTAAATGAAGTTCCAGGTAAAGTCCCTTCTCGCTTGGTAGTACTTTTTCAAAGTTCAGGAACTTTGGGTGGTGGAACTTGGGCGCTGAACATGCTGATTGGTTGACTCCACACAGCATTTCATTTCAACCACCATTTTTAAAAGTCTATTGTGGTGCTCAAAGTTGCTATTCGAATCAACAATGAAGTTTGACTGATGGACCGACGATGAGGTTCAGGCTTTATTTAATCGTACGGATGCTGACCGTATCCCTCTTTGTATTCAACCAATAGATTAAAAAGAAATACCTTTTTTAGGACACTTCTGAGTTCCCAAAATGTTTAAACAAGACCAGCTGTATTTTTATGGATTACTCATTTGGTAAGCAAGCATTTGGCCAGGGCTCTATGAAGCAGTTAATCTTGGTCTTTGTAGCTACTGATTCCAGGATGTTTTTTTTTAAAACCTCGTAGTAAGTACAGCACAGATTTCTAATTAGATATATAATTTATCCAGGACTGGTACTGCAGAAGGAAACTCTTTAGTGTCCTCCAGTTTGGCAATGGAATTATCTTATCCCCACTCCTTCACCATTTTTAACATGGTAAAGACATTTGACAGTAAACCACAAAGGATAAGCAGGAAAGATCGCAAAGCCCAGTGGTCAACCCCTTTCTCATTAACCTCCTGGAAGCTCCCCAGCAATAACTGAACATTTCCATGGTTGCTTAGGGATGCAAAAACCAACCATACTAAACAGAGCATTCAAATCATTAAGGCATTTGGGAGGATGAGGCCAGTAAAGGAAGTGGCTGTGCTCGCATGTCATTTCTATACACTTAATCACAGAACAGATATATTATCTTTGGTGAAGGAGCAGATATAAGTCAAATATATTATATTCTATTGGACACTTTAACTAGTTCTACAAGTATCTTCAGATTTACCCAGACAAATGGCTATTTACAATACAGCCAAGCCAACCAACCTGGGCTATGTTTCCTAAAAGGATTGTAAGCCTAAGTAGATTGTAGAAACCATTGGCACCATTGGCAGCCCTGATTATTTAAGAAGACAAGTTTTTATTCTAATTTTGTTTGTTCTTTTTTTAATTAGTTATACTACTGTATATTGGTTTTGTATCTCTTCTGTAATCATGAGTTGATCAAGGTATTAGTCAACCATAACAGGAAAGCAAGTCTTCGTCCATAAAAAACAACAACAATCATATAGTAAGAAGTCATAGTTGAACTGGTTGGCCTTCCTGCAGCTACTGTTCAAAGTGACTCTGCTGTTGATTGAGCTAGTGCCAGAGGAAGCTTTGGGTTTTTCCAGCTAAACCAGACGGCAGAGAGGAGTAAACCTCTGACCCAACAGTTTGTAAACTTTCCGCATGAGTTCAGACATGCAGCTGGAACACACTATGGTGGCTGTGATATAAGGAGATGACTAGTTAATCAGAAAGCCCACTGCTTAATGTTGGTACAACAGGCCTGGAATACAGTTTCCTGGAAACAGACAGCAAAGTACATAGATGACTTATGAAAAAGTACCATGCTATTACTGTGCTTTGTTTTCAACGTTATTTATGTGTGTGTAGGGGCACCAGTGTCAGGGTCGTGCTTTTGTTTTTGTCGTTGCAATTCAAAATTTACTTGGCTTAAAATCTGAGTGAATGGCTTAACATATTTTATGTTCCATGAAAATACCACGGTATACTGTATGAATGGTATACATTCAGTTCCATTGTATTACTATCTGATACTATCCATTTATTCAGACTTACAAGATGTCAAAAAGGTGACATGTTTACACATGAAATGCCTGTAGGGGTGAGTCATTTTTTGGGAGGATTTTTAAGATGCAAACAAAGCATTCTGGTGCACTAACAACAACAAAGGACAACATTTGCTTCACGTAAAAACTGACAATGAAAAAATGCTTCACTACTTTTACATACCTAAATTGAATACATTAGCAAGCAACACTGATCACGCTAACGCGCAACCTTGGTCAAAACGATCACTCATTAAAACAGGTTCTGTACATGCTCGTTTTTATTTTCCCTAACCCTAACCCTAACCCTAACTTTTCACAATCACAGATGTTAAAATCGGACTGAAATATCAATGCAGTGGTAGTTAGCCTTTAACTCAGCAAAAGCATTCCGATTCATTCTGAACTAACCTCACAATACAGAGACGTTAGCTTACGTACTAACAAGCTTACCAACAAGTTGGGAAAATTTTTGTGGGGTAATGTAAGGAGAAATGTATCACGACACACTTACTTGACTTACTTACTAACCGATAAAGTAACTTGATTTGGCAAGCAAATGATACTGTACCAACTTACATGAGGTAATGTTATTTAAAAAGCACTACACTGTTGGCAGCCAACTAGTCTCAGAATTGTTGTAGTACTGTGAAAAGTTGCCTTAATCCAGGAAGACGATCTCATTATCTTGATTCTGATTGGCCAAAAGACTCGAGGCGCTGCACCAAAGATGTTTTATTAGAAAAAAAGATTGTGACAGCTCGATAGATGTTTATGGTTTCACTCCAGTCTATGGGAAATTAGCCCACTCCCCGCAACCCCCGATGAATTTTGCTATTATTTTTTCCTAGGGATGCCTGTATAAGGCTTTCTTCACATCTGAGACACTTTGATTTTTTTTTTTTCAAAGCCTCACCATATGAAGTAAAGCATTTGTAGATACCGGGTTCCCAAAGGCCCTCTCTATGCGACATATGTATTCCATTACTAGATGTCTCAAACATTTCTCCAGAACTTGTGGCTTTACAGTCTGCTTGAGTTGAGGATTAGGCACTCCTGAAATTGATTTATTTCAGCACTAAAACTGTTTATTAAATATAATAGACCATCAAAGTTGTCAGTGGAAGGAAGAGAGAAAAAGAGAGCCATCATCATTTACCACAGAAGTGAACATTTTCAAAAGAGGCAGTTGAAACGTCTTGGTTAAGGCTGAGGTACCACATGGACTCAAATTACATGCGCATCTTAAACCAATTCCAGAAGAGGCTAAGCAATTTTTATTCTAATGACATAGCCATTTACTGTAAATTTTGATTTTCTGTATTTTGTTCATCTCTTTTAGCTTATAAATCTCTTCTAACCATCCATTAAGAGTACAAGAAATAAAAATTATAAATGTTCAAATGGTTAGCTCCAGTCAGGAAAGGTTTTTCAAGTCATATAACATTAAATACAAGGAAGTACAAAGAGAATGTTTATTGAATATTTTTCAAGTCATTTATCACACTTTTCCTCCCCCATATAAAAAGAGTAGCCTATCTGCAACATACATTTCAGCAGCACACAAACATATCAGGTCATTTCCACC
Organism: Opsariichthys bidens; assembly: GCA_037194245.1. Classification (NCBI taxonomy): domain Eukaryota; kingdom Metazoa; phylum Chordata; class Actinopteri; order Cypriniformes; family Xenocyprididae; genus Opsariichthys; species Opsariichthys bidens. Next base: position 8,106,755 of record CM074298.1, on the reverse strand, counting down.
AAAGTGGCCTCCTTCCAAATCTGGTAAGGACTTTTAGTCTGCCCCGCATCAGGCATATCAACAAACAGAGCACGCCAAACTACGGGTGGTCCGATTATCATTATTTGTGTCTTAAACAAGCTTGGAATCTTTAAATACGTGGCAGATGCCAGGCACCCTGTTTTGCACAGTAAAGTGTGCTTGCAAAGGTCCCGAGACAGCTTCTTTATTTCATTCAACACTATGTACTCATGATTAATTGTTTGTAGAGGACTTTTAATTCCTTTAGACGATGAATAGTTCTTCTTTTGGCCTGCGTTGTGATTTTGTGGTTAAATTTCTGAGAGTTTGCAATGTTAGCATCAGACATTCAGTGATGTTCGATGTGACAGGAAATTTTGGTCATGGATTAATGCGATGTGACAACACTGTTTTGATAGCAAATTACTAACAAATGAAAGCGACTGCATTTGTAAAACTTTCCACAGCAGTTAGCTGTTTCTGTTTACGACATCCCATAGAGAATGACTTGATGTTGACACAGTTGTAGACATCATCTGTAATGATGTGTGTCACTGATGAAAGCTTTCAACACAACTGCTTTTTAAGTCATTTATCAGAATGCATACTTCTAATCATCTGCAACATCTGGAATAACCCAGGGATATGTAAACTGAAGTGAAGACGGCGAGAAAGCCTCCATACTGGAATGTAAACTTTTAGTGTGGTATTTTTATGGAGAGTTTCAGTGTAAGAGACATTATGGATGCTTTTTCTCTCTCTTCACTTTCTTTAAGGATTAGTTCACTTCAGAATGAAAATTTCCTCCTGATTTAATCACCTCCATGTCATCAAACATGTTTATGTCTATCTTTCTTCAGTCGAAAAGAAATTAAGGTTTTTAGGAAAACATTCCAGGATTTTTCTCCATATAGTGGACAGTTACCAATGGGTTGAAATTGTAGTTTCAGTGCAGCTTCAGAGGGCTCTACAAGATCCCAGCCGAGGAATAGAGGTCTTTTCAAGTGAAACGATCTGTCATCTTCTAAAATAATTAAAATGATATACTTTTTAACCACAAATGCTTGTCTTGCACTAGCTTTGCGAAGCAACACGCATTACATAATTACATTGGAAAGGTCTCATGTGACATAGGCGGGAGTACCAAATAAGTGTTTGCAAAGACTAAGTCAAACGGCCTTTACAAAAAGAGTTAAAACACCGATGTTGTACGATTTTGAAGTTGGAGGAGAAAATCAAATGCCGTTTTTTGTACCCGCGGTACATCCGCCTACGGCACACGTGACCTTTCCAATGTGATTACATAATGCGTGCGGCATCGCAGAGCAGTGCAAGACGAACATTTGTGGTTAAAAAGTGTTAAAAAGTTTATTTATTTTTTTAGAAAATGGCTGATCATTTCGCTAGATAAGACCCTTATATCTCGGCTGGGATCGTATAGAGCCCTTTGAAGCTGCACTGAAACTGTAATTTGGACCTTCAACCCGCTGATAACCATTGAAGTCCACTATATGGAGAAAAATCATGGAATGTTTTCCTCAAAAACCTTAATTTCTTTTCAACTGAAGAAAGAAAGACAAAAATCTTCATTCTTTCATGGAAATTTTCATTCTGAAGTGAACTAATCCTTTAGCTATGACTTACATAATATTAATTGTTGTTTCTCATACTTTGGATCAGGGTTTTGTTGTAAAGTGTTAAACTTTTGTGCACCATTTGTTCTACAGACATAAATACCTAGAAACTTACATAACATTTTTATTATTTTTTGTCACGCATGTCTTGTTTAGTTCCGGTCTATCATGTCTGCACCCGTCCTTGTCAATCTGATTAGTTTACCGCCTTCACCTTTACCTGTTTAGTTACCTCATTTACCCTGTGTATATATTCTCCCTGTTCCGTTCAGTCCCTTGTCGGTTATTGCTTGATGCTGTGTGGTGTTACCTGTCCTGTTCCCTTGTTGAAGTAAAGACTGCTTGTTATATACACTGATCTTCGTTGTGCGCTTTGTAAGCCACCGTGTTCCGTAACAATTTTACTGTATTAATTTTATTTAGTGTTTTTTGTTCAGTTTTTACTTTATAAAGAAGCACACTCATATTGATTGATTGATTGATTGATTGGATTTGATTGGATTGGATTTAATTGATTAGTTACAATTATAATTCAAACACACCATCTTTAGCTGGTTAAAAATATTTCCAAATTGGTTTAGCCAATTTTTGTGACTATCTCGTGACAAAATCTGGTCAGAAGAATAAATGTGAATTGATGACAACGATGGTGTCACAGAATGCAATCAAAGAAAAATGCAACAAAAGAAAATCCAAATGCTGCCAAAGCCATAAAGTGAAACAGCAGACCTGTGGAAGAATTCAGATTTAGCTTTGGGAAGACATCCAGGAATGAGGAGACGTTATCGTCAATCCTCATCAGGCCTGAGTTATGAGAAGCATCAGTGATTTCTTGTTCTTTGTGCAGCAATCAAACGGCCTATCTTCATTTTCTGTGTGGCGCACACATAAAAAACACACTCAGATGCAGGGATGCATGCGGGGGAATAAGGACATGCTCATGTACGCTCTTGTACCGAGGGTGAAGAAGCTCTGAGATTGAGAAGACAAGAAGTCTGTCAGGTTGAAGCTCGTTGCAGATGGTTTCATGCAGACTGGTTGCACAGATTTCTCAACCATTATCAGGCCCAGATGGAATATGCAGACCTTTTTCTGCATGATTTTAGGGGAAAAACTGCTTATTGGATTTATATGGAATGAAATATTTCCCTTTGTGTGTTAAATGGGGAAAAAAAGTACAACGTACAAAAAAAAGTACAAAAGTGTACAATAAATAATGTGTAGTTGTCGTGTAAATGAACGGCCAAAACGCATACAATTTTTTAGCTGAATGCAATGTTGTGTAAACAGCTCCTCAGTTGCTAGGGTGTCATTTTTTAGCCCAATTCAAAAGAGCAAAGTTTACAATTCTTGCTGTTGCATGCCAATGCGTCAATAAGGAGTTGTAAGATTTTATTAATGCTTCATAGAATAAAAAGGGAATGAAGCTACATGAAGAATTACTGAACAACAGTTTTTACACGGCCTATAATCAGTCAAGGAGGTCAACAGGGCAAATATTTGCGATTTGTCAAGTATGAAAACCTCCCTTGTCTCACATGAAATATCCACAGCGTTACACATTCATGCCTTGTGTAACAATATAATTCAATGTAACTGATAAAATGTCTCATGATTAACTGTAGCTCTCTGAACCTTTAGATATGAATTATTAAATAGTTTTGTAAAAAAAAAAAAAAACAGTAGATAACATAAATACTCTATAAATGTCACCCTCTACTACGGTGAGTCATAAAACTTTATTATGCATGTCACCTTTTCATCTTCAAGATGACAGCTAGGTTAGATAAGCAAAGAGACCCCAGTTATCTTCCTTCCCACTTCAGATCACTTTCAAAAAGCCTATGCTCTTTACCCACAACACAAATGACCTGAAACGCAGCTCCTCAGCATGAAGAGAACTCTACATGTCCTTCAAAAGAGAGCGAGTGATACAGACTGATTCGAAACAGCTGGATGGCTCTCTTGAGAACCAGGGGGCCAGTGACACACTAGTCGGACTATGTGTTTTAAATGTAAACACGTGGGCTTCCCTGTTTCTTTTGATCGCACTCTCCATTTTAAAAAAGTGCCATTTATAATCAACAACCTGAGGTGCTAACCCTTTACAGATGCTTGTGTTAAAGTCCAATGCAAGTGAAGTCATTCCATGCCTGTTTGAGTTTGGTGAGGACACTTTTTTTTGTGTGAAAGCACATCTTCTGTACTATGCAGGGGTTACATTTGAACAATGCTTGGGTGAATTGAAGGACCAGATGGCTACAGACAGAGCTCAGGTATTGGATGAATGTTTGTAGGTCCTATTTTCCCTCAGATTAACCTCAGAACACATCTGCTTCCTAGTGCAGGGTGAGTGAAAGCACATTCGAGCAGCTGTTCACCTCACTGAACCTAGTGCAGTGAACTGACCTTGAACATTTGACCACAGTGAAACTAATCCTTGGATTATTTCAAGAAGCATTTGTCCATTAAATATCAGATCTTAGTCATCATGTTTAGGCAAGTTTTATGTAAGTTTAGGCTTTGCTTGTGTTTAACTGGACATTTGTTTTGTTCTTTTTTTTTATTGTAAAACATTTGGTAACTGTTTATACTAAGGTTCATTAACATTAGTTAATTAAGTATAATGAACTAACCATGAACAATTTTACAGTATTTTATAATCTAGGTTACTGGTAAATTCATGTGTGTTCATTTATGTTAATGTTAATTAAAAGTTACACGTAAAATAACTATTGGTATATGTAAAAAAAAAATCAATAATAAATTATGATTTGAGATTATCAAATGCTATAAAATTATTATTGTTAGTTGCAGTAGTTAACAAATTGAACATCATTGTAAGGTTAATTGATATAGTTAATATTTTGTTATTTCTTTTATATTTTGTTTCTTGTAATATTTTGTCTTTTGCAATTTTTTGCTTCTAAAAAACTATTATATGAGATAGATTTTGTTATATTTTATTCCCCTTTTGATATTGGAATTGAACTATTAATTTTATATTGTTCCGAAGTATGAACAGAACACCTTCCAAAATAAACATTATTCATCCAAAAATACAGATTTTCTATGAATAGGCATTAAACCATCTTGTTTATGTATTTATTTATTTTTTGCCGAGTGAAAGCCACTGTTTGTAAATTGTTAGTTTTTCCCCCAAGGATCCTATTAGAGAATGCATAACATGGAACAGCATTACAATGTCTTGGACTTTGAAAATATTTCCATCCTTTAAAGTCCACATCAAAAACCTAAACTAAAGTGACCTGAGGATTACAAGATTGAGGTAAAGCTGGGCTAAATGACTCGTGGCGTTCCTGCTCAGAAGTTGCCACAAAGCTCTTGGACCCAATGACTTTGCACCAATGCTTGAAACCGATGTTGATGTCAGTTTAGGGTCCATTTACAGCTGTGCAGATGTTCAACCCATGCATGTAACACGCACTGCTGGAAACATATAAAGTTTGGTGTGACCAGCTGCATTCTTTACATTGTACTTAAATAAGTCTATGGAACCTTTGTAGAGGTTTTAGAATAAAAAGAAGCTTACTAAAAGAAGCTTTGGTGTTCTGATTTTGAAAGGCCATTTTGAGACATTAAAGCCAAGTCTGTTTTTACGCCAACGTCTCTCTAGACTGCGTTGAGACTAATTAGAAACTTCAGATAACATTGAGGCTGTACTGAAAGACCATTGAGGGGACTTTCCCTCTCCAACAGAGAAAGAGCGATGAGGAGTTGGTGGTTAGCTTGGACGAAAATTAGTGGCACATAGGTCAACAAATCCAGCGCAGTTGATTTGAACAGTTAATGTGTTTAACAGTTTCTAAACTAGATCGTTTCCAAGCTCCCGGGTTCTTACATGATGTTACCGTGAAGGTATTGACGGAGTGACCAAAATCATAACCTACAGGAGTCTCTCTGTCTCTCGCCATCATGCGCTCCAAATATTTCTGTCTCGTAAAGTCGGCAGTCGTACTGCCGAACAAGCAGGCGGGCCAAGTTCAAAGAGTACACTTTCTTCTGAGGGTGGGCACTTTGGCCCCATGGTGAGAATCTGACAGTGCTGATAGAAGATTTACAAGACTATGAAATGGCTTATCAGATAAAACATTCATCTGAGAGGGAGACAGAATGAGAAACGGTAAGCTAAAGAGCCGAGAGGTGCAGGGTGAAGAAAACCAGAGAGATATGAGGGGTGAAGCGAGGAGACGGAGACGTAGCTTAGACATGAAGAGAGACAGAGCGCTCTCAATAACGAAGATCACTTAATCATCCTTTACCATCAAAACCATTCTCTATTTTCATCCAGTCTGGATGGTTCTCAAAATAAACATTTATGGACCTGAAAAATTCTCCCTCTTCTGGAGATATCAGATAGCACAATCCATCAGTCCACAGACCACAAAATTATACAGCTAATACTCCATCCGCCAGGCGGCTCGATATGACTAAATGTGAAAATCAGTGAAATGAAGCAGGCCTGAGACATCCCGGCACCAAATAATTGAACGTTAAGATGCAATTGAATGAGCACGACCTGTCAGTTAGGCTCAAAATGAAACAACAATAATGTCAAAATGGGGAAATGAACACACATCTGGTGGAAAGATGTCCTCTTATTTGTCTAGGTGGCTTGCGGTAGCTTGGCTTATCCTGACAAACCTTTTCCTTTCTAAATAGATATAAATTATTTAACATTGAAACTCTGCCTAAGTATTCCTGATGACTGATAAGTGCTAGCGTTGAGGCATTTTGAAAACTCTAATTGCAGCAGGAGGACTGTGAATGTGAATGAATATCACCTCATCATCTTTTCACTGTTCGCCACTGCTCTCATCTAAGTCAGCTTAAATGACAGTTTAAAGAAATATTCTAGATTCAGTACAGGTTAAACGGGTAATGAATTAAGAAATCAAATTCTTATTTTCTTTTGACATATAAGAGGTCATTGTACTATAAAAGTAACAGTTTATGAACTGAAGTCAGTACTTTCTTGTTAGTCCAAAAACAGCTTTTATTGAACCAAGCTCCCAAAATGACTGGTTTCAGTTTTTGTTTCAGTATGATGTAATAGTATGATGAAAGACCGCCTCTGCAGAAGATAAACGTCATTGCCTCTTTAGCCCCATCCACCAATTCACACATGTCATAGAGACAGATGCAAACACAGAATTACTCAAGCAACAAAACAACAGAGATGCCTATGAAAATTGCAATTTAAAAAGTTCCAAATCACGTCAGTTTGTTGCATGGCAGCATAGCTGAAAGGTTTGTTTGAGCTGCGCCCTCTACTGTACAGCAATGAATTTGCATTTCCTTCAGCCTGAGGCATTTCACTTTTGGGTTTCAGAAAGGGCTTAGCCTAAGCCAGGATTAGGCCTTAGTTCAATTAGGATATTTAAGTAGCTTTTATAAACGTACACCGGTAAAAAAAAACCCCCCATCACTGGTTTGCATCTTGACACAAAACAGTGGCACTGACATATTTTAAGATATGTCAGTACAAGTTGTTTTCAGTTAAAACAGCTCAAACATGTATTTTAGTCTGAGACTAGTTTAAGCCTTGTCTGTGACACTGGGGGTTGGTGTGCCAAAATTAAGTAATGCAATTAGTTTCCTTTTTAGAAAGTAATGCAATGTTGTAACGTATTGCTTTTAAAAGTAACTTTCCCTAAAACTGTTTGCAGACCTTATGTAGCTCCGCCTCTTTCCCATTAACGATGAATATAAGAACAACAGTGCGACAAACGATGGTACATCAATCATAATTTCGAATACAATGCTACGTCACAAATACATAAGGAATAAATATAAATGAAGATAATTAATTAACGATCTGTGATAGACTGGATCGAGTGTCCTTGGTATTTGAGTGAAGGTTTGGTGTTGGTGTGGTCCTCTGTTTCGGGCTCAAAGCTCAAACTTGTGTTGCAAACATTGGAAGTTTTTGAAACAGTTCCACACGTGTAGTAGGGACATTGAAAATGATATTAATATGCAAAGACTAAGTCTTGAATGCGGAACGCCTATCAAAATGGAGTGTTTCAAAGAGAGGCTCAAAAACAAGATAGAAAATAGCCCATTACTTCTCAATTAAGCATTTTTAAATGTAAAATCTTGCCAACATTATAAGTGGATAAGAGCTGATTTTGTATTGTGTGCTATGCATGTTTTGAGCTATAAAGTTGTGCTTGCTTACAGTTGTTTTAGGTTTATGGCATTGCATTGTCATAGCTACAGAGTAGTAAAATTTAATGTAACGTTACACAGAAAAGGTTAGTAAGGGATTTTTTTCCACACTAAAATCATGTTAACTTGGATATTGATAATGTTTTGTGGCTATAGTTTACTATTAAAAAGTTTATAGATGGGACCCATCACTAACTAAATACCTCAGAGACAAATTAATTTTTATTTTTATGTTATATATATATATATGTGTGTGTGTGTGTGTGTGCGTGTGTGTGTGTGTGTGTTAGGGGTGTAACAATAGCCTCATGTCACGATTCAATACATATCAGCATACTGAACTCACGATACGATATTGCACTACTCCAAAACATATAGTAAAAGGATAACAAAAAATGTTCTGTTGATTAAAATGCTAAATTTTATATTACATTAACTTCACTGACTAGATATATTTCAAATAATGTAGGCCACTTTTTACTGGTAACATAAGACATTTGGCATTATCAGAACCTACAAATATTCCCCCATTGTATTATTATACATTATATTCAACATTATATAGTAGATTAATAATAGTAGTAGTACTGACAGTAAACTCTGTAAATTTGAATTTTTTCTCAAACAGTAATTTTCATTTTGAGTGAACTTGGCACAACACATATTGTCACTATCCACTATACGATATTGTTGTATTTTTGTATTGCAATATATTGTGACACGATATATTGTTACACCACTAATATATATATATATATACACACAATTTTAGTATAATAAACATGCAAAATGCGCTGTTGATTGAGCTTAGTTTGTACTGAAGCCAGAATTGTCCTGCCTTAATTTTAAAGAGCAATGTTAGAAAAAAAAAAAAAAGATAGCTAAGGTAAGGCTAAAGTTGTTCTATAGTGTTGGCATGAACACTCTTAGAAAGACAGATAAAGACAGGGAAAGAAATGACTGTGGAATGCTGGAATTTCACAGGTTTTGGAGTGAAAAGAATGTGGTTGAATACACAGATTCAGATCTGTGTAGGAAATGGAAGCATGTCTGAACAGAAGTAGGAAGAAGCATCCAGCCAATAAGTACATGGTTTGAGTGTCACTCCCCAATAGCTGCAGGGTCTGACCTATAATGATATAATTTATATGCTGAATATTACAGACTAACAAACAAAATAAAGCACATGGGAAATGGTTAGCCACAGGGTGATGTTCTGGAATTACATGTTGTTTACTTAAGGGGGTATCAGAAGATTTGCAAAAAAGCCCAGAAGCAATGGTTAGCATTTAGTTTTGACCAAATGTATTTTACTTTAGTCATACAGATAGTTTCGCAGTTTGAGAAATGTATGACATCCAATACAAATCAAATGGGGAGTTTATTACATTTTAGAGCTGATAATTGTGTATTTATTTCCAGTGGTTCATAAATTTTAATTGTTTCATTTATCATTGTACTGTTTAAATGTTGACTAAAAACCATTAAATAATGCTGTAGAAGATGCATTATAGCATCTATCTAACTATCTTAGAAACAGTGAAGTGCAAACTCAGAATATTACACAAACCTGCAATAATTAAATATGTTAAATTTAACAAATATACTTCATGTATTTAATCTCACTTTATTAACCACTATCTTTGCTGATGACCTTTGATGATCCAATTCAACCATAGTAATAAGCAAAAACGACTTTAGATAAACATCCCTTTTGTGGTTTACTATTATTATTATTTTGCTGAAATAAGAGTTTGAACTACTTCTGTGTTCTATTCGTCTGCGGTCCAGAATGACAGCACAGCTGAAAGGTTTGTTTGAGCTGCGCCCTCTACTGTACAGCTGTGAAATTGCATTTCCTTCAGCCTGAGGCTTATTCATTTCACTTTTGGTGTGCCAAAACTAAGTATTGGAATTAGTTTCCTTTTTAAAAAGTAACTTTCTCCAAAAGTCCTTATATAGACTTTCTGTAGCCCCACCCCCGTGTTGAGCTCGTTGTGTTCCGTCTTCCGGCTTATGTTTCCACAGCATGAAGGTAAGATCTGACGGATTTAAGAATGAACCGCTCATTTTAAAGCCTTCCCGGTAGACTGATATTTGTTATGACATCTGTTTCAAACACTTCAGTGCTTATGATAATATTCATTAACTGCACAATAAGTACATCCACTTCACAAGCTAATTACTCTTTGATAGCAATGCCGTAGAAATATAAATACAGCAAAAATGGAAGTTCAAACACAAAATTCTTAAGATAGCTGTGTGCTTTTTTCTCTGGCCCATAAGGTTTAAAAGAAAAGCTTTTTCCTGTTAGGTTATCAAATAGTAACTGAACAAACAATGAGGCTATTCTTACAATTTATTTCTAAGGTGATTATTTTGGTGTCACATCAGGATGTGTGTCTAGCAGTGACATCAACATATGAATTTGTGTTTCAACATTTACGTTGCTGGGTGTTATATTTCCTCGTCATTGTTAATTGATGACGACAGTAGATACAGGACAGGAATTCAAAAGCACTGGTGTCGACCAAGCCACGGCACATTGGTTTTGGTCCCACCTATTGGGTGTGACGTCATGAGATAGCCTACATTACACATTTGCATTCAAGGTATATATTCTATCAGTATGTGTTGCCTGGGAATCAAACTCATAACCTTGGAGTTGCCAGAGCATTGCATCGAGCTACATAAACAGATATGTGAAGTTTAGTGGGAGACAGATTAGATGAGAAAAAATAGTATGTGGAGAGCACAGTCCTTCCTTAGCACATCCACTCCTGTTTCCTGTAATCAACTCAATACTTGACGCCACATCTCTCCAGCTCGCGTCTATCAACATGCATGCATGAATAACTCCAGAGAGATAACGTTTAAGCCTCACTGAACCGCCGCTCTATTTACCACAGCTAAACTCTCTCTCGTTCTCTTTCCTCCTTACTTTTCACACCGCACCTACCGTGAATAGGCTTCCGCCTCCCACCCCTTCAAATGCAACAAGCGCCTTTGTCTCCCCAAACACTTAACTGACACTTTTTTTCATAAGTGCTTGAAGACCTCTCCACATGTACAGGCAGAGGGGAAAAAAGAAGAAGGTGGAAAGATATCTTAAAACATGACCCCTTAAAAGGATACGCGTCATCTGGCCTTTTGTGTCGGTTTTGGATGATGGAGACCAGGTGCAGTACATTCATCTATGAGGGATGTGCGTGTGTGTGTGTGTGTCTGTGTGTGTGTGTGTATTGGACCTGCCAAAGATTGAGGCTTCAGTTTGACCCATGAAATGTTGAATGCCAGGAAATTGAGTTCTTTATTGAAGTTATCAAAAAAGTGCACAGGGCAAAGGATAGACTGAAAATGATCCCAAATTAAAACCTAGTATGCAATTTGTGTTGAAAGGTTTAGTATATTAATGGAATATTTAACAAAATATTTCTATTTTAAATAAATGCTTTCTTTTGAGCTTTCTGTTCATTAAAACCTGTTAGCCAGCACCCCCGCTTTTGAAAAATCCCAAGAAATGACATACCCAAACTAAAACAGATGCAGTTCATGAACCCTTTGCACTAAAAGCATAAGTAAGGTCTCATTTCAAAGCAGACACGTTGCAGTTTATTGTAAAGTCAGAATTATTGTCATAATTAAAAAAATAGTTATAAATAGCTTCCAAATTTTGTAAAGTTGTAAAGTAAGCACAAAAAGTGTTTTAACACAAACACCCGGTTTCACAGACAGGGCCTAAACCAGGATTAGGCCTTAGTTCAATTAGGATATTTAAGTAAATTTGATAAATGTACACTTGAAAAGAACATTAATGTGTGTGAATCTTGAGATAAATAAATGGCACTGACTGATTTTAAGATATTTCAGTACAAGTTGCTTTCACTTAAAACAGCTCAAACATACATTTTAGTCTGGGACTGGGGGAAAAAAGTTTAAGCGGCACAACCGTTTACAATATTTAATATTAATAATAAATGTTTATTGAGCACCAAATCAGCATATTAGAATGAAATTCATGGCTGGAGGCATGGAAAATTCAGCTTTGTCATAACAGGAATAAAATTACATTGAAAAATAATTTAAAGTAGAAAACAGTTATTTGAAATTGCGATTATATTTTGCAATATTATATTACATTTACTGTATTTTCTATAAAATAAATGCGACCTTGGTGAGCATAAGAGACGGTCGTGATTAGTCGTGAATGACGATGAATGGCGTTGATAATTGAATACTTTTGCTTTTGTGTGAATCTGCATTCACTCCAATAGGTGTCAGTAGATTCATATCAACCTTTAGGTATCAATGCAAGTGACTGTTTGACATTGGTCCCAAAATTAAATGAATGTCCTGAATCTTAGCTGGAATATTCTACCGGACAGTTTACTAATCCTTCTAGAATGTGGATTTGAGCAATTTTAAATGTGTCCTAAAACTAGAGTAGATAACTTTCGAAGAGGCTAGCAACAGCGAGGATGTAGGCTATGTGAATAAAGTCACAATGTAAATGGCTGTAATGGATTTGAGGTCAACAAAACAACACCTGTTGAAGCCAGAGGAGAGAAAAAGGGAGAGTGTTCAGTGCGCTGCTGCGCTCATTGTTTTTAAGAGCCAGTAAGATAATTCGCCAACCGAATTTTGTACCAGATTCTCTTTCAAATAGGCCATGGAAAGAAGACTGTTTGATTTAATTCGCCTCTCTTTTAAGTATATATTGGCTACAAATGTGTTTTGATAGGCCTCTGGAAGTTAATGAAAATGGGCTGGTATGTTTAGTTTGGTGGGACAGCCCAGATTGGAGAGTATGAATCTTTTAATCAGCATTTGGGTCAACTGAATGTCTATGCTAGGATTGTGTTCTTGGCCAGGACATCTGAATGCTCAACCTCAGTCGGAATTATAAGGTGGTTATTACTGGGCTGTGAGTCTGAATCTGTGTGTATTGGTATAGTTGTGTATCTGTGGGCTTGTGTGTGTAAACCCGCTCTCATTAAAAAGAGATGACATATATAATCAATGTGCAAGATTGTTAAATTTAGACGTGTAGAGGATATGGTTAAGCAGACTGAGACATTTGCTCCTCTGTTGTGTTTCCAAACTCTCCACTCTCCAGTCTCTCATGCCTTAAACATCAGGGCGGATTTGTTCTGTACAAGGCTGGTGTAATTTAAAAAGAAAAATTAGAACAAACAAATGAAGGCAAATACTAAAGAACTATCAGTGCGTATCACCCCCCGTCCCCCCCGTCCATATGACATAGATAGAGATGGCAAAAGTTGCCATGCAAATTGCCCAAAACCTTAAAGGCTGGGCAGCCATTATGCAGAGCATGATCTCAAAAAGAGCCAATACATGAACAGACATATCAAAAAATCTACAGCTCTATATCGCCCTCCTCTGGTGAACTGCTCACTGCGCTCCTAGTTCACTTCCAGAATCATGTTTGACCTCCCAGCTTTGTCCACATCCAGGAAACCCCCTTAACAATCTTCTTAACCTCAGCTGAACTGCACTGTGCTGCAGAATCTCTCTGCAGCCATCTACTGTATGCATTCCAGGAGCATTTGGTTTGGACGGGCCTGCATGAGCACATCTGGGACTGGTTTACCAAATCCCAAGTCCCCACACTTACAGTTTAAATTTTAAAATTCGTTTCCACGCTACACATGAAGGTTAGGTGTGTTTATTTAAGTTACAATCTTCAACCTTATACAAGTCCATAACTAACCGTTTCCATATTTGTGTGATGAATCTGATTTACAGTTGTTATGTGGCAAACCGGGATAAAATAAATATGACTTTGCTGATGGAATTAGATTAGTTTGGTTTGGTTGAGGCTTGCGTGGGTTAAAATCAGAACTGAAGATTTGTATCTTGTTCAATTCATGACTTGGAATTTAAATAGAATATTTAGAACACTATAAGTAATCTCTCTCTCTCTCTCTCTCTCTCTCTCTCTCTCTATCTATATATATATACATATGCGCACATACACACACACACACACGCACACACAATATTATATATATATTCAAAGTGCTGGGTAGATTATTTACAAATATTTACACATTCCATTCCATTTCACATTTTTGGTAATATAATCTGACTACTTTAAAATTACTTTTTGATCACTTTTGACCTAACTTGTTTATCAAATTGGTTTGAATAGGATAATCCTGTTCCATTTTGATATAAAAATACAAAAGAGAAATAAAATGTATTCCATTCTTTGTCATTAACAACATACAAAGTACATTAAATATTACATTATGTCAGGGTTTCCCAGGGTTTGTGATGAAACTGAGGGGGGTTTGTAAGTTTAATGAAAGCTATTAATTAAATCACAAAAAATGTAAAATTAAATAATAATAATAAAACACTTAATAAAAAGATTAAATATTGTATTTTTTTAGCTGCATGTTATGTGACCATTAACTTAATTGTATTATTGATTTAATTTTATTATTGACATAACTTATTAACTGCCTCACTGAGTGATAATTCAAATAATAATGAATGTGTTGATATGTAATGTTGCAATGTTGAGAAAACACTATGAAAGTGAAATGATTTCTGTCGATCCAGAGATCAAATGCGGTGGGTGCTTTCAGTGACTCACGACTAGTGGCTGATCTGTGTGTTCCATTTCACAAACCTTTTTAGAAAGGAAAATCTAAAAGAAAAAAAAGTAGTAGTAGGGAGAATCAATGAATTATGAATAATTTTCTGCAATAAAAAATTATTTCAATAAGAGTTTTATCTAGTATTTCTAACAATAGTACTACTAATTTTAAAATGTATTGCAATCTAATTACAAAGTCTTTGAATCTGATTACGTAATCCAGATTACATGTAATCAGTTACTACTCAGGTATGTGTGTGTGTGTATTTTAATGTTTACACAAAATTTTAGTATTATTTGTTCTATTAGTATTTAAAAAAACTACTCTAACTGCAGATGTTATATGATTATCTATCATTTATTATCAAATTAGGGTTAAATTCTACATTCTGTTTGCCATCTCAAATCAAATTCATGAAATAATTTAGAATTCAAAAGGCATTTTAGTTCAGTTCTGAATGGTTCACAACCACGTTCCTTCAAAATCTATGCCATGCTAACCACAGTCCAGAGGCATTTATTTTAACCACAAGGGGGCAGTATAAGAACACTTGATCTGCTCTTTCAGACAGTTTCTTCAGATTTATCTGCTTGTTCCCTGTGAGGGCAATCAGCAGGTTGTCAAATAAGAATCATGCATCACTCATCAGGGAGCGCCCTCTCTGTCCTTTCCTTCTGCTGGCAGTTCTGTTCCACCCTATTTCCAGGGATGATGCTTTGTGCTCAAAGACTTTCATCTCTTTATTGCTCAGTAATCATGATCAGATGATTACTACTAATTTATTGGTGTATATGTAAAAAACTAAATTTGGTCTGATTAAAGTCAGTTCATGTTCTTAAAGGAATAATTCACCCCAAAACAAAGAATTTCATACAGGTTCTTTGTATTAATATGAACAACTCATTGGTGCATGTAATTCAAAAGTAATTTGTCCAGTAATATTTCATCAAAACATAATGAAACAGCTTTCCTTTTTTGGCTGACATCATGAAGACCCTTTCCCCAGTTTCATAGACAAAGCTTACGCTACTCCTAGACTAAAATGCATGTTTGAGCTGTTTTAACTGACAGCAACTTGTACAGCAATTTTAAAATATGTCAGTAACATTGTTTTTTTCTCAAGATGCACACCAGTAATGTTTTTTTCTAAGGTATGTTTTTTAAAAGCTACTTATATAACCAAATTGAACTAAGGCCTAATCCTGGCTTAGTCCAGGCCTTTTTTTTTTTTCAACAAACACCTTCTCCTTGCACCTCTATGTGTGGGAATCGAACACGTGTTTCCAGCATGGTAGGTGGACGCGCTAACAATGATGCTAAAGACTGCAGCCTCAGTGTCAGTGAGGAGTGAGGTTTACTTGCACAGCAACTACTAGCTTACACCCCCCCTCCCCCCAAACCTCACTCCCATCCGGGTCACGGCACCAATAAAACCCCTCCAGTTTTACTCACACTAGGGCTGAGTATTGGCAAAGGCTTCATGATACGATACATATAACGATACATGGATCACGATATGATATATCACAATATATTGTGATACAATACAAACAAAATGCTTCTCGAAAAATAAAGCGCAGATGATGAACGAAGCACAAAAATGAATGTACAGTACACATGAGTAAATACAAACAAGAGTTTATTTTTTTTGCGTACAAGTGATTTCAGTTGTTCCTATATTTGGTCATAAATTGAAAATTATTTTCAGTATGAAATTTTTGGTGAATGGTGATTTGTTCTTAAAATCGTTCCCATGTACATTTCACGCACAAATTCTGCTTACCAGACCTTTAAAAGCAAAACGCATTGAATTGAATAAAAAGGCTCTTTTTTTAATTAAAACCTTCAGCATACTTGGCACAAGTGCTCTGAAAAGACACCAGCAAATAAATATTTCTCCTTCATTTGAGCCATTGTGTCATTTTTTATTAAAAACACTTTTCATGAGGGAGCAGATGTAATTGGAATATAGGGTAACCTTTAGTCTCAAAGCCTAATGATTGTTCAAATGTCCTTTTCTCACAGAGCAAAAAGAATCATGAATGTTAAAAGAGTGCATATAGTGAAGTTCATGTTGGTAAGAATTTCTCAATTTAAAGAAGAAGAGGAAGATAAAAAACAAAGTAGGGGGTTGCGAGCCAGTCAGGCTCTTCAGTCTAAAGTGCCGTCCTTCTAAAATGGGGCTGAAAAGAGGTTTTTAGTTAGTGCCAGATTGCATTCCACACAGTTCATTACCCAGCACTTACAGAGAGGACAAAGGTATCCCTTTGTATTATGTATTCAAGGCTGACGAGACGAAATTCCATTTCAAGTCAGAGAGTCAGGTGCAGAAAGGGAAAGACCGGTTGAGGGGTGAAAGGAAAAAAAGGAATTGGGTGCGGGGATTAAACCGTCAGGTGAGTTGTGTGAGGGACTGGGCTAACCTTTTACTTTTTATCAAATAGGAACTGCACATTTGCAGTGCAAAAGCACAGGCATAGCATGCCTGAACATATGCAAGGGCAAATGTGTGAAAACTTTCGTTTTCAAATGCAGAGTACAGCCTTTTTTGACAGTGGTTGGGGTGACGCATAACTGAATGGGTACATTGAAATATCTGACTTGTAAACTAACTAGCACTTTACAAGTATCCAGCAAGATGTTATGCTAAGTCAAATACATTCTAGATGAAGACGGAGGGCCTTATAGGGCCTTATGTGTCTGTCATGCATACAATAATGAATATTCATTCATTACCACATTGTCATAAAGCTAATAGATACAACAAGGATATTAATAACTGACTAAAATCTGCCACTGGTGCAGGTGTCGCACTTTACTTCAGTAAATATTTCTCACAGTAGATTTATTCCAGCCAACATTTCACGGTATGGCCGGTGTAGACACGAAATATGGGCAAGAGATATGGGCCCTAAATGGGTTTGTCCATGGCTTTCATGTCAGCCCTATCTGATTTAGCTCATACCGTGACATTCAGTGGTCAGATATTTCCTAATTTTCACTTCATCTATGGCAACGGTATATATCAAGCTGCTCATCTGGATAACCTGCACTACTTTCACGTCTCTCGTATCACAC
This sequence comes from Opsariichthys bidens, assembly GCA_037194245.1. NCBI lineage: Eukaryota > Metazoa > Chordata > Actinopteri > Cypriniformes > Xenocyprididae > Opsariichthys > Opsariichthys bidens. The sequence continues at coordinate 8,089,225 of CM074298.1, read as the reverse complement.
TATTGAAGTGCTCTCTCTTTTCATATGAACACAAATTCCGGCGTCTTCCATTGCAGTTATTGATTGCAGTGGAAATGACCAGTACTGATATTATAGCAGTATTGTTGCAGTGTTCATCTTGTTGCTATGCTGAATGCCGTGTACATTACAAAGGACTCTGTTTTTTTCTAAGCAGAAACTTTAAAGGGATAATTCACCCAAAAAGGAAGCTTGAATGAAAAAATTCCTACCATGACTTGCAAAATAGGAAAAAAATACGGTGCAAATCAATGGCTACCGTTAACTGTCTGGTTACAAACATTCGTCAAAATAATTTCTTTTGTGTTCAACAGAATTAAGAACATCATACAGGTATGGACCAACATGAGGGTGTGTAAATGAAATGACTGAATTTTCATTTTGAGGCAAACTATCCCTTTAACGGACTATGATCTCTGGCCAAGAAAACACGCCTTGATTTAAAAGTTTCTCCATTTACTCACACAAAAAGTGTATTTCTGGTAATCTTTGTAAGCACTACTGTTTTGGAACTAGTCACTCTTATCTCTCTTAAGATCCAATTTAGGTTCTTTCCAGCTTTGTTGTCTCCAAATGGGTTTGTCTGATTTATTAGTTCTTACTTGGCCCACAATAGCACGAGGATAGGACTCTAGTTTGGTACCCAGCCAGAAGTATTTGCCTATGGATACTTATGAAGTAGTTTATTAACATTGGTGAAAGTTTGTTTTTTAGCCTGATAATAAGCTCCACCAGAACTAGAAGGTTGTGTTATGAGGCCTCGTGGACAGTGTTGCTCTCTCTTATTAATTAGGCTGAGTTTTGACAACTTAAGCATAGACTACATTCTCTGTCCATTGCTTGACCTTGTAGATTCAAAGCTGGGGTAAAATCACTGCTGTAAAAACACAATACAACTTAACAGGGCTCAAGAGGACATTCACAGCTCACATAAATTGCACCATGATTTTAATCAGGATAATGATGGTGGTACTGACTGATATGATTCCGCAATTTTCTAATGTCCGTGATTACACTCTAGATGGCACATCATGTTATATTGTTGGAGATTATTAGTGCATACTAATAGTGGATATTTGATGAGAAAGTTATGTAAGCCAATGTAAACTCTAGCCTTGTCTTTATGCCTGCTGCCCTGACCTCAAAACTGTCAAGCAAAGCACAGATCAAATACAGTATTTGCTAAAGTATGAAGCTTACTGTTATAACTTGATAATGATAAATAAAACTTAATTGTTATTATACATATGGGCAGATCTGAAACCAAATGAAAATGTTACAAAAATATGTGTTAGACTTTCTTTTAAGGTGTCCGACTCCTTACTATAGAGTTAGGGTTATGGTTTAGCAGTGTACACGCCTCGCAAGCAGCAGAACTTTTTTTATGCGATAGTGCCGCTTCCGGTTGAGTATGAGGTAAAGCAGCTCTGTTTATAAGATTAGATACATTTGAGTGTGTTGAAAATGATGTTATAACATTACTCGCGAGACACTTGTTGCACACTGCAGTGAGATAGATCGATATTAGGATATCATATTAAATGCTGGATGGCTTGTGTTGATAAATGGCATGTAATTCATTTCAAAACATATTGTATGATGGAGAAAATTCTGATTATGCTATGTTAGCTACTTGAAAAATAGTGTTTTTCTCTGAGGCATTGTAAAGCATGGTACTCGCAAAAAATCAAGAAAATTAGATTTAAACAATGATTAAACTTGTTGAGCCTTATTACAATAATTATTTTTTTGTCTATAAATGTATAAAAACAGAGGTTTCCTTGTCTGTGTCCCCACATGTAATATATATTAAAGAATGTTTGGTGTTTCCATGGTTTCTACAAAATAAAACCGGAAAGCGAGGTTAACGCACATATGACGCCTTTACAGGCGACTCCCTCACACGTCCCAGACCCTTGGTTAAAATTCCGATTCTCACGGTTTGCAAATAGTTGGAAACATTTGGGATATTGTAAGTACTAAAATGAACAAAATATATAACACTGACCTAGGGGTTTTGGGCTATTTTTCTGCAAAAATATTGCAAATTCCAGCTTTAATTCAAGCTAAATAGAAATATTTAAAAACAACTAAAAATAACAAAAATGACAAAAGCACACAACAAAATGACAGAACTTTAAACTAAAATTAAAACATGAGTACAATGAAAATATAAAAATGAACAATCATTAAAAATAAACAAAAACTAATAGTATACAAATGATACTAAAATAACAGTGGATTTAAGCAATGTTCAGACAAATTTTGGTGATCGATAGATAGATAGATAGATAGATAGATAGATAGATTTTATGCAATTACAAAGGGTGGAGATAAAGCAAAGTAAAAGCATGTTCAATAGAGTGAATAAAAGTAAGAAAAAAAAAGAAAGGGATAGATAGATTAAAATGTACATGTCAGAGAAATGAAGGCATTTAATTGGATCTAATTAGTGGATATACTCCACAGTTTTATTCATGTCTTTTCAGATCAATATACTTGATCGGCGCAAAACGTTCCCCACACACTGCTGAGCAGACATGTATGTCGTCAGATCAAGAGAAATGCTGAGAGAATGTGAGGCTCATGTTACAGAGGAAGGACGAGATTCTCCATCTCTCTGCTGCATCTGATCCTGCCTGATAAAAGAACCAAAGATTCATTTTCAAATCCTTGCTAAATCCCTCCATTTTCTGTCAGGCAGCATTTTTCATGTTTCTTGGTCGGGAGGCTTGGGTCCCTATCCAGTACATCTCTTAGAGGTGTTTAAAAGGAGTCTGATATCTAGCACTCGTTCTGAAGTATTTAATATGGAATATTAATGGCAGCTGTAAGAACACACCTCAAATCTTACTCTTTTATTGGAAGAGAGGATGTTTCCTCCCTGACGGATTTATGAAGCACGAGTGCTTCTTCAGTTGTGTGATCTTGAAAATTCAGAATGAGAATAAAGCAGCCAACAGAACTATATATTAGGCAGAAATGTTTCTTAAAATGGTTATGTTAGAAGTGTGGAACAGTTCTGAATGTCTGGGTATGCCTGAGAAAATTTGTATATACAATATCTTCAAAAGTGTCTTGGGTCAGTAAGATTTTTTTTTTAAAAAAATGTCTTTGAAAAAATGCTCACCAAGGCTGTATTTATTTGATCAAAAAAATAGTAAAACAACAATTATGGGAAATATTTTTACAATTTAAAACTGTTTTCTATTTTAACATATCTCATAATGTAGTTTATTCCCGTTTATTTCTTTATTACTCCAGTCTTCAGTGTCACACGATCCTTCAGAAACCATTTTAATATGCTGATTTGCTGCTCAAGAAATATTACTCATTATCATCAGTGAAGAAAACAGCTGTTCTGCTTGATATTTTTGTAAAAACCATTATGCATTGTTTTCAGAACTATTTGAAAATAACTGCATTTAATCTTTTGTAACATTATTATAAATTTGTTTTCTTTCACTCTCGATCAATTCAATGCATCCTTGCTGAATAAAAGTGAAGAAAAAAAAGAAAGAAACAATCTTGCTGATCCAAACTTATTTTGTTTGTATTTTTAGAAACTTATTGTCTCAGCTTATTCAAATCTGGGTTGCATATTGATCCTAGTCTTGGTTTGAAAAGATGAGAAATGCATTCATTTGTCTGGTGCGTTTGAGGAGCTAGTAAACTGATGAGTAGGAATTGCTGGACGTTTTGCATCAGACCATTAAATTATGCACCAGGATGTCTGCTTGCATCAAACGTGTCTGTAGATGCTTCCATATATCCCTTCTGAGAAGCACTGGGGGACTGAACCTGATGCCAGAACTCGAGAGAGAAACACTTCCAAAAGTTTGGATTTTTTTTCTGAAGGAATGCTCAGGTCTGGCCCCTAAAGAATGGCCATCTAAAGAAACCCTAGAAAGGTCCTTGAGTCTATTGATGATGCTGGATGCAGTATAGTAGGATGAACAGAAAAAAGACTCAATATAATGAGAACTTCTGCTCCTTTGGAAGGACTATCTGTACTGTACAAATCCTTTTTGAGGTTTACACATCAATGTGCCGTTGTTACAAATAGCAAAACATTAACTTAACTGAATTGCTTAGTTTTTAAATCACATAGCTTGTCTATACCAAAGTTTTTTATGAATAAAATGAACAATTGCCATGTCAATATTTCACAATCAAGTGTATTTTCTGTCAGTTGAATCAGAACTAGCGATTTGATAAATGAATCGCAGTATTTTTCAACAGGTTGGCAAAATGAAAACAGCTCTCTCAGATACTTAGTTGCTTTGGGCGTTTTCACATTTTGTAAAACAGTAACTTTAGAATTCATAGAGCAAAAAATATATATTCTGATGTACTTTCTTTGATCATTTCTTTTTTTCTTCAACAATGGAAGTGCAAACTGTATGTTTAAGCTGTTTACTTTTAACATTTTAAATCTTTAAACAATATATATATATTAATAAATGTTTTATATTAAATTATTTTTTTACATTTCATATTTTACATTTTCATCTAATCTCTTTTGTGTAGCTTATTTCTCTTAAACTTAGATTTTTCATGTTGTTGTTCTTTAGGCATTTTCTTTTGATGTATTTTTAAAATACATTGTTTTAAATGCTACCTACTTTTTCTATGTAGCTTGTAGTTCTTGAAAGGCTTTAAGATTACTTTAGCTAATTTGTGGTGTCGTTGGTATCATAGCTGCACTTTTTGAGTAGTTTTCCAACACTGGCACACTCTTCTTAAAATTTAAAAATATTCCTTGTCCATATTCAAGAGTATACAGAATAATATGTAATATGAGAGGAACATTGCCATGACATTTTCATGCAAACTGCTCTCGAAATTAGCATATTGTGCATTCTGTGTCTGATAAAACTGACCTCAGTGGCTTGCCCCCTTTTGAACAGAACTCTCCAGGCAATGACTCTTCACAATTAAAAATCCTTTATTTTCTTCTATAAAAATAGCATTGGCAACACGCTCCATAGTTTCAGACACCCTGACCTCCTCGCAACCCTCGGAAAATCCTGACCTTGCTATGCCTATTACTGATTTCTGATGCCAGTCCAATGCCAGGGTTTAAACAAATATGAGGAACGCTTTGGGCAATGATGCCTTCAGTATAAAATCTGCAGCACTGACCTCTTCTATCACTCTTAGACGGTATATGTTTCCTGTTCATCATTTTAATTTTTGCTGTCGGAGTGCTGATGTTTTGATTCCCATATGAGGTGAAATAAATGTCTGAGTGAAATACAGTCATATTGCTCTAATGGTCATTTGTCAGTTCTTATAGGCTGTTTATTCTGTATCTGCTGTGGTTGTCCTCCATCTCCTATTCAGAAAGTTTTGAATACTAATGTTGCATAAGCCACATAAAAGCAGTGTCATACAATACAAATAAACTGTGGTTTAGTGTTAGTTGCAGCTGAATCTTTTCTGTAGAAATAATGAGTCTCAAAGAAATAGGAAAACACCTAATTCAGGTTCACTGAGCAGTTCTTTAAAAAGTTTCACTTCTAGAGTCAACATGAAATTATGTTTGCAACCCATTTTACTGTTGCAATGTGACCGAACCACTTGCCTCTACCTACATTTCTGCAAAACACAACATACCTATACATAGGCCTTCAATTCACGACAGTTTCCAGCTGAAAGAAACAACTTTTATACCTTTTCACAGAAATTATAATTACAGGAAACAGATTATCAATTAGTAAAGACTTATTTTCATGAGGTTCCCTGCACAGTACTATGTTATGACTGCTTTTACCATAGTGCATCATTTGCAAACTAAAATATTTTGATGTTTGCGTAATATAACTAGCTCCCCATGAATGGCTTTTCACTACTAAAACTTATTGGGTGTTCACTTGCGAAGCAGAGTGTTTGGCTATGATAAAAGAGCTTAAACGTGATCAGGGTTGGGGAGTAATGAAATACAAATTAGTTACGTATTTAAAATACAAAATTTGAGTAACTGTATTTCATTACAGTAATAATGAATAATAATGGTCACTGCATCTTTTTCTCACAATTTGTTTTTCCCCTCACAATTGTGTGTTTGCATTTCACAATTCTAACTTCTTTTTATCAGAATTGCGAGATTTAAACTCACAATTGCAAGTTATAAAGTCAGAACTGGGAGATATGAACTTGCAATACTGACTTTTTTTCTTGCAAATGTGAATTTTGCATGCGAGTTAAATGTCATAATTCTGACTTTTCTCAATATTCTGAGTTTATATCTCATATTTTTGACTTTTCTCAATATTGCGGTTTTATATCTGATAATTCAGACTTTTCTCAATATTGTGAGTTTATCTTAATTTTGACTTTTCTCAATATTGCGAGTTTATATCTCATAATTCTGACTTTATAACTCACAATTGCAACTTTATATTACACAATTCTGAGGGGAAAAGTCAGAATTGTGAGATAAAAACTTAAAAACTACCTTTTTTGCGTTTGTTCCACACTCATTAGTTTTCCAAAGTATTCTAAAGTATTTAGATTAAGTTACTAAACTTGAGTAATGTAACGAAATATGTTACAAATAATTTTTTAAAGCATGTATTTTGTAATCTGTAGTGAAATACATTTTAAAAGTAACCTACCCAGCCCTGAACGTGAGAGAGCATTACAATTTTACCGGAAATTTAACTTCCGAACTGCTGCAAATCGTACAACAACCAGCATAATAATTGCAAAACGGATATAAATCTGATCTTCAATTCACGTCACCAAAAAAGCAACAAATATGAGTTGCATTTCATTGATCATCAGCTAATTTCAAAATCAAAGGCCTCAATATGAGAGAGTGTGTCAACAGCACTGGTAAGATCATTTAGTCTCATTAATTTTATTACAGATGATTGTGTTTTGAACGTCTGCGACTTCCTTTCAGTTCCATTTGCAGCAGTTTGTGTAAATTTACATATGCGGCTTCAACAAGCAGATGCATTTAGACATGTTCAGTTTTGACTGAGAATGGGTACCAGACCACCTCCTGAAGTGGTTTGAGGGATCAGATGCTCTCAAATGCATTTCGGAGGCCATTTACACCTGGTCTTTTCACGATCGGATAGCTATCTGATCAAAGAAAATGCATGACGTGACCAGGTGTAAAACATTGCCATTCACACTCAGCTCTTTTTCAGTTTTACTCAACTGAAAGTGCTTTTAGTGCCACTCACTGGACTTTTCACTTTGAAAGTGACACAAAACATAAAATTATTTTGTATGAATGTCACGACAGGGACTTATTTCCAATGAGCCTATAGGTTGAATGTGACGGATTCAGTAACACACACATTAAACAAGACAATTGTAGGATATGGCTTAATTTTATCCATTGGGATTTGATTGGATCATGAATAGTGGGTGTTACAATCTCAAAATGTTTGGAGTGTGGAGGACTACTTCCCTACTAAAACACCACAGTCACTGACATTTTAAGACTTTATGACCATGACATTTAGGTTGAAGCATTATTATCCACCTTATTTTTCAACACGGAAGTAAGGTTTTTTTCTGTGAATGTGTGAGACTTCCGATTTATTAGCCGCTACAGGGAAATAACGAGAAGGATATCTTTGTCCAATAAACGATAAAACTGCACCACAAACCAGCGTGTTTATAATTAAGACAATACATTAAAATAATATGGTAAGAAATACCAGTTTGAAATATCAAGAAGCATAACGAGCTGAAAATAACTAGAAGCGAATGACACCGCAAGCCAGACACATTAAAATGACAAATGGCTGCACCGCTCTTACCTGAAAAATAAGGTGGATACTGTTGCTCATATGGCGCATAACCCTTATTTTCCAAATTTGTCATTGTTTGCTATCGGTAACACTTCATTTTAGGGTTCTTCAACTAGTTGCTTATTAGCATGCATATTACTAGAATATTGGCTATTTATTCGTACTTATTAAGCACATATTAATGCCTTATTCTGCATGACCTTATTCTACATTCTTAATCCTACCCAATGCCTAAACTTAACAACTACCTTACCAACTATTAATAAACAGAAAATTAGGCGTTTATAAAGGGAAAAGTCGAAGTTTATATCTGTTCCTTTTACTAAAGTGTTACCATATTATCCAGTAGTAAGTCAGACCAAAATGAAGTCACTTGAATTCATTCGAGTGAATGAATGATGAACTTATCTGAAGCATATTTTCCAAAGGACAGCGGCTTTTGTTGCACACGCTTTATTTGCAATTATTTATTTGCAGCAGAGAGCCTAATGACAATGTATTGTTTGTTTAGGAAAATGGATAAAATAAGAATGAATTAATTATTGAATATTATAGATTGGATAGAAATGCTAGAAAAAAACTTTTGAAAAACATCTGAATTAAGTAATCAGGAAGTTTTAATTATCATGATATGTGAATATCATTGTCTCTGACTTTTATGCAAATGTTCATGTGGAGAGGAGGTGACCTGCTTTTATGAACTGCAGATTCTCCTGTGAATTCTCCCACGCCTTTGGGAAATGCGATACGTTCGACAAAATGCCTACAAGAGCAGTAGTCACCACATTCTTTCCGGCTAGTGTCCCTCCAGCCTTTTTCCTCAGACGTCTCACATCATAATGTGTTACGGAGACTGCGTTCAATGATGACATCTGCTCGAGACACCCCATGCCCCTTACTCCATCCCGAGACTGCAGGATACTGTGGCATATTGGCAAATGCTGCTAGCCTCGTCTGAAAGCTTTCATCTCTTGACAGCTGACAGCTGACATCCCGCCACAGATGTTACTCTTTGCCAGCCATAAATCATTCAATGAGACTTCAGCCTGCCGTCATTTAAGTTATTATAGCTTTCAAACAATGTGGAGAGGTCATCTCCCCTCATCTTCCTCTGAAAGTCAGGCAAGATTTCAGCTCACTTTTAGACATTAGTCACAGCAAGGGCCTTTTCAGCAAGTCGCCGATATTTCCGCCCGCCATAATGCAGATATGCCACAGTGTGGCTGATCCTGATGAGGCTCAGGCTCCTGGTGATAGGTTGAGAGGCTGGATTTGATTGCTTGCCGCAGAGTCAGAGGGGCTTTGGAGGTTTCCACTTGATTAAACCCGAGCTTGATGCACTGAGTGCTTGCTTTAATTTAAAAGTGGCAAATAGGGGAGCGCTGGAAATTGTAATGAGAAAATAAAATGCATAGATACGAAGTAATTGACTTCGCCAATCATCAAAGAATCAGATGAGGTTTTATTAGTAGACCTTAATTGTACTTTAATTACTAAATTTAAATAAGGAACTCCTCCTCATCTATAGGAAGTGCAGAATGTACCTAATTTCTAAAAAGTTCAGGAATACACTGGAGCTATCTGATCAACATCAATGTAATTGTCATTACTTCTTTTAAAACTTGGATACAGCACAAATTGATGCTCTTATCCGAGGCCATCAACAGATGATACACCTCATTATTCAAATAAGATTCCCTCTCTTGGACTATTAATACTGTGAAATATTATTACAATTTAAAAGAACTGTTTTCTATTTTAATATATTTTAAAATGTCATTTATTCCTGTGATGGCGAAGCTGAATTTTCAGCATCATTACTTCAGTGTTCAGTGATCCTTCAGAAATTCTTCTAATATGCTGATTTTGTGCTCAAGATATATTTCTTGATATTAATGTTTTGTAAATTGGGATAATTTTTTTCAGGATTCATTGATGAGGAAGTTCAAAAGAACTTTATTTGAAAAGGAAATATTTTGTACCATTGCAAATGTCTTCGCTGTCACTTTTGAAAAAAAAAAAACAACTACTCTTAAAAATGCTTTTGAAAGATAGTGTACATAATAAAAATCAAGCACAGTTTTGCTTGTCAAGAAAAGGTAGCTTGTTAAAAGATGTTTAGATATTATCACTGAAAAACAAGATAAAACACATGATTAAGATTTATAAATCTTCATTTCTCAATGAGCTGTCAATCTATCGTCCATGTTTTCGTCATACATAACTGGCTCCAGATTCTGTCTCCGTTTTTTAGGAAAATTGTCGGATGCACTCTGAGGTATAACGGACACACCTCAGTAAAGATCTGCGGATGACAGATGTGTCATTGAGACAAATTATGCCGTGAAGCCTGGAGTACTTCACACCTGTTCGCAATGCTCAACACTTGTGCGCAGAATACACAATGGATCCACAGAATCCACAGCACAGTGTCTGCTGTCTGATGGTACTTCACATGGTGGGCGTATCAAACTGTCAAGCTTGTTTTAAGCACACTACTTGTGCTCCTATATTCACACAAGCTCGAAAGGATTCTGTTCTACACCTCTAAAAAGTGACATTCTGTGTCCTTTGCGGGTGCACAGCAACATGAAATGTGAAATGACACATTCTTCAGATCGATCTGGATTAAATGCCTGTAATGGGAAAGGTTGGATTCTAACAACTTTTATATCTTTGACAAATTTCACTGTGCCATGGACAGTTGTCAGTACAGTTGCATATTGGTGGAGAGTGGAAATCATGTTTTCCTAGGTTTCATTCCAACCAGCGGTGTTCGAGTTGCACTGACATTGCTAAGCAGTCTTCCTAGGGGTCTTTCGCACAGGATATATGCTTGTTTTTCAGGGTAAACATGCAGTGGATCAATGTCTCTGGTTGTTTTGCAGGTCATGTGAACTATGGATTTACTGCTCTGTGTTAAAAAATGCCAAAATTTTAAATAATATCTGTGTTAGATAATGCCAAAATGTTGGATCAGATGGATCTCCACGTCAGAAATATCAAATCCGTATATTAGATCTGACCCCAGATGCCGAATCCCTGCCAGAAGTCATAAGTCTTCTATTAGCCTGAGAGTTTGCCTGAGAAAGCCGGCGAAGAGCAGAAACAGGAGACAAAGTGGTCAAATAAAAAGAGCAGAGTTTATTGAGTAATCTTACATATGTTTCTCAGACTTCATCTGGATGTTTCAGTGCTCGGCGCTCAGACTTCATTTAACTAGTACAAATAGCAAAAAAAAATTGTTTTTATACTGTAACTACTGATCCAAATCAGACACAATTATTTGTCATATTTAACAAGTAATCTTTGAAACTCACTCTGAGGTCTGTGAAACCCTCCTCCATGGATACCATCTGATAAGGTTTACGATGAGAAAGAATAATTCTTGTTGAGAATGACAAATAAACCCTTTCAATCCTATTTATTCTATATTTAACCATGTGAGAAATGTATAAACGTGTATCCAATTCTCCCCTCTCATGATTTTCCTTTTTTAAGGTTTGGCCTTTGTATTAATTCTCTCTTTTGTATTAATGTTTCAGAGTTGCATACTACTGTCTGGTTAACTAAAATCACATGGGTAGCATGTTTGGTATCGATGGACTCCAACTTTCAATTGCCATTTGGTAATTTATATTATATGTTTCAAACTCTGTGACACATTAGTATTATAAGAATCTAGAAGGTTCTTCTCTCAAACATCCAATCCAGTGTCTCATGCTAATATCCTGCTAGAATGCAGAGATCGTAAATATTTCCTTTCAGCAACATGAGCATGGTTGGCCCACAGACCCAGAGCAGGAGAGGCCAGAACCCGAAGCTAAAAGCCAGTGCACAGTCTCCTCCCTCTCTCTCTTGCCCGCGTCGACCGATGCTGCATTGGTGGGGTGCTGCCTGTTGGCCTGTCATTATTTATTTATCAAAAAGATGAAAAAGCCATGGGAGAAAATCTTAGGACCTCCTCATTTTTTCTATAGGAGTTAAGAGGATAAGTAGTGGTCAGGCATTACTAATCAAATGATTTTGATTAATCAATCATCAGCAAGTGTGATCACCTCTATAAAAGCAGAAGTTTTGACAGTTTACTGTTCTGGAGCATTCAGGTGTGTTAACACAATGCCAATGAGGAAAAAAACATCAGCGATGGTCTTAGATGAGCAATTGTTGCTGCCATCAATCCGGAAAGGGTTATATGGTCATTTCCAAACAATTTGAAGTCCTTCATTCTATAGTAAGGAAGATAATTCACAAGTGGAAGACACTAATTTTCCAATGAGTGGATGAGCTCAGAGAAATTGCAGACAACCCAATAACTACACCTCAGACTCTACAGGCCTCAGTTAACATGTTAAATGATAAAGTTCATGACAGTAAAATTAGAAAAAGATGGGACAAGTATGGTATGTTTGGAAGGGTTGCCAGGAGAAAGCTTCTTCTCTCTAAAATGAACATGGCAGCATAGCTTAGGTTTTCAACTCTGCAACTGAACAAACCACAAGACTTCTGGAACAAAGTCCTTTGGACACACAAAACCAAGGTGGAGATGTTTGGCCATGATGCACATTTTGGTGAAAACTGAACACTGCAATCAGAAAAAAAAAACGATTACACTTTATTTTACAGTTACATTGTAATTACTCAAATAATTACTGAGTACTACATGTACTTACTATAAAGTTACAGTTAGAGTTTGGTTAGAAGTTAGTTATTTGTAATTATGCACAATTTACTGTTATTACTATAGTAAGTACATGTAGTAACGGCATTGTAAAGTAAAGTATTACCGAAAAAAACACCTCATGCCAAGAGTCAAGCATTCTGGTGGAGGTGTGATGATTTTGGGCTTGTTTTGTAGCCACAGGCCCTTGGCATCTCACAGTCATTGAGTCGACTATGAACTCCTCTGTATTATAGTGTCAAATGTGAGGCCATCCATCCGACAGCTGAAGTTTGGCCAAAATTGGGTCATGCAACTGGTCAATGATCTGAAGATCACCAGCAAACCTACAACAGAATGGCTAAAAAGAAAAGCAGCAAGGTGTTGTGATGGCAAAGTTAAGACCTCATTCTGTCCTTTCACTTGCTTAAATTTACTCTAGCATGTACTGTACTTTTAACACTACACATTTTGTTATAAAACAATGCCCATAAAACTGCATTTAATGTTTTTTTCATTTTCATCCTCTGTATCAAATACCTAAAGAAGTGAAAAACTACAATTATTCATATATGTATATTTAGCTACAGGCTCTTTACAAGACATTAGTATACTAACTACGTTGTTGCACTTGTTTACCATATGATATCAATAAAGTGTCATATGCAGTCAGTTTCCCCTATGAATTTTTAACACACTTATGTGAGAAAGGCAGATAATGTACTAAATCAAGACTGACAGGCTTCATCATTTACAGCATCAGTCTACAGGAAAATATACAGCAGTCATGAACCAAAATGCTAGATCATTGACACATGAGCAATAAATGTGGGAAAAAGGCTTCCTGTGCTGAATGTTGTATTCATTCAGTATCATTAGTGTTGGGTAGCATTATTGCGGTGCATAATTAATGTTAGGGATTTGAACAAACCTCTAACCAAGCCAAAGTATTAATTATTGAATATAAGCATGTAACTTTGTCCCATATCATTTGTGCTACAGACTTGAAGTGACCTGAAATCAAGAGGCTTGTTAAAAGAAGTGTACTATTACTTTTGTATTTGATCTGACTTATAAATTTCCCCTGGCAGATAATGTGTCTGTCTAGCTAGGATCTTATCTAAAGCTAAATCTGCATCCTTTTTCAAGACGAGTTGCGAACCACTGATTCTTTGGGAAATCATTTTACACAAATTGGCGTTCTTGTGTTCACGTTGTCATGGAAAACAGGTGTGACACCCACCCAGCACGCACACCTGAAAAACTGACACATCTGTTTAAGGTCACAGTTCTGTCAAAATACACACACCATATGGAACGCTTTTCTGGGCACACATCATATTTTAGCACTTGCAGCCTCTCAGCGACACTGATAGAGAAGTGCTATCCCTGAGGGTGCCACACAGATGGGTTGATCGGTTTTATACACGGTTTCTGCTATGTCGTCTACTCGTATTCCATGTTTTTTCTCTTGTTACCTGTATTTTACTTGAATTGAAAAAGTTTAGAAAAATGTCTTGGAGTAATTTTGGTTGCAATGTTTCAGTTTAATTGTAATTAGAAGTAATTAAATGCTAATGCAACACATCATACCCACTGCTTGTTATGCATGATGTTTAATGTTCTGTGTCTGCAGAATCAATTTGAAGGCTGCCGTCCCATGCGGAGTATTGGAATGAACTTAATCAAGTCATTTAATGCTCTAATTTCTCAAACCTGATTCGGTTGGCAGAAACGGAATGTTGCTTCGTGTTTCTTAATGTCCATGACAAATTTGGGGTAGCAGCATGGTCTTGTCGGGAATTCTGACCTCATTAGCCAACTCGAGCAAACTATGTTTTGCCTGCTTGTATTATTACTCGTCAGACACCTAGAGAGTTATTCTAATCGCAATTGTTTGTTTGAAAAAAAAAAACAAAAAAACACTATGGAAGTCAATGGGGCTAATCAACTGTTTGGTCACAAAATATCTTCAAAATATCTTCTTTTGTGTTCAGCAGAAGAAAGAAATTCATACAGGTTTGGAACCACTTGAGGGTGAACTAAACATTTAAAATTTGACAGCCATTGAATGACCTACAGAAATAATCAGTTATGCAAACTACTTAACTATAATATCGCCATTTTGAATTGAAAATAAATAATTTACGTGAACGTGATTCATGTAATGTAATTTGTAACTGTTTTGTGATGAGACAAGACACTTCAACAAAGCTGTTTTCATCATATTAGGCATCAGGCATCCTTGCAAGCTCCATTTTAGGACCTCGGTTTTTGTTAAACCCTGTGTATACCCTGTGTGCGGTAGTGATAAAATAAGCCAGAGAGTTCCATGGCTCTCAAGGTAAAAACTGTCAGCTCTAACGAAACACTGTAAAAAAAAAAAAAAAAAATTACACTAAATCAGATAATCATGCATCTCAGGCTAGCTCTGTTCCAAAAGTGAGTTGTCTTATTGCCTGCTGCCTACATAGATGGCATTACATCACAAGTGTCGCTTTTGAAGCACGTTACATAGGCAGCAACTCTACATGAATGAAAACTCGACCCACAATTGATTTCAATGGTTAATGATAATGTTTGCATGTTGCTAAGCTAATGGTGCAATACTTTAATAAGAATAAAAATGCATAGTACACACTAATATTGGGTATTATAATACTTGTTAATGAATGAAATATAAGTATATTTAAATAATGTATCATACTATAATATATAAGTATACTTATATTTAAGTATAGGCCTTTTTATTTTCCTTATTTTATTAGCATTCTGGGATAACATCTTTTGCAAATTATACATAGTTTTACTGCTTTATAATTCAGCCAAAACATTTTTCAGGTAGTTAAGACCTGTCTTTTTGAAAAGATTAAAAAATACACACTGCAATTTTGTTATTAGTGTTGCCTACTCTTCCTTTTCCATTTTCGGCATGTCTCATGCTTTAGTTTTAGTCAGTAAACTGCATATATACATATAGAATGTGACATGGTGCCATTTCAGCTGGAATTGCATGTATCATTAAAGTGAACTCCATTAACCCTGCTCGCTCTACATGGACTCACGCTAGATTGAGATCAAATACCCCACATAAAGTCTCTCTGACCAGGGTCAGGCAGTCTCAAAGGAAAACATCACCGAAGCAAGTTTTATCTTGCACCACTAAAATGATGCTCTTGTGACATTCTAGAGCCCGACAGTGAAAATCAGTGTCTGTTCCAAGAAAGACAGAAAATGATACAGGCACTTTTCACTTAATATAATTACTATTAAAAATGCAATTTCTCAAATGCAGAATGCACATGGAAAAATAATAATAAAAAAATAGACTTCTTAATTTTACATAAATATGATATTAATTAGAGAGTTTTGAAAGTTCCTACTGATCGATCGATAGATAGATGGATAGTTAGAATGAATGAATGATGGCACAATATGTATTTGTTCGTTCACCCCCCCCCCCCCCCATCTTTAAACCATCGTCCAGAAATCTTTTTTCTGTGCGCTAGTAAACCTAGTGATCAGATCACAGGTCACGTCACTGGATATCTATTAAAGATCACAGCCAGGTTGATAGCTTCATCTTCAGGCACTCACAGAGACTTCAATTACTTTACTGATTCTTCACTGCATTCACACACTCCTAGTCACAAGAGAACATTGGTTTACTCATCTCACACCCATCTGATCTTTCTATTCTGTATTTTCAATTACCAGCCCACCTTCCTTGGCTAAAATATTGTAGTTTTGTGCCCTTGTTCAGGTCCACTTGGCAATTATCTGGATGAAGTTGTGCTGCTCAGCTACTCCCTGATGATTACTCTACACTTATTCATCGAGGAGACATCAGCGTTCTGCTCTACAAGTATTCTCGAACACGTCTTTGATCTTGCTGAAAGCTCTCGTCTCACAAGCCTGGCAAACAAACTTGACCTGGTTCTTCAGGAGACGTGCCGCCCCTGAACACACTGTCGACCTTTGCTCGCTCACCCCCCGCCACTTTAGTCTTACACCTACTGCTGTTACCTTTTAGAGGAAAAGTCCATGTTCACCCACTTCTTTTCTCCTTTCTCTTCCCTGGTTTCTGTCAGCTCACTCAAACAACTCTGCAGGCTCTGTGCCCTAAACACTGGCCTCTCGCCTCTGTAGGTTTACTCTTTTTGTGACTCTAAATAAATAGAAATATCAAGTTTAAGTTCATGATGCAGTCCGTGATTCGAGGACAGACTGGCACCAACAAATATTTGGATACAAAAATGTTTAAACATCAAATCTGTTCATTTTCTTGTAGCATTTTGTTAGCAAAAATAATTATATATATATATATATATATATATATATATATATACAATCCATTGTTTTATTAAAAGCATATTTCACAAATTCAAGTAGTTTCTTTCTGTGACTCACCCATGTATGACAATGTGTACAAGATTGTATTGTTTTTATATATATATAATTTTATTTCATATATTTGTTTTTATTTCATGTGACATCCACTATATAGTAAATAGTGAATGAGTGCAAGAGTCAGCGGTATTGCACACAGTATATGCATGAATGAGTAAAATGTCTCTTCTGCTTATGTTCCCTCACGCATCTTGTGAGTTCAGCACTGCGGTGACATGATGAATGTAAGCAGAATTCAGCAAATGTCCAGTTTTCTCCTAGTATGAGAAATTCTCTTAGCATTGTGTGGATGCTTACATCATTATAGCAGCTGATTTAGATACAAAACAAACAGTTCAGAATCCATCACTTGCAAAATGACAGTTAGTCGTAAAGATCGGATTTGAAAACCCAGATTGGATTTGTGTGCAGTATGAACAAAACCTAACCACACTTAAAAATGTATGAATGCCTCTACATTACATAAAGTATCAAAGCAGGTGGTGTTCATGTTCAAGAAAGATAGCATGTATGTGTGGATTAGGAGGTATATTGTGATAATTGGTATTATCGTGAGTGATATATAGTGTTTTTGAAATTATTTTGTTTGCTGTAGGTGGGTTTGTAATTACTAATTGGGTTACATTTGACTTTGGTGTCCTTGTTACAGTGTAATTATACATTTAAGTACTGAGTAATTATAATTAACGTTCTATAGGGTTAAGGTTTGGTTTAGGGTTAATTGCAAGTAATTATGTATGATGAATACAGTATTATTACAGTAATATGTAACATTGACAATGTAAAATAAAGTCTTGTAATGATCATCAGCTGAAGTGCCCGTGACAACCACAAGAGAGCACTTCACCTTGGACTGTTCACATGCACACTCACTCACCAATGGACTTCACTTTCCACAATCCTTTAGCACACATTCTCTTTTAAATACTCACTACATCTGCCAGAAGCCTTGTACCCTGTCACTGATTACCTCAGCCAGCTGCAGCACCTTATCTGTCACTATTTAAGCACCACTCACTCACACTTTGCCTTCCCTCTGACATTCCTGTTTGCTGGTGTTTGACCGTGCCTGTATTACGGCCCTGTTTGTAAATAAAGCTGTGCTTGGATCTCTATCCGCTTACTATTCATTACACACTAATTGTAATTGTGGTTTTTTTTAAGTATTTAAAGTGCCCCTTTTATGCCTTTTCAGATATTTATTTTCATATATCGTCTTCTATAGCCGTTTATGAGTGTAAAACGTCTGCAAAGTTTCAAAGATCAAAGTGCAGGATAAATGGAATTATTGCCTACCAATTACTACTTATTGTCTTCATTAGGAATTCCAGTCTTACTTCCTGCACAAACCTACATTTATTACAAATATGCATTATTCCAACCTATGGTTTTCATTGGCTGACCCTCGAACAATGTCAACTTTGACCTGCCCTCAAACACTGTAGTTGTAGCTGAAGCTTAGAGATAAGATGGGTTTTAGAGAGACTGAATTCTTATTTAATAATGCTGCAATGTATATTTTGAGAAAATCAAAGTGTTGTTTGGACCTTGGATGCATGTAAATCTATAGTAAGAAACCTCCAAACCTTTAAAATAGCATAATAGGTGTACTTTAATGACCTATCTTGCATATTTCCCTATGAGCATGCTCAATTGCACGCTCTCATTTCCTGTATTTCTGCTGCACATATAACAAGAACTTCCTATAGTTGTCCTCTTCCTTTAATTTTGACACAACATGGTGGATATGCAGGCTTGTATTTTAACTTTGTTTATCCTTGATGCCACTTTAGTGGCAGTGTTCGACTCCTTTTAAGAGGTTTTTTTTTTTATTGTTGGTGCTATAGCACTTTTAAATATGTGCTTTTGATATTCAGACACCAAGAAATGCTTTTTATGCTGCTGAACTGTGCTGCTTTTATATAATGTTATAAGTTTTAACTGTAGCTTTGACATAAGTGTCAAGTGTTTAATGCTCAGCACATGAGATACTTTAATACTTTGCCATAAGTTATTGCTTAAAGGCTCTAACTGACTATAACACTAAATCCCTATACAGCAGTCTTGATGTTTGGCAACACTCTCCTATTAATCTTGCAAAAGAACTCGTGAGCCTAATTGTTACTGTGTCTCTTGCCCTAGATACTGTAATTGGGAGCAGTGTGGTCAGAAAGCTTAATTTATTTCATGCTTTTGTCTTATACATCCACTATAAATGACGTTGGGATGAGGTTAAAAGTAATTGCAAAAGAGGCTAAGCATAGTAAATTCATTACTAAGGAAAGGTCAAGCATAATTTGTTTGCAGATCCCATTTGGTTTGGTGTTTTGTTATCTCATTTAAATTCCTTTAAATTTCCAAATACTTTTCTATGTGCTAGACCGCTGGTGTGAAGAAATGTCGGAGTTTGATATTCCTTCTGACGTCAGTAATATCTGGTTTCTCATCATGCAACAGACCGCTCTCCATACCATCTCAGTTTCCCTCCAGGGAATCTCCTTCTATGAATATAATCAGCGTTTTCCTGATCAGTAGCTTCGTGACTTCATAAAAGCTTGCTTAATGCCACTGTAGGAAAATTATCACCTGGATCAAGATATTAATCGGTACACTAACCTGTTTAATATGTCAACATATTTAGTATGTGTGCAGTATACTGAACCAGGTTTCAAACAAAAATACTGGATGCAGTAAGGTGATACTGGCTGTGATGTCTATTTCAGGGAGAAAAGCCATATATATCTCCATCAAACTCTATTTCATATGCCATATTTTATTTCTGCTTGCAAGACAGATGAAGTTACAGCCTACATTACAGATATGTACAATAATGATGGCATATTATAGCCTGAAGACATTCCAGACAGACCTCCAGTCTGCGTATTAGTGCTGGGGATTATTTAATGACTCTTCCTGCAGGTTACATCATTACATCATGACGACAAATGACTGTCTTTATGAATTAGTGAAAAAATCCTTGACTCACCCATTTGGTTCAAAATACCGATTCATTCATTGACTGTCTTTATGAGTGAGTCACTGAATCATTCACTGAACTGATTTGTTCACTCAGGAACTGCTACTGCTTTGACACACAACACTTGGAACTATTTTCATTGAAAGAAATATTGCGTCTAAAACAGGGATGGACAGCTTCCGTCCAAGAGGGCCACTGATTAGCTTCAGGTTTGATTGGTGTTGGAGCTAAACCCAGGACCAAAGTTGGTCATCCCTGGTCTAAAATGTAAGTTACTCAATATTAACTGCTTGATTATTGGTGTCTCGTTAACCAGGCGGAGTGCCCTTGAGAGCCACCAGGGGGCACACCATCACAGACTATTGACTTTCACACTTGGACTACATCCCCCAAAATACTCTTCCTGGTCTCGTCATAACTGACTGTCTACGAATGCATTTCTAAGCATTTGTTTCCTGGTTTTCCAGTGTCTTGGTTTTGTGTCTTTCTGCCTGTTTCCCTGGATTTCTGTTTGCCTCAGCACTTAACTCTGTTATCGTTTGGATGGTTCACTTAAGTAGAACCCTTTGCATGGATGTGGACTTTGATTGTGGTTTACCCTTTCAATAAAAACAGTGTTTGGATCATCAACCTTCATGTCTCGGAGCAGTTCATGACAGTTGGTCTATTGTGACTGACCCATGCATTGCTTAAATATAACATTGAACGTATTTCCATGTACAAACAATACTAAAACAAAGTAGCAGTGCTTTTATTTGTATAGGTAATTTTCATCATCACCTTTAAAATATAACAGCATGCCTCATTCCCTAATCATAATCAGATATCTAGTAATATGAATTCAATCAGTAGGACTACATCTGTGTAATGCAACACACTCCACTGTCACTACTGTTGTGTAATGCGATATCCACATGGTCTCTTTGCAGGTGTAATTTGCAAATTAAGTATTCATTTGTGTTAAAAGTGGCCCAAACCTGCCACATGGCCACATCCATTAACAGAGTATTTCTCATGGAAATTGAGGTCAGTGCTTTTTGAGTTTCAGATTAATAGAAACGGTGGGAGAACAAACGTAATCAATTCCAGCAAGAGACTGAAAGAGAGAGCGAGGGAAGCCAATCACCTAAGTGCACTGCTCTTCCAAACATAATCCCCTGGTGGTTAACTCTGTCGGTAATGAGAAATAATAATATATCGTCTGGGGAGGGGCCTTTCATAAGACACTGAGGAATTGGCTTTTTCAGTGACGTTGGAAATCTACTTGCAATAATGTATATGGGGCAGTGGCACTGAAATTTACTAACAAACACTCTCCATAATGTACAAATGGGGTATGATAAATTTGCAAAAGAGAACAACCAAGCATGATTAAACTATTAAGCGTGTACGAAATATTCCCAGCTGTAGGTATAACTCATAGCTCATAAAGAGAACAATGGCAGATGTTATGTTGAATAAAGAGGCATTATCATTCATCACAGGGATTGATTCACACAGTCAGCATTTCTCAGGAGCTGTGCTTGAATTATATGAACGATAATTGCCTAATATTAACATCTATCATGATCGGTGTGGCACTAGATTAATCTCTAGGACATCATCAACAGACATTGCCATAAATCCGAAGTTTGATTTGAATAATTAACAACACACTCTGTTGAGTTAAACTTTGTTGCAGAAATTTGCGTCACTGTTGATGGCCTCAGCGAATACTCACAGGAGACCAGAAATTATTGTAACATGAGGTGAGTTGTTACACTGAAATAAGGTACACGGTACATGAGCGCACTGTATGCCTATATTTTATGTATTTAGTGAACAATGTTAAGTTGATGGACATGGCTATAAAAATGATTTTGGGTGAATTTGATTAACAATACACACAAAATTTAAACTGACATCCATGATTAGAGTTAAAACCCCTCCAACGACTTTTACAGCAACTCTCTTTGTATCTATAATTTCATTAACACGGTTTGGGAATAAGTTGTGGATTCCAAAAAAGATACATGAAAATAAAACACTGAGTTACATATGTTAAAGCAAAAATTTGTACAACCTCATGAACACCGAACCCTGAAAATTCCATATATTATTGCCTAGGACTGTATTTCTAATCAAATGTAGAATCCAGTTATTCACAAATATGTTAAAACAAATTCTTGGGATTCAAGCTTCTGGGATCTATCTCCCCAAGTAAGAACAGCTCTCATAAAAAGTGCTTGGCTCTTCAACTGGCACCATCCTTCCACTATAAACAGCATAGCACATTTCACATGCCACAGGGATCTTGGTTACCATCAGTTCATATTTATCCATCTCCCTCAAACTGATGCTGGAGCTCTAGAGACATCCTCAAATACTGTAGCCTTTGTATCACTCCCAAAAACATCATCCTCTATGCTGTATGATCTCTTTTTCTCTGCCACCCCCAGAGCTTCAACACTCACAAGAAACACACCACACACATCTCTTTCCTTCTGCCTTTTCCCTTCTCTCAATGTCTATCGCAGCCTTTATCGTCCTATTGCAAGTGTATCAACGGCACATAATGGCTTAAAACACAGCACAGTGATGAGTTCATTAACTGATGTTAATTGATATGTTCACTTCAGAGTAGTGAACAACAGACTGGGAAACATGCTGTATAGCATTAACTGAGCGAAAGCATTGGGTTTCATGGGAGTCATGTGATCTCATTCAGTTTCAATCTAACTCTGCCGGCTGCTCTGCACCCCTCTAAGATTAATTAGCACAAAGAGAAGATTAATCTCTATTCATAGGCAAACAAAATATGGTATAAACTAACCACCTAACGAGCCCATACTTTATGATTTCATACAGACAAAAATTCTGAAGATAATGAATTGTTGGCATTTATCAGCTTTAATAAATAGGACAGTATAGATGAAGAAAAGGGGGTGCGAACTGGATTTGAATAGAGCCTTGTAAATGCACAGTAAACCGGTTCACACAGAACTTGTTTTTGCTGTTAAAAAGTAGCGCCATGGAATAAAAAAAAAAATGCCTTCGGTGTGAACCTAGTGTTTAATCAAAAATAATTGATAATCAAAACGATTATAAAATTCCATCACTATTTAATCACCTGCATATCTTCATATGATAGCTATGTGTGATGAACAGACCCAAAACATTCTATTTTCTTTCTTCTGCAGAATGCAAAAGAGAGGATATTTTGAAGAATATCGGTAACCAAACCGCATTGGTTCCAATTAACTTCCAGTGTATGGAGACATTTCTCAAAATGCCTCAAATCGTCTTTTCTGTTCAACAGAAGAAAGAACGTCACAGAGGTTTGGAATGACATGGAGGTGTATAACAAAATGACAGGGTGTTTCAGTCCACTATAGGGAGATTGTGTCACATGTGTTTGAAGTCAAAAATGGTGTGGCTGCTCCATAGGCACCATATTTGATTTGTGACGTTGAGGTCTATTCATCACTCAAAGTTACCATATAACTTCAGAAGACTCCAAATGTAGTGCACATGTTGTTTGGACCACTTTTATAGTGCTTCTGTGGTGCTGTGGAGCTTGACAGCCCTGGGTCAATATAAAAATGTAGAGATTTTTGTTTGTTTGTTCAATAAAAACAACAGTAACTGGTTGGGAATGACTTGGGGGTGAGTAAATAATGACAGAACTACTCGTTTAAGTGGAGAAGCAGGCCTATGTTTTGGGGTTTGTGTGTGCAGTGTTGTTTACCTTGTTTCATCAATGAGGCCAATTAAGGAGACGGGAGTCTAGTGCAAGGTGAGCTGAGTGTCTCAGTCTGCGTGGAAGTCTCAATTCCACTGACACAGCTGGGTTCGCAGGGCAGAGGTGGGGAGGGGGAGCAGAAGAAGAAAGTGAGAGAATATGCCTGCATGGTGTTTGAAAGAGAAGGGAAGGGATGATGAGAACGGGGAATGTTCCTAATGTTTGATAATTAAAGAGGGAAGATATGGCACCCTGCAGGGAAGTACCCAACAGGCTGTTTAATAACTTAAAGGGACAATTCACCCAAAAAATGAAAATTCTGTCATCGCTTACTCAATCTCATGTCATTACAAACCTGTCTGACTCTCTTCTGTGCAACACAACAGAAGATATTTCGAAGGATATTTTTTTTTTGTCCATACATTGAAATTCAAATGTTGAAATGTTACTAAATATCAAAATATCTTGATATATATCCTGATATATATATATATATGTGGACGTTTGCACATTGATGGGTTTTTCATAATCAAACATTATGAAAAACCTTTAATATAGCATCTGTTCAATGTTCAAACAATGTATTTTAATTTTTAAACTGAGAACTAGTGTTGTAAAATCGATTAATTGCAATTAATCGCATCTAACATGAGTTTATGTGTGTGTGTGTATACAGTATATATATATAAAATACACACACACATACACACACACACACACACACACACATAAACTTTTATGTTAGATGCTATTGATCGATTTGACAGCACTTCTGAGAACCACTACTGTCCTCATTTTAAAGTGTGTAGTGAAAAACTACAATTTAGTTTTTTCTTAAGTAGACTTCCAGTCTTAAGGTTTAAAATGATGTCATATAAGAGATGCTAATTGATGCTACTTGATGAATGGATGTTCTGCTTGAACTTTATTTATGTCGAGTGGCTTTGGGTCAAAGCAATATTTCTGCAGAATGAGCATGAAACAGTAGATCTGAAAGGAGGTCACGCTGCTTACTTTTTTCTAAAGCTAGACTGCACTATGAATGTCACTGTGTTATGGCTATGCGTGTGAGAGGGGGATGATGGGTAAGGTTCTGCACAGGGACTTGGAAGACCTTGATGAAGTGTTATTGTACTTCACATGACAGTATTGTGCAAATATACCTTTAGATCATTTCAAGGGGCAGTTCACTTGGAAATGTTGACAAAAGTAGACAGCTCCCCAGAGTAGCTAGTGCTCAAGCGCAAAATGCATTTGGTAGCCAACCCATGCTCTTTCATTCTTTCTAAAAGGTGTTTCTGAATACTGAGTGCGTACTCAAGTCCATTACAAATCACCTCAAGAGCTATTAAAGAACCTGCACTTGAAATCTAGTGTGGTGTCAGAATGGATGTGTGGTGGTACAGTTTTTCTTTCAGTGTTTTATCAGTAAAGAAGATTTTCGTGTGATTTAAAGGCTCGGATTACAGAAAAATGAATGTTCTATGATCATGAATGTTCTCACATCAAATGTTCACTGACAATATTTTCCTTTTTCCTAGCTTTCAGAACTCGTTCGCTTTTGCATGTATTCAAATACACTGCATGAAGTCAAATTGTTTTGAAGTCAAACATGCCAAAAAGCATTGGTTATCATGTCTTACCTCCAACATGCAAAGTTTCATAACAAGTATAAATGAGATTTTCAGTTAATATAACGAACTTGTTTGCCACATAACATGTTTGCTTTTTAAAAGAAATTTACAGGATCTGTTGATGCTGATTTTTAAATAAATATACTGTTGGCCTCTTTTAAAGAAATAAAGACGTTTTTTTAATGTTACAAAAGATTTATATTTGAAATAAATGCAAAAAATTATCCTGTATTGTAAAAGTGTATTTGTCTGTCCACAAAAAGCACCAAATCAGCATGTTAGACTGATTTCTGAAGGATCATGCGACATTGAAGACTGGAGTAATGATGCAGAAAATTCAGACTAAATGTGAACATGCATTTACTCATCTCAACATTCAGCATTCTTCAATGAATAAAAACGGTGAAATGCAATGCTGCTAACCTTAAATGACCTAATTCAACCATACTAAGCAAAAATTAAAAGATTAGATTTATAAATAATAGTGTTGAGCTTCTCCTGTCTCCCATTCCTCTTCAATCCAGAATGGCAGCAAAGCTGAAAGGCTTGTTTGAGCTGCGCCCTCTACTGTACAGGCGTAAATATGCATTTACTTCAGCCTGAGGCTTATTCATTTCGCTTTTAGTGTGAAAGGGGCCTGACATTTTCCAAAAAAAAAAAAAAAAAAAGAAAAGAAAATTTTTGTAATAATTAAAAAACAAAGAAGCAAGACCAGCCCAGGTGAGAAAAAGTAATGCAATGGATTACTTAAAACAAGTAACTAAATAATGCAATTAGTTACTTTTTTTTAGTAAGTAACACAATATTGTAATGCATCACTTTTAAAAGTAACTTTCCCCAACACTGTTTGTGGGCATAGAAAACTGATGACATGAGCATAAGTAAATAATGACAAGATTTAATTTTTGGATGAAATAAACCTTTACAACTCTGTGGTTTGCCAATTAAAGTGTCTTATGTACAACCATCATTTTTGGTTTTAGTCACAAGTGAGACAAGTTGCGCTTGTCGTATCTAATTTAACTTTACTTTGAGTGCTTTTCCAGCATAGAAATATGTCTTTTTGGGAAATACAGTTTTTAAAACTGACAATTTACATTTGAGCTAACATCTAGGCAGAAGAATGTTATTCAGAATGTAACAGCTGGTTCGAGAGACTTCGTATTGAAGAACTGTCAAGCCACAGTCTGTGAGAATGACTAATGACGCCTGTCATTTAGAATAAATAACATAAAACTGAACATTATCACTTGTTAAGATCAATTAGTGCAAGTCAGTGACTAAGAACTTGCCTACTGGGAAATTCACCCTTCAAGAGGCTCGATGTTATCTTGTTAAGTTGGAACACAGTTATGCTCTGTGAATAATGTCCATCCACCCATATACTTTAATGACCAGAAGGTCTTCCCAAAGGATCGACATTCTGTCATGATGGGGTGGGAGTTTGGGGCTGATGGGATGGATGGCTGGTGAGGGAGAGAGAACTGATCTCCCGATGCTCGCTGGTGTCTCATTAGACACAATATGATTTGACGTGTCTTGTCAAGGCTTGAACCCGTAACACAAATAACATGTGAGTACAAGGCTCCGGCCACCTACATCGACATTATCCCGACCCTTGACACACGCAGGCGCATGCACACATCCAGACAGATATAATCTCATCTCGAGAGAGGATTGCATATCCAGTGATGTGTGTTGAAATACCGAGCAAGTTCGTCGTTATCGCATAAACATCCGCGCGTGTGCGTGTCTCAGGAGCCGGGGATTTGTGTGTATGCTTGTGTGTGCGTTTTTCACTTGTTCATGTGGGAATCGCCAGAAGGATGCCTGCCTGCTTCCCGTAAAAATGTCAGTCTCCCATATCTTAATGAGATAAGTTAAAATGTCGGCCAAAACCGCAGAGAAATACACACAAGTGATGCTTGGGAATCTGTGGATAGGGATAGGCACACAGAAAGAAGGCAAGTTCTCATGGAAAGGTCAGATCGTACCAGATCGGCAGGGTAGTCTCATTTGATGGGGGCCCTATATAAGTGTAACCGGGGCTAGTTGTCACAACGGCTGCATCTTAGTAACTAAAAGATTTGAAGTAAAAACAAACAAAAACAAAATGTTCTTGTTAGTGTTTAAAAACCACACTAGCTGTTATTCCTGCAAGGACCAGCTGTGTAACTGCAAAGTTGAACTGAAACGTTTCATAAACGTTGTCACATTTTAAATGTAATTTTATATAATTTACTCAAGAGCTGGATTTTATTTGGTAGTCTTCTGTAATATGTTCCAGATTTTTTATGGAACTCCGCTTTCTTGAATATTACTTTAAAATAATACTGATGATGAATACTGCTATAATTGAATATTTGAAGGTGATTAGGGCTGTTGAATTTAGCAATTAATTCAACAGAACATGTGTTCAATAAAACCCTCTTTTATCTTTGGCATCATTAAAACATTTTGTTTTCTATTTAATAAAAGAATCAAATTCAATCACATTAACTACAAAAAAAAAAAAAAAATAATAATCTGGCCATAGTACATTAATTAATATGATTAATTGAACGCAGTTCAATCTGCTTTAAAGGGGGCCAGTTTCCTTTAAAAAATACAATTGGATTGTTCACATATGCAAAATTCACAATTTGCTCTCTAACACTCTAAATTGAGATGAAATCCATTAAGGCCTGGTTTCACAGACAAGGCTTTGATTAAGTCAGGATAAGGCCGTATTTTAATTAGGGCATTTATAAACGTACTTTCGAAAAAAAAAAAACTTTACATCTTGAGACAAAACAATGACACTGACATATTTTAAGAAATGCCAGTGCAAGTTGCTTCCAGTTAAAACAGCCCAAACATGCATTTTAGTTTGGGATAACCTATAATGTTTGTCGCACATCCGAATTGTGACATGAAGTGATACATGACCTGTAAAACATTTCATATAAACCTACACTACGTTAAAAAGTGTGAAAACTGGCTATACTGTCACCTCAACATCAGTCCTCGTACAGGTATTTATTTCTATTAAAACCCCAAAACGTTCTGTTCCTAACTGTCATACAGTGTGGCAGGAAAAAAACACAGTCTGTGACAGTGGAAGCTTTAGACAAACAGACCCCAGGCAGTATGGATGTTTTTTCCGCACACAGAAGGGCATTAGTTGCTGTGGGTAAAGGAAGCGCCATGCGGTATCTCACAGAAGGAGCGAGGGAGGGAAAGTGCAGGTCTGTTTATGTGTTTACTCTCTCAGCTTGCTGTCCTTTACGTCTGAACTCTGTAAATGAGTGCAGCCTCCAGGGCTGCAGAGGTGATGGGCTGCAGTAAAAAGTACCAGGAGTAATCTCCAACTCCCTGATAAGGAACGGCTCTTATGAATGTCTTTCTCTCTCTCTCTCTCTCTCTCTCTCTTTCTGTCCGTGCCACCTTGGCTGCCACAGCTCACGTCCCCTGGCTCAGTACCAGCAGCTAAAAATAGCTGAGCTGGCATGTGTGTCCATGGAACCACAGTGCAGGACTTCATTTTTGGTTTTATTTATTTCATTTTTTTAATCTTCATTTCTCTCTTTCTCCCTCTCTGCTCTTTTTTTATAACGGACATCTGTTCACAAATTTTTCATGAGGAGAAAAAAGAGCTGATTAACTGAGGATGAAACATCCTCAAGGGAAAAAGTAGGGAAAGGGAGGCATGAAAACACCCGCAGCACCAAGAGAAACAGAGGGATGAAAAGTGCCACTGGGAGGTCTTGGCGTCAACTCTCAGAACTCATTGTAAATGATTCAGTGGGTCATTTTTTGACATTAAAAGCAGCATTTGTTATTAAATTATTGACACAACCTTTGGAGATAAAAAAAGAGAACAATGAAAAGTTGAACTAAATGCACTATTAATGGTATTCTGTACTGTTTACCAGACTCCTTTACTCTGTTTGTGGTCAAAAAAGGACAATGTGTCCAAGTTGCCCAGTCTTAATCGATATTTTTGATCTTTTCATTAAAATATCCTAACATCCTTAAGCAATAAGTCATTACAAGATGCACTGCGGCATGTAGTTTGTTCATTCTGATCACAAAAATGCTGCTAAGAAAGTTTTTGGACTAATGATATTGCTTATAAAATGCTGACAAAAGCAATAATATAAAAGCAACTGATATTCAATATACAGTCATTGCTAATAATAACTGGAATAAACAGTAGTTTTGACATTGTCTTTCAAATGTGGCTCTTCTATTCATAATCATGAATTGACCTCGGTAATTACCATATTAAATCTGACTAATAAAGTACTAATTTGCAGAGAATGTATCTAGAATGTCTATTTTCTATCAAGCATCATTTTATTTTTTATTTTCATTTCCATTTTTAGCAATGTATCATTAATATCTAAAAAGAATATTGTTTTTTTTCTGATAACATAGGCACAGCCTTTTTCCTCCAAAACAAGGGAGTCTGTTCCTGTTTGTCCTCTAATAAGAATGAATGGAACCAGCCAAGCTGAAAATATGCACCAACACTAATATTTATAAAATGACTGCTATTATAATCCATACAGCAGCACCCAGATATGACTTTCCTGCAGTGTAATTGCACTGCGAGTATGTTTTATGTGTCCAGGGATATGAAACAGCATATGCGTCTTTGCCTTGCTTTCTCTTACAAGATATTTATTTATTTATTTGTTTGTTTGTTTATTTTCTAGCTTTAGAAACATATTTTCTGCAAAGTATTTAGATAATAAATAGGAATGGGAATAGTAAGGAACTAAATTTACGGAAGAAAGTTTTGTAAGGAAGGTTTTTTTTTGTTGTTGTTGACTCCACATGATTAATTAACGATTCCATTTAGCTTGTTGGTCTTAACTATACACTAAAACAAATTTTTTGGTAACATTCTTCTAAAAACCTCCAACCTCCCCAGCTCCACCTGCCTAGATCTGCGACGGGATTTGTACATGTCTATTTTTGCAGCAGCAGCAGCATATTACATGCTCACAGCAGCATGTCTGTGTATCTATTAGCACTAGTGAGTCAATACTTGCTCTGCAGCAGCATCAGCGTAGCGGATCTAGTCCGCCAAGACCAAATATATTAAGATTGCCATATTCAATGACATGCTAAAACTATTCATCTTTGTCTTGTTTGAAATGACAGCAAATGAGTTTGAAACGACATAAGGGTTTTGAACGTATAACAGCCATTTCTTTGCTCGTTAAAGTGTGTGTTTATAAGAAAAAGAGATGTTTAACGAATGAATCTGCTCAAAAGCACTATTTTTTCTTTGTTCTGTAGCCAGCCTCATCTCAGAATATGTATACAGTAGATCTAACTTGGTTGAAATGCAATGCTGTTTGGATATAAGCAAGCCTCAATGAATTAGCCAGTTCTGTCTCTCATTTCAACCCTTTAATTAGTTGTGAGTTAATGAGCTGTGCACTAATGGGAGTGATTCCTTATCAATTGAATAGCTTTCAGCAATTAATGCCGTCTCAAATCAGCAGGTGAGAGAAAAAAAAGGGCTCAGTCTCGCATCCTGATATTGATTCGAGCATAAGGCGGTGATGATTCAACTGGACTTCATAGACGGTGGAAACCATTAGCACATCTTTAAGTAAGACACAAATCACACTACTCAATGGATGGAAGATATTTTAGTGGCAAAAATTCAATGCTTTTCAATGGAGGGTAATTGTGAGTTATGATGTTTACTACAGCAAGCCATTCTGTTTCACATAAATCTCTGCATTATATGTCACCTTTTCACTAATGATGTTAGCAGCAATGACACATACAATTACACATCCATAAGCAAGATGCTTTCTTTACATTTATTTTACATCCCATGGTGCATGATGACACATCTTATGAACCAGACACTATAGACTGAAGTGGATGTCATTATCAGGCCTTGTTAGAGGTTGGCAGATTTCATGACGCACTCCTGATGAAGGCATGTCTTATTTTTTTTCTCCCCACCAGATTCAGAATATGCATCAATTCAGTGTGCAATTTGCTGTCTAATTTGACTACCTCCACTTCAGCATGTGTGCTCTGGGGTGGGGGAAATTGGTAACAAAAGCTTTGCATGCATTTCATGCCTTTTTGATCCAGCCGCTCATTTCTGTCTGATGAAGTTGGACTTTAATTCAAAGTGCCATTCTCAAAGCTGACAGAGCCTGTTGTTTTGAAGTATTACCCGCGTGCTGTCAGAAAAACATTCTGGCTTCTCTGATTACTTATTACGGGGAAAAAAGTTGGCTCGCCGCTATGTGTGGTCGTGATGATTTTGGTAGATTAAGAGAGAGTTATTTTCTTGATGGAATGTGTATTAAAGGGATAGTTTAGTTAAAAATGAAAATTCTGTAATTATTTACTCAAACTTATATCATTCCAAACCTGTATAAAGGCCCGTTCACACCAAGAATGATAACTATAATAACGATAAAGATACAGTTCTGGGGTAGTCGTGAGTCGTTATAATGTGAAAGTTGCTGGTTTGATTCCCACGCCGGCAGGAATTGAAGGTAGGAATTGTGAATAAATAGCACTCTCTCCACCTTTGATACCATGACTAAGGTTCCCTTGAGCAAGGCACCTAACCCCTAATTGCTCCCCGGGCTCTGTAGCAATAGCTGTGTGTGTGTGTGCTATTGTTCACTACTCACTGCTGTGTGTGTGCACTTGAATGGATAAATGCAGAGCACAAATTTCGAGTATGGGTCACCATACTTGACGATATGTCATGACTTCCACTTTCACTTAAAAATCGTTCTAAATGTAAAAGATTAGTATTGTCCACTCCACAGCTATAACGATAAAAATAAAAAGATATCATTTTCAGAATTATGTTTTTCCAGTTGTTGAATGATACAATACTGACAGATCCATTCTAATTTTAAGATCTTTTAAAGCTCATTTAAAATGGCCAATGACTTTGCACTGAAGCCAATCCACCTGCCACTCAACTGGCCACACCCTTAATTGCGCAGAACTTTAAGGCTTAATATAATTTAAACGAATTAAACGAGTTCACCCTCATCACAGTTGTCATGAAGGGTAAAATTAGCTGTATAGAACAAAACCTTAATTTGTACCAGGCTGTAAACATGTTTTTTTTTTTTTTTTTCTGCTGTAAATTTGGGCATTTTAACATGGGGCGCAATGAGACTCTCTTTTGGAGCCTGGCGGCCAGTCGATGAATTGCAGTTTCAGTCACTTCCGGATTGGCTTCAAGAGAAATTGAGGTAGATTACAGCTTGCTATAAATTGAGAAGTTATGAATGAGAGAAACTGCAACGTGCAATATGGCGGAGCATTTCATTCTGCTTTCTAAACACTGGAAATCCTGATTATTCATAAATTATATGATTCTATCGATCAATGAGGTACAAAAAAAATACATTATGCACTTAAAGTAAATGTTTTGCATATAATATTTACAATATTTTTTACTTTCCACAGTACAAATGTGTCTTTACACATGAAACTGTATAGATTCTTTAATATTTTAGGAATGAATTCTCTCGCAAGGGGATCATCGTATTTGGGGATCCGATCTGAAGCATCAAAGGCTTGATCCAGGCAAAAGAGAAAATCATTTAGGTTTGGAAGGACATGAGAGTGAGTAAACGATGCGAGCATTTTCATTTTTGAGTGAACTACCCCTTTAAAGGCTTGCAGCTGTTATCAAGTTTATTAATGAGAATAACTGATCTTTGTAAGAAATGTAAAGATATTTATATATGAGCCAATGTAACACAATTCTTTGTTTTTGATTTTTTAACTTTTTAATTTCACGGCATGTAATTTAAATTTATAAACTAGTCATTTTCTTAATCCATTCGCATTGATATTATAGGAATATGTTTTGGTTTGTTTAGTCAGGGAATTTTCAGTTCCCAGAATGCATTGCATGGTACTGGATAGAGAGAGAGCAAAAATGTGTTTTTGAGAAAGAGATGTGTTTAATGTTCTGTTAGGTTGGGATTCAGAAGAGGGTTTGTTATTTTGTGAGTTATTTAGCTAGTGTTTAGATTGATGACAAGCTTGTGTAGTAGTTTTGTATGCATTTGGATTCATTTTGGCAAGTCTTTGCTCACCAAATAAAAGTTTTTATAATATTTTTTATTGAATATGTAGGTGGCATGTCCGCAAGTCTAAGATGGAATTGAATTTGTTCACAATATGTGTTATTTCTAGTTGTTATCTGCAAAAGGTTCAGTTGAGTTGTTGTGTGTGCTCAGTTCCATTATGTTTCCCCTATATGGTAAGGTATTTAAGTAAAGTTTATAGTTAATTTTATATTAAGAAACTCCATTTCCCATGTGTGCAGCCATTATACTTGAGTTACGTTCAGCCTAAGAATTACTTTTAGTCAAACATTTCCATATTGTCTGAAAATCTGCTGACCGTTTTAATGTGATGGACACTCTGAGTCCCAGGCCAGGCCTCCAGAGTAATCTGGGAACCCTGTGACTGGTATTTTTTGCAAAGAGGAAAAAGGAGGGCAAATAAAAAAAAAAATCTGACATCATGAGTGCTAGAGAACAGTGACTGTGAGCAAGAGCTTCGCTTAAACCAACCTTTCAACTACATTTCAGACAAGGACGACAGTCAAGAGAGAATCAAGCTTGTTAGAGAGGATGTTTAAGCAAATACCCCCAAGAACAACCCCCCCCCCCCCATCTGTGTTTCTATCTGAGAATAATCCAATTTTAAAGGTCTTATGGTAAAAGGGCATCAGAATTAAATTATGAATGTGAGTGAGAGTGGGGCAGAATTTCTTGCAGGTTGTATGTCCAGACCATAGGTCAGCTTCCTTAAAGCAGCTTTATTTGACCTTGGGTAAAAACATTGCTTGTTGGGAAATGTGACAAATGCCTAAAGGACAAAAGTAACCTGCATTCTCTTATTGCTTTTAGAAGAATATTGCATGGGAATATTTTTGCTATTTTCCTAAACCAAGTAAGCTCCTTGACCAGACAGGAAAATACCTTCTATGGCAGCTTAGTCTTTGCTAAATATAACCAATATTGATGCTAAACAATACTATTTAATATTAATGTTAAGCATAACATTTTGTTAAATATAATAGAGTATTATTATTATTATTATTTGAACATTTATGCTCTTGATCCAGTCCCATGCAAAGCATGCTGCAAAATACAAATCCAGTTTTCAATTTCAGTCAACAAAAATCATTCATGTAGTCTCAAAACAGGATTAAAAGTTCAATTTTGCCCCTTTAAACAATTTGAATGCAACGGTCAAGATTTATGTTGCTTTAGCTAATTTTAGATTAAAGTTTTTAATGTTGTTTATATGTCTATGTGGTGTTTTTAATAAGCTTTAAGACAAATCATGAGCAAATTCATCAGTCGACACCATTGCTGAGTATTTCCTTCTTAAAACTGCAGTTAACCAAAGACAATCTCAAAAACGGGATTTGAAATCACTGGTGTTTCTGACGTCACAAACTACCTTGTAACCAATCACTTCAACGTGTTATCATCAAGTGGATCTCTGCACTGGTGTGAGCGAGTGGAGGTGGACCTCATTTGCATATTGATAGAACTACTTATACTAAATGAGGCAAGGGTGTAGAGTTACATTCAAGCTACTTTAAGGGATGAAGAAAAAATATGTCATTTTGTTGATCAAAGATGAGTTCTGAGGGATAAAATTATTGACTACAAGGGGACTTTAAGTAAATTGATTAAGCAGCCATTTTAGCTCTCCTCTCATTGGCTAAATTAAGTGTATGTTTAAAAACATTTTCTTTCCGTTTTTTGGTGTATAGACGACAACGTTGTCAAAACAATCCCTGTTAACACAGATCCATTAAAATGACTAAAAAACCGTATTATGTTTGTCAGGCTAGTAGTTGGCGATGTCACTTTGTAAAGAAACATCACGCGCCTATCGACTGAACACGTAATACGCATAACGTCACAGTTTTCCCAAATTAGCGTTTTTGTAGTTTACTCAGAGACGACAACAGTATCATTTTCAAAAACGTGCACTTTGATTTCCGTTTTCAAAAGTTAGCATTTTCAGGCACCCAAAACGCTGTTGTTGAGTAAATGAACAGCCAAACTGCACAAAAAGTTTTCCATGTAATTGGTATCATGTAAACGGCCCCGAACTTACAAAGCGAGAAAAATCTCATTGTCAGAGCATTTCGTTGAAGGCTCTCTATTGTTTTGGTGTCTTCTCAGATGATGAAGTCGAAATCTGATGGGCTGGTTACAATGGCAAAGCCTTCGCCAGTGTTTCTGTTTTAATTAAACACGCTCTAAGAGGAGTGATGGCACTGCAGCCCCATTGTGTCAGTTTCCAAGATGCTGTTCTGGGGAAGTGGCTGATGCAGTCTTTTTAGACTCTGTTTGACAATGTACACATTATACCTCAATGCACAAAAGTGTCTTTCTATTTGCTTTCATCAGAGATGGGGGGAAAGGGGGTGACCCATTTCTTGAAAACTGTAGGATATGGGTCAGGATTGTACAGTCTACATGCAAGCAGCGTTATGTCTGTGGTATACTCTGTCTTATGAAGAAAACTGCTAGAAAATATTGGTGGTTTCACACAGTTTGTTACAATCTCAACATGTTTGCCCTGAATACAAATGCAGTTTGCTGAAAAAAATAAATAACAATATAGCGTAACCCTGTGTGTGTGTGTGTGTCTATATATATACATTATATATATTTTGTGTGTATATAAATATATATATAGTATATATATATATATATACATACATACATACATATAGTAATTTCTCACTGGTAGTAACAGATGTAGGACTGTGGAAGCTGTTTGGAATTTTAATAATTTGAAGAAGAGATGAACAAATCAATGGGCTGAAAAATGAATGTAGCACCTGGGAAATGTGCCATGAACATTTAAAATCTAGTACTTTCCCTGCTCAAAATCCCAAGCAATTAAGAGCCACACATCAGAACTATTATAAGGGAAACAATTCCAGGCCCTTTCCTTTCTTATTTGTTGTGTGTATCTATTCGAAGTCTTTGATGGAAGAGAGCTTGTAGTATGAATAATTTAAGACTGGCTCATCTCGCATTCACCGGATATATGCTGCTTTTGTGGTGCCTTCAGATTTTGAAGTTCTTGGAGAATTTACTCTGGGTGTAAAAATACAGCCACTTTAATCAACACATTCCTTATAGATGTAAATGATTGCCCACTGTCTTACAAAAACAACACTGTAAATGTGATATTCGACAGGGTTCAGGGTGGCTATTGGGTGGCTGTGGATTCCTCATTCTTGACCATAAGTCTTTCTGTCCCCATCAGAGTGGTTAATAATGCAGAAGTGCGGTGTGTTAGCTTGCTGCCGGTGGTAGACGAACACATTCTCAATGATCAGGTGTGGCTGAGATTGAGGCGTCTGCTTGGCCTGTAATCTACTGAATGCATTACACTCATGAATCACCCTCTTTCAAGACTTCTTACCATGAATAACCTCCACTCTCTTGCCAAGATGACATTAAATAAGAATTAGTAAGACTGATATTTTGAATTAAATGTTAGTCTAGATGATAATTAACCTTTTACTCACAGGAGCTCTCATTCCAGGATCGAAAGACTGATGTAAGCGGAGGCAATTCAGTGTCTCGCCATAAAAATTCTGAATTCCCAGGTGCAGTTCACTGCAGTGTTTCTACTGACAGCCACACATGAGATGACATAAGTGAGGAAATGATCTGTGATGGATAAAACATGGGAAATCTTGGAAGGAAGTTGGTCAAAAAGCATTTCCATTCTCAATCTACAAATGTGAATATTTGTGACATGTCTATGTCTTGTTAAGGCCCAGGAATTGAACAAACCCCTAGCACCAAAACATAAACGTTGGTGTGTAACGCTTGCAAAGAGGTGTGCTATTGGATTTAAAACTTTCCCCTTGTGGATGGAAAAACGAGTTTAGATTTGTGATGAATTGTGATAAAATTATACATTTGTACTGAAGAGATGATCTTTTCCCTGTACTAGCGCTAGTAAACATCGTCCCACCAACCACATGTTAAAAACACTCAAGCTGCATCCAAAGTCGCAAACTGTATAGTAGATACATTTGGTTTTGAAAAATACTTCATGATTTAAAAAAGTATGTTCTATATAATATGAATGTGTGTTGTATGAATGAAATTCAGATGATCTGCATTCGTCATGCTGCCACTGTCATGTGACCTATGGTGTCAGTTCCATTCATAATTCCTCTCCCGTGACCTCATGGGATAATAAAGTGTCCATCATACTTTTCACTGGCTGTATTTGGACTAATGCTCTCAAATCGATTAATAATGGGTTAATTGCATCTAACAATGATGTTTGTAAATATATATATATATATATATATATATATATATATATATATATATATATATATATATATATATATATATATATATATATATATATATATATATATATATATATTCAATTTGCATTCAAACAAAAACACTGAATATATAAACAAGCATTTATGTCTCATATTAAATATCTTTGAATCAACCTTCAATAAAATAAAGATAATATTTTCACAAGGGTTGTGCCATTGCCTGTCACAACAAACTGAGCTAATGTTTTCTTTCCCAGTATTATTCTGTCATTAGGTGGTTAATTACTGGTGATGTGATATGCACAGATATAGCTGCTTGTCTATGTATTACAAATACACTCTTTTACTCTTTTCCTACTGTGATGTGAATAAGATATATCGGGTATTCATGTTGACGTTTATTAGCTAGTGCTGCCTTCTGGATCTGCGCACTGAATCTGTCAAAGGCACAGATGAACAGGCTGGCTGCCACCAGTAATGGGGGTGGTTATGCTTGACAACATGCCAATAATCGAGACTTCATTTTCTAACTAATGAGATTAAGGCATATCAACCCGAGAGGTACATGTCATGCTCTGCACATACTTAGAAGGCTAGAGCGCGCTCTCTTTTTCTCTTTATTAAACATCATTTGAATTGCAACTACAAGTTTTTCAGTGTCACTGCCGTCTAATGCCTACGTGGGTAGTGATCTACATAAACAGCATGTAATAGAGATATTAGAATCAACAAACACACAATGTTCTCTGTTATAGATCTAGTTGACAATACAACATATCATGGTTACCATAGTTACCCATTAAATTCTATAGGAAACATAATAAGAAATTTCACTCCCACTTTATATTAGATGGCATTAACTACCATGGACTTACATAAAAAATAAGTACAATATACTTTATGTGTTCATTGTATTGAAAAACACTTTTGTGATATTTAGGTGGGATACAGGTAAGGTGAGGGACAGGTTTGGTGGTGTGTGTCGGTTTAAGTGTGGGTTCAAGTGTAAGGGATGGGTCAAAAGTGTAATTATAAATGAAATAACAGAAATTAATTACAGATGTAATTACATGCAGGTATTTTTTAAAAATATAATTACAATGCAAAAACATGTACACAATTAGTGCATTATATCAAATAATTAATTTAAATGTAAGTACATAGTAAGGTCATCTAATATAAGCTGGGACCGAAATTTCCAGTAGATTTGGGTATTTTAAGCAAGGAAATCATTCTTAAAAAATGTTGTGTGATATTAATTCAATTATTAATCACACAGCACAATATATATATATATATATATATATATATATATATATATATATATATATATATATAAATATAACAGTTAAAATGTAATATATGCTGATAATATAACATTAGAGGATAATACAGAAGCTGAAATGGTTGAATTGCAGTGGTCTCATTTATTTCCTCTACTTTTAAGACGAAGATGATTTTGCCTAGTAAGACATGTTCCCGGATCAACACAGTCCCAACCGTACTTATAACATTTCCCTAAAATCGGAGGGAAATGATTTGTGAATAATACTGTTTTGTGTAGAAGATGTGTAGAAGCACCTAACCCTAGTTGTAAGCCAAAAATGGACTTAAACTATAAACTTGTCCCTCAAATCTGATTGGTTGATTGAAAGGTTGTTGATTCAAGAACATGCACACGGTGAAATTACATTCACCGATGTTAAGCAGTTCAGTAATGCAACATCTTCATTTCCACAGGAAGCTTTGGATTCAGTTTTCTAAATAGATTCAGTTTCAGCATCTGAAGCTAATAAACAAATGTGTCATGAACAATATAAGGCCAGTTTCTATCAAATTCTTGACTTGCTGGCATAGCAAGTATGTGTGTATACTGGCATGCCCTATGCGTGGATCAATGCCATGGCCTAGGTCATTCATCCGAGCTGTCTGCTGTGTCCCAGAAACACTGAGTGAGAGAAAGATAGTGTGCTATGAAAAAGGAGGGGGAGGTTTCACTCTAAATGCATTTGGAGTTTTTCAAAAAGCAAGGATAATGTTAAAACAAGCAGCAATATCACTGAATCGGAAAATATCTCTCAGTCAGAGGAAGTATGGCAGATAATCAATTACAAAGCTTATGATATAACACAGGGTCATGTCCTCGTTCACATTTAGCGGTTTAGGTTGATACTCAGTGAGGTCTATTACCTCCTGATCTGACTGGAAGATGTTGCAAAACATTTACTCAAGCGTACAAGTGTTTGACACGGTATCTAACCTCAGTTAGACACTGGCTGTGTCCTGTCTAAAAATGTGTCTTTATGCCACATACTGCCTTGCACAAACACATTTAGGACTGATGGGATGCAAATTGGTGCACAGCCTCTTACTATAAAAGCTTTTAGTGATAGTGAATCTTATTGTTTGGTTTGTTTTGAATGTTTGCATTTCATTAAAAAAAAAAAAAAAAAAAAAAAAAAAACAATATTCAAGGCATGGTTTTTTGAAAAAACAAACTCAAGAAGAGATAAATGAGCTTTTGGGGTGTTGATTTCAACAACGTCTACTTTAAAGCACAATCCTCTAAAATGCAGTTGTTGTTTATCGTTTATTAATAGCTGCATGATCACAGGCTCTCAAATGACATCGAGCTTATAATTTATACTCCACTCATCTAAATCTCTCACATCAATGGAAATATTAAGTATCACTCACATGGCTCATTGCATGATGGATCTTTGTGGTATTTTAAATCTCAAGACATCATGATCAAAGGGCAATTAAACAACCGAGTTGGCAGCGAGGATGGGAGAGAAAACACCCCTTTCATCCCCTCCCCCCCAAATAAATAAAAGTAAATTAATAAATCAGATTTCTGATGGAAAACTTCTAACAAAAATATTTTTTTCAGACCTGTATGGTTAGTTTTTTTTAGAGTACCCTGGAGTACCATCTAAATACCTTGGTACTTGGTACTTGAATTTAAGTACCATGGCATTTTTCAAAGTATTGTACAATAAGGTTTTATTTGTTCAGTTCACTACATTGGTTAAAGTCCCCCTGCAGTCAATAATTTTATCACTTAAAACTCATCTTTAATCACAAAAATGACATATTTAAACGTTTTTTTTTCCTTCCTGTGAAAAAACATTTTCATGCCATAAAATAGCTTGAATGTAACTCTACACCCTTGCCTCATTTAGTATATGTGGATCAATAAATATGCAAATTAACTCGGATTCCTCTCAGTTAGGTGCTCAAACAAGGAGTCTAAATACTGTAATCTCTAGCGTCATTCTCTTACCGGCCTGTTATATCAGCAAAAGTGTTGACATATGAATTTGCACATGGTTTGTCTTAAAGCATATTAAAAACACCACATAGACATATAAACAACATTAAAAACCCACCACAGGGGTCTTTAACATGAACTAACAGTGAAAAATATTTCCACAGCATTTCTTATTCTTAGTTCATGTTGATCTCAACATGTACTAATACATTTAAGATCTGTTAACATTAATTAACTCACTGTAAACTATCATGAACATTTATATTTACGAACATCAACAATGGATAATAAATGCTGTAAGAACATATTGTTCATTGATTGGTCATGTTGAGACCTTATTGTAAAGTGCTACCAAATACTTTTCATACCAATTCAATATCATGCTACTTTTTTCGTAAGTATCTCTACTTTTCTTTAAGTATCTTAAATATTAAGAATAAGATAGTATGTGGGATAGAAAATAGGAATATCATGGTAATTGAAAATAGGAATGAGATTGAAACTACACTCTTAAACTTTTTTTTTTTAAGGGGGGGGGGGGGGGGGTAGTGATACAATAGAAGAACCATTTTGGTTCCCAAAAGAACCATTCAGTCATCAGTTCTTACAGTAAAACAATCATTTGTATGAAGAACATTTTAAAAATCAAAAAAGCCTTTTGCGCAATGGAAAGTTTCCATGGATGTTAAATGCTCTTCAATATAGATGCAAACTGTCACAGTCATGTTCATCATCCATGTTATCATGGACTTTCAGTTTGTTGTCATTGGTCACGTGTTCGTATGTTCCATTTTCCCTAAACTAATCATCACAGCTGTCTGTTATTTGAGTTAATCGTCTGTAGATTTAAGTTCCTGGTTTTCCTCAGTTCAGTGTCGGGTCTTGCATTGCATGAGTTGTGTTGTGTTCCTGCCTTCATCTGTCTTTGCCCATTGGATTATCTAGACTTGTAGCAATTCATCTTCTTAATTGTGTGAGTTTCTACGCATAGCCTACCCGTTACACCAATAAAAAACATTTATTTTACTAACAAAAAAGTACCAAAGAGCTTCTACCACCATCTACTGTCCCACAGTACTTTTTCTTTAAGGATTTCAGCAGTCATCTCTCAATCAGTGCACGAAATGAAGATTTTCGGTTCATGATGTGACTGTCAGGTTCCCCTCAAATGTTGTCAAAACTCCACTGGGAGTGTCAGTGTAAATAGAAAGCCGTTCATTTTTCTTGCCAATTTCTTTTAGCAGAGCATCAGCAGTACTGTATTAGAGTTGCAGGGGAGCGTTACTTGCTTCCTCCAAACATCTGAAATGTTGTTCCATCTTTTGATGGAGTGGTGTCTCCCAAAGGAATATTCTCAGATGTGTTTTTGGAAGACAAGTGATGCAACACTGTCAGGTGGAGGTAAAATGCTGCCTGGCTGACACTGAACCACAAACATAAACATGTCAGAATTCATCAGTGTCTTCTGAGGCAAATTGAGGATGCCTTGAAAGCAGAAAATATAACCGCGGGAGGTTGCAGGAACACACTGCCGTGCCCAAACTAATGACCAGAATTTGAGAAAAAAAGTTCCAAGCTGGGAGGCATATTATGTGAAAGATGTAAGTGATATTTCACTATTTATGAAATCCTCTATAAATACGCACTTGAATTAAGCTCAGAAAGATTCTACACTGGATCCTCACAAGTTTTCTTGATTAATTAGGAAGTTTTTTCTTGCTATAGTCGACTTTGGCTTTGCTCACTTGGGGGTTTGGATTCTGTTCTTCGTAAATCTGCTTTTGAATAATTTGTATTGCAAAGTGCTATTCAAATCATTTTGAACTGAATTAAATTGTGCAGTGATTTTGAGACCCCATTAAATCAACATTAGAATGCAGTAATTTTCAGGCAGTGCAGCATTCTTAAAAGCATTCTGAAGTAGATCTGCATTTAAAACTTGCAGGCCCGGTTTCTCAGACAGGGCTTAGATTAAACCAGGATTAGGCCTTAGTTAAATTAGGACATTTAAGTATCTTAACATGCCAGAAAAACAAAAACAAAAACATTATTAGTGTGTATTTTGAGACAAAACAATAGCACTAACATATTTTAAGATATGTCAGTTAACATTCAGTTAAAACAGCTCAAACGTGCATTTTAGTCTAAGACTATAGTCTTAAGTGTCGTCTGTGAAATCAGGGGGACAGTCTTTCTTTTAACAGGAAAATTAACCAATAATATTGATGATTCATCTTGTATCAAAGCATAAACCAATAAAAAAAACTTTCTAGAATAAGAATATCCTTTTCCTGATTACTGTACTGTCTAGCAATACCAAATCATGGTTTTTTTATGCGAACTTTGATTTTTTTCCAGCAAATATTTCAGAAACCGATCTTTACCAGTCTTGTTATTTTTTACTTCAGCTGTTTAAAATCAGAACAAGCGATGCTCGATGTGCAAATGAATCACTCTTTGAGTCAATTATTTGTAATGAATTAATACAGGAAAATATA
This sequence comes from Opsariichthys bidens, assembly GCA_037194245.1. Taxonomy (NCBI): domain Eukaryota; kingdom Metazoa; phylum Chordata; class Actinopteri; order Cypriniformes; family Xenocyprididae; genus Opsariichthys; species Opsariichthys bidens. The sequence goes on along the minus strand of CM074298.1, from coordinate 8,045,897 downwards.
TTCTCACTACTACATCACATTAATAGGCTAAAAGTAAAAAGTTATGAATTCAAGTAAAATTCACTCATTCACAATGAAGCTCCAGCCCAGAGGGCCGCATTTTGGTCCAAGTGCTAGGGTACACACTAGAAGGGATACAGCTACGGCCACTGGGCATGCGCCCATCAATATTGTGTCATTTAATATTTATTTATTTAATTTAATAACTGTTTTTGAAGTACTGTAAGGGTAGGTTTAGGCATGGGGTAGGTGTAGATGTTAATAAAACACAATTTTATAAGTAGCACATTTCATTTACTGTTATTTAAATGTGCTACTTATAAAATTGTGTTTTATTAACATCTACACCTACCCCAACCCTAAACCTACCCTTACAATTCTACAAAAACAATTATTAAATTAAATAAATTTAGTTTCCGTTTTCGTTTCTCAGTGTGTTGAAATGGCTGTCAGTCTGACTTCTTCATATCAAAGTGAAACTCTCCTGTTCAACAAGCTCACGTTACACAACATTGAGCGCATTGTCACAATCTGACGACATCAAGCTGCCACGGGTGTGCAAGTAATAATGTGCAAGTACTTCACTACAGAGCAAACAAAGGCTGCCCATCTCGCTCATTGACAGCAAACTGATTCTCCCATTCTTCGCTGCTGATGCTACGACTCTTCTTGTTTGCAATGTGTTCCTCGTTTCGTTTTTCTCCTTTGAAAAATTTGTCCATTTTGGTCCCTATTTACAAAAAATAATAGCTACTATTGGAATCCTCCCAAAGCACGCACTTGTAAGTGTTCGTTAATTGAGTAGGCTATTCAGTATATGGTAGGTCTGCGCATGTCTGAAAATAATATTGATCACCGAAATGGTTTTATATGACAAAAAAAAAAAAAAGATCATAGTTCAAACTAATATTCATTTAATCTTAATTTTAAATAAAAAATAAAATGTGACCACTGAAATGGAACCACTGCTCCAGCCCCTCTTAGTTTCAGAAGTTCAGTTCGTGATTATGATGTTGATAGCTTTGACAGTGGCAGTGAAGAGTCTCTGAGTATGTGGACACATATGCTTCTGCATGCAGGTGTGTTCCCACTTTAGCTTGGGTTTATGTGTGTGTGTTCTGGCTCAGAGGTGCTGGACTTCCTAATTCATATTGTCAGCTGAGAAGGGAGTGCTCTCTCAAAGGCAGAGCGGCTTCTAATCACGGCCTGCAATCAAACACCTGTCACTGGGGATGAATCCACCATCACAGCCCTGCGCTGGTACACCCAACTGCATCCATGATGACTTTAAGAGCCCAGAACTGCAGTGTTCAGGTGGAGTATGAAATCTTAGCTCTGATATTGTGGGGAGACAAAGAAAACCATTTAAAGATAAGATGCTCTTAAATTAAGAGGCATCGTGAGAGTTTACAAAGCTCTGGGAATTTAGTTTCCCTGGCACACTGCAATCTATTGAACCTCTAACCATTTGTCAGTATGGGTTCAGAACAACAAAGATTTCGTGGTGCTCCATTACCTTTGGCCCCTTTTGGATCTGCAGTATTAACTTCTGATCGCAAGCCAAAGGCTATAATTAGAGGTGTGAATGAGGTTCAAAGCATTTTGTGATCTGATCCCTCAAATCACATTCAGAGATAGTCAGAAATGACTAAAAAGACTTGTAAATGAAAACAGTTTGATCTTCAATAATGGAAAAAAAAAAAATAATACATTCACATCATTTAGTATAAATCCCATGCAGTGGTTGGAAAATTACTATTTTTTTTGCAGTCCAGGTGCTTAAATTCAAATATAGTTGGGAGCAACAGTGATTATATTTGCTTGAAAATATTTTTATTTAAATTTTAACTGTCCCACAATTTTAGCAAAATTTTCATCACAGCCAATACTTTTTTATTACTTTATTTGTAATATAATTAACTGTACCGAGGAGACAACAGTGAAGATACTGAGATATATCTCACATTACAAATATGAAATGTGATTAATGACATAAAACCAAGGTCTCAACATCACTTCTGAGTCAAGTCATTTTCTGATTCAAGTTGCAATAAACATGTTTTGCATAATTTCACAAATAATAGTTTTTTTATTAATATGCATATAGTTGTTAAATTAATATGTTAAATAAAGTCCGTGCAAGATATATACAATTGACCCTTCGTAAAGACCCGCCCCCTTTAGTTACTGTTGCTATGCCTGACAAGCCATGCGCATCCACGCCACACATCATGTTCTCACACGGTGAAAAATACATCACGGAGCAGAGGACAACACGTCAACAGACGAATGAAACATTTTAATATTTAATATCATATTTTTTTAAAGCAATTTAAACAATAAATACCATATAGTGTCTCTTTATTGTGTCATGACAGATCGCTGTAGCTCCTTCAAGCGGCCCATAAACCGATCATCTCTTCATACTAGTTCATTTATGGTATCAAATATACATGAATGAACATCAGAAGGAATTTAGTTTCAAGCGCGGAAAGATGCGAGTACACACAATTTTTCAATTTCAAGTTCACCAACTTTAATCTACTAACTCCCCTGACTGCTTTGTCAGACAAAATGGCAAAACAAAAAAGTGTTACCAAAAATATGGTTTGGAAAAAAGGTAGAATTTCTAGTAACACTTTACTTTACGGTCTTTTAACTAGTTGCTTATTAGCATGCATATCACTAGAATATTGGCTGTTTATTAGTACTTATTAAGCACATATTAATGCCTTATTCTGCATGACCTTATTCTACATTCTTATTCCTACCCAATGCCTAAACTTATCAACTAATTTAATAACTATTAATAAGCAGTAAATTAGGACTTTTTAAGGGTTAAAAGTTGTAGTTAATAGTTTGTATTCTCTATACTAAAGTGTTACGAAATTTGATTACACTTTATATAAAGGTGTCTTTGTTACACTGTAACTATACATTTAAGTACTGAGTAATATTAAGTAACTACATGTACTTACTAAAGGGTTAGGATTAGAGTTTGGTTTGGTTTAGGGTTCATCGCATGTAATTATGCATAATTTATAGTTATACTATACTATAGTAACTGCATGTAACATATGTAACAATGAATCTGTAAAATAAAGTGTTACCCCGAATTTCTGCTTTGATACATATACACACACACACACACATATGTATATATATTTATATATCTTCTGTTGGACATTGCAGACTATATGAGCATGTGAAATGTGAAGGGCCAAAAGTGTCCACCGTTGAACCATAGATGAATTCTCACTACACCCTCATTGGAAGTTAACAGTATCATTCTCATGTCAGTCAGAAACTAGGAAATCTGGTTTCATGATACACTCTCGACAGCATGGGATTGCAATGCAGTGCAGCTGAAGTGTGTATAAAAATCTCTGGTGAAGAGAGAAGCATTTCCTCATGCAATTACCATGGAACCTTCACCTGCTGCATGTCTTGAGCAGCAAATGTCTTGTGCGGCGGATCTTATGCCATAAACGTTGCTCCATTAAAGATTCATCATGACCTCGGCATGTGTAACCATGCAAGTTGACTCTAATGATGTCTTGCCTGTTGCCTGGGAAAAACAGCAATCCCATGAGCCCAAAAGGGGGAAGCATGTGCATCATCATTATCATCGCTCGCATACTTGGCCGCTTGGAGTGGATTAATTAGTATGTTACGAGCAGGCCGCAGTGCTACAGTGAGTTAGAGTACTGATCTTTTCTGAGTCACAGCGCGTTTGACGCCCTGGAGCTGTGGATCATGATAGACACTTCTGATCCCAAGCTCTCCCGTGCCTTACGCCGGGTAATGATGCCACTTAGAGCTAACAATGGCTGCATTCAATCTGTGAGATGTTATTATGGTGTTTTGAACGGATAGCTTTACGAGTTTTTTTTCCCCCTGTCAGTTATGCTGTTCGGTAATAGGTTGCTTACACTGCTTGCTGGAAATTCTCTTCTTGTCTGTCAACTTTCATCATTAACCTGCTACAGAACTCAAGCCTAAACGATTGAAATGCCAGCTCAAATTGGAGCAAAATGCACATGCAATGATATGGACAAAGAGATTTAAATGACAATGTTTTGGTAGTGCAAAGTTTACTGCTTAACTGCATTTGCTCAGGAGTTTTGCTGCTTTCCAAACAAACAGGCATCACAGGTAATCCAATCACCCAATAAGTAGTGGGTCTGTCACAAGAGGTCTCAGACACTGCACAAGGAATTTTCTGTTGCTATAGCTACCCGTGCATGCCTTTTAAAAGCTACCCAGTCTTATGCTTTCTAGCCGTTCACTTGTTAAATATCTTGTCTTGTGTCAGAGACCTTGGTCAGATCATAAGAAAGCTCACACATGGACCACCCACACCCTTTCACTGACTGCCTGGTATATACATATGCACCACCATAAAATAAAAAAAAAACTTTTATGCAAAAAGGATTAACATCTCACAGCAAGAACTAGCAAATCTGGCTCAGTCCATGAAGATGAAATGCACTGTAGAACTTAAAGCAGCTGGTGGCCTCAACTCATATTGACTGCAACTTTTAATATTGACCCATGCTCTCTTCAGGGACTCATTATTCCATTTCTGTTCATCAAAAGTTTGTGAAATTTGCTCTGCTTATGTCTTAAGCTTTTTATGTTCATACAAATGTTTACATATACTAAGATATTTGCTGGAAAACAGCAGTTAAAAGCGGGTGGACATTTTTTTTTTTTTTTTTTTAAATGTGAATATATTAAGCAGCACGACTGTTCAACTGTTGATAATAAGAAATGCTTTTTGAGCACCAAATCAGCATATTAGTTTTTTCCCCCCAACACAAAATCCTTACTTGTCACATAATTTCTAAAACCTGACACTCAAACACCAGAACCACATACCAAATCTGTCTTCTGCTGCTGTAGTCCATGTGCTTCAAGGTTTGACATGTGCATTCAGAGATGCTCTTCTGCATAACTCGGTTGAAATGAGAGGTTATGTGAGTTACTGTTGCCTTTTTATCAGCTCGAACCAGTCTGGCCATTCTCCTCTGACCTCTGGCATCAGCAAGCCATTTTCACCCACAGAACTGCCACTCACAGGAGAATTTCTCTTTTTCGGACCTCTGTAAACGAGATGGTTGTGCATGAAAATCCCAGTAGAGTAGCAGTTTCTGAAAAAAACAAAAACAAAAAAAAAAACAGCCCGTCTGGCACCAACAAACATTCTACGTTCAAAGTTACTTAAATCACCTTACTTCCCCATTCTGATGCTCAGTATGAACTTCAGCAGATCATCAGCTGCCATGTGATTGGCTGATTAGATACTTGTGTTAACGAGAAGTTGATCAGGTGTACTTAATAAAGTGGCTGGTGTGTGTATCTTATGTTTTAGACACAATATTGGCTGTTTTTTTTTTTTCTTTTGTATGATATTTTTGCTTTTTTTGATCTACCAAAGAAAAGTTACAAAGCAACTGCAGAACCATTGCAACACACAGTAGTTGTTTGGAATAAATCATTTGAGTTGAAAAATTGAGTGATTTGTTCATAAATAGAGAATCATTTTAGTTTCTGAAGTAATTAATTTATGAACGAATCAGATTCATGAATGATGCAATGAGTCTGTCAAACTTCATTCTTGAATGGAACTCTACTGTATGTTTTAATAAATGATTCAACGACTCACTCAAATATATTTATTTATGTGTTTACCACTTTCCATACATATTTTAACCACTTGTCAGCGCTGCTTTAAGCTCCCTGACAGGTCTGATCAATAAAATGTACAATCGAAACATAAATACTTAATTAAGTACAGTAAAACACATGACACATTTATGAGATATTCTGTTAATCTTCAGAAAGTATTTTTTGCTACTTTTTTCACCATCCACAGTGGCAACTAAATATTTCTATCTAACTGAAATTCATGGCATGCTGGCAGGATGGTATTTTGTAGTGGACACGTGTGACCTTTTGTGATCACTCCAATAAAACATGCTCTGTGTACACTCAAACATTTTTGTCTCTGAATTCAAACAGATTCATAAAATCTAGCATTTCAGTGTTTGTGACTTGAATGCCAATGATTTTGCATTTTTTTGTGTTGAATATGTATAATTCATGTATAATTCACGTCTTGAGTTTTGTTCGCTTGAGGCTTATGTGCAGAACAGCGAATTAGAGTGTAGCCAAAGAACATATTAACATATGTCAACCCATGGGATCTGGGTTTGTGCCATTCATTTCAATGCAAACCTCTGCCAGTGCCCCTCTTAAATGTTAAAAGCCATTTTTAATTTATGAGCAAACAATATAATTATGACGCACAGCGTTTAGTAGATTTGTATTCAGTGTAATGTTCGTGGATGTTTACCCATCAGTTTGCTTAGTGATGAACGTGCATTTATTTCATAGACGTAATGATCAATGATCATAACTCCAAGCTTCATAAAATTGCATTTTGCATTACATTAAACATGTTTTATGCATTTAACATCATGTGACATTATGCAGACCTATTCACTGGAATAAATGTGTGTAAAGGGTGTAAATTGTAAGTATATTAAATGCAATTCAGTTCTCATTTCTCAGTGTATCTTTAGGGTCAGTACTATTCAAAGTACAATGCAAATAAATCTTTTTTGAACAATCATCTAATATCTATAAATACTTTTCCGACTGTTAAAATAAATACAGGGACAGGGATGTCTGATCACACCACTCGAGGCTTTTCTCTAAAAATGACTGAGAAAGAAACATTATGTGAATGCTTGGCCAAGTCCTGTTATTTTCTGTGTTGTTGTTGCGACTCATTGAACGGCTTTCATTTTTTTTCTGCTTTGATGGTCATCAGACAGATGCTCTGAGAGCCATGATTAACACAATGGAACTAATCACACTGCTGGCCATCAGTGTGTCCACCAAACTTGACAGCCAGCTGTCCTCCCTGTATTAAAGTGTCCTGGCTCCCGATTAAAAGAAGTTCAGCTCACACAAAAGCTTGGTCCCAAAACCTATCAAGATGCCCTTTTGTGTGCTGCCTACATAAAATGTGTGCTTGTGTACATCTGTGATGTTATGTAATGGTTTTTCTACACTAAATGCAAACATAGACTTGATCAGTGGTTCTCAACCATCGTCCAACACAGTGTTCCTTTATAAATCTGTAGAAAATGAATTTTCAGAAATTTGTGAATTGATTGTGAACACTTTTAAAACGTCATCCTGTGCCCTCGGAAGTTCGCTGGTTGAGCAAACCGCTGCTCTAGATGAAGTTCGCTTATTGTTACTACACATTTGGTTGATTTTTAAGCACCTAATGTCATGAGCACCATGTTTTTTGAAACTTAAAAAACGTATTTTCTTGGGACACCTGCATTCTGTTCCACACTGTTGCGCTCTGTCGAGCTGGTTTTCAATGCAAGAATGCGTTGAGTGTGTGAACGGCCCCTACGGCATCATCCTAACTGAAATGGTCACTGATTTGGAACACTATGGTAGTCACTCTCTCATAATAAATAGCAGTCATAACTTATAAGCTAACAACAACAAGGAGTGCCAGTTGTGCCCACAACATTTGATGAGAGGCAATAAACAAATTATGCAAGCTGGAATATATTAATTCAAACTAATTATAAATGAATAAAATATTAACATAACTTTTATCATGTAATTGTGGTGTTGTTGTTTTTTTTTTAAAAAGAGAATGCATTTATGTATATATATATATATATATATATATATATATATATATATATAAATAATATTTTTTTCCCCCTGAACACATATCTGTTACAAGCTTGTGGTTCAGAGGAAAGCGTACGACGTAGGAATACCCTGAAGTACGTTTAACTTAATCAACCATTAAAACAGGAGAAATAACTAGGCGAAACATAACCAAACAAACCACCTAAACAATGTTAACGCAAGACAAGGGACTGAATGAAAGAGGGCTTAAATACAATGAACACAAGGAGATAACGAGACTAATTGATGACACACAGCTGAATACAAATTAACTAACGGCAGTAACCATAGTAGCTAAAAGATTGGCGGGAAATACAAACAAAGGAACATGTGACAAATGAAAACCAAAGTCCAAAATACACAGACATGTAACAATAGCAATATTTTATGTATACTTTTCGGTATTGATTGAAAAAGAGAACATATTTATTATCAATATTCATACTCTCAACATCTTTGATATATATACACATGGTATGTTGCCTTAGGATTTGTCTAGAAAGGAAGTACTGCCTACCTTTTAAAGCACTTTGAATGTGCCTGTGATGCATAAAATGCTAAAGGTGAGTGTAGAACAACATTGGTTATTCAGACTTGGTGACAATGCAAAATTTGTGGAGACAAATTAAAATTAGAAAATGATTCATGATTTAAATGTGTATGACGTATAATGAGTACATCATTTTGTCATATTCATTTTGGTCCTTAAGTAGTGCCCTTGTCTGACCAATGAATGAGAAAATAATTGCATTGTTTAAAAACACTGCCCTCTGACAAGACTTCGTGAGTATGTCTCATCTGTGCCTGAGGGACTGTCACAATGAGAAAGGTTGTGAAAATATTCATCAGAATGATTTGCTGAAATGCCATCCAGTATTAAAATACGTCCCTTGTTGCAAAATCTTAAAATAGCTTCTGTAAAATGGCAGCTATTTCCTCTCTCTCTCTCTCTTTCTCTCTCTCTCTCTCTCTCTCTCTCTCCCTCTCCCTCTCCCTCTCTCTGCATCATGTCTTTTTTTTCTCTCAGTCTTTATTAGCATGAACAGCTGGTGTTCCTTCACACTCTGAAATCATGCCCAGAAACATTAACATGTATGGTGGACATGTGCCAAAAGATGTGGACCAATTAAACAAAAGCAGGAGTCTGTATTGATCTGTCTGACCAGGTTAAGTTAATTAACAGTCTTCTAGCGTACGGGAAGAAATTTAAGGATATATCTCAGAGGTTGCACTTTCAAAAAGCCCAAGAGATTTAAAGGAGGCTGCAGATGTGTTGCGCTAAAAATCCCCCCCACAGACTTTGACGCCCACATCAAAAAATATGGGAAGCTTCACTATTGTCTTATTCAAAAAATAAATATATATATATATATATATATATATATATATATATATATATATATATTTTGTAATATTATTACCACCATCATTATCTTCAGTTTTCAATAATAGCTTGAACACAATGAATAAAAAACAATAAATATGCACAACGCTTTCCCTGTAAAAGTCTTTGTCCACCCACACGTTCCTACGCACCAGAAACCCAGCCATTTCTCATCAGCAGCTGGGTTATGGGCGCTTTGTTAAACAGAACAAGTGTACAACTCAGTTACAGTGTACTTTGATCTATGGTGGGCCTCAATATGATTTATTTTTACATGTCATGACGCTTTTTGAAAAGATGTCATCACTTTAAATAATGTTGGTAGCTTACTCACTGTTGAGACTTCAATGGTGTAGTTGCAGGCCACCTGCTGTGAACAAGGGAAAACTCAGACAGAGAGGAGCTTGGAAATAACTCCCTTAAAGAAGCATGTGGAAGCAGCAGGGGAAAAATATACACACAAAGAAACAAACAAAAATCTTTTTGTAACACTATACAGTATGGCGGCACTTGTCGTTAACGGAAATACATATTTTTAACGAACTAATACTATTAGCTATTGTTTAGCAGTATCACACAGGCAAGAGTGTATATATGGAAGCTTGTATCTTTCAGTTCTGAGCTTTTTTTCCAGAATTGTGATACATAAAAAGTAAGAATTTAATTGACCCTTCGTTAAGACCCGCCCCCTTTAGTTACTGTTGCTATGTCCGACAAGCCATGTGCTCTCACACCACATATCATGTTCTCACGACGTGAAAAATAAAGACATAATGAAGACAGACATATGAAACAGTTTCATTTTAAAATATTGTAATTTTTTAAAGAACTTTAATCAATAAATAGCGTATAGTGGCTCTTTAATATGTCGTCCACAGATCGCTATAGCTCCTTCAAGCGGCTCGTGAACCGATCATCTCTTCATACTAGTTCATTCATAGCATCAAATAAACATGAATGAACATCAGAAGAAATTTTGTTTCAAGCACGGAAAGACGTGAGTACACACAATTTTTCAAGTTCAAGTTCATCTACGTTAATTTACCAACTGACTCCTGACTGCTTTGTCGGATAAAATGGGTTTGCAAAGGGTTAAATGTGAGTCACAATAACCTGTTTTTTATTCTGTAGCAGAGACAAGCTTCTAATGAGTTTGAGTTTTATATTGCTTTAGTCAATATCGCGAACAATTTACATTTTTGACATAATATTTTGCTTGTTACTTTGTGCTGCTCTGCTAGCAAAAATAGAGTGCCCGCCCACTTTTTCAGTGGCGTTAGTTCCGGAACAAATTTTTCCTTTAATTTCTCCCATAGGGATTTAAAGAAAAGACTTGGTTAAAGCATTATAAGCCATGGTCCAAGCCAATCAGCCTAGAAGTGAATCATAACATTACAAACTTTGATTTGAGAAAAAGAGAAAATCAAAAAAAGGTACAAGACTGTGTACTTAACGGCTTTAGTGACAGAAAGAGCTACAATGAAGCACAATATATTTTAAGTGTATTGAAAAATAAGCATATACGAATATTAAAGTACTTTGAGAGTCTAGAGAGACCGACATTACATCATTTTTGGCGATTCATGGGAGTGGGTGGAGCTAATGATATTTTGGCATGCCTTGCTTGGTGGAATTTTCTGCACAGGATCATGGTAATGTAGTTTTTCACCACAAGCTCTGCTGTTACACATAAAAAATTGTGGGCTAATGATTTGGAGTTCTAGAAAGAATCAGTTCAGATGAATGATTCGGTGATTTACCAATAAAGGGAGTCACTTGTCGCAATAGTATTGAAGAAACAGTTGCTGAAATCTTGAGACCTCACTGCTGTTATATGAGACATTTGTAGGTCTCCATTATTAATGCATCAACTGATAGACTGTCATATTCCAGGGCCAAAACAGTCCGTTGTGTAAAATAACTTAAATTGTTGTTGTAATCTAGTCTAGGTTATATACCACAGCCCTTCATCACACCACATCTCAGTTATGCATTCATCTCTTCTCCTGCAGCATTTGTCAATTTATCAAAAAACCAACACTATACTGTTTTAATGTATGATCTTTCTATGCCTCACCTCAATTTATTGCACTGTCCTATGTTCTTTGACCTGTGCCATCTATTCTTTACTGGTACAGCTAAGCAGCAGTGGAGGAATATGTGTTTGTTGCTTGTACTTTTTCCACAGTGGCTGCAAAAAGAATTTTAAATATGATCAGCACCATGGAGACCAAATTTATGAAGGTGATTCAATTTGTTTCTTATTGACACTTGTGTTCCCCCCAGCAAGAATCCTTCCTTTTTATCGATCCAGTGTTTGTTTATGTCCCTTTGGGGTCACAGAATTTTGAAAGATATTGGTATTCTGTGACCCTTAGCTGAAAATCCAATGTCATCACTTCTTTTGTGTCTTGTTTAACACAAATGACAGGAGACAAGCAGCACTGACCTTGCAAATAGAATGCAAAATGTCCCTTGCACGCCCAAACCAGACCTTCTGTGTTGTGGTCATTTTTCCTCTGGCTCAGTATGCATATCATTTAACTGATTTAACTGCTTACATTTGCATTTATTTATTTGTCCGACTATTTTGTACGACAGTCAAGACACAAGTTAAAAACAGACGCACACAAGAAGAGTGTTACACCCTCAATCTGCGACACATTTAGTGTGTGCTGCAAATACATGTGGGATAGAAATGATGGCTAGCAAACAAAAACAATCTCTAGAGTATAATTTGATCAAGGCTTCTCTTGAAAAGAAAACTGGAAGCAAGCAGTGTGTAGAGCAATTGGTGCTTTGTTGTTGTCTCGTTAATTGCATCATCGTGTTCTGCGCTCCTATTGGTTTTTGATTTGACGGTTGTTGTGGAAGAAGCCACACTACAGGACTGTGAGTTGAATCTTCAGAATTCGTCGGAGGTCAAATTTGATTGCAATGGTCATTCATTGGCTGTCAGTGAACATGTCAAAAATAATCATCAAAGACTTCAGATTTTGGTGTAGGATTCAAGGAATATTTTAGGATACACAAAATTGTGGCCAACATCGTACAGTGTGAACACGGCTTAAATAGAAATATAAAAAACTAATAAACATGACTGACCATAACAAAATTACAAAAACTTAAATAGAAAGCTAATGCAATTGACCCTTCGCCGGCAGTTTGATTGACAGGCGATCTGACCAATAATAACCCCGAATCCGCCATTTTGTCCAACAAAGCAGTCAGGGGAGATTGTAGATTAACATTGGTGAACTTGAACTTGAAAAATTCTGTGCATTCACGTCTTTCCGCGCTTGAAACAATATTCCTTCTGATGTCCATTCATGTTTATTTGATGCTATAAATGAACTAGTATGAAGAGATGATCGGTTCACGAGCCGCTTGAAGGAGCTACAGCGATCTGTCACGACACATTAAAGAGCCACTTTACACTATTTATTGTTTGAAATTCTTCAAAATATTACAATATTATAAATATAAAACTGAAAACAGTAACCTGCTTAGTCTTGTCTGTCGACGCGTGGTCTAAAATTACACCGATCCACTTTGCTGGAGTTATTTTGATTACAATTTATTTAAATTAGATCTGATGTCAATTAACTTGTGTATATTTCAGGTATGTCCACCCTGCTTACATATTCTTATTGAATGAAATTGTCTCTCTGCTAATGCTGCAAATTATACAGGGCAGTGTTTTAGGCCCTGTTTACATGTGGTATTAAGATGCGTTTGGGTTGATCAGATCACAAATGAGGAGAGAGACACATTCCCAGACCAAACATCACCAGCTTCTCTCGTTTCCTACGTGGTACTATGAAGCCTGTAAGTTATTCAAGGATTCCTGCTTGGGATTTGGCTGTGGTACTAGAAGCTTTGGTTATGGCACCCTTTGAGCCCATTGAATCAGCCTCAGAAAATTTCCTTACTATCAAAATGGCCTTCCTGCTTGCTATTACATTTCTAACGAGAGAAGGGGATCTTCAGGGTCAGGATGGCATTCCACCAATGAGTGATTCAACTTTTTGATGACAAGGTGTTTGGTTTGGCAATGGATATGACAATGTAGATATTTTTGTCTTTGTGGAATAGATCTGCGATGCCGCTGCTGTAGAGCAATTACGGAACTTACTACTGCCAATACACGACACGCTGCTGTGAGCAAGTAAGACATGCTGTTGCTATTCAAGATAGCATACGTGAATTACCTGTAGCAGCTGTATACAGGTGGAGCTGGGGAAGGTGGAGGGTTTCTGAAAGCACGCTGCAGTGCTAGCAGAAGCTGACCAATTATTTGAAGGTTAAGCAGCAAGCTCATTGGCTACTGATACAGCAGGAACCAATTAGCTGTGACCTATAGAGAATGACGTGATTGCAAGCAAGTTAAATACCTATTGTAAGTTGAGTTAAAGACCTATTAGACTGCGCCATCTAGAGTTTTATGACAGACATGTGCTTCTAAGGCAATCACGCAAAATAATTCTCATAGCGCCGTCGGTTGATATAGAAACCAGTCCTTGGCTGGACCAATGTGAAATATAAGATAAGAAACAAATTTTTAAGACAGCTGTCAGATTTCATTGGTGATTTCAAATATAAAATTTGATTGTAAGCTTGGTGAACAGCTTTGGAGAAACTGATGTTTCCCCATTCAAAGAGATAGGAGCTATACTTGCATTTCATAGATGGCCACTAAGTGAGATTACTTGCTTTAAAGGGACTTTGGACTACATCAAACCAGCATCTAATCTTTTTGAATTAGTCTTAAAAAAAAAAAAAAAACAGCTAATAATTCACTCAAGAGTTTGTTTTCATTATGAAAATATTCAGTAAATATTCACTTTATTAAAATGTCAATTAAGTTTATCCTTATATTTCAAGAATCATCCCTGAACATCAGAATAAAATGACAAGCATTAGCTGTGCACTTAAATTATAGAAGAGATGAGAGGTTCTCCCTGCCTATTAACCTCAGTACTTACACCCGTGTGGCTTACTTCGCCCCGCGGTTACCATCACAGAATACTCAATGGGATAACAGGCACGGCCATTTGTAAAACAAGGCAGTTTTTTATACTGAGCAAAATAATGTTCTTCAAAATCATGCCCTGAGAACAACAAGACATGCCATGACTTGTACCTTGTTCATTTTTTTTTCAGTTGGGAAATGTCCTTGGATTATTTTATTGAGTTACGTAGCATGTCATGGTTCAAGGCAGTCTAGCTTTGCCCTTGTTCAATGTTTTTTCTGTTCTGTGCTGCCCAGTCATACTTATTTCCAGGTAAACAATACTATTTTGTGCATATTTTTTTTATTTATTTGAGTGTTGCTATTTTGTACACTTCTTTAAGGTGGTGCACACGTACGACCTTCATCCTCAAATCACATTTGCCCCTAAGCAGATTGTTACAGACCCTTTGTAGGGGATAAAACTAACTCAAAGAGACGTCCAGCGTCTGAATGGCTAAAATTGGTTCTGATCCCATTTAGATGTATGCATAGCATATATCGACCTTAAGCAATATCAAGTTTTCATCCTTGTCAGTATAAGTTCAGTGTGAGAGAATTGTTCTCTCTCTTGATTTAATGTTGCCAGCATGTTGTCAAGAAAGGGTATCAGGATGTCTAGCGAGAAGCAATCTGCAAGATAATTACCCTGGTGGGGAGTCTAACAACACTCAATATGGTAAACTGCCTCCTTCATGTCAGCCAGAATCACATGCACAATGCTAAATCAGTATATTTATTAATGCTTCAAACCAAAACCTATGATATATATTTTGTCGTCGTTATAGATCAGTCGCATCAGAGTGGACGGTAAATCGTAATGAAAACCCAGTAATAAAATCAGGAGGAAGACTACCGTGATGAAGTCACACAATCCGAGGCACATGTGAATTATTCCTCAGAGTAAGTCTAAGGAGAGTTTAATCTAACCCCAAAAAGACACTTTGAAAATAAAATATATTGAATGTGAAAAAGGGATTTGAATGATCTTTTTGGGATTCTGTATGTTCTGACACTCTTACATGGCACTCTCATGCGTTTTCACTCGTCTGCTGATCAATATATAGTACAGTTGTATAGAATATTATAGTTTAGATGTAGAATGTTACATTTTCTGAATTCTACTCAGAATGTAATTAATTATAGATGAAGGTTTGCCATGAATTCAGAACTTAAAGGTGCTGAATGTAATTCTTTTTGACTGTACTAGAGACTAAAAATACCATATGTTTGCAGATATTAAGGAAAAAGTGCTAGGTTTGCATACTTGTTTCTCAGAAAAACAATGCTACAGCCAGTTATTCTACTTTGAAATGTGCATTCCATGTCAGAATATCTGTCTTTGTTTTGGTCTGTATTATCCTGCCCAATTTACCAAATAGTATTTTGACATTAGTAGTTGGTATTATAGCCATAGAAGCCAGCAAACAAACTGGGTCAGAGATCGCAGATTTTACCCGACTAAAAATCCTCATTATCCATCTATCTAAAAAGCTCTTTGACCAGTGGCATATTAAAGGGGACTTACAGTATTATGCTCCTTTTCACTATAAGTAATATAAGTCTCTGGTGTCCCCAGAATGTGTCTGTGAAGTTTCAGTTCAAAATTCCCCACATATAATTGATTATAGCTTATCAAATTTTCCCCTATTTGGGTGTGAGCAAAAGCACAGTTTTTGAGTGTGTCCCTTTAAATGCAAATGAGCTGCTGCTCTCAGCCCGCTTTCCAGAAGAGGGCAGGGCTTTAACAGCTTGTGCTTTAGTTGCTCAACAACAACGAAACTGGAGAATCTCACACAGCCAAAATGACGATCATCAGTAACGGTGTTCAGCTAACATTGTTCAAACCCGGAGTCACACGCTGATGGAGAGACTCAGGAAGAAGTTTTGGAATGCAACTGGACATTTCTGAATGGTTAGTGTTAGAGTTGATTCAACTCATCGACTAGCATGTGCCGTCATGCCAATCTTTTGTGCAAATCCAGCTTTGAAACTCATTTGTGAAGCAGTCCGACGTAAAATGACAAGTTGGCAACAAGATTCTACTGCAACAACTCTTCCTCTTCTCTAAAGCAGCCCAACATGGCCTCGTCCCCTTTGTTGCGTGTTCTCGGGGGCAGGGTTTATGTACATTTTGGGGTTTGTTATGTCACCAACCCGGGAAGAATCTCGTTATAGTCCCTACCAGCCTTAAAAAGCGATTTCTGTCAAAGAAAATATCTCCCATTGCATTGAACATTGAGGTGTCGTGACTTTGCAGATGTTGTTTATGCACAAAATTAAAAAAGTGAAATCATAATCAGGGACCCCTTTAAAATGCAGATACATCAACTCAGGCTAATTGTCTTGTGTTGTCATTTGTGCTTGTTTCTGTTGCATCCTTAAACGAACACAATTAACCTTTGACAGCAGTAGCCATTCTTTTCGGCTTAAAATAAAACTAAACATGAAAAGAATTTAAAGTAATTAATTTGAGTGATGGGTCTTCTGACCAAATGGCAGCCGGTTGTCTTAATGCACAGCAGATCTTGTCAGAGCCAAACCGGAGATGCAGTCCTCTTAAAACCCACACTAAAGAGTCCCGCGCGTCAGATACGAACCAGTACGCCATGATAATGAGGAGCATCACCCCACGTCCTCACTCATGCGACTACTTCAAAGGCTCTATGTCTGTGCCAGCAGACCATGTTGATTAAGAATGTTAGCCCTCATCCAAGCAGAGCCCTGAAGCAGCTCTCGAAACGCCAACATCTCATGCTTTTTCCAACAGAAACTGGTGCCAGCATATGATAGAAACTGTCAAGAATCATATGCTGGTTTTATATACTGCAAGCGGAGTGCATGCCTGAAGACCTTAAGGCTAATGAGTGAATATATCTGTCCGTTGAGACAGACAGCGAGAGACTTACTGAAGAGATATTATCTAGATAATAAGGACATTTGGGCTCACTTTGACAGCAGCGTGATGAACCACTCAATGTGCTTTCACACTGGTCAAACACAAACTTCTTATAGATGAATGAAGTGTACATAACATGTAGAGTCATTTTAAGATCAGCCATGGAGTGAAACATCCATTATCATATTTGTAACAACAGTTCATTTTGAATTTCTATTCATCAAAGTCCATGAAATGAGTTAACAATTACCATTTTATGCTACCCCCCGCCTATGGAACTCCCTTCCCCCCTTGATGTTCGCAATAGCGATTGCGTTGTTAACATTTAAAATGCATCTGAAGACATATCTTTTTATACAGGCTTTTTTTTGAGTCTTTACTGTACTTTATCTGTATATGTGAAGTGTTCATTGTGTGTTTTTCTTGTTTAGTGATTTTTAATTTTTACTTGCTTGTGAGGTGACCTTGGGTGTTTTGAAAGGCGCCATCAAATAAAATGGATCATCATTTTCTTTGCTTTGTTGACATTTTTGTAGGGGGCTGGAATGGGACACACTGAAGGGCTTCTATTAGTTTATGTCAAAGCCTATTAAAACTGGACTTGACAGCTTGCTCTGTCTATGAAAGCAATGAAGACATTTTCAGATAATATAAATTCCAGCCACTTCCCACGCAACTGATCAATGGATTGGAAATAAAGTGTTAATGTAACCAATGACACATCGACGAACTATACAGGGAGTGCAGAATTATTAGGCAAATGAGTATTTTGACCACATCATCCTCGTTATGCATGTTGTCTTACTCCAAGCTGTATAGGCTGGAAAGCCTACTACCAATTAAGCATATTAGGTGATGTGCATCTCTGTAATGAGAGGGGTGTGGTCTAATGACATCAACACCCTATATCAGGTGTGCATAATTATTAGGCAACTTCCTTTCCTTTGGCAAAATGGATCAAAAGAAGGACTTGACAGGCTCAGAAAAGTCAAAAATAGTGAGATATATTGCAGAGGGATGCAGAAGTCTTAAAATAGCCTAGCTTCTGAAGCGTGATCATCGAACAATCAAGCGTTTCATTCAAAATAGTCAACAGTGTCGCAAGAAGCGTGTGGAAAAACCAAGGCGCAAAATAACTGCCCGTGAACTGAGAAAAGTCAAGCGTGCAGCTGCCAAGATGCCACTTGCCACCAGTTTGGCCATATTTCAGAGCTGCAACATCACTGGAGTGCCCAAAAGCACAAGGTGTGCAATACTCAGAGACATGGCCAAGGTAAGAAAGGCAGAAAGTCGACCACCACTGAACAAGACACACAAGCTGAAACGTCAAGACTGTGCCAAGAAATATCTCAAGACTGATTTTTCTAAGGTTTTATGGACTGATGAAATGAGAGTGAGTCTTGATGGGCCAGATGGATGGGCCCGTGGCTGGATTGGTAAAGGGCAGAGAGCTCCAGTCCGACCCAGACACCAGCAAGGTGGAAGTGGAGTACTGGTTTGGGCTGGTATCATCAAAGATGAGCTTGTGGGGCCTTTTCGGGTTGAGGATGGAGTCAAGCTCAACTCCCAGTCCTACTGCCAGTTTCTGGAAGACACCTTCTTCAAGCAGTGGTACAGGAAGAAGTCTACATCCTTCAAGAAAAACATGATTTTCATGCAGGAAAAGAAACCAAGAAATCATGGCAAGAAAGGGTATAAAAGAAGTAAATCTAATGATATGGCCTCCTTGTTCACCTGATCTGAACCCCTTTGAGAACCTGTGGTCCATCATCAAATGTGCGATTTACAAGGAGGGAAAACAGTACACCTCTCTGAACAGTGTCTGGGAGGCTGTGGTTGCTGCTGCACGCAATGTTGATGGTGAACAGATCAAAACACTGACAGAATCCATGGATGGCAGGCTTTTGAGTGTCCTTGCAAAGAAAGGTGGCTATATTGATCACTGATTTGTTTTTGTTTGGTTTTTGAATGTCAGAAATGTATATTTGTGAATGTTGAGATGTTATATTGGTTTCACTGGTAAAAATAAATAATTGAAATGGGTATAAATTTGTTTTTTGTTAAGGTGCCTAATAATTATGCACAGTAATAGTTACCTGCACACACAGATATCCCCCTAAAATAGCTAAAACTAAAAACTAAAAACTAAAACTTCCAAAAATATTCAGCTTTGATATTAATGAGTTTTTTGTGTTCATTGAGAACATGGTTGTTGTTCAATAATAAAATTAATCCTCAAAAATACAACTTGCCTAATAATTCTGCACTCCCTGTAATTTGCTGATAGGCTATTTAAAATTTAGGGGGAGGGGATGTAGAGATTTTTTATTTTTTTGTGCGTCTTGTGCAAGACGAGTCAGTATATTTGGTCCATCTTGAGAGACTGCACATTTTAAATGCGTACTTTTTGAGGTGAAACACTGAATGTAGTTTCTATGACACCTAACAGAATTACACTAATACTGCATTTTCCAAATGCTAATTTCGTGTGTCGCACCTCCCCCAAATCAAACATCACAAACACAGCTCATACAGGTTCATATCAGGAATACTTTTAGATCTGTTGTCATGTGTCATGAGTAAGCATTTGACAGTCGTCTAGAGCTAACGTGAGTATCTCGCTTATAATAAACCTAACTTGTGTATCTGCACCGGGTGCATTTCATGACATGACACTCCACAACTGTTTTAGGGTGTCTACACACTGGACATATCAAATTAAACATTATAAACTGGAACATTTTTCTTTCTGAACGGGTGGATTATGATGTTATATTGTGGTGACATTCGCTTTGATGCTTTCATGACCTGTTTAATCTTTACAATGACAAAGGTCTAAATGAACCAAAGCTGATGTCTTTTCAGACGTAACTCATGAGCCATGGTCCCACAGCAGCTAAACATCCTCTGGCCACGCCCCAAACTCCCACTATAGGTTGAGCTGGTGCCTATCGGGCTTTTGGGGGCGATAAACCCATGAATGGTGTACTAATAGTCAAATTAACAAACTTTTTTTTTCACCTTTTAGGATTTCATTAGGCTAAATAAATGGCCTCAAAGCTAATTAACTAAAAGCGACAAAACTACAATTTTCATTTCATTGTTTTTATTTTATTTCCTAACACCAAAGGTTTATATGTTCTTCTATTTTTCAGAGTTCACAGACTTTTGGTTACCACTTTGCATTTTGTAATCTTTTTGTTTATTAAAATATAGACTTTGCCATCCATAGGCCTATCCGAAGTGAATGGGTTTCTGATTTGCTTTGTCCGATTGGGACATGAATTGCTCTGTTGATCAGAATTCTGGTTCGCAAAATAGACCGATGTTTTGTTTAGAAACTGTACCGGTCCAGTTTATGGTCAATGATCTGACCATCATGTTTTACTTGAAATGAGTAAGGAAAAGTAAAGTGTGACTTATCGGTTATAATAAAATGTAATTGAAAAATGATTTAATTAACTGAATATTATGGAACAATATTCTGACAGAAACAGTTTGAAAACAATGAGTAATCACCATTATTTATTGATACCAGTCATGACCAACCACAATGGTATGTGTATGTGTCACGTCAGTGTGTATTCGCAATTAGGAAAAAGATGCCGACTTCCTCCAGACATGCTGTTCAGTAACAAAATCTCTCGCTGGCATTAAGATGGAGCCTGGGCGTCTTCCTGACGAGCTTGGCATTTATACTTAATTAGGAAAACACTCTGGTCTGCTGAACCTTTAATTACACACCATTCATCCAGCTGCTGGATATGACCCAGACCAACCCTTTCCACACTCATCTGAAATTAGGCTTGTTTGGGGAGTGATACATCACTGCATATCAAACAAAGCGGCAGAAACTGGTCGAAAATAAGCCTGTGTGACTCAGCTTTATCTGCAGCGAAGGTTAGAGTCCAGACATAAGTTCCTAAACGGCTTCAAATATTGATTAGCACGTCCAGCTAATTAAATTATCATTAGTAGGCTACTGTTATCAGGGTAGTATCGCTTCTCAAAGGAGCTATTTAAACTCTTATACTACTCTTGACATTTTAAATGAATACAAGTGATCAGAAGACTCTTTGTTCTATTTTGTTGTACACGCAGCCATGGCATAGCTTAATCCAGTTTAAATCCCGCAGAATAAAAATGGCCAGCGATGTACAATTTGTGGCTGGCCCAGCAAAGCCACTCTGAATTCAACAATCTAGCATTAGATTACATCTAAGAAGCTACATATGAGCTAATTAGACATTGATTTCTCTGTCCTGGACAGGAAATATGGTGAATACAGACATGACATCAGTGCTTAAATGGATTTTGCCTTTTTCAAATTTGTTTACAATATAGTGTATTAAAAGTGGTGGAACTTTTCCCAATTAAAAATATTTGTTGTATTATTTTAATATGTGCTCGTCTTTTTTTGTAGCATAATACACAATAATAAAAAAAAACAAAATAATATAAATGAATTAATATAATTTTTAAATATTTATTCTTATAATCATTTACTATTAAAATTAATATTAATTAAAATGAACGAAGGTCTTACGGGTTTAGAATGACATAAGGGTGAGTAATTAATGACAGAATTTTCATTTTTGGGTGTACTAACCCTTTCAATCAACTGTTGCCTGTATTGTTAAGATTTCAGGTATATTATAGTTTTTTGTATGATTGGTTGTATTTGCTGTAAAACATCTTTTTTTTAAAAAGCTCTATATATTTCTGTCATGACAATTCTCAGAGTGTTTGGCATAGTAATGGATATGACAATGTTGATATGTTTGCTTGTTTTCACAAAGCTGCTACTTCTGAAGCGCATGCAGGAATTAGCTAATCTATACAGGTGGAGCTGGGGAAGGTGGAGGGTTTCTGAAAGCGTGCTGCAACTGCTATAGCAAATGCTGAAGAAGTATTTGAAGGTTGAGCAGCAAGCTTATGTGCTGATACAGCAGGAACCAATCAGCTGTGCGCTACTGAGAATGAGTTAATGACCTATCAGCCTGCGCCATCTAGAGTTTCATGACAGAACTTTGTATTAGAACAATTACATATTAAGTACCACCAAGCTACTGTTGTGAAGAGAGTACAGAAACAACACTATTGTGCACTACAAGCTACAAAACATAACTAGATTGAAATGGCTTTTTCAAAACAGCAGTTTGAAATTACTAGTGGCTTGTAAAGCTACCATCTTCCTGCTATGTAATTCTAGCCGTTTTAAAGGCCTCAATGAGATACGGCAGTGAGCCAGGCTTTTGACAATTTTATTAAGTTTTTAACAGGATTATAAAATTCAACACATATGCACCAAACATTTTTCCACATGCACAGTTTTAGTATACAAGACAAAACAGTTACTTTTCAATATGAAAATGTCATGTTATATGTAAGTCATCTCATAGAGATTATTCACTAATACATCAGTATTAAATCCCCAGGGCCGTGTGCAGTAGAAAACGTCAGGTTATCAATGCTGGCCGACTCTAAAAATATATAGTCAATATTTACATCTGGCCAATGTATTGTCATTTTTCATTTCAGATTACTTAGAAACATAATTGGATTGTATTGATAAGATCTGTCATTAACAGCTCAGATTTTCATATCATATCAAAGTTTTGCCAAAGGGAAACCATAATGTGAAGAAATGAAACTCACTGATTATACGCCGTACACAAAATTAGGCAAATTAGACTTCACGATTTTAAGAGTACCAAAGAAATCATTGCTATTAAACAACAATTATTGTTTCAGTGTTTATATGCATCATTACGCAGATACTGTAGATGAGGGTTGATGGGGCACATTAGAACATAGTAGGAGAAAAACAGCAAATGGAAAAACTAACATGTTATTTGTGAAGAGGGTAAGCAGCTCTAATTGTTTAAATTACTGTAATAGGAAATGCGTATAGTACATATCAAATATTTCGTTTTCCTATGCTGAAAAAAAAAGAACAATGAATGCTATGTCTGGAAAAATAGACAACCGTAATTCCAAAGAGATAAACTCAGCAATAGAACTATAAAGAACACTTGACCACAAAATAAATTTTAAAACCGTTCATGATACTGGCTTTAAAATGAAAATGAAAAGTGATTGTAAGCCACTTTACTTCTGTAAGATAACGTAGGGTAGAATTGTATGGAATCTATCCATTGGTGAAAACTTGGATCAAAAGCGGTTTGCTATGAAGTTGTTGAAGAATAGAAGAACTTGGTGACATCAGTCGAAATGGAAAGTCATTTGAGGGGCGGAGCCTATTTTAAATAAGTCAGAATGAAACCAGAAATGCTTAAATGACTTCAATGACGTTTAAATGCATACTGTCATTCAAACTTTTGGTGTCAGTAAGGTTTTTGATTTCTTCTGAAAGAAATACTTCTATTTAGCAAGGATGCATTACATTGATCAAAAGTGACAGCAAAATATTTACAACGTTACAACGCAAAAGATCTCCATTTCAAATAAATGCTGTTCTTTTGAACTTTCCAATTCTTCAAAAAAATCCTGAAAGAAATGTATAACGCTTTCCACAAAAATATTAAGCAGCAGAAATCTTTTCATCATGGTTAAGACATGTTACCTTGACCACCAAATAAGCATATTAGAATGCTTTCTGAAGGATCATGTGACACTGAAGACTGGAGTAATGATGCTGAAAATTCAGCTTTGCCATCACATGAATATTTTACATTTTAAAATATATTAAAATAATAAACAGTTATTTTATAAGATTTGACAATTTTACTGTTTTTTTTTTTAATATTGATCGAATAAATTCAGCCTTGGCGATCATACAAGACTTCATCAAAAACATTACAATTTCTTACCGACCCCAAACTTTTGAATGGTAGTGTACGTCTGCACATCCTGAAATGTAGTTATTTCCCCCCTCCACTGACACAGATGTATCTAATTCTTCTTATAGGAACTTTTCATCATCCCACGCATCTTTTTGCTAAAACTCAAGTCTATCTGAGCACTGAATGGGAGAAGAGGGCAAGGACATCTCAGACACTCAAAGCACAAACTCCACTGACATGGAGATGGCTGACAGGAACACCGACATCAGTCAATCAAGAGTCTGCATTGTGACAGAGCAGAAAAATCAATATCCCATTGACTGGGCCACTGCAGCCTAATCAAGGTGCCCAGACCTTTATGAAAGCTTGAAGGAGAACAGATAGGCTGTCCTGATTTGGACTCTGCAGCCTTTTTTTTTTTTTTTTTTTTTATCTCCCTCGCTAACTTTTTTAACGTCTTCATTGGCTGTTCTGCACCTGTTCTGGAGTCTTGGACAGGAAGGCTGTGTCACCTTGGTTCACTAACTTGTGCTTTCTTCTGACTTTGAGAAGAACAAGTGCAAATTATGGACTCTACAGCCTGATACTGCCACGACAGAGCCAAGAACACATTGTCCAGTGAAGGCACTATTCCTTGGCAGCGAACCTCTGCATTAAAAGGTCACCCCCGAAGTGCCTTGGTCTCTTGTCTCATTGAGGGTACAAATGAGAAATTCAGAATTCAAGGTAAAAAAAAAAAAAAAAAAAATATTCAAGGTGCATTATATGGATATCAACATCTCCATCATAATCTGACTTTTGAACAATAATACAGGATCAGGAAGGAGAAGTACCTTGGTAGAGACCTCTGGGCGCTATCGAACATTGTACTTCTTTGCAAGGCTTTCAAATGTTTTTACATCCACAAGGCCATTAGAGCTAAAAAAAATTTGATACGAATCCCACTTCCAGCAGTGTTCAACATCTTGTCACTTTTTGACAACTTGTTATGCAGTTTATGTGTCACACCGACACAAGTACAGGTAGACATGTATGAGTGCCTCTCAAAAGCTTGCTCTTCAATATTCAATGCCGAATGTTAGACGTTTTTGCATTTTTGTTACAGAATGTACAAAAGTGGCCCTATTATGCTTTCTCAGATATTACCTTTCATGTATTGTGTAGCTGCTTGTGAATGTAAAAGGTCTCCAAAGATTCAAAATTAAAAACTGCAGGATAAATGGAGTTATTGTCTCACAAAAGAGACCGCCTGAAGAGAGTCGTCAGTATTTCCAGTCTAAAGGTGTGTACAAGCCATGTTGTAATAACCGTAGTTATGGGATTTCAGCTTGTAAAAAGCTGAGCTTGTAATTACAGCTCAAGATGGGAATTTTCTGAGAGTTTTCTTGTACCACATGACCGCTATACCATCTGACTGCTGCAGATTCATTTAGGCGTTGATAGCGTTACTTTCGAAACGCATTATTCCCAGTCCGAGGACGTGAATAGCTCTCAATAGAATGTCACGTGTTGCCACCTCGAGACTACGGTAATTATGGTATGCCGTGAATGCAGCAAAACTTCCTACCCAAACCTGTATAGGTTTGTAACAAATTTGCATAATCCCAGCCTATAATCTTCATTGGCTGCCCATAACAACACCTACTTTGACCATTCCTCAAACTCTGTAGTTGTAGCTGGGGCCTGGAAGAGTTGGATGCAGTATAAGTCATAAACCCCGCCCCCTTCATGTAATTTAATGGGATGTGAGACAAAATAAATCAAATTACACTTCAAGTAAATTTAGTTTTAGTTTAGTAGTATTCAATCCCGTTGACGGCTTCACTTTTTTACAATGGAAGAGAGTGATGGTGCGCCGTCCATGTTTCAGACATTGTGAGAAAAGAGGTGATGCTGCAATGTATATTATCAGAAAATGAAAGGGTGTTTTTGACCTTGGATGGATGTAAAGCTATTTTGGAGACCTCCAAACCAAAACTAGCCACCTTAAAATAGCATAATAGGGGCACTTAAATGGGTTGCGAATAGAATTATATAGTGGGGCGGCACTAGACAAAGATAAACTTTTTGAAACGGTTTCAGCTGGATGACGTATACGGAACAAATTCTCACAAGAAAAGTAAGCCTTAATTGTGCAGAGTGTCTAATGCTTAACGCATCAATAATTTAACCGCCATGAAGTGTCGAACAAAATGCTAATACCCATCAAAGAGACTGAGAGGGAGCCTTTGGAGTCGATGGCACTGTAATCGGGGCGAGAAGGCGTAGCTCATTTCTTAACTAATGGAGGATTCCCATTAGGACAAATCAATGCTCAGCTTTGTTAACCCAGACCCAGAACTTGGTTGGCACAAAAGAAGCCACAAACGAATCCAAAAATCTGCATTATATTAGATCAACTTCCTCCAACACTGGTTTCTTAGCCCTTGTCCTCAACTGCAAACTATTGTCATCTACTTTGGTGTGTACATGAATTTAAGGCATTGATTGTTCTTAAAGATCAGAGGGAAAGATGTTGGCATTGACATTGGCACACTGCATTAAGAAGCGTATTATACAAAAAACAAAAGCATTTTGTCTTTTTTTTCTTCTGGTTTTAGAGCGCCGAAGAAACACATATGCAAAAAAAAACATTTTCTTAAACTGTATTTTTGTCTTGTTTTGCATTTGTAAAGATATCTTAAAACAAGACATTTTAGTTTAATTTTAAACAATAAGTTTAAAATTTGAATTTAAACAATAAGTATAATAATATAATATTAGTTATTATATTACTTAACTAATATAATATATAATATAATAAAATATAATATAATTGCCAGTGAGATAAGAAAAAAAAAGCTATAATGTTAGTCTTAATCTTTTCTGCATTTTTTTCTCAAGTTAATTTATCTTTTTTCTATGTTTAGATATTTTTACAGGGAAAAAAAAATACTCATTAAGAAAATGTTTTTTTTGCAGTTTGCTCTAGATCATCCCAAAAACCCTAATGACTCTCTTGCAGGGCCCTGCCATGTTTACTAATGATGAATTCCTCAAGATTCCCATGACATTTCAACATCCGGCTCTTGCATACATATTGCCGGAGCTGGGGAATCCCATCAAGTCAGACTGTGATGGGAAATATAAGCCTTGTATGAGCTAAGAGCAGAAAGTATGTTTTTCTTGGTGCGGCTGGGTCTGGTGCTCATAGGAGGCGAACATCAGGAGGCACTGAGCGTCGACAGAGCGCAGATGAGGAGCGGTGAGAGAGAAAGTGTGCACAGCCTTCCCGCTCTGGATCCACGTGCACCCATGCCTGTAAGCAAACGCAAACACAACCATTAAGAAACGCTATTCAGGAGAGAAAGAGAGCACCCTGGTTTCAATTATCAGACAGCTCCGTCCTGAATCAAGGATCAATTGTATCTAAGGTTAGCTCCACTACCTAAATTTCCAATTTCCAAGAACAAAATAGTCTAAGTTTCATTTTTTTTTTCAAATAAATGATCAGAAAATGGTCAGTTTCACAGGGTCAAACCCAATATCATTTAAATATATTATCATTTATAATTATATCTACACATGCACACATTATACTTATTAACTGACACATGAAGCTGACAATAGAATGTAATTTTTTTAGAGATTATAATCTGTTTACATATTTTCATAATTTGATATACATATATATATATACACATTATAATATGTAAATAAATTCTAATTAAAAGTTATTACATTTTAATATTGAATCATATGTAGTTATAATATATAATAATAGTTGAATTGAATGGTTGAGCTTGACAAATGAAATGAAACATGATATATCTAACATATCTAATAGTTATAACCACAATAA
Organism: Opsariichthys bidens; assembly: GCA_037194245.1. NCBI lineage: Eukaryota > Metazoa > Chordata > Actinopteri > Cypriniformes > Xenocyprididae > Opsariichthys > Opsariichthys bidens. The sequence goes on along the minus strand of CM074298.1, from coordinate 8,018,225 downwards.
TAATAATATTAATAATAAGAATAAAAAAACAAAAACAAAACAAGATTTGTGCCTCTAATGTTCATCACACAAATTCGTACCCGAGTTATTGAGGAAAGAATCCTGTGATGATAATGCTCGGGTCGAATCTGATAGCAGATCTCTAAGAAGGGGGAGGGAAGTAGAGCACATTTTGATTGCCGCCCATTTGAGGGAATGAAGGAATTGGGGGTGATTCTCACTCATTTATATGCCACTCGGGCTCTGTGGTGACAGAGATAGATAGCAGGGGAGTGTGTATTTCTTGAAAGGTCGGATTCTATGACACACTGAAAGACTGAAGCGAACAGAGCTAAATATTTAGGCATCCAAACTGACTGAATCCCCATTAAGAGCTTATCAATGCCAGTGGAAGATGAAATAAAAGACGGCAACAGGAAATGAGAGACTTACTGAGTTGGTGGATGTGGATTGGTTCGCTTCCTTCCCCCAAGCCCCCTTCACTGAGAGTCTTGATCTGAATGACGTAGTTGTCATTTGGATTGAGGGTCAACTCCACCGAGGTTTTGTTGGTGATGACAGAGTACATGTCATTATTCCGGTGTCTCCTGTACAGCACCTGCGGATGATTGCACCCCAATCAATCAAAGTTTCATTCAGAATAATTAAAAATAGGGCTGTTAATCATTTTATGAAAATAAAATTAATTACATTACAAGTCCATCAATTAGACCCATTGCAATTAGTCACATTCTAGCTGAGAAAAGCACCCTAACTAATACAATTCTAAGACATCACATTTATTGTAGCATTAACAAACATACCAGATTCTAAAATAATTTTTTTCTCCTTATTTTTATTAATTACACTGAATTCATACATCAAAATGGACAGCCCCAATAAAAAATGAAGCAGATTTTTGTAAATGACCTGAATCAAATAGTGCAAAAGCCACAGCCACAAAGCTAGAATACTATGGGTGGTTACCAGGGTGTTGCTAGGTGGTGTTCTGAATACCAGGGTATCCAGGTCCCTAAAAATGGCCCAGGTTCCTCCTTCAATACAAGCTTATTTTATCACTGACACAAATCAGAAAAATAACATATCTCTTCTCAAAAAGCTGAATGATTTGAGGCATCATTCATGTGTGTATCAGTTTAATATTTAGGGAAAGTAGTTCTTTAAATCTCTAAATCTCTATCCCTAAGTATAAGCAATAGCAGCGACGTTTGCTCAGCAAGAAGCACTAATGATGTGAGAGCGACATATGTATACAACCATGAAAGGAGTTAAACATAGGTGATGCCCTGTTATTCTAGATAATGTTTACTGATGCTAATGGCTAGTGCTTTTCTCCTGAGCTTCATGACTGTTTTCCCTTGTGGGGAAATTAGCTTTGTGAGAGCTGTTAATTGCATGCATGTGTAATTAAGAGAGAGGTGGAATGAGACATGAAATAGCATATGCTGTGCCCTTATCTATCAAAACACACAAATGAATGGTTTTCGGGCATGTAACGGCCATATCTTTGTAGCTAAATTATTGCACCCGACAACCCTTGTTATGTATATCAATAGTATCAGATGCAAATATGCAATGCAGTTCTTGTCGTCATTGTTTGGCTCACAATGGAGTAATGGAGATGCCTGCATGCTAAAGGAAAACAATGAATTGCCTCCAGTAAAACTCTCATAAAATATCCTAATGCATTTTTCCCGGTGCAAGGAGATAATGTCACTCACTATGTATCCGGTGACCTCAGATTCAGTTTCGAGAGCGATGACGGGATCCCACTGAAGCACGAGCTGAGAGCCAATCAGATTCCACTCTACATTCTGAGGGGGCTGTCCTGGCGCTGAGGTTTGAAGAAAGAAAAGGTTACAATCAATTGTGTTATTGCATTCAATAACACAAAAATATTTGACAAGCAGCAAGGGAAGATATTTTAGCTTAAATCCATTGCTAATTAAAACCGTTTCTTTCATAGACGGACTTGGAAACTGTGATTCACACCAATTAGAATTGATTTTGGTTTTAAGCCTCTACAGATATATCTCAGACAGTATCAAACTATGGAGGCTTAAAACCAAAATCTTTTTGTTTTTTCATTCTGTGTCTAATACTGGCTTTAATTTAGCTTCCAATTTTTGTGAAAGCAGTTCAGCCCTTTGGGTCAATTTCTGCTGCTTTTAAAAGATTTATAAATAAACATGACTTGACTTCATTTGACTACTACAAAAATAGATGGTTGAAAACTCCTTCAGTTGGGGAAAAAAAAAACACCTTCATGTCACAGCAGTTTCTGTGAACGGTTTCAACAACACAAAAGAATTTTACAAGCAATGTGTAGACTTAGTGAGCTGTCCAAAAGTTATATGTTCTGAATATTTCACAAGCATAACTCACAACACAATTCTGCTAGTTTATCTACTACTTGGTGCCTCAAGCAAAAATGTCTTTGACAACTTTGAAAGATTGCTGAATCTTTCAACTGAATGTTAAGGGAGTTTATTTCTGCAGCAGAGTAAAGAAACAAAAAGTTAATTTTGAGTGAGAAGTTTAAAAAAACGAGGACCTGTTATGGGGGGTTGGGTGTTTGTCTAAAGGATACAAGTGTTCATGCTTGAACGTTCAAAAACACCTTATTTTCACATATTTTACATTGTTGCAGCACCTCTCTTCCCAGTCTTCCAGTAACACTCTATTTAGTTCCAGTCTCTATAAAGCCCCTCCTTCCAAAAAGCGCAATGTGCTCTGATTGGTCGGCTGGACCAATGTGTTGTGATTGGTCAACCACTTTGAGCGTGTTTCAGAAAGAATAACTCCCTTCAGAGTGGACTCTGTAACTTTGCAGACCTTTTTCATGCTCAAACAGCAACATTACACACTAAAGACAGTTGAAAATGTAAAAAAAAAGCATAATAGCATAACATAAAAAATAAATACATTCACAACTGTGAGATATAAAGTTGCACTTTATTTATTTTTATTCTGGCATTGAAATCATTGCTTCCACTGAACCTTCCAACAGTGAATATTTTATCAACATTTTCGTGGATGAGTACATTACATCTTCCAATTAAAGACGCAAACATTGAATAAATGTCTAAACATTTTTGAGATGGACAGAGTACTCACGTGGTTTTTTGGTGGTAACATTGACAGGTACAGACTGGGGGCCAGTTCCCGCAGTATTGAAGGCACACACCGCTAGGTAATACGGAGTGTTCCCCTGCAGGCCACTGACATTCACTGCCTTGTAGTTTCCAGTGATCCGCACTTTACCCACTGTATCCGGCTTGGTGTCATCTTCCCAGTACACCACCTGTTCGCCAGGACACACAACAAGGGCATTTTATATATCCTTGACTATGATTTTACATGTAAACAGCTCTCTGCCAATACAATTGCTCACCCACTGTGACCCTAAACATGCAGATTTTTCACAAAGTGCTAATATGCAAATAAGAGTTTTTGGCATGTTCATTTAACTCAAACAATTGCTAACTTACAATCTTAAATATGTGAATTGGGTCTGCAGTGTCAGATCAGGAATATCAGGAAAATATACAATGTAAAAGCCAAGATTTTTTTTAAATCTGCTGCCAATGAAGGTGAGACATGATATGCACAAAATTCATTATAGTCATTACACTCAGCATGAGACTTCTAATGAGTCTTTCAAAATGACATGGTTTCATGAGATTTCACGATATTTGACTTAATTTTCGCCATTCACTTCATTCAGCTCATCATTTGTGTCTGTTCGGCAGCTTGCAAGCTTTAGAACATATCTCTGGCTGTCTGGAAATATGATATTTTTGTACAATTGTATGGAGATTCTCTTGAGGATATGAAATTTCAATTAACTTTTAGCTGTGTGCTAGGTGAAAAACAATTAGATAGCGGAAATGAAATAATCAATTATTAACCTTGAGTCATATATAATATCAATATTGAGGCATTAAGCATTTGATTAAATAATAATGAGATTCACCTAAGGGAGGAATATTTCTAAATGCTTTCTTTTCTACTTTTTGCTCTCTGAAAGTGTATTTGCAGGGTGTTGCAAATACAGCAGGGTTGTGCATTATTCAGACTTTAATTGAGTTCAGTTATTGAGGCAGTAAATTTAAGTTGCAGAATTTAAATTCAAAAATTGAAAGCAAGGAAGTATAACTAAACAAACTCAATGAAAGTCATATGACTATATTTCATGTACAGAATTTTTTGTTTACACTAGTGTTAAAAAGTTGGGAGTCAGCAAGATTTTTAAATATTTTTGGAAGAAGATTCTGAGCAAATTTATTTGATTAAAAATACAGTAAAAAAAGTAATATTGTGAAATATTATTACAATTTAAAATATTATAAAATGTAATGCATTCCTTGATGGAGCTGAATTTACAGCATCAGGACTCCAATCTTCAGTGTCACACGATCCTTCAGAAATCATTCTGATATCATGATTTGGTGCTCAAGAAATATTTCTCATAATCAATGTTGAAAACATTTTTTAAAAATCTTTTCAAAACTGATATAATGCATATTCGACTAATCAACTATTCAAACTAATGTGTTTAAACAACTTTCAGTTGTTACATAATATTTCAAAGTGTTTAAATTAATTTTTTGACTTTTTATATCAGGCGGCACAAACAAATTATTTGTATGTACTGTGGTTGTACCACCTGACATGGAAAGTGATAAAATAAAATATGTATTATTTAAATGTAGTAAAAATTAATTCAATTTCTTTTTAGAATAAAGTGATATATGTCATGAATTTATCAAATTATTTTAAAAGGAAATAAATACATAACTTTTGTAGATCAAGGAAGAACACTTCATTTCCTAGAAGGCATTACATGAGTTGAATTACTTTGATCATAAGAATAATCATATATAAATTTCCAATTTCTGTTATTCCAATTTTTTTTCCAATTCAGCTTGCTGTGGGTGTGAATGCAATGAATGAAGTCATGAATTGAAAAGTAGCATTAAATTAGAAAAATGCAAAATAAATGCATTCGCATTAGTGGTCTCAGACTGGAGTTCACTGTTTGGTTTTGTGCATGAGGAAATGCAGTGATGGTTTAAACAGGAATTTTCCATTTCAAATATTGCAGGTGCTTCAAAGGAGCACATATAAATGGTATATACGGCACAGAACGCAGTTCCTTGATCCACGCTGCTTTGATTTGGTCTTTCAGTCCTCGCTAACCAAAGACGAGACAAAAATAAAGCCTAAAAAGTTTTCTTTTTTTCCCCCTCATCGAGAATCCAGTGACATGATAGCTCTATTCTTTCCAGACAATATGGCAGCTACCATGGCAACGTGTCGGTTTTGTGCCTCAGGGCAGGGGTGACAGAGATGGAGAGAGTGGCTTGTGAGAAAGCGAGACTCTCTTTGCATTCTTGAAAGGCCAGTGGAGAGCTTTCATCCAGCTTCTGAGAGACGCACACATTTAACAAAGCGTTAGCACAGTCTAAATACTGGCATTCTTGATGTTTGAGGAGGCATGGGAGAGGTGAGAAGCACTTTTAATAATTGCTTGAGATCCGGATTGCATTATTACAGAGGAAACATGACATTCAACACAGCGAACGGCAAGACTATGTGAATCAAACCTCATATCCGAGAACTCTTTCAGGGGTGGATGGAATCGGCTCCCAGGTAACTTCAATGTCGGCCGCCGACAGACTTTTTGCTGACACTCTCTCTGGCGCTATGCTCGGCACTGCGAAGGAACAGAGAAATGTTGAGGCTCTTATTCAAAAAGCTTTACACAGCCAACGAGGTGAAATTGGATTAAGTCAGAGAATGAAGCCCCGGTCTCACCTGAGAGGGGCCCTACTTCATTTTAATGGGAACTGTGACTGACAGAGAAGGAGACAATCTGCTGGGAAAATTCAATTAACACTCTAGCACATGAATAGGCCTGTAAGTGTCTAGCAGGATTTGTTGCAACCTATAGCAGCAATACCTAATATAAGGTTGTCATTCGCAGCTTGAATGAGGGAGGAGGGGCGAAAGCGGTCTCAATCAACTTATTCCATCATTCTCATTCAAGGTCACACCTGTATGCACGAAGGGAGGGAACCGAGAGTGTTTGAGAATGTGAAGGGACTACTGCTGAGTTGGAATGTGTTCCTAATATTTTAGCTCCACAGGACCACACAATGTATCGCTGACTGGCCGATCTTACTATTTCTGGTTGATTAGGCCAGTATGGAAATCAGATAACATCAGGGCTTAGACTATGAGGCTTATACATAGGATTAGCGATTTGGGCTAATTGCACTGTTTTGCTGTTATTTTCTGTAGTAAATATTACTATTTATAATTTTAATAATGGTAAACTTAATGTAGTGCAGTTCCTCTCTTAAAGGTAGGGTAGGCAATTTTTTTTCAGAAACACTTTTTGTTATTCTGATTAAAACACTCTTCTCATCCTGATAGCAATCAATAATAGAAGTGGACAAAATATTACAAAAAATGTGCATCACACGTCAGTGCGTTCCATAAATTCAGGCTATGCAGAGGTGTAGACAGAGAGTCGCAGAGTGCCACAAACAAACAGCAACCGCCTTTTACAGTTCAATATTATTGTAATGCTATGTGCTTTGAGACATTAGGTAATTTAATGCTGTCTACAATGACACTTTGCTGAATCTGTTCTGGCTGTGCGCAACCTGCACGTTCTTGTGCTTTGGAGAACCCTCTGAAGGGAGGGTGGGATCTAAAGTTTTCACAGCTAGCTTGCTATACAACTACTCCTTTTATTATAATCCCCATAAATCTTAAACAAGACTCTTCAAAAGAGCTGTTCCAGATTTCCTACTCTTATTAGGGGGAAGCCACGTCCATGACTGGCGACGGAATCGCCTCTATTAGCATAGCACCTCCCCTAAATGAGCTGTACACAAGCCGCCATGTTTATTTCCTCACCAGAGGATTTAAAATCAGTATTCAAGTGAGAAATTTATTCTTATTAAAGCTACTAAAGTCATTTAATCAAGAGAAGTGAGTGATTTTCTGTTTTCCTTTTGTTTTTTGGTTAATATTAAGAGCATATACAGCAGTAGGTAGCCTATTGTATATTACGCTGCTGCCTGTTGTCACTTTAATACACATATCTGATGTACACATGCAACTCCTTTCCCTGCTGTTTACGTTCACAGACATAACCGACTGTGTTTGTGAACTTTGTGTGTATTTGATAGTTTAAGTGCAATAAAACGTGCAAGAGAAATCAGTTTAATACTCGCAGGATGCGGTATCTGACAGACAGCTTTCTGTGTGCGTGCTTTGGATGCGTTTGCTCAGAAAACAATATAGCAGAAGATTAAACTGTTTAAACATATGCAAATAAATAACTTTCATGATGGCGAAGAACTGCAATGTCGTGTGAGCGTGGTCGCGATAAAGATGATAATCAAAACCAAAAACCAAATGTTTTCTTCGCTTTTAGCATCTGATGCACGAGGCTCTTCTGGAAAGTGGGATGGGGAACAGCACCTCATTTGCATTTACATGCACAAAAACAGCATGTTTTTTCTTTTGAAGGTGGCGTTTATAACATGGTTTACTATGGGGTATTTGAGCTGAATATTAAATCTTGTAAAAAGGGGTATAATTACATTTTATATAATGTGAATACTACTGTCTGTACAAGAGATTGGAAAAATAATAATTACATTATTTGAATGATTTTATATGTTAAAATAATTCTAACATTGGCCATCAGATTGTTATCTGTCATAAATGTATAATTAAGCAACCTTAAGTAATTACCAGTTGTTTTTATCACTTGAAATCTGTAAAAATATGGTTAAGAATGAAGTTATTCTATGCACATGTGTTTGTGATTGTGAGTGTTGATGTACACAAATCCAGCTCTACCTTCCTCTGCGGAGAACACTGTTGCAATAGTGCTGAAAGGTCCTTCTCCGCGGTTGTTGAACGCTCCCACTTTGACATTGAATGGCGAGAACGGTGGAATGGTATCATTGCGGAAAACGTAGCGGGTGACGCTGGGTGCTGAGATCACAGCGCGGGTCCAAGTGACCATGCCCACTGGCCGGAAAGCAATGATATATCCGAAGCCCTCTCCATTCTGCAACTCCTCTGGAACAGGCTAAGAGTGGAACACAAAACTATAGTGATATTAAAACAAATTGAGGTCAACACACCCACTGACCCACATGACAACAGGGCTTTATTAGCACTTTTATAGAGCACTTTCTTTCTCAAGTCTTTTCTAATTGTAATTAATATGCATGCAAGTTTCATGACCTTATATAAGCAGAAAGACTATATGTAACATTTAAAGGACTTAACTTACCTTTAAAAAGCGAGATGGTAATAAATATGGTTAAAAAAACAACAACAACAAAAGTTTGGGGTTGATACGATTTTTAATGTTTTTGAAAGTCTTTTATGTCTACCAAGACAAAATTTTGTTGATTAAAAATATCTGTTTTCTAGTTCAATATAATTAAAATGTAATATATTCCAGTGATGACAAAGCTACATTTTCATAATCATTGATCCAGTCTTCAGTGTCACATGATCCTTTGGAAATCATTCTAATATGCTAATTTGCAGATCAAGAAACATTTATTATTATAAACAATGTAGAAAACTGTTGTGCTGCATAAAGTTGTTTTCACTTATTTGAAACCATTTCATTTCATTTAATTTCGTTCTTAATTAAAAAAAAAAAAAAAAAATCTTGCTGACCCCAGTTTTGAAAGCTAATGTACATATTCAATGAGAGTTAGATGTCAAAACTGATTGGTTAAGCAGCATTCCAAATGTATTTTACTGTTTGTATCACTCTACTTCGACCGAAATTGCTATTTCGTCAATCCACTCCCTATTGGACCAGGATAGTTACAGAATAGTATGCAAATATGGCCCTTCATCATGTGTTAGTATTTAGGTTAGCTTAAATGCACTAAATCACTGCTACAGTTCACAAAAAGCTTTGAAAGTCAAATGCAGCAGCACATTTCTGCTGCATTTCTTATGCCCAACAGCAATATCATGTCAGACTTTTACCCTTCTGAACCATTACTTCCTCCATGATGTATCTGAACAGAAAGAAATCTATTTGCAGGGAATATAAACTTCAAAGAAACTCTGTGGCCCTGAGTTTACTTCCATTTGAAGGAGAAGCAGTAAAGTCTGGAGTCCAGAGGCCAGGAGGGAGGGGTCTTGGTGCAGGCAACGATCATAAAATGGCTACATTTCATTCTACACAATTAAGCACCGGCATTTAGCCCAGGCTGGCCAAGGTAGCAGTAAAATCTGACAAATGACTTACCTCCCATGTTATCACTAATTCCGATTTGGTACCTCCTCCGCCTCCAACATCAGTGGGAGCTGTGTCAGGCACTGTGGGCAAAAACCCAAAGAAGAGATTAAAACGCTGCCGGCAGAGCTCTGATTGGGATTTTTCATTGCAAGTTTGAGCATTAAAAGTGTATTTAAATTTTCCTCACATAAATACTCTAAACCATCACTCTCACAGAGGTTGTACTTTCTTTAAACCATCCCCAGAAATTTGTTAATAAAATAATGCACAGGTTTGAGAGTTGCATGTGGAATAAAAGTGATGGATGTGACAGATGACAGGAGAATTGAGGATGTATGGTTTGCTCCAGTGCTTTCAATTTCAGTGCCTGTCTGAAATAAGGCAAAGAGAGTCTCACACTAGCATACTCACTAGCATCTTCTGTTCTGATCTTGGTAGATGGGGGACTGGGCTCTCCCATCCCGACACTGTTACTGGCCAAAACTCTGAACTCGTATTCCACCCAGGCGTTCAAACCCACAACGGTTGCAGTCAAAGTGTTCCCGTTGATCACCTCTGGAACTGAGGACAAGAAAAACAGTAAACAGTGAAATACAATGTCAACTAACTGAAAAAAAATAAGTTTAAGCACTAAAATTCCTGACATTAAAACTGACAACAAATATTATATACACTGTAGGTATTTTATAAATTATATACACTTATTACTATTGTTAAAGTCTACAGTAGGTCTAAAAATACAATTATATAAATCCTAATGTATAAAGAACAATTACAAATAAACTAATAAACAAAATACATATAATAAATTAAAAAATAAGAAAAATGACAAAAGCACAACATTTCAAAAACTAAAAATAATATATATATATATATATATAATAAAATAAATATACATAATAAAAATCTGCATAAAAAACTTCAAATAAATAATTTAAAAAAGTTTTTAATTTAGTATTTTTAATTTATTCAGGTGCTGATCACTGAATCAAAAGCAGTTTACACACAGATGGGTGATGTACCTGTGTCGACAGCTTGCCAGCCGACAGTAAAGGGAGTCCTGCCCTGGATGACATATCCTGTAATGGGACTTCCATTGTCCTGGCCTGGGCTCCAGGACAGCTGGGCCGTGCTGTCTGTGACCTCCTCCACCACAACCAAGTCTGGGGGGCTGGGGGGACCTGACTCAATCACATAGCCCATAAGGACTTGAATTAATTAAGAGCATTTGATTATACTCCACACCTGCTCAAATGTTACATTCGGCCCATGCATTGTGCATATTGATGACTTGGAAACTGCCTCACTCTGATAAGAAGAATAGTATTTGTTTAGGAGAGTGTGTTCTAAGGTGTTAGACATGGCAATCAGTTTGTGCTTGTGCATGCTTGCATCAGTTTTAGCAAGGGCAACAAGTTGTGTGTATGTGTGCACGCTTGTATATGCGTGACTAAATGATTCACATTTCTGCTCCAAATAACTCTCTGCCATTTAAATGTTTTCTCTTCATTTGCCCTGCATTCTGGGGCCCGTCGTGTTGCTTAGCCGATGTGTAAATGAGCCAATTAAAGACATCCTCTATGATAAACAGCTCCTCTCCAAACACCTGGGACAGAACCGTGATGTGTAATGACCATGAATACCAATGTGACTCACAAAAACACAGCAGCGAAGACGAGGCCCCATAAAACATCCCAAGTGACACATTTAGCACTTTCTGAACTCTTGCTACATTAGCAGTGCCCTTTCATTGAAATACACACCTCGCAGGAAGCTCTTCACTGTGGAAAACTGTAGTAAATATACTGTATATAACAATGAGCGCAGAAAGCAAATATTGTGCATGTGGACATATAAGCCGAAGACAATTTGTTCCTACCTTTAACGACTAATATTGCATCAGTGGATAAGCTCTCGACGTCTGTGTCAACGAGGCAAACGTATTTCCCACCGTGATTAAGCTGGATGTTTCTAATCATAAGATCACCGGAAAAGCTCTGTTGGAAAAGTGGAAACACGATACAAAGATTACTGCTTTAATAATTAATCATGTTGTTATTGCACAAGACACCAAATCCAGTCTCTAAAGATAAACACTAGTTTTTAAAAGTGTGATGCCTTATCATTCATAACATCATAACATATTTCATGAATTGAAACATAACCTCAAAGACTGCATTTTTTTGGGGGGCTTGTGCTATTGAATTCTGACACTATTTCCAAAGATGAGGGAAAGAGATTTGCAAACAGGTACTACAAATCAAACAGGATTCGCAAATCTGACTTTTTTTTCTCAGAATTGTGATATTTAAACTCCAAACTTGACACTTTTTCTCAGAATTGCAAATTTATATCACAATTCTGACTTTTCCCCTTAGATTTGTGAGATATAAACTCGCAATTCTAAGAAAAAACATCAGCCTTTTCCCTCACAGTTGGACATTATAACGTAATTCCTGAGAAAAAAAAAAAAAAAAACTTCATTTATTTAAACTAGCAATTGCAAGTTATAAAGTCAGAATCTTTTTTTATTATAAATAAGTAAATAAATGCATGAGAATAAAAGTGTTCGCATTGAAGTCAAACTGCAAAAAACAAAAACAACAACAACAAAAGATGATTTATTCCCACATATGAGAGTAGCCCAGATCAGAATTGTAAATGTCATATTCAGTGATTTTTACTGTTTACAGGGTCATCCAAAAAAAACGATCTATGTCTCACACAGATTTGGGACACTTGCAACTACAGTATTATCATAGCTTGAGTAACAGAGAGCCTGTTTTCAACAGCAAAATATTCTAGTATACCATTTTATTATGTAATTATCACCAAAATAGAGCTGAGGCAGGTGTACTGATGTTCCCTGTCATGCTATCTGCAGATTTATGCATACTCAGACACTCATCCATCCCTTTAAAATGGCTGCTGTGCTCTTGAGATACATGTGGACCTAAATAAACAGTCTCAGTGACTAGCCTCCGGGATTCACTCAGATCCAGCTCTCTCAGCCACACAGGAGCTCAGTAAAACACACACACTGTGGCTAATTGGCAAGACGATACTAATTATTCCACAATTACATAAGCCAGGACCAGGTAAATGAACAAAGCACAAGCAGAGTGAGAGTGAATGTTGTTACAGATAAGCACACGGCACAATAAAGTCATAAACACTCTGCATTTCTGGTACAGACATCATTTTAAATGAAGACGCAGCTAAGAATATGACAGCACAGCATGCAAAAGAAGAAAATTAAATTAAGATTTAATGACTTCATTTGACAGGGTTTTCTGATTGAACGCTGTGGTTTTGATGAATTGACATTGACTAAAAATAAATAATACAATTAAAAAAATAATTATTTTATTTATACTACTTTTCCTATTAAAGATAATGAAACTCCAAGATTGCAGACACAATACATCTCTGTGCTACTCCCTGGCTTTCAAAAAAAAAAAAAAAAAATATATATATATATATATATATATATATATATATATCCAGAAGTTCATACAAGCTAAATCCTGCATATCACAATGATGTCTCTAGTGGTCTACAAATCCCAAACCACAGACCACTACAGTAAAAGTACATGGAAGTGATGCACTCCACGCTCTAAAAACGGCACCAGTTGGGACCACACTCATGTTTGACTGTGGTTTCCTCTCAATCAAGTTTAATTCCCAGGAAAAAATGCCTTAAACCTGCTATTCACGTTCAAGGCCATCAATGGTCTGGCCCCGGTCTATCTTGCCGATTTAGTAACAGTCTATCAACCACCCAGAACTCTCCGCTCCTCTGAACACACCTCTCTGGTCACTCCAAAATTCAAATATAAAAAGTTTGGAGGCCGGTCATTTGCTGTCCAGGGCCCTTATCTGTGGAACGCTTTACTGACATTTCTGCGAAGCATCACCGTGTTGAGTGTTTTTAAATCGCAGTTGAAAACACATCTGTTCAGACAAGCTTTTAACACTTAAACCTCTGACTTTAATTGATATTTCTGTTTTATTTTCTGTTGTCTATTGATGCTTTTACTGGAAAGCGCCTTGCGCACCTTTTGGCTGTTGTAAGGCGCTATACAAATAAAATTTGATTGATTGATTGATTGATTGATTAAACTCAATCAATATCAACAAGAGAGCGCTTTCAATGGTTAGACTCCAAAATTTCAGGATTGGATGGGAAGACTGCAGAGCAGGTTATGTTTAATTATGGTAATGCACTCATCAGAGGCTGCTGAGACGGAAGGAGTAATCTTTGGGAGCAGAGAAAGTGTGAATCCGTGAAAGCCATTTCTCATTATAACCCACATCTGCACGTGTCAATGTCATGTGTAATTGCCCTTGAGAGAAACCCATGTATGAACTTTACGCAGCCACCATCACATGACAATGAAAGGCAGGGACTGACTGTGAGTTTGAGAGGCCGGAATCAAGATCATGATAATTGGCTCAAGGGGTGCGGAAAGTAAATTAAGAAAGAAAAGAAAAAAATGTATTTATTTTATAATAAATTATATTTAAAAATGTATTTTCAAATAATATGATTAATATAATATAATATAATATAATATAATATAATATAATATAATATAATATAATATAATATAATATAATATAATATAATATAATATAATATAATATAATATTATAAACCTTTTCAGAAGTTATGATTTGCCTACTAAATGATCCATCTAAAGGCCCCCTCGGACAGGCAGGCTCTATAGGTTCTGTTCTTTTCAAGAACCTTAATCTGCACTTAGGTTTCCAATCTTAGAGTGATCCTTGAATGAAAAAAGCTGTTTATTATTCAGTTCAAACCTCTAGCCAACCAAGAAAAAATTTAAACATTAAAACTAAAACAGTAAAATGGAATGTGACACAACACAAAGCATAAGGCATTTCTTATAAGGCAGGATTCCATTTCATTGGAGTTTTGCTGCATAAGGAATGGTCACCCCTGAGATGTAAAAAGTCCTGTGAAAGTCCTACATAATGGTGAGGGAGTTGGGCTTGTAATCAGAAGGTTGCCGGTTCGATTCCCACGCCGGCAGGAATTGAAGGTGGAGATTGTGAATAAACAACACTCTCTCCACCTTCGATACCATGACTAAAGTGCTCTTGAGCAAGGCACCTAACCCCTAATTGCTCCCCGGGCGCTGTAGCAATAGCTGCCCACTGTTCCGGGTGTGTGTTCACTATGTGTGTGTGTTCACTACTCACTGCTGGACAAATGCAGAGCACAAATTTCAAGTATGGGTCACCATACCTGACAATACGTCACGACTTTCACTTTCAATGAAATGACCCATAACAAGGCAAACGGGTTTTTTAGTTTAATTCAACTGATGATCACAAAACAAAACAACAAAACAAACAAACAAAACTCATCTAACTTTGAATTTGTTAAGAAATTTCAACATGCAGTTTATTGTACAGATTTCTCCTGCCAAACACCTTGTTCTTCATTAAAAGGATTAATATTCTACACATTTAGAGATTAGTTTTTTTTATGAAACTTTTATTAATTTAGTCATTCATTTTAGACCTGCTCGCTACTGTACCTTTAAAACTTGTTTGCAGTCAAGTCTTCATAAATGATTTGTGAATTATGTCTACACAGTACATCACCCCCCCCCCCCCCCAAATAGCAAGGAAAATCTTGTTTTCCAAGATATGTTCCCTATAAATGTTTCATGTTTGGAGGTGGTGGTGTGGGATTAGGGTGCTGAGGTTGCAATATTGCTTTAAAACCACAATACTCACCCTCCTACTCGCTCGAAGTGGTCCACATCTTGATGGAAATCGATGGGCTGACCATTGAAGGCCCAGGAGAACGCCACGTCCAAGGCAGGATCAGCAGTCACCTGGCAGGGTAGCACGATGCTCTCCCCCACAGTGATTTCCGTGCTGCTGGGGCCCTGGCTGATCCTTGTGGGCTCTATTAGTTACAGTGCCAACACAGTCTGTCAGTTTAGCTGTGGGACACAAACTAAAACGCGAGAACTTCTTCTGTGACCAGGCAAATAACAAGACAATCACTCTCTTCCAAAAACCTAGAGAGCTGCCTCTGAAAGCAGCATTTTAAGACAACATGCTCCCGACACAAAGGCTGTTCCAAAAGGATAGGCTGCATAATTATTCTGCATTATAATTTGCACTGCAACATTCTCGAAAAAAAGTAGTAATATTAATAATTTCATGATTTCAAACGAATTGAGACTAATGTTAAATCTAAATATACTAAATAATGAAATGTATCAATAAATAATATTTCAAAATAGTTAAAAGTTACCCTTTTAACCCTATGCAAATAATACACTAATAAATTCAATGATTTATAATATAAGGCTTGTTTGGATGAGCCGCATTTGAACTGTTAAAATAAAACAAAACAATAAAACAAAACAAGACTAAAATTATATTGAGGCCATAAAAAAATATTCTATATTTCAAAAATATTAAATATATATTCAATAGGAAACATTTTCTTATAACATATGATATAACATAAACCATTTTTAAATATTTTATCTACAGAAAGGAAAAAATTCAATAAGAAATAACTGTAAAATTCTTAATTCTTCAGTTTATACCATTTAGAAATTTTGAAAATTGTTTTTCAATCATTATTTAGAAATGAATTAAAATATGTTGTGATTTTGTGATAAAACAAAACTTCCTTCAAAAGAAATTGGAACAATATTTTACCTATATAAAATATATTAATTAAAATACTGTACAATAGGAATATAAAAAAAATGATCGGCGTGGTAAGAATGACCCTATTGTAATTATTATTATTATTATTATTAATATAAGTATTGAACATCAGTGTCTTCTATTGCTATAGTTCAACAGTAGACCACTCGATGCTGAGGGTTAGCAGTTTTAGCACAACCTGCAGTGGTTTATTGCTGTAATAAATAATCTTAATTTCTAGGTGCTATACTTAGATTTTTGGCTGCTGTCTTTCCATATGGGGACTATTAATTTGAGAAGAACATAAAGTGGATTTTAATAAGAGCCAAATGAATTGGCAGCATGTCTACTGTGAACAGAATACAGTTGAGTGAACTGAAGGCACTTTGTAAGGGAAAGGTCATTTTAATTAAATTACATTAAGGGGGTCAACTGCTGCTGCATGGGAAAAACATAATGAGTGAAAAATACAAGGACGAGAAGAAAGAAAAACCCAACAAAAGACATATAGGCTCACACAGAAGCCTCAATGGTACACAGCTAATGAGTTTCTTCTGATTTGCCATGAAAATACTGCTGATTAAACCCATAACCTATGTAATGAAGAACAAAAGTGAGGAAAATTATTCATCCTATAGCTTAATGAGGAGATAGCAATCCACATGGATAATGACCGCAGCAATTAAGGATAACCTTAACAATGAGTAATTAGCTTAACATGGACTGGACTGTATGGAAGATTGAAGCAAGAGGGCATATGAATTAAATAGAACGCTAGAGAAGAATATGTTATATCTCCACAATTTAGACAGCTACCTTAAAGGGCCAGTTCACTCAAAAAGAACACTTCATAGACTCAACTTCATGTTGTTCCAAATGTGTGTGATTATATTTCTTCAGTGAATCACAATAGAAGAAATTAAGACTGTTCATCATACAATTACAGTAAACAAGGAAAGGCCACATAAGCATTAAAGGTGCAGTAAACGATTTCTAAGAAACGCTGTTGATTTGAAATCAACTCCAACAAACACACTACTACCTGCATTGCTCCACAAACTACATGAACACACAATGCAAGAGTTTTGCGCTTTATCAAAGCTGAAGCGAAGCTTTGCGAAAAATGAAGAGAAGATGATGAACAAAATATGAGCACACAGTACACAGTATATGCAAGCAAGAGTTTGTTTTTAGTCACCTGATTGTAACGCATCTTTTTCCAGTGATATTCCTCTAACCTTTTGTCTTTTGTTATGTCTCTCAACCATCTCTCTTTCTACAGTCTTTCTTCGAATCTCACTCTTGCTCACTCTCTCTTCTCCCCCATCATGAGTAGACACGCCCCCTACCGCTGATTGGATACAAGCGTGTTGTGGTGCTCGGTCCAATCCACTTTCAACAGCATTTCTCTGAAATAGCTTATTATACCTTGACTTGGAAATCGAAACCATAAGTTTGTTGTTGTCAGGGCCATGCTCTACTGGACATCTACCTTGAATGATTCATTCAAGTATTGATGTTCGATTTGTGATTCTTGATTGAGTCAAATCTTACCAATGAATCAGTTTATGTGATTCACAAAACTGAATGATTGGCTCACAAATCTGACTTATTCGGTTCTCGAGTTCAACTCAACACCCAATTACCTGTTTCACAGTTCGTAGCTCAGTTAGTAGTAAACAAAGACATATCGATTTGAAATACAATTCATATGGACTACTTTAATGATACTTTAAAGTGCTTTTGCGTTCTTTTATGAATCTTTAACAGCTCCAGTCACAATTCGCTGCATGAGAAATAAAGCACAGTCCATTCTTTATATTTTCTCCTTTTGTGTTAACTATTCCTTAAATAGGAGTTTGAAAAGATCTCTTAAAACTTTTAAACATAGAGACTTGACAACAAAAGCTATTTGTCTTGAAATAAAGTAGCGGCATTGTGTAAGACTTCTCAGTCTGCTTGATTATATATATATATATAAAAAAATCTCATGCTTTGTGATTTTTTGACTTGAAAGGCTGACAGCAGTGACAACGTAAACTTAGAAGAATGGAGCTGTCAATTGGCTAATACATTTCTTGAAACAGCTGAAGCAATGCATCATGATATGTGCCAGATGTGGCATTTCATTCAAAGCTAATCATAGTTAAACCATCAAGAATACAGTATCTGAGTCAACAATAAGAGTGAACTGGACTGCATATTGTTTGCACAGCAAAAATAAAGCTGTTATTCATCCAAAGCTACTTTAGAGCTTAAAGATAAATGTATGTATATCAAAAGAATCCCACAATGTTTTGAGACAGATGAATCAGCTTTTTTTTCCAACAAAGAAATTACATTATGTCTTTGCTTGAAGAATAATTTCTTTTCTTTTTTTGTTTTTTGCTATTTTTTCATTGTAATGAAGAATAGAAAGGGGCAAGTAAATGATAGCACTAAACCACTTTTATCTAGAAGATAAAGCACAATGACTCACCTGTGATTATCAGTCTTCCTGTTGTGCTAGCTGTGCCAAACTGATTCTTAGCGATGCACGTATAACTACCTCCATCTCTCTTAGTTACGTTGGCAATCTTAAGAGTTCCATTGGGGAAGAGGGAAATCCTTGAGAAAATTGGATAATTGATTAACATCACAAAAAAAAAAAAAAAAAAAAAAAATCACATGGCAAAAGTCTTCTACGTGATTAAATATAAACTCTAAAGCTAAATACCTTTCGCTTCTTTGCAGTATCTCAGTCCCTTTTTTCCACAGGCTAATGGCTCTGGGTGAAGCATGTGGCCTGCAATCTAAGCTAACGTCACTACCCGAGCGAGCCTTAAGCACTCGGCTCAAAGGATTCTGGGAGAAGCTGGGAGCAGAGGCTGTAGGAGACAGAGAGATTTGGTCCTCAGACTCACATTCAATGGAATCTGTGATGAACAGCAAATGACGTTCAAAAAGCCTCTGGCAAAAAAAGGAAGAACGCCTTTTTGAAAAGTCTAAAGGACTTAACAAAGAGAGCTGTCCGCTTCCACTGGCTGCTTCTAGGCCATTTGCCTTTAACTAAACTTATATTTTACAGTGCCATTCTTTGTTCTATCTTCAAAAGACGCCATATATTTGAAACTGGGCTTGTATGAACAATACTGACCATTGTGTTGTGATTAAAATGAATACATCTCAGAATCAATATTGGGACACTCAATTACACAGATGTTTTCAGTGCTGCCTTGTAATTTGAGCTCGGCCTGTGACTACACAAAGTTTTATCAAATGAAGGATGGAGAGCAGGCAGTGGAAACACAGAGGTCGTACCAAGCACCATCAGTTCGGCGCTGGAATAAATGATGCCGTGCTTGTTCTCCGCCACACACTGATACATCCCGCCATCTGAGAGGTTTAGCGAGGAGATGGAGAGAGCGCCGTTCTCTATTTGTACTCGGCCCTGTAGACACAAACACAAACAATCACAGTAAAATGGTTGCTATGCGGTTGCTAGGGCATTGCTGGGTTGCTTGATTTCATGATTGCTGACTGGTCCAAGTTAAAAGAGACTGCCAAGTTTCTGTGATAATCTTGTCGCTAGATGTGGTTTGTTTCCCTCCTTCAGAGCAGGGTTATTATAGGAAACTAAAATCATTAAAAAAAAACCCCAAAAACAACAAATGTACAAAAATAACTAATACTAAAATAAAAATTAAAAATAAATAATAAATAAATAAAATAAATAAAAATACATTCATATGACAAAAACACAACAAAATTGCCAAAACTTAAAAAATGAAAATGAAAACAGAAATTCTAAAAATTAAAACTATAATATCATTTCAATGATACGAAAATGACACTGCTTTACTGTAAGTCTATGGGATTTTGTCTAAATGAAATTAAAAATAAAACAGATTTGAAAAGCTACAAATGAATTTATCCACTGCAACTTGAACACTGAACTATGACAATGGATATTCATGTTAAGATTTGACACAAATTACACATTTAAGAGTTATTAAATTATCTAAATGTAAAAATATGGGAACTGAGCAAGAAAAAATAAATATCCAATATCAGCAATTGTATCAATATCAACTACTAATAAAAAAAGGTAACAATTTACAATAAGGTCAACTTGTTAACATTAGTTAAAAATTAGTATTAATATGTATAGTGTAGTATTAATATTAGTATTAAATATGAACTAAACATGACCACATGACCAATAAATTTGTTATTGTATATGTTAATCTTTTTTAACTTTGAATAAAGCAGTTGATTGATTGTTCATGTTAGTTCACAATGCATTAACTAATGTTAGCAAATACAACTCTTGATTTTAATGATATATTAGTAAATGTAGCAATTAACATTAACAAAGACTAATAAATGCAGTAGAAGTGCAGTTCATGTTAACTAATATCGTTAACTAATGTACATTAATTGGAAAGTGTTACCAAAAAACTCAATATTGACCCATAACCAATATATTGTGCATCCCTACAATTTCATTGACTTGAATGATGGTTTTTTACAACATTGCTGCACTGCAAGTCTGTCGGGTTGAACATTTGAGGACAGGTTTGGAGAGGGTGTAAAAGGTTACAGAGGAGAAAGAGGGAAAAATGCTGACCCTCTGCTCCGATGAACAGAAAAGAAACGTTGAACATAACAGTGAAATACTAATGGCCAATTCATTTGGCATGGGCGCCCAGTCGGAAAAGTATGTGAGACAGGTAGGGAAGTGTTGAGCTGATGGTTCTGCTAATGGCATAGCAGACATTTAAGCCTATCGGCTGTTTTTAAGGGCTGAACTCAGCACAAAGAGTCACAAGGAGAGATTGACGTGATGTGTGATGGAAGGGAGGGGAGGAGGTGCGGGTCACTCTCGGCTTGAATGCAGGTCACATCTAATGGAGTCTTTCTCTTGCCTTATAACTGCTGATGTTTGTTGATGGGAGTCTCTCCTACTTAAACAGCTGTTGGCTTCTTTTTTACCTCGCTTTTATGTCAGCAATGAGAATTTATGTTTGCATTGACCTTGAACTACAGTAAGAGCAGCTAAAGCTTTCAGTCTCATTGTCTTTCAGAAGCCCTAAAGTACCTCAGATATAAGAGTTTCTCCATTCTTGAGCCAGCTGTAGGAAGGCTTTGGTTTCCCGTTGGCTTTGCACTCCAAAAACAGATTCTCCTCGATGGACAATGCTGTGTCGGCCATCGTTTGCAGCCAATGAGGTGTGGCTGTGGAGAGAGAGCACACTGATGAATCATACAATGGATAAAGGGTTGATGACAGACATATTCAACAATACACAAAAATGAAATGTTAAACTTGGGTATTAAAACCACCCACATTACCCAAGGCTAATGAATTCAAAGGCCTTGATGACAGAGACAATTAAAGTAAAAGTTCACCCAATAATGAAAAATCCATCATCGTTTTCTCACCCTACAAGTCATTTCAAACTTATAACCTTTCATCTGTGCAAAACTAAAGGAGATGCTAGGCTGCTCCTGGTCACTTTTTTCCATTCAATGAAAGCAAAGAACAGAATATACACCACCGTTCAAAAGTTTGGGGTTGGTATGATTTTTTTTAAATGTTTTTTGAACGAAGTCTTTTTCTCTGATTGTTTATATTGTATAAAACAGTTTATGTTTGAATATTTTTTAGGGCTGCAACAATTAATCGATAAAATAGATAATAATCGATAATGAAAATCATCGACAACGATTGTCATTATCGATTAGTCGGTCTGCCCACGTGCACGCTAAACGTTCGCCAGTATTGTCAAATTACAGCACTGAATAACGCATTTCTATGGACAAAATGCATTTAAAAACAGTGGAGGGAACAGAGTGAGCTGCTGCGGGAAAGGTGCGTGATCCAAACTGCCCAAAATATGAGAACTCTTTATTTGAAGCTTCAAGGTAATGCATTAGCTCCGTGTTTAACATTGCTTTCCCCGTCAGGCGCTTGACAGATGCGCGCGCGTCCTCAGCGCAAAACGTTCATTCTACGGCTATATCCTTATCAGTACATGTTTCAAATTCATGCGAGGATTTCTGTTTTGCATAAAGGTTTGTCCCGACAGTCTGCGTTAAACTTCAAACTTTACTTTACTGAATGAGCGCCGGCAATTAATTGAGACAATTAATGTTCAGCACAAAAATATTCATTTTTATTTTTCTGTAATGGTTAATACACCGGTATGTGTAAGCTGTTTAGTCACATTAGTATTTCTAATGCTAAAATATAAATATTGTCATCATGCATTTTCAAATGTACTTTTTTACAAGAAAGACAGAAAATTGGGCATCTTTTTTCAGATGCCCAATTACAGTCAATAACAGAGACTGTGGACAAGTACATGAAAACAATGCCAGCAAGAATGTAAGCTGTTATCAAAGCCAAAGGAGGCCAAACAAAATATAAAGTTTTTTTGGACATTGTGTTAATAATGACTTTTTGTCAGATCCCTAAAATATTTGTGTTTTCTTTTCTGTGACGGGTAGTCTAAAACATTAAGCACTGTATGTGTTCATAGCATTCATTTGGCACATTTGTTTGAAGAACATTGGGCAGCATGTGCAATAATGTGTTTTTTTGTCAATAAAATAAAAATTAGGATTTTTATCCGATTAATCAAAAATAATCGGCCAACTAATCGATTATCAAAATAATCGTCAGTCAGAAAATCAGAAATCGTTCAGAAATCATTCTAATATGACTACATTTCTTATGACCAGTGTTGAAAACAATTGTGCTGCTTAATGTTTTTTGTGGATACTTTTGATGAATAGAAAGTTCAAACGAAATAGTTCTGGCATGAAACTCTAGATGGAGCAGGCTGATAGGTCGAACTCATTTGGTAGCGATCACGTCATTTTTTACATAGCAGCTGATTGGTTGTTGTTGCATCTGGGGTAAATGAGCTGCGGCTCAACATTCAAACAAATACCGGTGTGTTGCCGATTGTAGTGTTCAGCACGCTTTCAGAAACCTTCCACCTTCCCCAGCTCCACCTGTATAGATCTGCTACGGGTTTAATTCGAGTTTCATATGCAGCAGCAGAAGGATCTTACATGCTCACAGCAATGTCTTCATAGATGTATTGGCAGTATCAAGTCTCGGTACTTGCTCTGCAGCAGCATAGCAGATCTTTTCCACCAAGACTAAATACATCAACATTGCCATATCCATAAACATGTCAATCTCGATTACCATACCAATTTCCCAAGAGTTGTCATGACAGACCAACATTCATTTTTGTATTAATTTTGGCTCAATGTCATACATTATTGCTGAATAAAAGTATTCAATTATTAAAAAAAAAACAAAAATCTTACTGACCCTAAACTTTTAAAAGGTAGTGCATATAATTTTTCGATGTTTACAAGGAAATAACAATTTTTATTTTTAAGTTTTAGTGCCTACCAGCACTTCCGACAAGTTGCATGTACGGAAGCCTGCCACGTCCTCCCTTCTTCAGGAACGCGTTTTGAACTGAGCATCGGGAGTATCTGCAGTTTTATTTTTCCAGTTCAAGCACTGGATCTATTCCTCCAAAGTTAGTTGCCTTACAGACAACAAATCCCATCCCACGTTCACCAAATTGCTCAAATCACACAGTGTGACCCATGAATTATTAATTATCATTATCAGAAAAGACTGCATTATGAGAATCACATAAGCCGCTTCACCACCTCCAAAAAGGCTTCCCATTCACCCATTCGCTAGTCTGTATAATACTAACTGCATGCTTGACGCTCCTATAAAAACAAACAATAGACGACCCATTTCACAAGAGCCATGTGAATATGAATCTAACTACTGAAGTGAAATGCGCAGTGAATAAGTCAATTCAATCACACTACGTGCACATGCTCTGCTCCGTGCTACAAATCCTTTGACCTCCTTCTAGAAGCTTTATTATCCTTTTGGCTGGCAAACACTCCAGTGCCACGAGTCTTGAGTTCAATTAACAAATTTGTATGATTGCATTTCTCTCCACAAATGTTAATTTAAAAAACCCTGGATAAGACCTATGAATCCTTTAAGACCAACACCAATCCAGTGCTTTTCCAACTGCTTGTTTTCTGCACTAAGTCAAATAGTGGAACAGGAAATCTACTTTGGAAAGGCAAACTTGCACTTTCATTTATCCTACAGAATTGTATTTCAGTTTCACAGCTTACGAAGCATACATTCGCGCAGTCTTTGCAAATACACAAAATCCAAAAGCAGAATAAAAAAAAGGTAATTGCGACAATTTATCTCACAATACTGACTTTTTTTCTCAGAATTGTGAGACATATTCCAATTGCAAGTTATAAAGTCAGAATTATGATATAAACACGCAATTCTGAGAAATAAAGTCAGAATTGTGAGATATAAACTTGTAATTCTTACTTTTATTTCTCACAGTTGCAAGTTTATATCTCACAATTCTTTTTTTTCTAAAAAGAAATAATAAATAAATGTTATTAAATTATGAATACAACAATGCCATACATTCCAAATTAAGCTTGACTTTTCATGGAATGCCACTGTGACCTTTTACAATGAGGTGCTTATTGCAGAAGGTCACGATCACGGGAGTGATGAAATGTCATGTCTCTCAAGGACACAAGTCAAATGAAACACTTGTTATGACATGTCCTCACTGTGAGTTATGACATATATGGCATAGCGAGGTTGTGAGCAGTTTTACGTGCCATAATGACAGTGGAAAATGTCATAATTATGCCACCACAGGTAGTATAGAACCTTATAACCCTGATATAGTATCATATCAAACTTACAACAAAAAATAAAGACATTTTTGGAAAGTAAAATACAAATAATTTTTTTTAATTAGATAAATAAAATTGTAAACAATACAATGTTTTTATTGATTAAATTCATGTCTTTTTAATAAATTGATTCTGAGGCAGTTGGGTCTCCTACAAACTCAAATTAAGTGAACCACAATCAATTATCCCGTGTTAATTTTTCTCAAAAGATGAAACATAATTCATAACGTTCCTATTGCATAAATAATCATATTTCTATTAAACATCTCCAAATTAATAAATAACTGCAGTATAACTGACGCCACTATTTACTGAATTATTACTGCAGTTGCAAGGCGGGGCAGAACTTTCATATGGCAACAGTTTTATTTATTTACTTATTTATTTATTTTTACTGTATTATTATAAATCTTGATGATACAAGTTGATCTGTCAACAAAATGATCTTCTTATACTTACCATATAACAAATTCCAGTGGTAGAAAAAATACACATCAATGTATAACAATAAATCTATATGGAAAAATTTTATGTTGACAATGGTGTTTATGATATATGATGGAAAGAGAATGAGGTATTAAATGAAAAATACATGGAAACTAGACATCAAGGGTGAACGATAACAACTCACCATGGAAAGACACGCGACCCCTTGCAGCATTCTTTCCACGACTGTTTTCCGCTATGCACTCATATGTTCCTGTGTCCTCTTGCTGAAAACTCGGAATCTCCAGAATGGCGTTAGAATTTTTCAGTTTGACTTTGTTTGGGAATGCAATGTCGCTGGTTCTTCTCCAGCTGATCTTAGGAACTGGACTGTGAAACCAGAGCAAAGCCACCATTAGCAGTGAGACAAATTCATTTGAAAGATACTTACACCTTAAGCAAATAGACTTTTTTAATCAGTATGTTAATTCCCTAGAAATGAAATCCATGACCTTGGCATTGCTACTGTAGAATACTTTTATCCAAAGCGACATTCACTGCATCCAAGCCACGCATTTTTATTAAGTTTACATCTTGCATTTGCACTTGTACACTTATGCATTTGGAAAACATTTCGTTCAAAGCATTCAAGGTTTTTAATCATTTATGTATTCCGTAGGAATTAAATTCATGACCTTGGCATTGCCAGCTCCATATTCTACCAGATATAGGAACCTTTTTTATTCACACAATTCCATTTGAGGTCTTACATGGTTGCCGGAATTGTGGTTTAATGTAATGTTCGGTGAGAGGAAATCCATTTGGTAGATGCTTACGGTTAATTCTAGTTTTGCATTTGATCATTATTAATTATTGTTATTGTTAATTATCATCGTTATACAGTATAAGTTCAAGGTCGGTATTCTTTTTTGACAATGCATTCAATTAATCAAAAGTAACAGTAAAGACTTTCAAATACTTACAAAATATTTCTATTTAGAATAAATAGTTTTTTTTAACTATCATAAAAAAAAATCCTAAAAAATGCCTCACAGTTTCCACAAAAATATTAAGCAGCAAAATGTCTCTTAATCATTAAATCAGCATATTAGAATGATTTCTGAAAATTCAGCTTTACCACCACAGGAATAAATTACATTTTAAAATATATGAAAATAGAAAGCAATGATTTTAAATGTTAATAAAATTACACAAAATTATGGTTTCTACTGTAACTGCGATCAAATAAATGCAGCCCTCTTCAAAAATGTTACTGAACCCAAACTTTTGAAAGTGGTAGCGTACTTATATGCATTTGATAGATGCTTGTATCCAAACTGATTTCAATTTCATTCAACTTAAGAATTTTGATTAGTTCATGTATTCCACAGATCAAAACCATTACGCCAGTGTTGCTAACATCATGCTCTACCAGCTACAGGAACTTGTAGTACAGGAAGTGAAATTCCCTAATGTTTTGCAATAGAAAATCTATTTCCCTCTCATTTCTTCAAAGACATACCCTATTAAGAAAATCTGAGTGTGAATGGATCTGATTCAGGATTGAATCTGGGGTGACGCACTCCTTGTATTGTGTGAAAAGCCATCATCTCCTGCTTTTTGAAAGCAATTCCCCTTTTTCCAAACGACAGCCCTTTTGCTCTTAGTTTGAAAAGAAGCTTGCAGCTCTATTTCCACACTATTTAAGGAGTAAATCTTGCGGGTCATTGCTCTCTGCAAAGCAGACCATTATAGTGAAAAGGCCTCTGTAAAAAGCTTCCGTGACAGATTGCAAATCGCATTAAGAATGAACCTGAAGTGCTGATCACAAATTCGGTGTATTTTATAACGCAGGATAAATTAAACTGCGCTAAGCAAGGGTGTGAACTCAGGCAACAGTTTATAGAGAGAGGACGCAGACAGACGCAGGTGTGTGCACGTCGGACTTACTTTCCCAAGGCGAAGCATTCTAGCTTCAGCGTGGATCCTTTAGCAGCTGGAATGGTGTCTGGGAAATGAAGCTCTATTTTGGGCTCGTACTCTCCCATCGCTCCTGCCATGGGCAGACAATACACCACAGATGCAAACGGCTTTATCATTCATGATTTACGATATACAAGCTTTGTACTCCAGAATACAAGCAAAACAACAACAAATGGCAAAACACAAAGACCTGTCAATGAGCTGGGGAACCGAGAAGATTGTGCCAAAAATACAGAGACATGTTATTAAAGATTTATGGAACATGCATAATAAAAACAGGATCCATCTCAAATGGAAATGTGTCCTCCTTTGAGGCATTGTCAAGGGTGCAGGTTAGTGTTCTTAAAAGAGGATGCTTAGCTTTCAAGACAGTGGCATAAATACATCTCTGACATTTACGAATGAAGATCTCTCTAAAAATGTCACATGCTTCTTTGACCCATGTGAGATACACTGAAGAAAAAAAATCTATGAAATGTACTGTAAAAAAAGCTGTGGCTACAAGAACTTTACCATAAAAAAAACTAGCAACATTTAAAGTTTTACAGACTGAACAAACATATGTTAAAAACTGAAATAATGTTAAAATACTTTATTACTATCTGTTTCTTACCTTTATAAAATATTGACAACCACATTAAAACACAAGTGGGAAAGAGAAAGCTTCACCACAAGCTGAGGTAAACACGAATATATAGAAGGTGCATCATAGTACCACTCTAAAATAATGCAATAAACTTTAATTTAACAACATAAGATGTAATAAAAAACCTTAATGTACATAACTGAAAAAAAAAAGAAGAAACATTTATTTCAATGAAAAACATGAGCTGTCAAACAAAGAATTCTGGGAAAGTCTATTTATGATTTTTCACTGTAAATTATATGATAACGTTCTTTTTCACTTCCTGTACATTTAACTATACTTTACAGTAAAATTACAATAAATCTCCAATTATATCTATTACAGTTTTTCACTGTTTCCTAAGGATCCAATACATACGGCAAAGGTGATTTGTGTTTTTCGCTGAGGGTTAAAAAGAACTTTGAAATATGTGACGTATACTGTTAATGAACATCCTCACACCGCCCAAGTTGCTGAGAGTGGCATGTAGATTAATATGTATATATGTGCTGCGCGCTTTCCTCTCAATAATAAAATTAACAGACAACAAAAATTACGCAGTGAGAAAACAAGAGTTAAGAAAGCATTTGAACATCGCAATGTGGATATGTTTGCACCAGCTCTGCACTTCAGCACTCCAGTTAAGACATATAACATTTACTTACATAACACTTTATACAATAGATTGCTTTAAAGCAAGCAGCTTTACAGTCTTAAACAAGAAAAAAACAGTGACAGTGTCACTTTTGATTAGAATTACAACTTCATTTTCTACTATAAAGCAGTTCTCCATCTGTTTTTACTCACAGACGTCCAACATTGATGGACTGAACAGAACAAATGAACCAGAGAAAATCTCCACGTCAAAGACGACGGAGCCTTAGCGCACACCTACCTACGTAATCGCCATGGACGAATATTAGTACAAAGGTGTTTACACAAGCGACCTTTTCTGAAAAGGTGGCTTTGGTAATTCCCGAAACGAACTTTGTTTTGGCCTGATTTTGTTTGCAATGACTACACAACAGTTTGTTCTTCGATATCGCTTGAAGTATATCGGGGCCTTTATCGTTAACCTAGTAACAGCTTTTTCGAGTAGCACTTTTACAGTCTTTTATAGTTAAAATGAAAATCAGTTTTTACAGTGTATGCTCCTACAGTAAACTGTACAGTATTTGACAGCCACCACTCTTACCGTCGTTTCTCAGCACTAAAGGTGTCGGCGAACTGAACACCCTCTCCTTGGTAATAGTGTTATTAATCACGCAGGTGTAATTCCCTACATCAGATGGTTCCACTTTAGCTATGTAGAGATTCCCCGTCTCCTGGGACACAAAGCGCCGACTGTCTTGCTGGACGAAGTGAGGGTACTCGTTGAAGACCCAGGTGAATATGAGCTCTAGAAGGATGTCAGAAACAGAGCGTTAGATCCTGACACAGACATTTATACTTTCAGAAAGGTGTTGAGTCACTTTGTTCAGTAAACTAAAATCTCGGCTCCAAAGCGCGTATAAAGTGTCTGTATTACACTCGCTTCGCCTCGGGCTGACCTCCTTAGGGCAGGTGAGGCTCAGTAAACAGAGTGACTCTTCCTTTGTGAGGCGGCAGGAAAGGGAGCGAAACAAACTAGATTAAAGCGCCTCACTGGCACTCTTATGACACATGCCCTGTCCGGCTTTACCATGGCTGGGGACGAAGGCTTCTCTGCTGGCGTCATTCATGCATGGCTGGCTCTTACTGAAAAGGGCTGAACCAAAGGAGACCGAAGGCCCTGCCACAGTGCATTAGCATGTCATCTACAGGAGACTAAGAGGGGGAAGGGAATGGGAAAGAGAGGCTCGTGCACATGATGTAACTGTTGGAAAGGTATACGGGATGGCTGCCACTCAAAAAGTGTCCCCAGAGACCGCGCCGCCCATCCTAAGATGGGGAAACACGCTGGCAGGCTGGTTGTTGTGAAGTTGAAAGCAATTCTTTATGATCAGGTTGGCCTGGGAATCCTTACATCAGAGCTCAGTTAGCTTAATAAGAAGGGATGGCCTTTGTCAAAAGTTGCTGATCATAGAAGAATCGAAAAGACAATTGTTACTGAAAACACAAGCAAACATGCTGTTTAGAACTACAATAGAGGAGACATCACTGGGAAAAATGAGGCAATCATGGGGTACATGGCATGTCTTGTGATATACAGTAAAATATAAGAGCCGTCTATGCTCCATTCTGGAAATGTAAGGAAGTGAGGCATAATAGAAATGCTTGAAAATAATGACGGACACGGCCAAAGTCAAGAGATACATGCTCTGAATGCTCTACCATTCATTTAAAATATGTATGTACATGTAACAGATAGGAAAAATACTCACTAAAAAAAAGAGCCACAAAATCTAAAAGGTGTAATACTAAAAGTTCACCTATAACAGGTCAGTTCATAAATACCTAAATCATTTGCTACCATTCAAGTTAGAGGTAGGTAAGAATGTTTTTGAAAAGAAGGCTGATTTTATTTGATCAAATATATAGTAAAAACAGCAATATTTTACAATGTTATTACAATTTAAAATAACGTTCTTCTATCTAATTTAAAAAAAAACTAATTAATTGCATTTTTTCTGAATTAATCGTGATTAATCGCACCTAACATTAAAGTTTTTAATATATTTTTATATTAATTTCACATTTAGTCTCCAAATTAATGAAGAAATAACATAAAGACAGTATATTTTAAATATTTGATTGACCAGGCAGGAAATATTGAATAAAGCTATGAAACACTTCACAGTCTTCACTGCATAATTTATAAATTAAATACAGATTCATTTTTATTAAAGCTACAAAATGTATTCAGTTAAGAGCCGTGAGTGATTTTCTTTGATTAACACCGATGACAGACTGTAGTTGGTTTATTAGGCTGCTGTCACTTTAAGACGTGCCGCACATGACGTGGATCTGCATCCTATTTTCTCACACCTCGTTATACTCATTTAAAACTTTATTTGACTCATTTAACTCAGTGCTTATGAGGATACTCGACAAAACATCACATTTTGGCCTATGTTTTTGTCCATTCAAGCACGGACGAGGACTCAATGTGGCCGCGCGCTGTCTGAAGCCGCTTTCTGTGCACACGAGTCCTGTGTTTGTGTGTCACACAGACAGGAGATTCACAGACAGTGTGCCAGTTTTCCATCTTATCACGCTTGAATGTTTTAATAGCACTTGAATGAATGATAGCGTGATCATATAATGTAACGCTAGCTAAAGGATGATGGAAAAAAACGGATGCTGCATTAATTACACTATCTTTAACGCGTTAAACTGAAAAAAAAAAAAATGTCAACGCGTTCATTTTGACAGGTAATTTATTCCTGCAATGCAAAGCAGAATTTTCAACAGGCATTGCTCCAGTCTTTAGTGTCACATGATCCTTCAGAAAACATTCTAATGTGCTCATTTGGTGCTTTATTTGAAGTTTATTTGAAATGGAAATCTTTTATAACATCATGTTTTTACGGCCACTTTTGATCAAATTCTTTAAGAAAAACTTACTGACCTTGAGCATTTGAATGGTAGTATATGTGGACTGATATTTTGCCATTTGATTTTGCAAATGTAGAGCATAGAAAATGGTTTGATCACAGACTGTATTTCGACAGATAAAATAGTTGCCCTGGGAAAAAGTGATTTAAATATTACTAGTGTAGAACAATTTAGCTTCTTCCACCATGAAAAAACAGGTTGGTAATAATTACCCATTTATTTTTTTGGTTCAGCAATCTCAATAGACAGCTAGTTCATGTGTGCTTTGATAACAAGACATTTTGCTCAAGCAGGAAACTACAAATGTGGAGCAGAGAAAACTTGCTTTTAAAATGTTTGATCACATGCTGTTTTACAACAATGAAAATCTTCAGCATTTCTCTTGGGGAAAATAACTTAGATGTTTCAAATATTACTAGTGCAAAACAATATAGTTTTTTTTCCACAATGATAAAACAGGTTGGTAATAATAACTCATTTGTCTTCTGAGTTCAATACACAGCCTAAATCTAAACAGATAAAGAGCAACTATATTGTAATTCTTCAACTTATGCACAGCAAAAACTTTTATAATACAATCAGTTGGAAATTTGCAACGCTTAGCATTCTTGTTTGCATTTTTCAGTGATAAACAATTGATTACCTACTCTGCACGGAAAATGCATTCGCCTAAAAAAAAAAAAAAACATATTTCCTACTAATTGGGTTGAGACTTCAATTTCAGGTCTTTATTTCCATTTGCCTCCAGATTCAGGTCTGATTGAAAAGAAAGTGATCCAAATGAGAAAACAAATTGAAGCCAAACAAACAATGGCAGGATCTGCGATCCATAGTAAATGAGTTTCTTTAGAAGGCCTATGCTAACCAGCATGCTTACTCCAAGTAAAATGACCATCAGTGGTTCAGAAACGGGTTTGCTTCACAACAAAGTGTGTTGATTAAATTTCTGCCTTCTCTAGCTCTTTTGAATTATTTATTCCTGGCTTTTTAGTCATAGTTAGCCAACGTTTTCAATCGCTTGTGACATTAAAGCCAAACATTAGAAAATTCTCATATGAAATGCTCTTCTTCTGGGATCTCTAATTAAACAAATGCTTAATTACAGATTTATCTCCGCAAACTATAATTGCCAGCCTATCAAACAAATTCACATGTTCTAATTTCTGACATCTCATTTGTCGCAGTAATAGTCACGACCTCTAATTGATATTGATGTCTCTCACTGCCTGGTTCTTGTTTGCACTTGGGGTCTAATGACTTCTGTCCAATTACGGCTGGTTGAATTACAACCCCAGTCTTGTCTAAAGATAGGCGCATATACGCCTAAGAGAAGCACAATTACCATGCAAACATGCATTTCCCCGCCACATTTCTATTCCATCTTGTGCAACAACAACATCGGACTGTGAGTTTCTACTGCCTTTATCATACTTCTCAAATAGTAGTGTGAAACATCAATAGAGGCAACATGAAACTTTTTTTTTTCTTTTACAGTTTATCACCAACAATTCATCTAAAAAAAAAAAAACCTACGCAAGTTTCATATGATTTCCCAGGGATGATGCAACAAGGAAAAGATGGTTTCATGTTATTCAATGGGATGAAAGGAAACATTTTATGGTTTTAAGAGCAAGTATGAATATAGGCAGCACTTCACAGATTCTGAATACTATTCTAACAACTACAAGTCAGTGAATTGATATTTGCAACCCATTTTACCCATTTTCAAGTGAAGCAGGATATTCAACAACAACAACAAAAAAGTAGGGCATGAATTTCACCCATCAGGAACTGATTGGATGGTGAAAAGTGGGTGTCCCATACCAAAATGTAACCAGACTGAATGATAGAATTCACAGAAAACTTGCAGAAATATCTATTTGGCTATTGGTTAACATCCGATAACTTGTGCGACCCTGTGTTGTTATTGTTAACTAAAACTGAACTGTTAAAAATCATTTAAATTAAAATTAAAGCTGAAAACTGAAATTATAATTAAATCATAAATAATCTTAAACTATCATTGCTGGAGCCTAAGTGACATCAAAGGAAAAGCAATGTTATTGCAAAAGGATTAAAAATTATGAAAAAGCTTTGTTTGACTAACCTATTAATTCTAACATAACAAAACAACTAACGTTAATTAAGGTTTAAAATAAGACAAATCACTCAAATCACTGTAAATGATGAGATTTACTGTTTAGACTTACCTCCAGAATACAAAGGTGTGCCACATAACAAAACAACCCCTTGTCCTTCCCTCACATTGACAGCACTTCTTGTCTGTGTTTTGAAGTTTTCCAGATCTGTAACAAATTAAATGTGGAATTAAATACATTCGTATGAGAAAATTATTTTGCATACATAATGAAAACTGCACTTCATATTATATCAAAGCAAGTGGAAAAGCAATGTTGACTGCAATCGTTTAGTAGCACTCAGTATTTGAGAAATCAAAAAGAAGGAAACAGAATCAGTGATTGAGAAAAGGCCAAAGAATACAATGCAGTCTAGTGAAACGGCATGAGGGCGTATGAAAAAAAGGAATGCTAACATTGCCTCTACCTACCAGCATCATTACCAGAGATATCTTAATATCACCCACTGAGCCAGTAGCTTCCCTGTCAATACATGTCCACATGATTCATCCTCACAAATTAACAGGAGGAGAGGAAGCTGGCAGTCCCTGGCATGATAAAAAACCTTCTCCTTGTTTCGTGACAAAGAAGGCCTTCTGTAACTGTGGCCTGCTGTGCCAATTCCACACCCTTAAGCAAACAAGCCAAGAGCCAGGCTCCCCAACACAAAGAATATAGAGTCAAAGTGACCGATAAGACAAATTACAGAATAAAAAAAAAAGAAAAACAAAACAGGCAGAAGAAAACATCAGGATTAGAGAGAGGTGGTGGAAAACAGCAGGAAAGATTAATGAGAGAATCCCCGCTGACCGAAAAGAAGTCCCACACAGTTGGGTCGTACTGGATCATGGAGGAAGTGGAAAGAGCAGGACTTGCTCGGCTCATTGTAACAGGATGAATGGCTTTAGAGCCAGAGCGGCAGAGCCACAGATGCTGATTAATGGTCTCTTGTGTTAAAATCCATAAGGCTGGACTCATGTGACGTCTGTAGACTGTGTGGTAAGTCAGACATCTTCACAGTAAATGCAGTTGCAGGTCAAATATTTGAGTGTTATGGATTCATTATCATAACTCTTATTGATTCTCTCTTATGAGATGGTGGAACATTCAACTTAAAGATCCTGTTAAAGTGCCGCTATTATACTTTTTAAATATTACCTTTCATACAGCTGTATGTCTGCCAAAACTAAAGGAGTTGCCAATAATTCCAGTCTCACTCCCTGTTACGCAGATATAAACCAATGTAACAAATTTGCATTATATCAACCTATGGTCTCCCAGGAAAGATGTCTACTTTGACCCAGCCTTCCACCACTGTAGTTATAGCTGAGGCCTGGAAGAGTTTGGTTTGTGTTGTTGACATGTTGAGAACATGCTGTTTTCAGCGCTGCGAATCCACTTTTCATGCATTTCAAAAGGTTGAAGACTACAGCAAACTCGATGCAATCATTCAGATCACTGTTTATCAGGCCCTAAGCAAGCCTCCAGAGATGAAATTCAGATATGTTAATAGGTGTTTTGTTTCCAACGTGCACTGCAAAGGTTAGGCCAATCACAACAGATCGGGTTGTCTGACCAATAAGAGCAGAGTAGGCTCACGGAAATGAGAGGTTTAGAGAGTCTAACCCTGCAAGTCAATAAGCTCCCTAGCTTCCTAGAAGCTTGTGAATCAGGTAAATGAATGTGGCCGACTCACTGCCTTGACTACTGAACTAGGGAACTAATTGAGACGCACGCTAAAAGAATGAATGAACCATTTTCAGGTGATGTGCAATGTAACTAAAACAATGATAAACAGAAAACTAACGAAAACTAAATTGAAAAGACAAGTTAGAATTGATGATATACAAAAACATAAATTAAGCCTGCATATATTCACAATATGAGTGTCTGGTTAAAGATCTGACTAATCCCAGTTGTTACAACTAGGATTTGAATTCTACAGCGCTTGTGCGAGCCATGGTTTGTCAGGTCACAAATCTGCTCTGCTGCTATAGCACTCTTGAGAAAGGTACTCATTCCAAACTCGCCCCAGGAGAGGATTAGCCCAATACACAGCCAATAGAAAGCCACCATGGAATAAATCTCCCAATGACAAATTTTACAGTTAAGCATGCATCTCAAACTGGCTTGCAAATGCAATGGGATTCTGTTTTCAACAGCTGCCTGAAAGATAAGAAATGCCACAATGACATATTATCAAAGCCAGCGGCATTATCATCTTATTAAAATCATAATTCCCCTTTGACTAACCAATGATCAATATAGGAAATAAATGTCAAGCAAGACCTGTTAACCAGTCCCCTAAAGTGAGATTCATTATCCCACCCATAAAGATGAGAATCTGTCTCCTGAGGGGGACGTATGATACTCTGTGTGGATCAATGGGTAGACGGCGTGAGAGTGAATAGTCTTTGCCGTCAGACAAAAGACGTCCATGGCCAGGCATGTTCTCAACCCTTCTTCTCCCGTGTTTGAAAGAAGCTGATTTGAGCATCTGATTTCTTTGAGTATGCACAAGCGCAGCGTTTTAAATCAAGGGCACAGAGGCAAGGTGGCTAGATGGCTATTCTCATCCTTGGCAGTTTACTTTGTGGAGCAGATAGTACGGGTATTAATATGGCGAGTCAATACAAAGGTGCTGTTGAAGCTGGTGACTAATGAGAGTGAGTGATGGAGTTTGAAGTCGTTGAAATGGCGCTTCACCCTGTGAAATTGTCACATTTGACAGCTCGTTTGATTGCTCTTTTTTCAGCAATGCCATGTGAATACCAAATACCAAAGCTGGTGCTTTTACAATGTCGCTTGTATACAGCCAAGCACTCCTCCCCTTTGCCATTGTTTGGACAAATTGTTAATCCTGCTCCAAACTCACTCGCATTGGTTGTGTTAATGTACATAGATACAAAAGCCCCTCTCACACATACAGTTTTTACTGGTAAATTATCAGTAAATTACAGTTAAGAGATCATGTGTGAACAGGAACTTTTCAAAAATACCTGTAAATCAGTTCTGGCTATTTCCCTGCATAAGAGATTGTAATATTAACAATAAATTACTGGTATGATGGTGTGTGTGTGTGAACAAAGAACAGGACTGTCTTTGTGAGCACGTACGGGGTCAGAACATGCTGACGTAAGAAGTTTGCTTTGGCCCAATCATAATGCTCTGCCGGAGCTGTTTACGATAAGTTTCCGCTACTTTTAATTATTTTTCTATGTAAACATGGTAGATGGACATCTGACTGTTGTGCCGCATCTTGCTCTCACGAGCCTGTCTTCTTTTCCATTCATCTGTGCTGCAGCGCTGCAGTTACTATTGCACACTATGGTAACTGCAGTAATATAACTATCTCTTGTTTGTATGGGTAAAAATGCGTTCTGTCTTCTCAAAGTAAAAAAAAAAAAAAAAAAAAAAAAAAAAAAAGGTAGTCAAATTGGACGGATAGCAGAACTAATATACTTCACGTCATACAGGTGGATGAAGAAAAAGGCTAGGCCTTCAAAGGTTATTTCAGATGATTGGCTTCACAGAGTTTACCTGTATTTTGGAACTGAATTGTATCTTTCCGGTAAAAAGTTGGAACCTCGATGCTTGTGTGAACAGCACATTTGTGTATTTACAGGAAAATTAATTCTGGTAATTTGCTGTATGTAAGGGGCTATAGACAACTATTCAAAAAAACCTTCTAATGATTTTGAAAGTCTCTAAGCTTAATAATAAGTATTATCACAAATTAAAATAACTGTTTTCTATTTTAATATATTTTAAAATATTATTACTTATTCCTGTGATGGCAAAGCTGATTTTTCAGCAGTAATTACTCAGTGTCCTTCAGAAATCATCTCAATAGGCTGATTTGGTGTTCAAGAAACATTTGAAAACAGTTGTGCTGCTTAACTTTTGTGGAAGCTTGTGTTGACTTCTTGATGAATAGAAAGTTAAAAAGAACAGCATTTATTCACTTTTGACCAATATAAAAGTTTAATTTAAAAAAAAAAAAAAAAAAGAACTGACCCCAATCTTTTGAAGGTTAGTGTCTGTGTGCATGTATTTATCCTGGATTGGGAAAAATGCATCTGTTGAATACACTGTTTCACTGACAACCCTAATTTTAACAATGAAAAATGACACACAGCAATCTTTAAAAATATATGCATTTACACAACTTACATGCAAACTGAAGTGTGGCTCTCTGGCTGAGAATAGTTCCCCGGGTGTTGAAGGCATTGCATTGGTAGACACCACTGTCTTGGTCTCGATCCAGGCCAGTAATGATCAGGTTACCTCCAGACAGGCGACGCCTCTCGTCACCATGAAGATCAATGAGCGTTCCGTTTAGAGACCATCTGGAGAGACGCAAACACAATCAGGAGTGTGGTCTCCAGAGAAGCTAACTAACCAATATTCATCACATGCATCGATCTGATGAAGCCAGCTTCATTATACACCCAGATTCAGCATGAAACAAAGCTCATAGCTGACATTTGTTTTCCTTCTTTGTTCTTCTGCAGTACAGTCTGACTAATAACTGATGAAAGCAAGCAAAACCACACTCAAGAATCAGAAATGCCTAATCATTTATTGACCTTAAAGATGTGCAATGTGTAGTCATGAGTAGGTTGGTTTTACTCTCCAATTATAAAATATAGCTTTCACACTCAACTATGAAAGGTTCATTACTTTTCAGTGTGATTTCAGTTATTTAGTTACACTTGCATGTGTAATACACAAACTTTTCAACATGGAGTGTGAAAAAGTAGAGCAAATTAGCAACTCGGGCTGCTTGACAAATATAATGCAGTATCTTAAGACTATTCGGAATGCAGTAATCATTGCCGGTTTCTGCTAAATAATGTTTTATTATTATTATTATTTAATTTTACACACAAAATGATCTAAACATTTAGTGGAAGCATGCAGTTAGTTCACCCTCAACTGTAGCAGACAGGTTGCACTTCGGACATGTGAAATGTATGTGAATGCCAACTAGTTTAACATTTTGTTATCAAATGCAAGTCCAAATACTTTCTGGGACACTTGTACATCCAAGAAGGATGTGGTTTGTGGGTTAAAATCATTTTCCACTGAGGAAAATCATATTAAAAAGAGGCAAAATTCCATCAGAAAACCAACATTATCAATAACCTCATAAAATGTACACCAACATATGTAGCATGGAAAACGCATCAATTTGCACCTTTTACAAGTTAAATATCTAGAACTCTACTATTTAGAATTGACCTTAAAAATCACCCATTCAGTAGTTGTGCTAAATCAGGCCTTAGTAGTTTGAGAGTCAAAAAACCTTAGGATTGAAAACCTTAGGATTGACAGAAACAATGGGGGGGGGGGGGAGGTGTTGGCAGGATCTACATTATTCCACTTGTGTGAAAAACTAATGAGTGGGGTGGACAACGCAGTTTTAAAAAGTAACTTTGTAGACTCAAGTCTCTCCCAGATCTGACAGACAACAAAGCGTAGATCTACTGCAGCTCTCCGAAGCCCATTTCTACTGCATTATTTATTGATCTCAGTGTGGCACTCGAGTTAATCTGACTCCTTTAGTCATCATTTGTGAGTCTAATATCATAGCCACTGTATTTGATAACATTTACTGTGACATTCGGCCTGCAGGCTTATACAGTTGATTATTGTGAGGCTGCTTGTTGTAAATACAGACAATATTTGCGTTCTCACAAAGTAGTCAAATATTATATTATAACATCAAACTAAACTAGTTTTCTAATACACTTTCAAAAGCGTGATAAATCAACAAAGCTCCTACATATCCCACATATGGTGGGGCCCCGTGTGTATAAAATGAATGCAATAACGGGTCTATTATCCTGAGAGAATCTAATATCATCTGTGTTTGTACTTGCATGCATGCACAAAATAATGTTGTCATCTATTTCTTTGGTTCACAAACATTTTAGGCAACTTTGATCAAACGAGAACATCTGCAGACCACCTAAAAACAATAACAGTTCCTGTCATTTTTTCACAAACTGAATATTTCTGAGAAAACGCTGTCAACATAACACATATTATTGTGCTGTCAACATAACAACAAATTTCAGTTAATATACATATTTAAGATGAATGATGATTCTGTAAAACCATCATTTGTGTCTTGACCGGGCATTTTGCAGATCTATGCAAGAACCCTACAAGATAATTCATGTGCATGTATTAATATGCAGATTTTCCACTCTTTATAAGGGGTATCTTGCCTCTGTTTGTTTCATTGCCTCAGCTTAATTTTTCAGTTTCAACTACAGGATTGGACATATCGTAGCCCTCAGCGGGGAGCTACTTCTGATGGATCAATAGCCTTAGAATAATATGGAAATAGGAATTATTGATTTCTAACACGTGCTGAGATGCTGTATGAGTTTAAGGTCACTTTTCAATGATGAGAAATAATGTAATGCTAATAAAATATCATGCCCTCTTTCAACCCCCCCCACCGACTTATGTAACTGATTACATAAATCTTTTTTTCAAAAGTGCAGCTCATTTTATTAACTATAAAGTTTTATCGAGAAAAAATTACTCTTACAAAATAATATCTTTAAAGTCGAAATGCAGTGTAAGTAGAGTCTTACTGGTTATCTTGTATTCCATACTGTAATGTGCACCCGAGTGAAATGGTTTATCATTAAAAAAAAAATATAGGGTTGGTTCAATCAGTTGTTGATTGGATGAAGGCAGAGATGAATTTGTTATAAAGGGGTGGGGTTTATGAACACAAAATGATTGGATAAGTCCAGCATACATCACCAAAGAGAAGACCTGAAGATCGAGGTCAAACAATGTGTTACTTTACTAATTACTTGAAAAAAGTAATTGGATTACTTATTATGTAACTCGAGTTATTTGCAAAACGTTACCCCCGACACTGCTCAAAACTACCCGTGAATGAAATACTCTTTTTGTTTTGGATGCAATGGTCACAATCACAGTGTGTTAAGGTAACAGAATTCAGCCTGATGGTAACTGGTGCATGAATGATCGTTTTTAAAGGCTAGAAAAGAATTACAAACAATCCAGTCTCCAAGGAGCCCTTTAACAAGAATCAAAAAGGCTTAGTAGTGACAGGGAGCCAAAGTATTTTCAGATAATGAGTATAAAAAAAGTTCTCTGAGAAGTTTAATGGAC
This sequence comes from Opsariichthys bidens, assembly GCA_037194245.1. NCBI lineage: Eukaryota > Metazoa > Chordata > Actinopteri > Cypriniformes > Xenocyprididae > Opsariichthys > Opsariichthys bidens. The sequence goes on along the minus strand of CM074298.1, from coordinate 7,977,572 downwards.
AATTACGCTGCCCCCGCACAAAGTGTCCAAGCTTCTATCAGCATCACTGTCGTTATGATCCTCACCGCTATTATTACTGTCACTATTAACGTCGCCTCATCATAATTATCATTATAATCTCTGTTATTTCAGACTACATTAACAAACTGCCCAGAGACAAAGCCTACACCTGGGCATTAGAAAAAAGGAAAATGGGCATGAAAAGTGCAAAAAAAAAAAAATAAAAACAGTGATGTACGAAACAGTCAGCTCCAATTATCTTTCCAAAAGAACGTTCCTCAGTGCTTTGTACAACCAAGAAAGCAACCTGCGTCCAACAAAGATCGCGCTAGAGCCGAGTTAATGAGGGCCGACACAGGAGCACCTCTGACTTTCTCTGTGTAATCTCTGCATTTTAACCAGCTCTACTTCACATTCTCGTCTCTGAAGACTGCCTGCTCCACGGACCAGGGTTCAAATCCTTACAATCTCAAAAGCATGCAAGACAGGTTGAAAATCCTGTCAGGTTAAGTGTAGGTTGGGAAAACAGATTCTGGGCTCTTTCAAAAGATTTAAAGCAGCACCACAGGGAGGCTTAAAGTGAGTAAAACAGAACTTTTTATGGCACAAACAATGCCAAGGTCATGGGGTTGATTCCCTAGGAAAGCATAAACTGGAAGAAATGTATACCCTAAATACAAGTTGTTGAAACTAACGTTAAACTTACATGTAAATTCTTGCTGTATAAGCGCTAGTCGACCTCAAGAGCCCACAAAGGATTGTGGGAAGGAGTCATGTCTGTCCTATGGCCTCAATTTGCCTCACAGCTTACCTTATCCCTCCCTGTGGATCTACACTACCACATTAATGCAACTTCGCTTTTGTCGGATCAAATAGAACGAACCACAGAATACAAGAGAGAAACAAGGGTCAGGGTTTTTACTGCATTGCAAATTTTTCGGCTAAATGTTGGCATGCTTTTGCTCTGTGCTTTTATATGATGGGCGCTAAATGTTCTTCACAGCATGGACCAATTATCTAAATGGGGTGAATGAAGCCTTGTTACATGCAAGTGTCACATGAAGCACAGCAGCATGTTCTGTAGATAAGATAAAATTTTATCTCGAGCAACACAACACAGACCACCAAACCTGTGTGACACATTTGAGCTCTACCGAGAATTTTTATCTTTAAAGCATTAGTCAAACAACTCTGCTAAACACTTTAAACAGCTAGACAGCCTTAAAAAACAACACTGAAAAAAAGTGGAGAAACACCAATGGAAATTAAGGTTTTTCAAACTACACCTCACCACCCTTACAACACCTTATCATGGTTTAACTCTAGTAACAGTGGCTGAGCTATTTTCGCAGAAATGTCTAGTAGGAGAAGGAAGTAATTTTTTTATTACATCTGTGTTTCTACGACTGTGATATTTAGGAGGGAGAAAAGTTTTTGTTGGCCTTTAGGAAAACATAAATGATCATTAGAGTTAAGTAAAGTTAGTTGTGGTCTAGTCAAGGGTACGGTCAGAATTAGTAGGTTTAACTTAATTAAAATGCACCAATAAAAGCATTCAAAACTTAGTTGTTTTTAAAAAAAAAAAAAAAAATTATTGTATTAAGTATTGAAGTGATCAAAAGTGACAGTCAAGACTTTTACATTGTAACGAACATTTTGTATTTCAAATAAATGTTCTTTCAAGTCAAAGAATCCTGAAATGCTTTAAACAAAACTACTAAGCAGCACAACTATTTTTAACATTGATAATAATAACAAGAAATGTTTCTTGAGCATCTAATAAGCATGAGAGAATGATTTCTGAAGGATTATGTAACAGTGGAGACTGCAGTAATGATACTGAAAATTCAGCTTTGCATCACAGGAATTAATTACTATTTTAAATTCATTAAAATAGAAAACAGTTATTTTAAACTGCAAGAATACTTCGCAATACTACTCAATTTTTTACATAATTTTGTTAAAATAACTGCAACCACAAAAAGCTTCTTTCAAAAACATTTAAAAAATTTAACTTCACTGACCCCATTGTTTTGAATGGTAGTATAAATTCTTCGTTATTGTATAATCCTCTTCGTGTAAAAGAATACAGCAACTTCATTTTCCTTAAAAAGCTTTCTTGAGAGAAAAGCTGAAGCCAGCCAAGTGCACTTCTCTGACTCAGCTGAGAGTTACTTTTCCATGGAATCTGAAACCGAGATGCAAAATAGCCTGGTGCGTTGTTGTGTTTTCAAAGTTCACATCGGCCCCGGCAGACACTGAAATACCACCAGTCTCTGTTGGAACACTGACAATTTCTCTTGACAAAGAAAGTAGAGGGATGTTCTTTGGAGTCTCTTCCTCCACTTACTGTTCTGCAGCAGAATTGGCCACCCTTCAGTCAACATTAGCTGCCTCAACTGTTCTTTGCAAACACACTTGAAATGACTGCTGGGGTGGACTGAACTTTTCGGGTGCCTCTTGACCAGACTGGATGTTATAAGACAAGCCTTCAAGAATGTCAGTGTGAACTTAGCAAATGTTTCCTTTTTTAGGTCAAGAAATTATCTTTAGAGTGTCACCAATCTTATCAGTGTCTGGATGTATTGTCGTAAAGTTCACTGAATGATGGGAGTAGGTTTTATCAAACAGAAAAAGAAAATGTTCCTTAAAAGAAAGACAATACACAGCTGGTACCAGTGTTGGGGAAACTACTTTGAAATGGTAGCTTGCCAAATTATTTAAATAGTATATTTTCATAGTTTTCATTCAGTACAGTAGTAACTATTGTAACACTGTTCTTTAAAAAAAAAAATTAAACTACGAAAAATAGATAACTATCCAATGGCAATTTATGATTTGATCAAAAAAAAAAAAATCAATTAGGGTGCCACGTTAAGCTTGAACACATACATTTACTCGAAGCAGAACCATTTTGTTGAAAAAATATTTTTTCTAGCACAAAATATGAGGGGTTTTCAATTATAACTCTAAATTAAGGTGACAATAGCTGGGTTTTCATCTTTGCTTCATGTGAAGCAAATTTTCGCAAAAAAAACAAAAACAAAAAAAAACTTTTCTATCAAGTTGTTTGTTTTTTACTAGTTACCACCGTCATCTGCTCAGTCACGTGTGTTAAATATTAGCTACATTTCCATCTCCCATTTTTCACATTCTTCATTTTTTTTTTAAAAGAAACTTTTCTGCAAATTAAGGGATTTTTGGCATTTCCATCAATCGTTTCTAATGAAATACTTCAAAATGCACATTAAAACAGGGTAATGGAAACATAGCTCATGTCAAACTTTGAAACAGATTCATTTACTCAAAAGTTATACAGAGAGTCTTAAATAAATAATTAATTTAATTAAAAATTAAGAATTAAAAAGAAGACCTTAAATGGTGCACAGAAAATCTGTGATTTTTGTTCTTATTGTTGTTGTTGTTGTTAATGTTAATTTACATGAACAATATAAACTAATTCATTACAACTTTACAATATTTCAAATGAGAGACTGACTCATTTGAACTTTCCAACGAGAGAGAGAGAGAGTGAACTGATTTGCAAGAGTAAATTGGATTTTCCATCAGAGATGGCTGTTTGGTCTTGTAATGCTATTACTCATTCAAAAAAGTAAATGATTTTATTTTAAAAACACCTGAACTATTGTCATGCTATTGACAAATGTACTTAACAGCATCGCTACTTTTAGCTGCTTCCAACACTGGTTGCTAGACTGTTTTTTCTTTTTTTACTGTGCAAAAATGAAACAGTTACATGTACAAAATGTTTAAAAGCAATCACACAGTCACTTGGTTCAGGAAAATGACTTTTATGACAATCCAAAACCAAATACACCTAATATCTCTGAGAAAGGAATTAAAGAATTAAGGGAGTCCAGTGTATTTCAGTGTGACAAAGCTGAAAATGGCTATTTTGCATGTTGTTGAATATATGCATAAGCCTCTTAATTTCCTTTCCACCAAAGTTTATTTATGGCTACATATCTGCATAAACCATGAGCTGGGTCGAAAGTCAAACTTATTCGACCTTGGAGACTCTCGCTGTATTGTTTGTGCAAAAGCAAAGGCAGACTTCAACTGTCACTGTGCTCTTCTTCTTCTTCTTCTTCTCAAACATTGATACTTTCGTAATGTTCAGTTAAATCGGTGTTTTCCACAAAGATGCACTAAAGGGAAATGTAAGCGTTTAAACCGAATGTCACTCACAAGGTTATTACTTCCCTCCCTAGTGCTTGCTTGAGCATTTACATGATGCTGACCCAAGCTACGAAACACAATATACCACAGAGCTAGAGCACACTGCTATTTTCAGAGCAGACGCCTCACCAGGGAATACACAGGACAGTATCTAAGAATCTCTCGCACAAATTAGTCATTTAGACCCCTCCCATTTTCAAAGCCAATTTCAGTCCTTACAACAGCATGCATTACACTCTCAAAAAGATAAATTTGGCATGCTAATTCCTAAAGCTCTTGCTGAGATATGTACACACCACAGAAGTAATGAATCTTGAACATATCTTCGTAAGTAGGCTAAATTGCTTTTTTGTAATTTTTTTAGATCGGGCTTCAGTGAAGCTAGTTGATGCACATTTAAAATTGACTGGTGAAACTCTAGAAAGCAAATGAAAATGGGTCACAGTCGGATGCCACTGGGATAGGCTGTTAGAAATACAGTAGTTTACTGGATTTATGCAATGGCAACCCCAAAGGACAAATAAATTGCCTCTCACCTGGAAAATCAATAGCAATCAGTGCCAATCCTTTTCAAGTTGATTCTTACGGGAATAAGCTGCCAATTTACCAAAACCAACTGCTTAAATGGTTTGTTATAGCAATGAAAGGATGCATAAACTGCTGGCATAGAATGCTAGATTGGGCTCATTCCTACCTGTACTGAGGGGAAGGGACTCCAGAGGCCTCACAGGTTAAAACAGCCTCCTGCTCCCGGGAATGGATGGGCAGTATCAGGTCCTCTGGTTCCGTTTTCCAGCTTGGACCAAGAAACTTTGTGTCTTCTGCTTGTACTGATGAAACTGAGACAGAGGAATCCAATTTGGTTCAGATTTAATTAAAAATACATCTTTTAGACCCCAATGTCCAACTTATTTTTTCTGTTGCTAAAATTTAAGAAAACTCCTCAAAGGTTTGGATGCATAAATGGATCTCAATGATCCATCCAAATCTAGTGTGTGTTGTGACACTTCATATATATATATATATATATATATATATATATTATAATATATATATATATATATATATATTATATATATATACACACACACACACACACACAAAAAGTGGTCAGCAGCTTAATATTTCCATAACCTGGCCTAAAATTGCTTGAATAATATTAATAATAATGGCAATATTGTTTGAATAAATTGTGCATATTGTGACAGCTGCTTTCATTTGATAATACTAAAAATATCCAGAACTACAGTTCAAAACATATTTTGCAGCTCCATACACTTAATTTTTCTCCAAGTGTGCTTCAGGTGACATCACACCCCCATTGTCAGATGTAATATATCTAAATAGAGTCAAAAAACTTGCAGCCATTATTTTCTCTGTATTAATTAACATTATACAGGGATACACCCTGCAGCCAGTTTTGTGAGACAGCCAGAATTCTGCTAACATGCTGAAACACTATACAACAGGAAAATATACTCCTGTGTCAGCCGCTGTTGTGGAAATTTAAACAGAAAAACGGTTGTGTTTTTAATTTCTGAAATTACACACCATTACTATAGGTTATTTGATGCATGTACCGGTTATGATTGTTCTGTGTTCGGTTTCATGAATACAAGATGAAAAGAAAATGATTCAGTCTAGATTTCTCTACACAATATATCTGTACCTCTCAGTAATCAAACCTTATGTTATAAATACTGCCATCAATGAACAAAAATAAGTTGCCTCTGCTGCATTTGTACTGCATCCAGAGTGGCAGGAAGAGGCAGCCGTTTCTAATAAGATACAGACAAGCCTCCATCCCATCCCATAATCATCTTTGACAAACACAGGTATTGGGCCACAACCTAACTGTACCCTTTGTGGAGACCAACCATGAACAGATATTAAAAAGGACTGGATAAAGAAAAAATATATTATATTATATACACTACTGTTCAAATGTTTGGGGTCAGTAAGATTTTTAAAGGGGTCATGAATTGAGAAATCAAATTTTCCTTGATCTTCTGACATGTCACTGTACTGTAAAAACAGCCTGCAAGTTTCAGAACTCAAAACGTCTTTGTTATTCAACAGCTTTTCTTGAAAACAAGCTGTGAAGACGACTCGTTCCGGATTTTGTCACATTATGACGTAATATTTCGATGAAAGACCACCTCTACAGAAGAAGATTAGCACCCACTTCTACATCAGTTCTTATTTGCAAAACTCCGGACTCTTATAATCCAAGACTCTTACGAGACCCTTATAATCAATGACACGGTCTACACTGTTTGCACTGTAAGTTATGATAAAAGCATCCGTCAGTGTGCAGAAATCGAGTTGCAAAGACGCAAACACTGCATTCATGTGCTCAACTGACATGTCTGTCATCGGCTACAATGCTCATCGCTGCAACATTTTAATGTGACAGGAGGAGCAGATCTAAATATAATGCTATAATCAACATTTTTCACGATTAGTTAATATCGACAGCTGTGGTAGTAAACACGTAGTAAAAATGTGCTTATTTCATATGCAAAGATGTTAGCCAATCATAGTTTACATTGAAGTGTCACAGCGGACCATTTTCAAGAGAGCGTTCAAATCAGAGGGCTAAAATCATGGTGGAAAATGGCCTTTTAATTCTAAATTATGACAAATTTTGAATTAAAAATCATACTAACATTATAAGTGCACCTTAGGAAACATTATAAAATAATAAAAAAAATGCAATTCATGACCCCTTTAATATTTTATTCAGATGATCAAAAGTAAAGTAAGTAAAGACATTTATAATGTTACAAAAATATATATTTCAAATTCGAAAGAAACCTGAAACAGATGCATCACATTTACATAAAAATATTAAGCAGCACAACTGTTTTCAACATTGACATTTTGAATTAAATAATTTAGCAAAACAGACAAAGCAACCAACCCCAAATGTTTGAACAGTTACATACATACATAAATACATACATAAAATAACTTGGGGCTCAAAATTGGGGTTAGGTTTTCTTTACTCATATTTTCATTTTGTCATATAAGTGGTGATTTCCTGCATTAGTTTAATTCTTCAAAGTGTGACACTTCCAAAACTAAGCACACTGCCATAAAATACAGTATTATTTTCTCAATATACTTATATTTTTTCTCTGGACATATTATGATAATTCAATTCAATGATATTCAAAATAACAATATCCCCTGATGAATGCGTGTATCAGCTCATCACACCTCAGTGTCTTGTCTCAAACCTCCACCGAGGACTGAATGAATCAAAGGCTTAAGATCATAATGAAATTGTTTCTTTCATGACAGTCCATTGCACACATTCAAAAAGAAAAAGACAAAAAACTGTTTGAAAAAACAGCATGACAATAATTTACCTGCGAGGCTGCCAATGATTGATAGCACCACAAGTCGTTTCCATAGTAACGTCATCTTTAGTTGCCAAGGGCAAGTATGACTCTCATCCAATTGCTTGTGAATGGAAAGATTTCTCCCTTGAATGTGAGACGTATAATCTGTGGGGGAAAGTAATTACAGAAATAATTAAAATAAGACATCCTGATTCAAATATGACAAATGTGCTGCTTTTATAGACATATCTCAGCGATTACACTTCTGTTGAAATGATCACCTTCAAACTTGGATCAAAGAGAAAGTTAACAAATAAGTTGTTTTCCATGTGACGGCAAATAAAATATTAAAAGCCCTGGGATACTCGAGTGAAAATGTTTAGAAAATCAATGCAATGATGCTTTGAGTATAAATGACAGATGAGAGCGACGCTTCGATGGAAGAATAAAACAAGAAAGCAGGCAGTTAGAAACCTCCAACTGTTAACTCCGTACAAAATATTTTATGCACATTTAAAAGAAACGAACAACTGTTTTTGAGAATTTCTGCTTTTGTTGTGAAGCCTGATGCAGTCTAAATTATGCATTATTATTCATGATACCAAAGAAACAAACAGAAACCTGCAACATCAGAGAAATCAGGGGGCTGGAATTTGTTGACCTCAAAAGCTACTTTCTCTTGACTATTAATAGGAGCTAGAAGCCAACCTAAATACTGCTAGCCGCTTTCACTAGCACATAGCATTCCACCCACATATACAGGCAAAATGACATCTTCGGAGGCCCTGCGTAGGGTTGAATCTGACAGAATAATTCGCAATGACTTCTCGGAGGACCTTTCATTTTGATTACCAGAAATGCAACCATTTACATATAAGGTTTATGCAAATCTCAATTACAATGTGATGCCATCTTGCAAGAAATATTCTTGCATTTGAAATAGAACAAAAGAACAGAGTGTGTGTTTTTTTTTTTAAAGCTGAACTACTTAACACACATATTGATTATATACAGTTACTCTTGATTCATTAATTGGTGAAAAGCCAAGGTAATTTATCTGATTAAAATGTTTCATTGACTGACATCCCAAACTGTTGATAAATTTGCACAGTCACAGCTAACATACAATAGATTTTTATGGTTTCAAAGGTGGTTTTCACAGCAATACCATGATCCATTTTTGGTTCCCTAAATAACCTTTCAGTGAAGAGCTCTAAAAAGAACCATTTTTTTCTCAGTGTGAAGAAAAAATTAAAATCTAAAGAACCTGTTTCCACTATAAAGAACTTTTTGTGAAATGGAAAGGTTCCAGGATGTTAAAGGTTCTTCATGGAACCATAGATGCCTATAAAGAACCTTCATATTTAAGAATGTATATTGATTATCTACTTCATTTCTGGTCGCTATTCAGTAGCGATGCTTTATATGTTGCTCTTTTATTCGCTATCATATAAGTGTCTGACTCAAACCCCTACATTTACAATATTTAATACTCATAGACGTTTTCTTGACAGACTAGAGCCCACTTTTGGGATTTTTATAACATTTCATGAGTGGCTCACTCCTGTGAGTATTGGAGATTTTCCTTTATTTTGCTTTGAAAATCCCTAACTGTCACATTTCCAGCTCTTTGGCCTGAGGCAATATAATTTTTTTTTTTCTATCTACAGAAGCAGTTCGTCAGCCTTTATTAAACACCATGAGGTTTAAAACCATTTGTATACACTCTTTTTTCAGTTCTGTTTCTTAGAGCTTACTCATTTCTGGTATACTGGCCATTTAAATCAATAAACGCATGAAGGCTTAGTAGAAGGGTAATCTGCTATCTTTGCATTATAATTGCATAATCTTCAGAGCTCCCCTTGTTTAGTGCTATATCCAAGTGGGGATAACTGCTGGGTATCTGTCGTAATTGCAGGGACAGGGGGTCTCTGGGTGGATTTGCCTGGCGTCTTTTAAGTTTGGAGGCGCATTATGCTGCAGGAAACTCTGTCAGATTGGATTACACAGCTCGTCTTTTAACACAGAACAAGAGGGAAGAGGAACTGTAGCTACAGTCCGCTCATGAAAAGCATTTCAGTTGTCATTGTTTCTCATCATGACCTCTGCATGTAACCTGGTTGGGGGTGGAAATCGCTGGTTATATCAGAAATGTGCAAAATGCACAAAAAATAACATTATAATATCCAGAAATCAATTTCAGTAGTACATTGAGTTTAATTTATTGACATAGAACTCATACATAGATGCTTAATGTGATAGTTTCGTCCTTACATCTCATATAACATAATATATTGTTGGTATCAAGAGTATTTATATTAGTGAATAAATACGTTGATCTGCATGTTTATGTTGGTGGTAGAATTCTTGTTAAGCGTGGCAAAGGCTCTGGCTTCTAATGCGCCCTCGTATAGTTTTTTTTTTTTTTTTTTTTGAAATTTCTCATTAAGAGATGTTCATCAGTGATTGTATATGAAGAGCAGGCACACGTTTGTGTGCATTTTGTTTTGTGATTTCACCAGAACGAATAGTCTCCGCAACCGCGTTAAGCGATAAATTGAAGTGCTCAACTGTGTGAAGACTGTACACGACCGCCAAGCAAACACAGTTGCCTTCCGCCACTGATAACAGAAGCAACAAGCACTCAGCATGATTTCAAAAGCAACACATTCCAGCGCCAGATCACCTCTTATTTAACACCAACAGATAAACTGCTAATCAACTAGAGATGTTTCTTTTGTACTAGGCACAGCCATGCTGCAAGATGTTTCAAAAAGTGGTGGGGAAAATATCGACCCTGCAAAAAGCGTTGGGGACGGGTCCCAACCGTAAAGTGTGCCTATGCCTGCATGCAACCCCAAAAAGGCACCAAAATAAAAGACAACTCGCAGCCCATATTTCTGTTGAAAAAAAGAATGCGAGTTAACAAAAATGGATGTAGTTTTCATGATTTTGTGTGCATGTCACATCCAGCAACACAAAAGACAGAGTATGAATTGAAATTACAACTAATCTCTCATGAGCCTCCCAAAAAACCATTTTCTACCAGCTTCCACTAACTAACTTATTAAGCAAAATGATGAGGATTCGACTGGAAAATGTAATGAGGCAGTGCAGCATCACCTCAGCAACGGTGCTATATAATCACCACCCATTGTATGCTTCTATTGCTCCAGTGAATGAGATCACATGCTATAACACGAACATTGATTTGGCATGTACTTAATATAAAAAATGGTTAAAGGCATCTGTTTTGCCCAAAGAAATGATTGCAAAGGATCAATGGATGGGTAATTCATGCGGAGTACATATGTGTCAAGATCAGAGGACTGCACCAACATACACAATGTTCTACATGTAATTATATTCGGATAACACAATGCATTACATAGATGATCATCAGTATGGGGTGAGTTGATGAACATGCTGAGCACTGACAGTCTCATTATGGTGCATGACATGCTGGTTGATAATGAAAACTATATATTGAGCCAATCATCGAGTAAATCTAGCAACATCGAGTAACATTGTTAGGCGATTTTGTAGGATGTGTTCTAGGGGCTGCACAACTAACAACTTCTCAGTTAGTCAATTACTTGTCAAAATTATGCCAGAGTACTCTTGGTTTGTTGCCTTTTAATAAAAAATAGTAGTTTGTGTCAACAAGTGTTTATTAATGACAGGCCAATGTTTGCACCAATTATGTCTCGTATGTAATGTATAAACATTAAAATATCAGGTTTAGTTTTGTATTTAAATGGTGCAACATTATAACCTTAAAATCCGCATCAATGTTGTTGAACATTATGTGCATACATACATATATTAATAAAATTCATTTTAACAATTAGCCAAGTTAGCCTACTATATAACATTTCACAGCCCTTCAGTGATAAAAACAAAACAAAACAATGGATCTGTGCTAACATCACATCTTCACTCAACCAGTTCAAAATAGTTGATATATTAGAATAAGACAAAATTCATGTAGTCAATTTGCAGTCATTGTCCTCCTGCTACATACTCTCTGTGGTCGTGGCTCAGTGGTTTGTGACTTGCGTAAAGAAACAAGTTTAACAACATGACTAGGATGCAGTATGGTTATTGAGCGCTCAAGTACTCGATGGTTTCTGATAGCGCCGGCAAGTGGCTGAAGTAATCAACCACCTAGTCTATGCAAGCCATAATGTGTTCCTGGATCAACATCCTTGTTGGTCCTGGATCAATATTTTAATAATCAGATTATTTTTAGTCAATCAGAATTTAGGATTAGGTTTAGGCTAGTGGCTCTAGTTCTAAACAGTTATTTTTTTGCAGGAATGTTGTTCTAAGACCAAAAAATAATGTTGATTAATGAACACATCCTACTTGGCAAACTCAGTCATCTCTTGACAAACTGAGGTTCTAGAGGGAACAGCCCCTGAAACCATCTCCGTCATGCTCTTGAGCAAGCCACTTAACCCCAGGTTACTCCAGGCCAGGGGGATTTTCACTTTATTACGTGTCCTTTAAGATGCTTTGGAAAAAAAGGGTCAGTTGAACCTGACCATAATGTGTATTTTTAGACTATAGTTACTGTAGATCAGCTGTTTGGTGGTAACATTTCGTGTTAGTTTCATACTCCCGCTATAAATCATCAGTTTTTTATAACAATGTGCTGAAGCTGACTGTATATTTTCTTTTAGCCAGTGATAATGAATCATGTTTCATGCATGACCATCAAACCAGTTAAAGGTAGAAAAGACATCTGCTGAAACCAGTGTTGGTACTGTATTATTAACTGTAATTGTACTATTAAAAATAGTTTCAATTAATTTAAATAAGATGAAATAAAATGAAATACATATTGGATGAAAACTTGGATGTAAACTCGACACAAAATCCATGGCTTTTTGCCAGCACTGTCTGATAGCAGAATTGGGATCTATGTTCTCGCCACAACACAAGGAATCCGTTAATATCAGTTTCCTTACAATATGCAAAATTAATTAAAAACAATTAGAATTGTTTGATGCCAAGGTGGCGCTGTCTCAAAACATTATGAGTACCTTCAGGGCATGGTGCCAATGACACTTACCCGTAACGATTTGCTAATGCGTTCATAAAATATAGCATTTTTCATCTAAATTAAAAATGGCAGATGGCCAAAATAGCCAATATGGGAAAATTGGGTATTGTTTCACTTGGCATGTTGCACCAAATCTAAAGAGACCACTTTTGGCCAAACCGTTCAGAAGTTATAAGCAAAAAGAGCTATTTTTCATCTCTCAAGTAGCACTGTGCCGAAACTGTGCAGGTATCATCAGGGCATGGTTGTCATTGGTTGTCATTGCACACACCAAGTTTGGTCTGAATGCGTTAAAGCATTTTGGAGATATAGCCAAACGTTAATTTTTGGCGCGCTCCCTGTCAAATTCGTTACATTATTTGAGAATGATTTGGCTAATCAACTTGAATTCCATGGGGAGTTTTTTTTTGGGGTGTGGGGGGGGGTGTTCTACACAGTTTGAAGATGATCTGGTTAAACAATCTAGGAGGAGTTTGAAAAAGTAGGCTTTTCCAAAAATTCAAAATGGATGAAAACACATCATAGGTTGCATAGGGTGCAATGAGATTGTCTTGAACCAAGGAATCAATATCCAGGCCTTATGGTTCAAAAAGTTATTAGCATAAATGAGACTGCAACTTTGGACAGTAAGTGGCAGTAAAGGGATTGAGTTATAGACTGCAACATTGCTATGGTTAATGTTTAGGCCATTTTCTATCTGTGTGCCAAATTTCACAACTTTTTACCATACGATTCTATGGGCTGCCATAGACTTCAATAGCAGCAGCTGCAGAAGAAGAAGAAGAAGAAGAAGAAGAAGGAGAAGAACACTAATGGATACAAAAGGTGCCTACACACCTTCAATTAAAGATAAATATTTAAAAAAAAAAAAAGAAAGAAAGAAAAAAGCTAATTCAAAATATTAATAAATGCAATAATAAATACAACTAAAGCAAAATCTGTGAACGGAGGCATACACATACACAATTCATCCATCACAGTATTTCCACCAACCATTTGGATTCCTAGACCATTTCTAAAAACATTTCACTTTTTGGTGTCTGTAAAATTGAAAGGTGCGTTCTGTAGAAGTGTTGTGGGGCAAGGAGAGAAAGTGCACTTAACAGTAAGATGGCAGCCAGCAATCTATCCCATAACCCAATAATCACAGTGGCAGATACCCCTCCCCCCAACACACACACGCAAAAAAACAACAACAACAACAACACACGTTCCTTCTGCCTTGAAGGGATATTTCACCCCAAAATAAAAATCTGTCATCATTTGCCCACCCTTGTGTCATTCCAAACCTACATTACTTACTTTCTTCTGAGGAACAGAACATTTTTAAAGAATGCTATAGTCTCTCTTTTTTATGCAACAATGAATGTGGACTCTAACTTTAAAGCTTCAAAAAGGATGCTAAATCATATTTAAAGATGAGATCCGCCAATATCAAAACTCTTATATTTTCATTATTATTTTTTTATTTTTTTTTTATACAGGTGGAGCTGGGGAAGGTGGAGGGGGTCCTGAAGGGTTCTGCACTGCTAAGGCAATGCTACCAAAGTATTCTGAAGGTTGAGCACGCAAGCTCATTCGTTACTGATACACCAGGAACCAATCAGCTGCACCCTATAGATAATGATGTGATTACGAGCAGGTTGAGTTAAATGACCTATTAGCCTGCGCCATCTAGAGTTTCATGAGAGAACTTTGTATTTGCTATTTTCTTACATTAAGTTTTCATTACATTTACGTTACATTAACAATAAAAGATTAAACCTCAAAATCATATGAATTTAGGTATCACAACCTTATAATGCACAGTATGAAATATTCATTTTGACATTCACTAAAGATTACTTCTAACAGTGTTATTAAATTATTAGTGTTTTTAATGTAAAAGGTAAAAATGTAGTGATGTCCAAATTGTGAACAAATTGCTCTTTTGAGTCAAAATGTCAATTAATTGCTTGATCTAGTTCACAAAATCAGTCTTAAAGATTCATTTATGAATCAGACTGATATAGTTCTCAAGTTCAACTCACTAACTCAATCTCAATGATTTCATCAGTTAACAGTTCACTGGAGGGGAAGATTATTTGTGAAAAATTTCTGACTTGACTTCAGAGGACTTGCAATACAATGTCACAAGTACTGTAAATTCCTCGGAATTTCTCTTCGAGAGAGAAGTAAGAGAGTTGTGGTTTTAGAAGAACATGATGACAATTTTCATCTTGGGGTAAACTATTAATTTAGGCTTCAATGAGAGATTAAAAAGATAGGGAAAATGCACTTAGAAAGATAACAAGAGAGGGGGGGGGGGAGAGTTTGTGATCCAGACAGCAGAGAGCAAATTCGAAATATGGTTATTAAAAAAAGACAAAAAAAAAAAAAAAACACTGTTATATAAACTAACATTACTTTCATCTCTAATGAATTCCTCCCACATGTTCAAATTTATCTTTAGTCTGTCTTTAAATAAACTTTGTACACCACAATGAGAGAAATAAATAGTCTCGGAGGAAGCCAAGCTGTGCTGTGGAGTGGTTCGACTGAATTCCGCACACTGCTGTTTCCCAGTGTTCTCACCTCTAATTTGGCTATGCTTGTTAGCAACAAAATGGGATGAGCCATGCATCCCAGATGCATCCATAAATAAACATGAACACACGAGAGAAAGATCCCATTCCTATTTGAATAGCAGATGCGGTGAGGATAGAGAGATGAATGTGTATTTTCTCCCGTGTGTCCTTCCTCTCTCTGTCTCACTCCTGCAATACATAATGGCAGTAAAGTTCTCAAAGCTTAGTCACACCTTTGTGAGATTATAAACCAGGCGATAGAGGCAGTGTTGGCTGATCTGAGGAGAGGCTGATAGTTTATTGATCCATCTAACACTTGTTTGAGGGATAACTTCAAACGCAACCAACCCAGATCAGATCACTATCATAAAAGTATTACCCTCTCACTGGCAATTGTAGGGCTTTCAGGTTATTTGACAAATTCATTTCCATGACATTTCCAGTCATTCCCAGTTACTTTATGGTATTAAATTAAACAACTAGTGTACAACGCTGTAACACTGACATGTTATATTCTACACAATTATTTAACAAAAAAAAAGAAATGATTAAATGTTTAGAACAGAGAAAAATTCGATTTTGACTGAATTGGATCATCGAAGGTCAGCAACAACGACGTTGTTTTTAATCTCACTTCATTAACCAAAGTATATTTGTTTAATTTAATCTATTTAATTATTGCAGGTTTGAGCAATAATCTGATATTTTTATTAATTCTGAGAAATACTGACTTTTGTGCAAGTGAGATGAGTAAATGCCTGCTCACATTTAGTCTAAAACAATAACCTTCATGTTTACACCATGCACACAAGTCAATACATGGGAAAACAAAGTAACTTCTTACTTGTATGAAAAAAATAACTTGGATATTTACATTTATTCATTTGGCTCACGCTTTTATCCAAAGCGACTCACAAGTGAAGAATACAAACAACATATTTTGTTGTAAATTTAAAAGTAAAATGGTACTTTACTAGTTACTCGAAAAAAGTAATCGGATACTTTTATCAGTAACTCAAGTTACTTGGATATGCGTTATCCCCAACACTGATCTTGAGTCTGAGAAAATATGAGGGTTATTTGCAGAAAGAGTGATGTTTGTGGCCCATGTGACCCTCTGCCCTACATGACTGAGATCAGTTGTGCAGTTTACCGTATAAATTACATGTGCCGCTACTAAGCATAAGTCACTGTCAGAATTCCCAAAACTGTTCAAGTTTGCTAAACAACAGCTGATTAAACTGTTTAGCACTGTTGTTGACATGTCATAGGTCAAAGAATATATGGGTTATCATGTCAATATTGCGGATAGAGCTACTAAGAATAGTAGGCTACCGTGGGAATATCGCTACCACACACCTCCATACCTGAAGAACGCCCTTCATCGATCCAAACGGAAGTCCTCAATTGAATTGAGAGCTTTGAAAGTACGAGGCTTCGGAAACAGGTTTTCCTGCAGTGGCTATTCCACAAGCAAAGGCTCTTCTACAGATCTGCGCATGCGCACGATCAGTTTTGTCGGATTCTCGAACGAAACGATCCGTTTATGATTAGTGAAACAAACAAACCAACAAAACCATACAGTGCGATGAACAGTGCGATTACTGAATAGATTTGTGAATTTTTGTAATCAGTCCAATTCCCAAATGACTGATTCTGCTCAAGGTATGTAGTTTATTTCCGCTTAACAAACCAGAAACTGTTATGTTGTGGACAGGCTACACATGAAAGCTGAATTATTCTTAATTATTATTCTAATTAGTGGTATCAAAAGATTGAATGAATGAAAGGTTGACACATTTTATATTTGATACTCAAAAAAAAAAAAGTCTTCAGACTGTTTAAACGCTTTTTGAAAGAATTCTATTTAGGCAAAATAGCATCTTATATGTTAGCATATTGTTTTCAATAGAAGAGCTGCCGAGTAGCGGGCTAATTCTGCAAGAACTGCATTTCTTTTTACCGTAAGATATTCCCTCATATTCCTTCCTTAAAAGTAGGCTACTACAATTCACATTCTTACTTATCAGTTCACTGCACATACTACGAAAGTCATTGGGGTCGTTGTCAGGTTTCCATAAAAGCGGCGCATGCTTTTCGTATTTAACTACATGATTATTAAGAACGATATCGATAATGTAGGCTTCGAATAAAACTTGGGCTTACAGTTTAACTTTGAATAATCTAGCAGGCAGCGCATACTAATGAATCCACTCACCGAGTCACCGTGATGCGCTCTCGTTCACTGTATTCCGAGTCACAATTCTTCAGAGAAGACGTGGGAATTTACTCCATATTCAGTGTTGAGATGAAGCTCAGCACCTCTAACCCCCTAATGTCGTAGGCAACATCTTTCCTGATATCGTTCTCACTTTTAGTAGCACATAAATGCCCTCTAAACCGAAGACTGTGTGGATACGGACTGGAGAATGAGATTTACTCCCTCTCGCGCACAGAGATGCTCCTCGTATTCCCGCAAGCGCTCCGCAATTAGTCCACGAATCACAGCGCTCCGGCTTATCCACTGCACACACGTGCACCGTGATCGGTTCCGACCAGCAGAGTGATCCAAAAGACGGTTGGTTAGGTATATATGATGCGTATCTCCTCCTCCAGCAGACGCTTAGTGGATGAAATGCGCAGTTGTGGTACCTAACATGCTGCTGCACCTCCAGCTGAGAGTGTAAGCACGCCCCAAATTCAATGAGCAAAGTGCCTCAAAGGGATGCTTTTTATGTGATAGTGATGGTAATCATTTGCATCACTTGTCTAACGCCTGACCTCTCCTGCAGTGCCATTTCTGGTTTGTGATATGGTCATTTAAAATGGGATGTCATAAACTGGACCCTTAAGAATTTCATTTGCAATCCTGAAATATTATAACTGTTATAACATAATGGCTCTGCTTTAATTCCTCCTACATTTGCATAAAGCTTATCTATGTGTGCTATGCTGAGATATGACAAGGGCAGCTCAGGATAAAGCTAATATGTGAGAAGATTCATTTGTTCCACGAAAGCATCCTCCCTGTAGCATTTTCGGTTTGTTCACAGCTCGACTGAGATGGGTGCTAGTTGTCACACGTTTTACTCCTGTGAATATTTCTCAGGGCAGGTTTATTTTTGAAAATCAATTATAGGCACCAACTTTAAAGTTTTTAACAAAAAAAAAAAAAAAAAAAAAGCAATTAAACAGGTCCAACATAACAAGATACCGGTCATTGAACACAACAATCAACCCAATGGGGTATGTTGTCACATTTTAACGAAACAATTCATGAAACAGCAAAAATTTATATATATAAAATAAAATAGCAAACCAATGTTTTGGCCAACAGAAATTGAAAGATGATAAAGCATGTAAAATTTATGTGACAACTTTCCCCAATAAAATTAAACCGTAAGGTGCCATTTTGTGTTAATTTGTAAACTATTGAAATGAGATGATATTGGAATTTTAGTTTGGAGGACAGAATTCATTCATTTATTATAATTTAAGTATGCAGTATTCAATTGGACTTTTGCCTCAAAACCTTATAGGTACTGACATATAGCCCTGGTGAATTCCCATCTGTGACAATTAGCCCCAGTCTTCCATGATTTAAACCGACCAGGAAACCAGTGAATGTCAGATAACCCTCCCATTCCAGGTCATTTGGAATTCAGCTACAAAACAGCACACCCTACTGCTGAATGCCACCATAACACAGTCACTTTTCCTCTTCTGAACCTTGCACAACCTTTGTCCTTCAATACTATACACTGCTGAAAAAAGCCTGAGGTGGTTTGCTGGTTGTAGCTGGCTGATTTCTGCTGTCCAGACTGGTTTGATGGGTTTTGGTCACCTATTCAGGCTGAGAGACCAGCTAAAAACCAACCTGACCTTAAGGATCCGATTGCAGAATTTGAATAGATTTTTCGATTCCCGACCAAGAATGAAAACCAACTAAGCAGTGTTGTAGTGCTTGAGTTTGAACAAGTCCAGACTTAGAAAAGGTTTGTCTTAAGTGAGTCCAAGGCTTTATTTTCTGTGGCTATTGTCAAGAACAGTTTATTCGATTTTGAATCCAAATGCTCCTGAAATATGGATTTGAGATGGACTTTCATCTGAGTCCGGTCTTGTCTGGATTCGATTTCTATAGCCCTGCAACTTGGGCTGGTTTAGGGTGTTGTTTTTCAGCAGCTACTGTAAAATCCATTTACTGTATTTATTGATAGAGTTCAACCATATTTAAAGGATAACTGATTTTTCGGAGTGAACCAAACACTTAACAGTGTCAATCAATAAAGTATGAGGTATCTGAAGGCTGGATTCGTGGCATGGTATTGTGGCCCAGAATTTTTTTTTTCTTTGACCCTGTGTCAAAGCACAATGTGGTTTCTAAGAATCAAAGAAAAATAGAGGAGACAGTGATGAGAGATGGAGCGAAAGGTCTTTGAGAAATGTCTGGTAAATAATAGCACAGTTTTTCATTTAATTATGTGCACTGGACCCTGAGGAGTTCCTCGTCTAGGGACGAAAACATGTTCGGTTGACAACCGCATGACCCGCTGCTTTGTGAAACACTCTACACTTTGTGACCCTACACTTTGTGAAGCCGAATGGTTGACTGCACTGGCTAGCGTTATAGCATGTCACTTGCGACATTTTAGCTTGAGGTGAGCATGAGCTGATATTTTACAACATTAGAGGAATAATTCACCCACAATGAAAATTCTGTTTAAGCCCCCCTCATGTCTTGTGTTATTTTATTAGAACACGTAATCATTTTTCTGAGAAATCTTATATAAATGGGGGTGAATATCATTGAATAAAGACTTTTCCTTACAAATTCATCAAATGCTTTCAAAAGATTTGGAATATCGTCTATGGATTTTATGGAATACTTTTATGGTGCTTTTATTTCTTTTTGGAGCTTGACAGATTTGGTTACTACACTGTAAAAAAAAAGTATTTTTCGAAGCTTATTGGAGTATTTTTTTACAAGACAATACTATACTTCAAATGTTACATGCAGTTTTTTGTAATTATTTGTGAAATTTCCTGGCAATTTCAAAGTGAAAATGTTACAAATGAAATCTTACACAGTTTTGTGAGTTTATAGAAAAGTATTCTTTGAAAATTCAAAAAATCTTCATATGAAAAAAAATGCTAGGTTTGGAATGACTTGAGGGTGAGCTGGACTATTCCTATGAATATATGAGCAAGGATGCAGGATATTAATACTTGCACAATTCGTGGTTTTATGGCACACATAAATATTGTACGTCTTTATTAGACAAGTAACTTCTAGGTGCCTCCTGACACAGCAATCGAAACATCTAAGCAAACATTATTATGAAATGCAGCACTAACCTCAGATTTCATTATCCAGGCTTGAGGATAAGACTCTGGCTATGTGCAATACAGTCAAATCTTCTCACGTTATTTTATCTTCTGATACAGAGGGGAAAATGGCATCAAACAGAATTTGATCCTTCATTTGGTGGATATCCTGCAGGGGTTAGTGCACTTCAAAGCTGGGCAGGTGACACAGATCCATCTGGTTCCCCTATAGGCTTTGAGTAAATCAAGGGCAGCTAACTGCTTATTCAGCATGACATTTCTTTCATTGTTTTCTCTAGACAGTGCAGCATGTCTTACTCGGGCATTCTTGAGACACAGATGAGCTGTTATTTCTTGTGATATGTTTTCTCCAATTCCTCTTTTATCCCCCTCCCCCCACCCCAACTGGTATACGGCTCAATCAACATGAACACTTTTAGAATACATTGTTTCTAAATACAGTTCATGTAGAAATTGTATTCTAAAAGCATATATGAATGGGTTTAAATGAGGTAAATGAAGTCCCAAATAAGATCCATTAATCTCCATCTGCAAATTTGTTTGCAGCGCTATTTTGCAATGCCCTGAATTCCAAGAAAATCATTATTTCTGGCTTTTAAAAATATATTTAGTAATGGAACTCCTGAATGACCTGTCAATCATGGCTCATCATTAATCATAACCAAATAGTTGGGGAAACTTTTAATGACTTGTTGACTTGTCATCAATCATGAATTTCATGCACATCAATCATAATCAAACTGTTAAGGGAAACTTAATTAAACTGAATGCTTGACCTATACATTTTGTTTTAATTTTTACCAAATAAAACATTTTTTATGTAAAAATATGTAGTAAAAAATGAATTTGCAACAATTATTTAAAAGTTGTAAAATGCCAGGTTATCTTAACCATTTAATAAGTGGTTTCAATTTTCAAATTTTCACTCATGACCTTCATCAACTTATCAACAGCAAATTTTCTTTCAGGGTAAATTTGATGAAATACAGTGGAAGTATGAGAAAAACGCAATCATTAGTGTGTCACATGTTGGCTGACTGGCCACTAAAGTAATTGACATTATGCTTCCATCAAATTATATCATATATTGTAGGTCAGGGGTGTCCGGTCCTGCCTCTGGCGGGCCACTGTCCTGCAGAGTTCAGCTTCAACCCCAATTAAACACACCTGAAGCAGCTAATCACGGTTCTATGGATACTAGAAAATTCTTGGCAGGTGTGTCGTGGTAAGTTGGAGCTATACTCTGCAGGACAGTGGCCATCCAGGATGGACACCCCTGCTGTAACTTGTTGTTCATATCAGCCTCGGTTTAAACCCTCTACTGCATGATGTTCTAAGATTTAGTTGAACTCTCAATTCTGACTTTTTTTTTTCCGCTCAGAATTGTGAGATATAAAGATTACCGATTGTGCTAATCGTTCTTTTCCGTGCAATGAAAATGAATGGAAACTGAATCTTTTAAGCTTTTACTGATCTTTTATATGACTCAGAAATAATCTTTTTTCCACAGAGTGATTTCTTTATTTCATTGTAACCATGTATGCACAATATCTCAGCAAAATGAGTAACAGTAAAAAAAAAAAAAAAAGACACCCCTGCTGTAGATAAGCACGATTTGCTGTTCATTTCAGCCCTCAGTTTTAACCCTCTACTGCATGATGTTGCCTCAGGTTGGTAAACATATTTCCCAGGATGCAAATAAAATGGAAATAAAGTGGTTTATAATGAGGAGATTAATTTAAATAAATCAATTAAATGCTTTTTCTTGGTCAAATTACATCCTGTTGGTCACATGGTACATCATGTGAAGGATGTTAAAAAAAATTCTCGCCTTCAAAAACTGTGATTAACATTTGTTAGTGAATAAACAATTTTTCAAAAATTGTATTTTATTTTAGAGTTGAGCTCCATTTTATGCAAGAAAGTTATATATACATATATATATAAGTATATATATGTCACATGTGTTCAGTTCTGTTTGTTTACGTCATGTCTGCACCTGTCTTCATTTGCCCCTGATTAGTTTAAGTTCTTCCACCTGTATTCATTAGTTCCGTCTGTGTATTTATACTTCCTGTTTCTGTTCTCCCTGGTCGGTTCTTGTTTGTGCTATGTATGTGTACCTGTCTGTTAAATAAACCTGCTTGTTATTCGCTCTCGTCTCCTGTCCTCCCGAGCGTTACAAAATATATATATATATATATATATATATATATATGTATTGCTTCATTAATGCAGAATCGTGTTGATTGAATATTCAAGATTGAACCCAGCATGATTTTATTCATTCAAAAGTTTAGATAGTGACACAATGTCCACCAAAATTCTATCTTGGGTTGCATCTTTCATCAAATGTTATCCCTTTGTGTTTTACAGTTATGCATCGATCTTCATAGACAAAGGTGATGAAGATGTGACATGACAGTCAATGTTTGGTTATGGTGCAATGCTGACCCCCGTTATTGTACATGTCATAACTAAGGGCTGCTGGAACATTTCTCGACGTGTCTAGCCCACCAAACAGCCATATTGACTAAATTGTTTGATCCACAACAGTGAGCGGAGAAGCGAGAAGAGAAAAACACAGGGAAAGAGACAGCTATACAAACACACGTGCCTTTTTATTCTTTAAATGGCTGCATGGTTGACTGCACACTCATTTTTTATGACTTCTCATTTGGAGGCTGTGACAGCCCACTGGTGTTAATTAAAAAGAGAGGGAGATCTGTACCGTTCAGCTCTGACCCACGACAGACATTGCTCCCCATTAGGTGCCCTCCTAAGTCTCTCCCGCAAAGGCTGTTTGGCAACACGCTTTTCGGAGTGATGATTTGAGGTTTTAAATGATAGCACAGCTGTGGTTATGACTCCAGTTTATTCCTAACACGGTGCAGTGCTGTGGACTGTTTTTTTCATATTAAACATTTTGTTCCTAACTCGCTCGACTATAGAAGCTTGTTTCCCAATAAAAAATTAAAAAGCGAATTTTAGCTGACAATTCTGTCCTTTTTTGTCTCGCAATTTGTATTTTATGACTCACAATTGGGAGCTCTTTTCTTACAATTCGGACTTTAGTTCTCTCAATTCTATGAGTGATGACAGAACATTCATTTTTGGGCGGACTGTTCCTCCTGGGAAAATAAATAAATAAACAAATAGGCTCAAACTCTCAATAAGCAAAGCCACATAAAATGTCTGTTATGAAATATCTATTGTGCCTTCTTGAGTGTTGCAGCTGTCAATATCAATCTCATCTCTACAGTCTGAGCTTGTTTAGTGTCTGTGTTTGGTTCTTTTGGCAGATAGAAGAATTTTCCTCTTGGCTGAGCATGTACACAACATCCAAAAACCCAGCGCCAGCTATTAAATCCATTGCATCCCACTTCATCTTGAGATAAAACAATCTCTGAACTAGGGAACCCTTTTTACTGAAACACTCCAGCAATATATCATTTAGTGAAATACAGCTGTACCCCAGTAAATATAACAAATCCTCGTCTGATGATGGAGATTAACCTATACTGACCTGAGAATCATTTTCTTTGGTAATGTTTCAGAAATATATATATATATATATATATATGTGTGTGTGTTTATCAGCTATCAAAATCAGAACCACATTCATAAATGAATCAGATATTGATCTTAACCAGTTAGGCAACTCTGGCCCTTGAGATTTGGGTATCTCTCACTAAATTGATTATGAGAGAGTAGTGGGCCTATTCCTTTAATAACTGAGGATAATGACTATTCATTTTTCACTATTCAAATATGGTCAAAGCACAGCGCAAATGAACAGCTTGCCCTTTCCAGTGTCTTTTTCTGAATTGGTACAAAGTAACTGTCAAAAACAAGTGTACAGTATTCTACATCTGCTTTTGACACATGCTTATTTATAGCATGCGTATCATCACTAGGGATTCTGAATTTCCTAAGGGGATCTTTAAAACTGGATCATATCCCAGGAGATCCCTGCTAGCCTGTATCTGACAGCTAAAGATCACTACATTTATATGCTCAACAACAAATCATATGCACATAGAAGCCAGAAAGGCAAGACCTTAATGCAAACTAGCACTTTGAATTCATTTTCTTATCCTGCTCTGCTTGTAATATGAAGTGTTATAAATGATGCTGTATTCCCACGGTGCTGTTCTATGGAAGAACAGCAAGTGAGTGAGCTTCTGATGTTTTCTTGCTTATCTTTCTCAATGTAGGTTAGAGGAAGTGTGAAGCTCAGGTGGTGTGTGATTCTACAGAGCAATGTCTGAACCAATACATATGCTATTATAGTGTGACATATCTTTTGTTTATGCCTTTGAAAAGGAAATACAATATGGAACCATCAAATTTATGCAGGAATGTGCGCATGTGTTAAACCTTTGGCTGCCCTCCAAAACTGGAAGAAACAGGATGCAGGGTTTTATTTCTCTTTGCTCACTTTCTCTCTAACTCTGATGGCAGTTTTAATTAGCATTTTTATTTAACATAAGTTTGGATTTGTTACGCATCCATGTAGATCACTCTTGTGCATCATCGCATTCTAGAGAAATTACAGTTGGTTACTTTTATGCATAAATGGCAGTATTTATTTATTTAAAATGTTCAATTACACATCATATCCCTAAGACATCTGACTACTTGCATCTGTCTGACTGCAATTTAGCAGAATCAGAATATCTGAAGGCAGCTGTCTGTCAGTGGTATGAGTTTGTAAAACTGGCATTGTTTGTGAAATGTGCTTTCCTAAAGTCATGATTTTGCTCATAGATCTTTTTAAAATGCCTAACCATAAGTAGAACATATGTCATGTACATGATACCTGAAATGTACCTGGCTTGTTAAGGAAAGGTGTAATTGAGGAGTTTTGCCTGATGGACAATAAAAGAGGCATGCAAAATTCAATAGACTTACATTGAAGGAGGGACTCAAATCATATCTACTGAGCAGAAAATTATAGAGACACCCAAGCAACCATAGTGCAGCAAAAAATAAGGGGTGTTAAAATGCACTCAAGCACTAACAACCCTAATGACCATGTATCAAACACCTAACACTCTGACATCACGGCAGCGAGGTTTGCACGGAACTACAATTCCTCCCACTGTTTCCCCCTGAAAAAATTAAGTAAATTTTGCATTTACTTTAAGCATTAACAACAGGTTTAATACTATGAGAAACAGAGTTGGGGAAAGTTACTTTTAAAAATATTACATTACTGTAACGGGTAGAAATCCAAGTGCAGCTTTATTTCCAAAACGTAGTTATACAGGCAATGGTCAGCTCAACAGCAAACTGTAATAACAGGGAAAAAGCAAGCTTGTAGTAAATAATCCAGGCAAAGGTCAAAAAGGCAGACAGATAAACAACAGAACGATGACACAGGCAGGATCCGAAAAGAGGCAAAACAGGACAATGATAGCGCTCAGAAATATTACAGGATGAACAAGACTTCGCAAATAACCTGGGATACAGAGTAAACTTAAATAGTGACATAGATTGGCTACAGCTGGACTGTAATTAACATGAGGGTAAGGAACTTATGAGAAATGTAGCATGGATGATGGAGTCCTTGAAATGGTAGGGCAACATCTAGAGGCAAGAGGATGGAAGACAGAGCGGATCCATTACAATTACAATATTGCGTGACTAATAGTTACTTTTTTTGGAAAGTAATCCGTTACGTTACTTTTGTGTTACTTGTTGTCATCTGGGCTGGGCTATTTGTTTGTTTTCATAACAACAACTCTCTCTGTGGTATGAACAGCACTCTCTCCACCTTCGATACCATGACTAAAGTGCCCTTGAGCAAGACACCTAACCCCTAATTGCTTCCCTTGTAAGTCGCTTTGGATAAAAGCGTCTGCTATTTGGAAAACGTAAAAAACTAGAACTAATCTAGAATAAGCATCATGTCTACATAGTGAACACAACGCCTCTGCATTTCTCTCAACATGAGGGACAGAAGAGTCCGTCAATAAATGGGAGAACAAAGTAACTTGCATTACTTATTTGAAAGAGTAACTCAGATATTTTGTTGTAAATTTAAAAGTAATGTGTTACTTTAGTTACTTGAAAAAGGTAATCTTATTACGTAACTGTGTTACTGATGAGAAATCTATAAATAGGCCTAGTATATAAGGGACAGTTGACCTATTTGTTTTCATTTATATACTATTCGATCAAATTAGTTGCGAACATTATCTCCGAACTGATGCTTTTACGCAGTGTGAAGAGGGAAGACAGGCCATTAAAACAGTAACGAATCTCCCCTTATCACTCCTGTGCCTCATGAGAAAGATACAGCCCAATCACCACCAATATCTTCACTTATTTAGCGTGGCATCCTTTCGAGCCAGGGCGCGCCATTCACCTATTTATTTAAACGGCATCAATATTTAATTTGCGAATGTGTTGCAGAAGATCACAAGAGCACTCACAAAGGACCTCAGGCTGAATATGCAACGCCTTGATAAATATTTCAGCATTCCATTTCGCCAGCTCCCCCACTGACTCACTGTGTGCCCCGAGCTGATGCATGCAAGAATTAAACTTGTTAAAGCAATATTTGTTCTTGAAAAAAGGAACAAAACAAGCAGGGCATCGCTGAGGTGAGACATTCATTAGAGGAACATTTAAGTTTGATATCACTTCATTATTGAACAAATTATAGGCACGCACACATTCAAGCTCTGTCACATTCTGGAAATCAGTGTATTTCAGTCAACCTTAATTATGGGTCATTCCTACTATGTATTACATTGTCATCTTAGAATATAATATTTGATACAAGCCTACTTATGAGCTCACTATGTATATATATATATATATATATATATATATATATATATATAAAATAGCAAATTAACATATCAAGGGTATGTATAACCAGCAAACTAGAAAATCCCAAGGCCTCAAGGAGCAGCTCCTGATTCTTTCTCCACTCATACGTGGGCATCCATCAATAAGGCAATTGTTTAAGCTCCCAGCAGAGCTCGGCTCTGCCTGTGAAATTTATGAGAGCCAGAGCAAACAGACGAGTGGATGAATGGTGAGGGAGAATCCCGCAGGCAGACGGAACAGAGTCCTTAACAATAACAACACAATCAATCAGGTCATACACACTTCACACTCAAGCCCAGGACTGATCCCAACATCCCCTCTGCATCTTCTGACTGGCTCATCATTGTTCTTCATGGTAAAAGGCCATTGAGAATGAATAATAGTGCACATGCCGCTCGTTTTTTATACCAGATTTAGTGACTCATAGGTGGCATTTGTTACCATCATCATCAAGTTACTGAGTACATGGATACAACTTCCTCTTCATATTTTATTTTTCTCTAGATACTGTTGCACATCTATGGATGATTTCAAAAAAGATTTATGCTATGGTAGCAACCTGAAAATGACAAAATTGAGTGTAGATGTAAGAAAGCAGTTTGCACTAAATTACACAAATTCACTGTGTGGATGATGTTAACATTTTCACATCGTTTTCACACTAGAAAAAGCCTCATGGTTAGCCAAATATCCGCTGGCATCCTAACAGCAATCAGTCACTGTATTTTGCTCGTTATGCAGCCCACAGGCTGCTGAGAGAAGCTCTGGAGGAGGGCTTTATCCACATCGCAGCTGTGAATAGCAAAGCATAGCCAGGGTTCGGGTGATGGCTTTCGAATTTACAAAGGGTACAGATCGCAGCTACAACTGTACATAGACAACTACTAGCATGAAGACTGGAGGCAATGCAGAAAATCTGAGGTCTATAGTTGCAAGTGCACATGGGATCGAAGAACAGACAGTGGAAAGTCTTGCCACAAAGAGAAATTGTGTTTTGCCTACAAAAGATGATGCATCTTTTGAATAGAAAAGATGCTACAGGATCGAGACACAGTCCGTCCCCACGGCAGTGTGGCAACACGGCGCGTGGGGACTTCATTATAGTCTTGACTGTAAAAGTTTGTGATGATCACAAAGAATTTTGTCTATTTGTATGCTTCTTTTCTCTCTCGGCCTATTATTTGTTTTATCTCCCTCACTTGTGCTTTTCCGCCTACTACCATGGATTTTGCTCCCGCCTGGCAACATTGGCCAGTCCTACCTTAGCAACTGGGGCCATCCTCACTAATAGCAGCTTTTGATCTTTTCTAAAGAAACTTTTTGCAAGTCCTGTGTGTTTGGTTCGTTTTCAATGGAGTCTTGTGGAAATTATCCCGAAGTAGTAAAACGTTGCTGCCGGGTCACTATAATAGTAATCCAGAGGTTGTATCAGTAACATCAATAATATGTCCGCTTAGTTTGAATTTATTTACATATTACACACTTCTCTCTGGCACTTTGTCTGCTCTTGTTCATGAGTAGAGACTCACTGACCACCATTGCGGTATTGCTCCTTCCTCTCTCCTGATCGTCTGTTTCCAGTGTCTTCATTCTCCAGTCTCCTCACCGAAGTGTGAGTTCTGCTACTCTTGTCCACGACCTCCTTAATCACCTGCAATACAAAGAACTGTCCGTTTTCCATTTCATTATTGCATTATTGATTTAACTTCTTCACTTACCTGTTCGTTACATTACCTGCATCGTCCAATAAACTCTCATATTCTCTTCTACATCATTGTGAGTCTGTTCTGTAACAGTGTTGTGAGTATATACTGTAGAATTATTTCTACCAGAAAGACTCGGGAGGTAAATTAACTTACAATGAAAATGATTAACAATCAGCAAGCAAATATAGTAAGATAAAGTTCTTTGGTGTAGGCCCCATCCGTAGCTTAGATCCTGAGGGTTGCGGACTCTGCATTTCCTGCCTGAAGATGTAGAGGTATGGACAGGGACCATCCTGGTGGTGGTGGTGGGGGTGGGGGTGGGGGATGGAGGTTAAGTTTGACGACAGCATCTGCGAACTCAGACATGTGTGAGTACCGATCTTATATACTACAAGTGTTGGATAATGATCGGTTAGATCTAAATTGGTAGTGACGTAACATTTGAGTCTTCTTGACAGAACTTGCGTTAGAGCTTTCATTTCTATTCAGTTACGTTAATGATACCGTATCACTATTAAATGGGCCTTTTCTATGAAGCATTTGAAATCAACAGTTTTAATCACATTAGCTTGCAATAATTTAATGTGTAGTTTATATTAAAAAGTTTGGGGTATGTAGGATTTTAAATGGATAAATTCATACTTTTATTCAGCAAACAAACCTAAAATTGACCTGAAGTAACAGTAAAGCCATTTATAAATCTACAAAACATTTCTATTTTAGATAAATACTTTTCCTTTGAACTTTCTATTTATTAAAGAATCCTAAAAAGAAATATATCATGGTCTCAAATTCTTTTTCAAAATTCATATTTTTGGGGCACCAAAAAATATTAGAAAGATTTCTGAAGGAAAAATATCTATTCATTTTGTATCACTGTCTGAGCACTTTAAGTGAAATGCATATGCAGACCCAGAAAAAGATGATAGATATACTTAAATTTTAATAACAAAAATAAATTTGAGAGATTATTTTAGCTCAATTATTTATATATGAATGGGTGGCATACAAATTAGGTAGGGTTAGGGTTAGGGTCAGACAGTATATAGATACAGTGAAAAATCTGGTGTATTTTTATTGTTGTTTCCATTTAAATGCAAATGCATAGCAGTGGTGACTAGTGACTAATACTCTACTATTTTCCATTCTGTGGTAAGGTATATCACTATGTATTTGTTTATCTAGAGCATGCAGCACATTGATTTAAACCTAAAATCCATGAAACATGAAATGATACAGTGTTGTGTGTTTATGCCTGCAAGGCTCTTTGCCTGAGAGTTGTGTGAAGTCTAGAGTTCTTAATTGTATTTCGGTATTTGTTGAGGAAGTGCTAGCATCACCAGGGCCAGTCAATTTAAGCAGATCTCTCCACACCTCTCTCTCAAATGAAATTCGGTTCAGACTCTCTAAAGCAGTTGTCTTGTTTTAGATGTATGCAGAATAGGTTTTGCCAACAGAGAAAAGGAATTTCTTTCTGGTTTGAATAAGACTCGAGGGACAGAAAGTTTCTCCTAAACATGTTAAGCATCCTTAGCCACACACCTACTCACCTTAAAAACAAAATATATGCAATATACACCAGAGGCAAATGAGAGAGGCTTTCTCTGCCAGCACTTCCAACTTTTCCAAAAGCTCTCATTTAAAATTGATCATGAAGTTCAACACTTGCTTAAAAGCTTAGAGGAAAGAAATGCATATGTGTTGTTCTGTGAACACTTCCCCACAGAATCCATAAAAATACGCTCGTGACTATGACTAAAAGGCTGGTTAATGCCTTGGACTGCATTATGACAAGCCCTGCATACATTAAAGCTTCTGAAGAATTGTTATGCTGTATTGACTTCCACTGTGAAGTTGTTGCTTAGTATTCTGCATTCATGTTTGTGCTATTCCGCAACGCATTTACCTTAAGTAAAGCCATTGTGCAAATGAAAGGAATAGGAGGATTGTAATTAGCTGCAGTCATTTCGTCATTTCTCTGATTGATCAAGACAGTGTGCAAATTCTTTATTACAGCCTAAGGAATCAAACATGCTCTTGCGAGCTGTCTAACAGCTAAGAAACGACACCTGTTCTCTACGGCGAGCACAAAACACAATGTCCTTGTCCTTCAGCTGCACTGTCGGAATCCAAATAAACCCTCTAACCACTCTTTTGAATAATGAGAATGGGGACTTTCATGTTGCAATTAATCTCATCATTTCTCTATCTAATTTGGCTTATCTCTGATGGAGAATGTGTTACTTGATGGAGTACCCTCAGAAAGCAGTTCAATCAGTGTGGCTGTGTGGTACTCAAAGATCTCTTTACACTAAGAAGGGTGCAAGTAAAAGATTTCATATTGCAAAAATCAGGCTTGAATCACTTAGTGTGTTCACAGATGGACAGTTAATTGCATTTGCAAAGACTTTTAGTCTGCAACGAAGTTCTGACCATAATTGAAATATTTGTCCTGGATATTCAGTTGCCAGGCTTTTTCAAAGTATAGCCATTTACATGTAAATATTGCATGCGTTTGCATGAAACCAACCAAAGTCCTTTTAGGCAAGTCAGTTCACTCAGCGACAACTTTGGCAACATGCGCAGGCTGTTATTGTCTAACTAGGCCAGTGGTTCTCAAACCTTTTTAGGCCATACACTCTGATTTAAATCAGAAAATTCAAGCAAATTGTTATATCTAATTTCTTTACATTCTTTAAATCCTTTTTGCTATACATAAATTCAAATTCAGAAATTAAATTTTAATTTAAAAGATGTCTGTAGTGACATCAATGTCCCAGTGACTTTTCTAAAAGAAGATATTTTAAAAAAAACGACTCACTGTTTTTGCAGTTTTCGTTACCAACATTCTTCAAACTATCTTCTTTCGTGTTCTACAGAAAAAAAGAAAGTTGTTCAGGTTCGGTACAACACGGGAGTGAGTAAATGATAACAGAATTTAAATTTTTGGATGAACTATCCCTTTAAGGACTGAGCGACATTTTCCATTCGTAATGTTACGTAATATAAATATCACAATACCAATAGTCGATTCGGCCGTAGATAATCACAGCGTACCGATATACAGCCATTTATCACAGCTACGAGAGAGATATTGCGTCAATACAACAGTTACAAGTTAGTAAATGAATAAGAAACAACAACTTTAGTCTTTACAAACACTCTTTTGTGCAGATCTTTCCTTTTTCCACAGATTCAAATCTGCTCCATTACTAATTCTAAAACGGCACTTTAGAACTAAAAACAAATGAATGTTGAGTCGCTTCATTAAAGTTTATTGTTTTAAGTATGGTATCAGAGAGAGATCGACTAAATGTGCATTTGATATGGCATTCATTCTTCAGGTCGATATCCATAATGTTATATCCACTATAAAAAATCATTTTGAATGTCGATTGAAAGTAATATCTTTGGATTTCCCATGACAGCACTATAGCAACTTCCTTGTTTACAACCAGTCCCTTTCAATTTGCTGCTGATTCGCTCATAAAGACAGTCTTTGCCACCAACTAATGGCATGATAATGTAAATTTAATTTATTTAAAACTTGAATATAAAATAATATTTATAGAACTATTATATTTAAATGAACAACAATAGGCATTATAAAAGACAATATGAAATATACATAAGCAAACAATTCAGTCAAACATACAAAAACAGCGCCCTAGCACAACATTTAATTTAAATATAGGCTAAATATATAGCTATGGAACTTACTTTTCCCCTTAACCCAAATCGATTAGCCCTGGAAGTAGTCATAGATTAATAAGACCAAAGATTGCCTGTTTGATATACCCCAAAAGAATAATATATCTAATATTTAACCACTATGAACTGGCGCTGACAGCCTGGACCTCACATCTCCAAAATCATCAAAACAAATTGTAAAATAGGCGCTGTTTATATATGAGTGAAAATTTTAAGGTCTCAATAACTACATTATCACCTGAAAAAAAATCTTAAATCTGCATTCCTTGACACAACTATTTTTGTATTTGTAAAAAAAAAAAATATGGTGGATTTGCTCGACCCCCATGACAGTCCCAGCAAGTGTGTGTGTGTGTGTGTGTGTGTGTGTGTGTGTGTATATATATATATATATATATATATATATATATATATATATATATATATACATATATAACATGTCTGTTTAATTTGATTAATATCAATATTCCAAATTAAAATATATAAAGAGTCTATATGCTCAACAGCTTATCTGTTTGCATCCCTGCAGAAAGCAGTTTTAAAATTATAAATTGATCTGAAATGAGTATTGTACCACCAGTGGTACCAGGCAACACTTAACTTGGCTATAGGAATTTTGAGCACATTTTCAGACAGTAAAACAGCAGGCTTCAAACATCTGTAGTGGGTGTAACATGAACTCTGATGCTCCCAAATAGAGACTCAGGAAAGCAGCCGTGTTATCCAGAGCCTCTTCAGGCATCTCAGGAACATTCTGGGCTGAGATCACTGGCTTGTGTAATCCTTTATGGAGACAAAGGGGTTGTGTTTAGTGCTTCACTGATGCTTTGCTTGGTGTAAGCTTCTTGTAAGTACTTTCACAAAGTCATTTCATCACAAAACCAGGATTTTGAGGAACTCACAGAATGATGCTTTTGCTGTCATTACCGCTTTTCTGTGTAGTGTTGGGGATTACTGCGCTTTTCTAGCTGAAATAACAACAAAGGAACAAAGCTCTGATTGGTATCTCAGGCCAACAGGTTGAAATTTTGTTGTGACGGTACTAGCGGCTGAATAGGGGAGGTCATTTCTAAGACATAAATAACCATTGTAGAAATGATAGAAATGGTTTGAAATGGTTATTTTATCAGCAATGTGGGGGCAAAGAAAGTTACATCAAATGTATATAAAGGACTGGAAATGATTTTGTGCAATAACTTCCAGTTAATGCTGTGTTGACCTTCAAATGTGGCCATTTAATCACAGAGATGGGGTTACAAAGCATTGCAAAACCTATCTGCGATGGCATTGAAAATCAAAGCTTTAAGCTTTAATAAGCTTTCTTGAGAAAAATCAGCCTTATATTCACTATATTTTTTTCTTGTACAACCCCAGAACTCCACCAGTAAGGCTTACATAACCCTTTATCGACAGCTACCCAGGTTTGTGTTTTGTTTTTAAGTCTTTAGCATAAGCGCTATTATCGTTAAGTTGGTGTTAACCCTTGTGCTGTGTTGAAAATCCTTCACTTAATTTGGTGTTGCCCATCAAAAATGACCGGCCTATTCATTACATTTATTCTAAATCTCTAGTTATGCTAAAGATCACTCCAAAGCGTATTAACCTAAAAAGGTGATTTGATGAAACATCCCTTCTGGCTCCATGTTTGAGAAATATCTTTTTATTCAACAGATTATGAATCGGCTTCACTAATGCAGGTGTCTTGTGCCCTTCATGACCACTGTGCTTTAGATGTTTGAGTCACATTTGTAGAGCAAAGCTTTCATGTCAGAAATCTTATTCTGAACATCTATATTCTAGGATATTATAAACTTGTATGAGATGAGCCAGAATTTAAATCACAGATGGGCAGAGAACATACAGAGTGAGTTAACAGATCTTTCTATGAAGCCAGATCCATCTGCACACTGCATTTCAGAATAGGCCAAACTGGATATGGAACTGCAAGCTGGCACAGCTTAAAAAAGTGTTTTATGCATTTGTACCTTTATTCCAAAACAATAACTAAAGGCAGTAACAATTTAACTAATATATATTATTTGTGAACTGATGTTCGGTTTTTTCTTTTTCAACTTATTATCAGTAGTCATCAAGCTTAGTCACAGACACAAAAATGTACCTTTAATTTCACCAAGTTGATTGGTCACTAAAAACCCCCACAGTCATGTTTTCAGGCCATTTCACGTCTGATTTTGATGTGATACACAGTAAAGTGGTGTTATCTAAGTGGTTGTCTTTATTCAGGCTGATTCGAGATCGCATACGAAAACAAGAGGTGGGATTTATCGCACGAAAAAATCATTTCCAATCATAACCGATCATATCCAATCATAGCAAGATGGACGCATTACCTCCTCTCATTTTACTTTCCCCCATTCATTCTCAATTTTCCCCCCACTAAACCCACAGCATGCTTTAGGGGATCTGTGTCAATGTCAATGGTCTCAGGGGAGGCAAGCCTGCAGATATCGCTTTTGGACAGTGTTACTTTATAAAAACAAGTGACTTTGCATATTTTGTAATATTTGCATTGTTTTCTTTATGTAATATCGATTATTTTATCATCCAGTTTTGAGAAAACCCTGCCCCCCTTGCCTCCTTGAAGGAAAGGCCCCAAAATATTATTATTTACACTTGTCAAAGAAGAAAAGGCTTTATTATGTGAGATTGTACACAGTAGTTATGAAATCCACCAGCAGCTAACTCAGCCATGCTAACCAACCAAACCTTGACCCCTTGACACCCTTCTAATTCAAAGAAATACGCTATTGTTGAGTCACATGATCAGTATGCCTCATCAGGGCATGACACAGCTTCCATTACCAGTGAAAGATTGGATGCAAATATGCAGAGAATATAAGGAGAGCACATCAAAATCTTCAAAAGAGATGCGACATCCCGCTCCTTAAACCTATAACCATTGTGACATCAAACGCAAGCTGCTTAGGAAGATCAGAGGGGGTACGATTTGGAAAGTTGAAGTGGAATTGCAATCCATGTCCACAGAAATTCTTCTATATGAAAAATCCAGTACTTGACAAGCAGCTATTTCTGCGTATGTGACTGTGAGTGTGGATAGGTGGGTGTACAAAAATGAAAGATAGGCTTTTAACACAATCTTTGTTTTAATGATTCATCTTCACAGTCGTTTAAAACATGATGGTTTCCAGTAGAATGCAATAAGTCACGTATATCTTTTTCCACTAGAAAGTCCCTCTCTCAGTTGGTTGGATTAGAGTCTGGATTGGGAAAGAAGTTGTGAATGTGAGCAGCCTTAAATTAAACTCAAGGTTTGAGTTCTTGATGACACTGTTTCAAAGAACAAGGAAACACCAGGGCAAATGCTGCAAAAAGATGCACAAGAGCTGCAAAAGAGTGAATGTTGCAAAACCTGTCAAGGTTGTAATGTTCACGTTACTCCAAAAACAAAATAATATTAATAATAATGAATAAATAAATAAATCATATTTTCCTTTAACAAAATGGTTAAGTTTCCATTTGTTAAAATGGAAAACATTTTTTGTAAATGTTACCAAAAACAAACAAAAGAAAATGGTAATCTAATATTAGAACACCATTTTTGCATTTTGCATTTTTTTTCAGGACAATGAAAATACATTTATGCCATCAGCTTCAGTGATGATTACATTTAATTTCATAGTAATTTTCATTTTAAATCAAATAAATGACATTAAAGGTGCAATATGTAATGTATTGCAGTAAAGTATCAAAAAACCACTAGGCCAGTGTTATATATTTTGTTCAGTTGAGTACTTATATCCCAATTTTTTCC
The DNA here is from genome assembly GCA_037194245.1 of Opsariichthys bidens. Taxonomy (NCBI): domain Eukaryota; kingdom Metazoa; phylum Chordata; class Actinopteri; order Cypriniformes; family Xenocyprididae; genus Opsariichthys; species Opsariichthys bidens. Next base: position 7,940,991 of record CM074298.1, on the reverse strand, counting down.
AACAATTAGTAAATCATGAGAAAATTGCAGTTTTAAGCAAGGCTCCGGGATGTGTGCGGGAATAGCCTGTCAATGACGTCATATCCGCGTTACCCTCGGTTTCCACTTTTACTGCCGTAGAAACCATGACAACATAGTCTCATGGACAAATGCGGAAATAAATAGTTGCAGAGTCTATCAAGCAACTAGCTTGTTTCACGCTGTCGTAATGGAATTATTCTTTCCGTTTGTAGCTGGTTCTGTCAACAAAGATGAGTCCCATAAACGTAAACATCAACCAAATGACCCAACAAGATTTTGGGACAAGAAGAGAAATAAAACGAGGATCAACATCGGTGTGGCATTTCCTAAAATAGGAGAGAACTGCGTGACAAACTTTAACTAGACGGAGACGCCGATCTTGCATGTGTTTTAATAGACAGGTGAGAAACTATTTGGATTCCTTTACTGACAGAAAACGTATGTATGTATATTATGTCGATCAACAGTGTTAGTCTTATTGTTTGAATGTCTTGTTCTTGTCTATGCATATGATGTGAAAAATGGTGAGGTGATGTTCACTACAAATACTTCAAGGCATGAAGCGTTATGAACTGTTGGCTGTAATTATGTATTATACTGTAGCTTTAGTGAAATACTTGTGACCTCATCAAATGTGTCAAATGCCAAAACTGCGTATGAGTTGTATTCTCTATGAGCAATGTCTATTTAAGGACAGCGTTACTGCATTTGGTTTGCGATTAGTTTGTTGACATTGCCATACACTTCACCCGACGTGATAAACAATGTAAATTAGTATGTGTTATACATAAAAATTAATCATCAGACTTTTTGCAAATGATGTGGGTATGTTCAACTGTACTTTTACTATGATTGTTTTGAACAAATAACCATAATCACACCAATGAATTGGACTTTAACATCTATGACAACCAATTTAGTATTAAACCTTGCTTTACTTGCGGCTAATTCATTATAATCAAATAAAAATATGTCACCAAGTGCAACATTTATAAAACTACTACTTTACCTCATGCATGAACATGATTTCTGATTCCCGTCTGATTTATGTTGTTGTTTTGAATGTATGCTTTCTAGTGGACAAAAACATACATGTTGCTCCTTTAAAAGGCAAATGTCTTTGTGATGTAGAAATATTTCAAATGTATATACATGAATCCTTTTATGTTACTGTCATAAGAGTATGGGTACGTGTACACATCAACGATATACTAAAAACTGAAAAGTTTTTCTTTTGCGTTTTTCGCATTCACGCGACAACATCATCAAAACGATCCCTGTTCACATGGATCCGCTAAAACGACTAAAAACGCTGCATTGTGTTTGCCAGGCCAGTAGGTGGCGATGTCATTTTGTGAAGAAACACTACACGAGTGTAGACTGAACACGTCATACACAATGCGCATGACGTCACGTTTTCACGAATTCGATGAGGGTATCGTTTTCAAAAACTTTGAAACCCATTTTAGAGAGCGTTTTTAGGCCGTTTTCGTGTTAATGAATGGCCAAAACGCTTAAAAAGTTTTATAAGATATTTTGAAGAACGCTGGTAACCAAATAGTTGGTATCCATTATGATGGAAAAAAAAATTCTAGGGCAGTTAATGGCTAATGTCGGTATTCTTCAAAATATCTTCTTTCGTGCTCAACAGAAGAAAGAACCTCATACAGGTTTGGAACAATTTGAGAGTGGTGAAATAATGACAGAATATTCATATTTCCACAGACACACATCATTAATTCTAGACATCATGCATAAAATCAGACTCCAAGTTTAGCAACTTTTCAGACAAAAATGTTCAGCATTATAGAGGTGGACGCCCTCAATACCCAGAGAAGATGAACAATGAAAAGCCTGTCTCTGGGTTCAAACGAGAGGGAAGCGTGATTCATTATGCAGTTGAGAGTGGAGTTGTACAGCTGTTGAACATCACCCAGGACAGACAGAAGTGCCACCAAATTAATTTGAAATCCGCCCTCCATTATGAATGAGGGCCAGGTGTTTCTCATTAAAAGTGGGCACACTGTCAGGAACACTTCGTGCTCACATGTGTGTACACCCCCCCCGCACACACTTTGATGGGTGTTAAATTATACACTACAAATAAACTGCCAGACGATTGTGTGTGGTTGTGTGTGTGTGATTTTGCTATTCTTGCAGTATAAAATGTCTAAAAATCTAAAACTTGTTAGGACAATTCTCATAGAAAAATGCCACAATTGTGTATTTTAGGGTTGTGATTGATCTATAGTAGATTTTGTGTGTGTGTGTGAGGGTTGCGTGCTCATAGTTGCCATGATGCCAGGATGTTGCTACTTACTACTAAGGTGTTTTGGTTAGTTGCTTACTGCTTGAAAGATGCCAACAGACCTCACAAATCTAAATATTCTGGGCCTTTGGAAAAATTGCACACTTGATGATAATATAATTATTAATTATATACTGTTGGAATAATCTCTAATGCTAAAGGATGCATTTATTTGATAAATAAAATACAGTAAAAACAGTAATGCTGTTGAAATATGAAATATTATTTTAATGTAATTAATAATATGAATTAATTCATAATTAATATAATTAATAATAATATTATTGTTTTGTATTTAAATGTTGTATAACGTAATATTTTCCTGTTATGTGAAAGCTGCATTTTCAGCAGCCATTACTCCAGTCTTTACTGTCACATGATCCTTCAGAAAATTAAATGCAGATCTGCTTATTTTTGAATTAATTAATTATCAATTATTAGTAATGGTTCTTATTATTCTCAATTTTGCTGCTTAATATTTTAGTGGGAGCCATGATACATTTTTGAAGGATTATTTTTATTATTTGAGATAGAAATTTTCATACATTTGTCTTTACTGTTACTTTTGATCAGTGTAATGCATCCTTGATGAATCTCTTAAGAAACATATATTTTCATGACCACAAAATACTAAACAACAAAAACTGTTTTCATCATTGCTAATAATAAAAAAAATCTTTCAATTCAGCATATTAGAATGATTTCTGAAGGATCATGTGACACCGAAGACTGAAGTAATGAGTGAACGTGGTTTCACCAAATCCAACATGTTGCTGGATCACGTCTTTGTTGATCCTGGAGCGACGTTTCAATCGACCAATTTGAGAGACAAGTTTACAGTTTATGTCAAGTTTGGCTTACAACCAGTCACAGTCACAGTTATGTTCAGTTTGAGTTTGTTTTCTTTCTTTGCCTTCTCCTAGCCTGTCCGTTTTGTTATGTGTTACCTTGGTTTGATCAGTCATTCTGTGTTCCGTGCCTTTAAGTCCATCTGTTTCATTTGAGTTTTGTCCGGTCTCGCCAGTGGATCACGATTGTTATACATTGCCTGAGTTTTGTGTTGTGGGTCATTCATTAAAGACTTTTGAATTGTATCATGTCGCACGATCAACGACACAGGGTTAGATACTTCTACATAAGTGTTATTTACATATAATTTCCCTCTGATTTTAGGACAGGTATAGAGTTAGACTAAATTTTCATGCATATCTCATTTGGCAAAATTACAGTGACTGGAGTAATGGCTGCTGAAAATCCAGCTTTGTCATCACAGGAATAAATGAAATTTTTAGTGACCACTGTAATTATATTTCTCTCTTTGCTGTTTTTATTGTATTTTTATTAAAATAATGCAGCCTTGGTGAGCATAAGAGCTGGTTGTATGCACTAATATACTATTCAAATGATATAATTAAAAAATAAACACTTTCACATCAGTGATCAGTTAAGCCATCCTATTGGTCCATTCTCAGTTTCCAGACAGTCAGTTGTTCTAGGAATATGCTCCATCTGCTGTCCTAGACAAGCACCCTTAGCTGCCTACCCAGTGCCAGAGCGCCCGGTCTCACCCGGACTCCTGCTTCATGACTTGGTCTGGGGTGCCAATGTGACCTGATCCTCAATCGGTGCCAGGTGTTTCTGCCAAGAGAAAGGGCTGAAAATAACCCTACAATTCATCATGGGAAATAGCCAGCTGGGTGAGTGCATGTATGTATGAGTAGAGTATGCATGTGTTATGCAATGGTTTATTCAACAGGAACAGGAGAGGCAGCTTCAGATAAAAATAACCAACAGTATCAGTATGTATATATCGGTGTCCTCTTTGCTCCGTGATGTATTTTTCACTGTGTGAGAACATGATGTGTGGCGTGAGAGCGCATGGCTTGTCGGACTAGCAACAGTAACTAAAGGGGGCGGGTCTTGGGAAAGGGTCAATTGCGAGTGTGATACTCAATCCAAAAAACATAAAGTTACTTAAATTTTAAACTTAAATTTTATACATAGGTCTATTGCCATTTACCTTGTCTGTTGTTGCTCCACTAACGGAGTTATTTCCAGACAAAATCAAGTCAGGATCAACCAAGCACCTCGTACATATAATTTATACGGTAAATGACCGTATACTCATCAAATAAAGTTGGAACATGAAGTTTCATCTGACTAAAATGAGACTTTCCCTCCTTATTTCAGAAGTCCTACACAAGCGATTTCTATTCAAATGCCATTATTCAACGTTTCCCCCTTTTTTAGACATCTTAAATGACAAATTTTGTTGTTATCCTAGTAAATATCTTGACAGGTTTTTATGCGGTTGCAAAAAATGTGTCCCGGGGCAATAATTGCCACTCAGATTCATTCATACTGCTTTGAAAATATCCACATCTCTGAAAAGTGATGGCATACCAATCATTTTACATAAGCATTATGTACTAGCAATCTGTCTATCCAGGCGACACCATTTCATTTTTTTAAATCACAGAGATGTTTTTCCTTCTCACACAGGTCTAGGCTTGTTTAAGTGAAATAATTCTTGGGTGGTTGATGGCAAACTGTTATTATTCTCTACTGGAGTGGTGAAACAGCTGCTAAATCATTTCCTCAGCGTTGCGGGTGGATGGAAGCCAGATTTGATTGAGTGAGGCTGCAACTTACACCTGTCTCCAAACATTGTTGAAAAAACATAACAAGAGGTGATAGGAAACGCTTAATAAAAGAATATTAAGGGATGCGACTGCCGCCTACATTTCAGATTAGATGGATACATACAGCAATTGTTTCATTTTATGCATGTAGCATCACAAACCCATTGGTGTATAGGAAAATGCATTTTGTTTTCGTTTTTGTCTTCAGCAAAGAATATCGCTCAGAAGTTATTTCTTTGTAGCTCAGGAATATTAATGTAGTTTTGTTTCATTAAAGGTACAGTAAGCAATTTCTGAGAAAAGCTGTTGATATTTGAAATCAGTCCAAACAAGCACTCAGGAGTTAAAACTAATAAGCAGCGAATCTAAGCAAATTTGCTCACATCATTGCTTTCTAGGAGAAAATAATTGAGATTTTAGAGATCTCACTCATGAATTTTTATTTTTTCAACACTCAGCATTGTTTTGTTCATTATTTGCCATGGTACGTTTGACAGTGCAAACTTTCATGTCTGCAGTTGTTGCAGCTCTAGGAAAGTTTCAATCCCTATTTTCATTCTGTCTTCTTGAAAAGTTCAAAGCCCCACTGATGATCTTCGAAGCACATGTCATGTATGTCGCATGTCTTTTTGACGGCTCACTTTTATGATGTCACATGAAAAATTTCTTCATTACACCAAGTTCAGGACCCTCAGAACATTATTCATTTAATAGTTAACCTCAGTGTACTTTGCCTGAGTCCAGCAAAATCTTTAAAATCTTCAATCCTCAGCTTCAATAAGCAATTCTCCTCACCTGTAAGACCTTGTTTCTGCTTCCATATTCTCTTTATGTTTTTGTCTCTTTGTGACATCAGTGGCTTCACCTGAGCTGCCCCAATCCGAAGCAAGCCTGAACCTGCTGAGGTATATGTCTTACGTTAAAACTGGAATAAAAATACTAGGTACTCTATTGACTCCATTTGGAATTTTTATTGATAAGAATGATTTTATGGTTAAGTAAATACTACAGAAAAAAACAAATGTAATTTACATTAAAGTTAGTTCAGGCACGAATAAAGAAAAAGTAAATTCTATATTAGTACTCAATTCAAGCTTGAATATCAACATTATAAAATTAAGCAAATCAACTTTTCTGATACTGGTGTTCCCATGATGCACTGGGCCTTGAATAATTAATGAGGTTGATTTTTCCAGCTTTCTAGCTGTATATTATTTTTTTTGTGGTTTGTTTCATTAACTTGCCATTTTGTGACATTTGGATGTCATTTCAACTCAAAGTGGCACATTCACAAAAACGAATGTTACCGTAATTGTGTATTGTGTACCAACTATCGAGGTGTCTGTGTTCATCTTTTACATTACTACTAATTCAAAATATGTTGACAACACAAAATCTATTATGTTTATAATATAGGTGTTTTTAGGTATAGCATTCTCTTTAATTATGTGGTTAATTTCAGTTTTATATGTGGTGAGTAAAATATATTTCAAAGGAAACTTCAACTGAGTAAATTTCTCAAACTTATAGCTTAGTTAAAATGCCTTATTTTCTTTAAGTTTACTTGACTTAGTTAAGCAGAGTTTACTTAATTCCATGTGAAATTACTCAAAAAAATATGCGTGCAAAAATAAACTCTACTTATTATTTTCAGTGTGCAATTAAAGGGTTAGTTCACCCAAAAAGTGAAAAGATTTTGTAAGTTCATGATATCCAGTATACTGCATTAACTAATGTTAATGAACTGAACCTAAAGTGTTATCTTGTAACGGCCCCACAAAATGCCAAATCGAATCGATCGCATTTGCAAATTAAGAAAGAAAAAGTACAGCTTTAATCATCAACCAGGAAGCTTTGAACCTTAGACATTTTATCATTGAAAAAGTCTTTAAATGACTAATATTCAAATGTAATCTCTGCATTATGATTGATGACTACTTGAGGAACATCTGCTTTGAGCACAGCTTGTATAGAGCCATGTGAGTGACTCTTATTTGGCTATTTTCCTTTTCAATAATGGCTCACACTGCGGCATTGCACCCTAGATCTGTGAGCCGGCACCAGTCTCTTCACTCAACTCTAAGAAAGAACATCAGACTATTTAAAGCTCTCAACCAGCCAGTGAAGCACCCTTCAAACCAGCAGTGCTCCCTATGTAACAGGACGCAGGTGCAGTATGACTGTGCTGCAAAAGCCAATTAACAGGGTAGTCTGCTTCAAGAGATGTTCGAATGATAAAATTACTGGATTATCACAACAAACCATGCATGACCATTTGATTCAGAGGCCCTTGACATCTGCCAAAACTCAATACAAAACATTACAGAAGACCTTGTCATGGTGCATATGTGGGGTATTGTTGCAACCTTACGTAATCGTGTTCTACATTGAGGCCTTTCCTGTGAGAAAGCAACTTTGTGCCGGCCCACATCTGCCACTCGTGGTATGATGATCTGGGCCACATGTGGCGTGGAATGATAGGACAGATCTGAGCCACAAGCAGGCCATAGCAATGCCATGTGTCAGCCAAGAGCAAAGAAATAAACCAGAACTGGACCTTATCTGAGCCACAAAATCTTTATTATTTATAGAATCATAACAAGCCTGTGAACAAGCAGAATCACTGAAGGAAAGAAGAGAACAGAAAAAAAAAAGAGACAAAGAGTAACACAAGAGCAACAACTGACTTCAGCCCCAGCTTTAGATGAAATCAACTGAAGATAAAAGTAGACATTAAATCGCCCTAGTTCTCTGCAGTGGAGGATTAAACAACTCCACAAACCGCATTACAACTTCACTATTACTAACCAGATTGACTATTTCTCTCATTATTCTACAGATGTTCTTATTGAGAAGATCTTATTAATGCTCATAATGGTGATTGGGCCTTTAGATGGGATCTTAACTCTTACAATGTTTGTCAAACAAATTTGCAATCGCAAAAGAAAAGCTAAAATGAGTTTTAATGTTGAGTTTTAGCGATCGACGGTTTTATAATGATGGTAAGTAGTCTGGCATTTCTAGTTTTGGTCATTTACACATTTTGATAACAATCCCTATTGTACAACATGAGATATTGCTGTATTGGAAAATACACCATCAGAACAACAAAAAAACTATGAGAAAACATTAGCAAGCTTCAATGACAAACACAGATATGAGCAATCAGTGTATGAATGTCAACAATGGTGAAAACAAAATGTTCAGATAATCAGATCAACTCTGAACAATACAAAACGATTCTAAAAGACAGAACAAAAACCACAGCAAAAACAAAAAAGTAAATCGTTCGAATTAAAAAATAATAGGACAATTCATGCTATGATGCATGCTTGGAGTTCTGTACTATTGTTCCTAGCGTGCATTGCGGCATGGGGGGGGGGGGGGGGGTCATGCTTCTCACCATTGTTGAGACTCACAGGCTGTTTCTTGATGTCTGTCTTTAAATAGTGAAGGTATATCATTTTAGATAATAACAATTGTTAGGGTATGTTTTGAATTGCACTGATTAAGTTGGATCCTCTGCCCTGGTATTATAGTGCTGCTGAAATCAATAATAAAACTTTAACAATATTAAACTGTGCTTCTATTTTCGTAACGTGACAATGAGATCGGGAACAGGAGTGACATATCAATGAGCACTTACTGCTAGACTCTAGACCATTTCATTTCAATGAATAAAAAAATATACATTTGAATCAGTAACCATGTAACAAATTTAGTGACATGAACAACTATTTCAATTAAATCAAACACATCTGAATACTAACCTTGGAACATAACCTGCTCTGAAGTTGCTGTGGCTACTTACATACACTGAAAATTACCTCCATTTTTGGAACCGAAAGTTGAGGTTATCGGCTTACTTATTCTTAAACACACCTGGGTAGGTCACATAACCTGCTTTCTGGAATACCCCCTGTAGAGCTCTCGTGGATCACCAGCATGGGAGGGATGTGAACTTGAATGAACTGCAACAGGCTATTCTCACTATTGTTGAGATTCTCAGGCTGATTCTTGATGTCTGTGTGAGACAACATGTCTTTCCCGGCCCACTGTCAGGCGTATATATATATATATATATATATATATATATATATATATATATATATATATACATACATACACACACACACACACACACACACACACACACACGCACACGCACACACGCAGACTGCTTCAATGCCAAATAAATAAATTGCTCACGGCACCACACTACAACACTTACACACCAAGTTAACTGACCGCATGTACTTCTTTGGGGCTCCTCTTCATAGTCCAAGCCCCGCCCCCTTTGTTAAAAACTTTAAATTCATTGGTAAGTATTCCGGCGAGTACATACAACATCCATTTCTTTATACCACCACATGAATATTTACACATAGAATAAATAAATATTTATAGAACACACATGTTCATGCAAACACAATTATAAATGTAGATATAAATAATAATAAACACAACAACAATACATTTCCATTATCCCACCTCTAGTTAACAAAGACAATGGATGAGCCGACTTCCGTTGCACCGACTCGCACACACACAGCGGAACAGGTGTTACACCAGATTCTGCGACCATCGTATTCTGTGACCGCAGAGGGCGTGGTTATCCTTGTGCTGCGTGATATACGCAAATCGCGTAATTTCTGACGAGAAGCCAAAGAAGGTGAAACCTGTTCGAAACTGTTGTTTAGAAATGCAGGTTATTCACCTCATAAATGCTCATTTGCGTGTCCAGATGAAACGCAATGTGGTTGTTTGCAGAGTAGCAGTAGTTGCAGAGAAATGTGTGTTTCCATCATATTGTTCATTAAACATTCGCGCGAACACCTCTGAACCGCTGGCGCGCGTTCACGTTATCGTTTTCACGTTTTTTCTGTTTGTTTTGCAATTCAGAATAATATTTATCGAATAATATATTGTCTATATATTATTATTATTATTATTATTATATTTATATTATATATAAATACAAAAAAAAAACGTTCTCGTGCGAATGTCTTTTATCGTCAGAATTTACGCGATTTGCGTATATCACGCCGCACAATGATAACCACGCCCTCTACGGTCACAGAATACGATGGTCACAAAATCTGGTGTAACACCTGTTCTATTTTTCCAGGTGGCGCTCGGGTTTGGACGGCCGATGATGAAGAAGCAACGCGGAAGCCCGACAACACAGACGCTGACAAACACAAACACAGCTGTGCATTAACACGATAACGTTACAAAGAAACATAGAAACAAAAGACAACTCAGGTAGGTGTGTATGTATGTATGGAAGTGGAATGAACATGTTTGAGTTTATATAGACCAGCATGCCAATGACGTGCGTGTGCACCCACATCGCCTCAGCACGGAGCGGAGGTGTGTGTGAGAGTGAGAGTGTGAGTGTGTGTACTTGTCCTTGTATTCCTTACATTGTGGGGACCAAATGTCCCCACAGGTATAGTAATACTAGTAAATTTTGATCTTGTGGGGACATTTTTTAGTCCCCATGAGGAAACAAGCTTATAAATCATACAGAATTATCTTTTTTGAAAATCTAAAATAGCAGAACATTTTCTGTGATGGGTAGTGTAGGGGGACAGAATGTACAGTTTGTACAGTATAAAAACCATTACGCCTATTGAATGTCCCCATACAAAATGAAAACACAACCTGTGTGTGTGTTGCGATATCCAACAGAGACAGGGACTCTGTCACAGTCTGTCTCTAAATTAAAGAGAATTTGTTATTATCAGAACAACTTTTGAGAAAGGTTTCACATTGTGCTGAGAAAGCTGGTTCTATTGTTGCAGAACCAAATTAACATAACTCAGAGATTTTGGCTCATGAGATTGCAAAAACTGAAATCGGAATAAAACTTCACTGAAATATCGTAATAAAAAAAAACCGGCAGTTTGAATCATTTCAAGCTCAACTGTCATTGAAATGTCATAATGGAGTAAAACCGACCGTCATTGAGATCTTGTAACAAAACAAAACTGTTTTTTATGTCTCGTAAAAGAACAAAGAAACAAAACCGGTTATCATTGAAATCTCTAACCCCCCAAAAAATGACCATCATTGAGATGTCGCAATTGAACAAAACCAAGCATCATTGAAATCTCATAACAAAACAAAATTATCAACCATTGAGATCTTGTAATTCTTAATTTAGTGATGATTGACCAATATTGAAGATACCTGATGTTAACAAGCAGAAGCACCAAAGGAGAAAATCCCAATTTAAGTCACCATCATGGAGATCGGGGTTTGCTTTAGTTGGGCTCTTGACCCTTGACTTTGAAATACTAGAATTATAAAACCAACAGTTCCAATCCTATTTAATCTCAAATGTCGTTGAAATCTCATGACGGAACAAAACCGATGGTCATTGAAATCTTGTAAAGGAACAAAATCCATCGTCACTAAGATCTCCTAAAGGAAAAAGCCGACCATCGTTGAAATCTTGTAATGTAACAAAACCGACTGTTTTTGAAATCTCGTAATAGAACAAAGAAACAAAACTGACCGTCATTGAATTCTCATAACCGATCAAAACAGACAGTCATTGTAATCTCAGAGCGTAATGAAACTCACACTGAAAACCGACCATCACTGTAATCTTGTCAAAAAACTCAACCAACAGTTTGAAACGTTTCAAACGGTACTATCATTGAAATCTCATGACGGAGTAAAACTGACCATTGAGATCTTACATTTGAACAGAACCGACCATTATTGAATATCATAACAATACCAAACCAATGAGATTCGAAAAGAACAAAACTATGATTGCTGTCTCAAACAAAGGAGCAAAAGCTACCATCATCTCATAAAAAAAACAAAATGAAATCTCATAATTGAAATCTTGTAACCGAAACAAAACAGCCTGCCATTGAGATCTCGTAAATGAACAAAGGAGCAAAACTTACCATCACTGAAATCTCATAACAAAACAAAGTCATCAGCCATTGGGATCTTGTGAAGGAACAAAACTGACTGTCACTGAGATCACATGAAGGACTGTAATTAACGATCATTGAAATTTTGTAAAGAAACAAAACTGATTGTTTTTGAAATGATAAAAGAACAAACAAACAAAGCCTACTGTCATTCAACCGTCGTTGAATTTCATAACTAAACCAAACCATCAACCATTGAGATTTGTAAAGGAACAAAACTGTCATTTGAAATTTCAAACAAAGGAAAAAAAGCTACCATCATTGAGATCTCATAAAGGAACAAAACCGACTATCATTTAAATCTTGTAATGAAATGAAACCGGCCGTTGTTGAAATATTGTAATGGAGCAAAATGGGCCATTTCTGAAATTAAGATGATTGTCTTTGAAATCTCGTTATGCAAAAAAATTAAGTCATTGACACCTCGTAACCAAATAAAACCGACACTGAAAACCAACCATCATTAAAATCTTGTAAGGAAACAAGACCAACCATCATTGAAATGTCATAATGGAACAAAACGCACCGTCTTTGAAATCTCGTAACAGAAGAAAGCCGACCGTCATTGAAAACTGACAGTCACTGAAACCTAGTAACCAAACAAAACCGACATACTGAAATCTCATAAAGGAACAATGTTGACTATGCTCATATCTGTGTTTGTCATTGTAGTTTATTGTTCATGTTTTTTTTTTGTCGTTGTTTTTTTTGAACTTCAATCTTCTAACTGAGCTTGTGCACGAGTGGCAGGATATGCTTGGGTATGTATTCATTTAACTGATGACTATAAATGTACCTAATTAAGTCTTAATAAACCAGCCTTACACATGGGCAATATTGTGATTTTATTTTGGTCAATAATCAGTTGATAAATATCAGTGGCCATGGGCAGCCAATGTTTTTATTATCTAGTTTCATGTCATGTCATTTCTATCACAACTAAGATCATTATGGGCTGATGCAAATTGCATTTTATTCAGTGTGTTAATTTTTATAAACTTTTATTCAAACATTCTGCTAACTTGGAGACAGTTACTTTCATATTTGTAGTTTTATATTCATTTATATTTATTTTAGAGAAATTAAACCTTACAGATGTACTGTAAAATTTCAGAATGAACGTGTTGCATTACATACATACTGAATATAGCAGCAAAGATAAGAGTAGTATGATAATATGCTGTTCTGAGCATAGCCGTTGGCTTGAGATGGGGTCATACTCTTCTGCTCTCTGTTCTAGTGAAATAACGCAATAAAATGCAACCAAACACCCCCGATTCTGATATGCATTCATTGATATGCAGTAGCATTTATTTTTTTTGTTTGTTTTTGTTTTAAATTTGTATCCACAAAAAGATTTCTAAAAATATCTTCTTTTCCAATCAGTTACAGTTTACAGATTTGGAATACCATGAGGGTGAGTAAATGATGATGGCATACTCATTTTTGGCTGAACTATCCCTTTAACACTGCCCTAAAGAGGCCAGAGGTCTGTTCTGTTATCCTATATACATAATGACAGTGCAAAAATGCAATTTTTATTTGGCATGCACAAAGCAACTGACTCTGAAAAGCTTATGACTGACAAGGTGGTGACCTTGGCTTGCATTCACCTCATAGCGATCGGCTGCCTTCTGGCATTTTCCGCCTCTCATTTGCATGAAGTTCTACGTTTCTCAACTTTTTGGCAATCTCGCAGTTTGCACTACTCCTCCATTAATCCCACAATCCCCTGCACAAGCCTGCTGCTGAGCTCCCATAGAGAGTGAATAGGAAAAACCCTCACCGCAGGGTCACAAAATAACTGCATCCTCGTTTTGTTGCACCCCCGTGGACATTCGCAACTTCTTACTTGGACACTTTTTTGTATTTTCCACTCATTTTGGTTAGATTTTTTGACTTTTGATGCATCTCCCTTAATCCCACAGTTGCTGTTGTCAATCCTGACACTCGCTTCCACTTTTATCTTCATGTCCTCACTGCAGTCAATAAACTAAAACTCTGGGGGAGCGTAGCAAGAGAAGGATAGAGTGTCATGTGGTATAAAAATGGAAAAAAAAACAAAGTTGTGTGCAAACTTTTGTCAGTGTTGATAATTAATGTCAAAACAGTGCAGTGGTATGGGGCAGCAGTGACTTCATTTTGAGCCTGACATGGTCGCAGTGCGCCAACGGGCTTCAGAGAGCTTCAAGGGCTGCAGAAGAGACATATTCCAGCAGAATGCACCGCCAAGCCCTGCCACTGCCCCTCTAATGAGGAGAAGGACTGTCAACAGTCGCTTCTCTTGCTCCCTAGCCAAGCCTCACTCCCTGATTTGTTCTGTTTCCTTCTCCTTCTCACTCCCCATGGGTTCCCAATTCCCTGTAGGCCTTGCCTGCCATTCACACTGACTTCACAGATTAATCAAATGCTCTCTGAAGTACCCTCAAATGCACTCTCATTTTCACCCCGTTCAAAAAACAAGACCAATTTTGAACCCATTACCAACATGCCTGTTGTAATTGACATCATTGACGGTCTTGTTGGGGGGGGCTAAAGTAGGCCAAGATGCATTCTCAGCATGCTCATTTTCCACAGGGAGAAAAATTAATATTGCAACATAAGAAATCAAAAATACGTTTAAAACGTTTAATTTCTAATGTAAAACTGTGCAACAGCAAGTGATGAAGTTTTGGAGGGAGGCAGCGTCTCTATTTTCTTCCCTTCAGCTCATTATGTTCTCATAGAAGTCCTGAAGCGTGACATGGACTGCAAAATACAGTCACGTGTGAGAAGGCAGTGCCTCCACGTCACTTTGATTGGCTAATTTACTGTGTCTGTGTGATAGTGCCTACCTATTGTGGTCAAAATTCACTTCGCAAACCAGCCAGAAAAAAAAAAAGAGAAGTGATTGCTTGGTTCATATTCATATAAAAATCAACAGGAGCGTGATTTTACTTTGGGCTAATTTTGATATCCTGAACGGATGGTTCACCCAAAAAGGTTTTTCTCCATAAAATTTCAATGGGGCCAAAACAAAATTTAAAAAGAAATATGAGTGAAAATCTGCTGAGTGATTACATGTAACAAATCATGTAAATGTTTACATTTTTTATTGGAAAATTAGACTTTTGATCAAACTTTGATAACTGTCTTAATCTGTTAACCAACTGAGAAGATAATGATCAAACTATATTTGATAAAAATCATCTGTCAAGTACAGTATATAATACATTATATCAGCAAATGAGAGTCAAATTGGAGCACTACAAGGATTAATCTCAAGATAACAGTTCATCCATTACCAAAATTATGAAAAAAGATAAATCAAAAATAGAAAATGATTGGAAATATTCAAATGTCATAATAGTTTGTCCATATAAAAGTCCATCAAAACCAACACATTTTGAACAACCCAGCAAAGTTTTCAGTTTGGCATTTATTCTCTTTAGCGTTCAATGTGAAGTATTTTATTAAATTCTCTGATTATTCTGATTAAATTTCAGTGAGTGAAGAACAAATTTGTACTCGCGTGTTATGTATTATGCACGTTATCGTTTCTCTGACAGACAGCATGTTGAAGTTATTTTCTCCCTCTTCTCAGAAAGCAACAACTCATTCAAAACATCCGTTAGTATGGGTTTTCCAGGAAATACATGTACTCGCTGGATCATAAATGCTACTATCTATTGTGCACATTATTTTTTGACAGACATTGATGTTGTGATATTCAAATGATGCGCTTGATGGTGTTTTTTCTTATAATATTACAACCAACAACCAACCTAAGTTTTTGATTGACATGATAATGTGCGTAAGGGATGAACTATGTTTGATTTTTTTTGGGTAACATGCTGGAGATGTTCAAAATGCTTTTAGCATAGTTCAATGTACTTATTTACAGAATGAAGTTTATTTCGTGGCATTAATACATTGTTACCCAGAGACTGACATGTTTGGCTTGCCAAAAATGTTACATTCGGCTGTTAAAAAAAGTTTATTTTTTAACAGGAAAGGAGTGGTTGTGATGCACAAAGTTGTTTTTATTGTGTCTTATGAGTATTTAAACCCATGAAAATGAAGATCCTGTTATAAAATCACGTTTTAAAACTGCTGTTCCTGCAGATTTTGACTCAAAAACAGATTACAGATTTTTAAAAACTTAAGGGACAGTAAATGATGACAGAATTTTCGTTTTGGTCCAACATTGGTCCCACTAAAACAGCAGAGTGGGGTGTTAATTAGTCTTGACAATTAAATTTTGTTTTGAAGTAAATTTAATCTTTAAAATTTGATTAAAAATACTCGAATTCTGCTGTGTAGATGTAGACAATGCAGTTCTGTATGTGCTTAATGAACTCCACAGATTTAATATTTTCCCTCAAGAACAATGGCTTCTAAATTTGGCAAATTGTTAGCAGATGGTGCTTGGCATGAAACTACCCAAACGTTGACAGGTGGTATCATTGATATTTGATAGGGAGATGGCCTCTTCTATATTTCCTACTTTTTCTAAATGATCAGCGACATCAAACGTGTTACTAGGTCCAACACCGTGCTTGCCATGAATGTTCAAACAAGGGGGGTTGTGGAGGTTGTCTAACCATGAAGGGCGAAAATTAGGCCACATGCTGTGTAAAAGTGCTTCAGTGGTCAGTGCACCAAATGGCTAATTTTATGTATGAATGTGAGCTGAAGTATGTTTTTGCATATTTTGAGATCCAAAGTTGATTTTATAGATAAATAGTGTTTTCTTGTTGTGAATGTAAATACACAATGTACATTTATATATGAAAATGTACATTTAGTGTTACGTAATTCATAATTCAGATCCTTGATAATGCTAAAGAGCTGTGTCTAGAGAGTCCACATCCATTCTGAAAGCACCTGAATTATTATTATTATTTTTTTTTTTTTTGCTGGCGAGGAGCTCTATTTAAAATCAATTGCAGCCAAAGCAATGTATTACAGTGTAAACCCATGCTGGGTCTCACTGGTGTGACAGAACCCATGCTGAAGTAATTAAGGACGGGGTCTTTGCTGAAGGGCACAATAAACAGTCCTCTGGAGACCAAATGCTCCACCATTAAGGCAGCACACCATTGCTTCTCCTGAAAACCCCTTGCTGACACGCACAGAAATGGGTCTTAATTATAAATTCAAGAGAAAAAAAAAACATAGGGGAAGTGAGCATGCAGGCACCTATTAACAAGGGGACATTGAAAGTCAATGGATGTATAATGTGTGACTTAAGTAATCCATGGTTGATCATAGGCATGTTTAATTATTTATTTGGTTGCTCATTTCCAAAGGTACTTTCTGTTGACTTATTTTTGTTCCATTTTGTGATATCACTGATAGGTGTTTTTTAAGTATATCATTTATTTTTATTAGTTGGTCAAGCTTGCACTTTAACTATAGTGTCCTTGTGCATAGTGAAATTTTTAATAGTGTATGGGTGTGTGATGAAATGCTAATGTCTTTGGGATTGTGGTGCACCATGCAAACAATAAGCCCATGATGCCACTTTCTGAAAATTGATCAGTAGGTTTATGGCACTGTACTTTTTTCAACAACAGGGGGCGTCATATACTTAAAAATGCTTTCAGACTTGTGATATGCAAGTGCTAGACAGTTGACAGAGGAGGGCAGCACATGCCACTTTTAACAGGCTGAATTCGTAATGAAATACTGCTCTTATTTATATATTTATATTCAGGTTTCAGACAACTATCCAGGTCACCATAATGTCAAATCTACTGATCTAGAACAAATACAGAAAACTTTACAGATAACCCGACAAATATTTAATGACTGCTATGGTTATTTCACACTGAAATGGAACTATAATATTATAATTTGAAACAAAAAAAATGTAATTACATTTATATGTTCTTTTATTCCTTTCGACCACTATCAGACACAATTTTTTTTTCAAACAACTGCTGACACACAGGATTGTGGAAAAGCACCACACAATGAAGGTTGTATTAATAATAATAATAATAACAGTGATCATTATTATTATAGGAGGGAATCTCCTCATATCTCATCTGCTTTGGGGACATACTGATAAAATGACAACAATACTAACTACAATAATAATAATAATCAATATTATTATTATTATTATTAATAATATTCATACATACTGAAGTTTTGTAGTTCTACAAATAAAAATAAAAAACACACACACACACACCTCATTACTACTACTGCTGCCATGCAGACATTCCTGTAACATCTGTTCAATTGCAAACATCTGTTCAGTTGTGTTTCCACCTCATTACTGACTTGTTGCTGTTACAATGCAGAGACTGAAATGAAACAAGCATAAACTTACATAACAATTCTGCGTTTTTGAACACAACTGAATTTCCACACGGTCCACGTGCATTCTGAACATGCAGACACTAGACAAAACACTCTTTCGTTTGAAAGAGGATCCTCTAGAGCACAGTTTATTCATTAGTCAGTCTAGACCTCCATGTCGGCTTCATACAAACAGATGCATTCACACACACACACACACACACTGATTAGTGGGAAATGTGATTCCGCGGTTTGGTGTGACTGACAGTGTCAGAGAGCGAGGGTCTCGTCTCTGGATGATACCATCAAAGTGCTGCTTTATTTGGCTTGATGAGGAGGAAATGCCACGTCTCCTCTGCTCTAGGGGGCAAGCTGATGTCATCAGAGTGGCAATGAGAATGTCTGCCTATCTGTGCAGCTGCCAGAAGCCACAGCGGAATGAAGCACTTAGCTGAAATCGCATCATGATGTAGTTTGTCGGGCCAATATATTATATAGAGGTTGAATTTGCTCCATGCTCGTTTACCTTCCTGTCTAAGATTTAAACCTACAACAAGATGTTTGCTTATAGCTGTGGCTTAAGTGTTATACATTCCTAGCTAAACGGACTGCATTTATCAGTGTGCTTGCTAAGTGAAGCATCCATATAGTGCATACTTTAGTATAATAAACTGCAATGTGCAACTCTTCCAGCACCATTTGTGCTACAGGCATGCACTGTTCCAGGGTTTTTCAAATTTTGTCCTTCCAGTGGACCCTTTACTAAATTATAAAATCAGCTGTGTATTTTCAAATACACTACTGTTCAAAAGTTTGGGGCTTTTGAATGATGAATGATGCATCAAAAAAAAAAAAGCATGAAGTGGTAAATATGTATATTTTTATTATGTATTACACATAAAATACATGAATATTCACAACAGCATAACATCATAATAGCGACTTTTGCTCTCTTCATATTTTCTTCAGAACTTTTCATATGAAACTGCATTCACTTACTTGAATGCCTTTTTGCATTGAACATGAACTTCATTTATTTCCAAAGTGTTTATGGATAATGGATCCATGATTAGGATGTTGTTTAATGTGTCACATGCTGTGCTGTTTTGATTTGAAAATAGTTGTGAGACGAAGCGTCTGGCTTCCATGCCGCTGCCAGGCTTATTGCGAAGAGGCACATGCAAATTTCACGCAACACTGCCTGGCTTTGTGTGCGCGAGCAGACATCTTTGAGCTCAAGGGGCAGGGCACTTTCTCCACCCTGACAGATTTATCAGTCGCCCTTTTGTCTGCTTGTTTTACTCCGCCATGGATCCTTATGCTGAAACCTGAAATAAACACATAAGGTCCATCAAGATTATCCCTTAGCGAAGATGTACAAAAGCAATATATAAGAGCTTTAAAGGGCCCCTGAATCTAAAGACCCCTCCAGAGTGGCATGGTGCAGATGCATATGGTTTGCATGTGATTATAAAGGGAATGCACTATAAAAACAAAGCAGTTGATGAATGTGTTAAAAGCAAGGGCTTTGCTGAAAAATAAATCCTATATTCATCACCCTCACAACTGAGTACTACGCAGGCTCTAATGATATGCATTTGGATAGCTAATGAATTTCCTGCATGCCACCTAGATTGCATTTCTATAGCAACCGCTGTGTGCTTGTAAAGCAGTTGCGGCAGTAGCTGGGGGGAGGAGAATACAACAAAACGAGGAAGTGGAAGAAGATGAAGAACTTCACATCCCCTCTTCAAGACCTTTAAACGAAGATTAAGTTTTTCTTTTAGCCCAACTTTGAATTTAATTTACTTTGATGTAGTCTTGTGTACTAATCTCCCATTTATCCACAGGCAACAGGCTACTGCTAAGCGTTGGCCTTAAGAGCCGGCAAAAGTGGAACAGTAATGCTTATTATTCGTTGTTGTTGCTAATGCAAGTATCAGTATTACTTTTGATCATAGGGTTTGAAAAGACCCCTAACCTTGAAGTATTAATCTTTGGTGCATTACTCATTCTGCACAGTTTGATTCCTCAAATTGTGTGAAGTTTTTGACGACAGGTCTGCGATTACTACTTCAAAGTGATTGGGTTTATATTTTGCTCCTGGTGGATGGGTGAAAAGAATGGGTGATATATCACTTAACTGAATGAGGGACCAAAGCAATATACCAAAATTGAATGTCAATTAAACTCAAATAATCCTGAAAAAAAAAAAATACTCTTTTGGTTTCCACATTAAATTAAGCAAGAGTTTTTGGAGCCCCAATTTGTAGAATGATTTCTGAATGATCATGTGGCACTGAAGACTGGAGTCATGGCTGCTTTGTCATCATAGGAATACATTACATTTTAAAATGTTAAATTAGAAAAGTTATTTTAAATTGTTATAATATTTCACAATATTATGTTTTTACTTAGAGCCGTGCCTGAAGCCGAATACTACTTGTCGGAAAGAAAATTGCATTCTATGGACAACAAATGCCAAAAGGTTTCACGCGTTAAATATGTTAGAAAAATCGCTTGAAAAGTCAGTGTGATGAATACGTGTATTCAATATATATTTAATGTGTGAAATATGTGTTAAATACATGTGAAATACTCATTTTATTTGTTGTTGACCCGTTTTTGAACCTTTTGGCCTTCCATACTCCATACTGCGTTACTCTTTTTCAGTGTCTTTTCAAATTCGGAATTAGGCTTCTGGCACATCCTTATAGTTTTTACTGTATTTTGATCGATTAATTTCATCCTTGGTGAGCATAAGATGCTTCTTTCAAAAACTTAAAATCGTAACAACCCCACACTTTTGAATGGTAGTGTAGCATCACATAGTTTTTTTTCTTTTCTTTTCTTTTTTCTGCTTTGTGGTTTCCATAGACGTGCACAAAGAGAGAGACCTATCAGATCTTCTGTCTGGATGGAGAAACAGTGGCAGCCATTGTGTAGAGAAAAAAACAGGAAGGGAAAGAGAGAAAAGGGGGTATGCGTGAGTCCATTGACTTTGACATGTGGGTGTCTTATGTTCTCGTCGAAAACAAATGTCATTCTATCACCATCTAGTCATGTCTGACCAATCCTATTTCCCATAAGGATGACCGTTCACTGATTCACACACTGATCTGTGAGTTCTATTCTTGACATAGCCGTGTCATGTCTTTAAAAGAACAAGTCATTCATGTTTCTTTTCTTTTTTTTTAATACAATGTAGAGTAGTATTTCATGACACCTTACCCATCACCTCGAGTTGCAAAGCATTCTGGGAATGCACGTCCAAGCACTTGCTGATAAGACCTGCCATATCACTTAAAACACATTAAAGGAACTACTTGCAT
Organism: Opsariichthys bidens; assembly: GCA_037194245.1. NCBI lineage: Eukaryota > Metazoa > Chordata > Actinopteri > Cypriniformes > Xenocyprididae > Opsariichthys > Opsariichthys bidens. The sequence continues at coordinate 7,919,441 of CM074298.1, read as the reverse complement.
GTCACTTTATAAATGTCAAGAAATTCTTATGAGATGCTACAGCATACGCCACAGGCTCTATTTGATGGCTGTCTGTCACCCAGTGTAAATGACTCAGGTGCAAAATACAGAGAGTGAGATGGCTGGTGACTGCAGGTACATATATTTTTGTATTTTCATATTTTAAATTTAGTTTAAGTTTTAGTAATTTTAGTATTTTTTAAGCTTATTTATTTAATTAGTTTAGCTTTATTTTCATGTTTTAGTCATTTTAGTACTCCAAACTTATTTCTGTCATGACAACTCAGAATATTTGGTATGGTAATGGCTATGATAATGCCAATATGTTTGGCCTTGGTGAAATAGATCTGCTACGCTACTGCTGCTGCAAAGCAAGTACGGGAGTATTAGTGTACATGACACGCTGTTGTGAGCAAGTAAGACATGCTGCTGCTGTACACTTTAGCATACATGAATTACCGTAGCAGATCTATACAGGTGGAGCTGGGGAAGGTGGAGGGTTTTTAAAGTACACTGCAAATGATAACAGAATATGCTGACCGGTATTTGAAAGTAGAGTAGCAAGCTCATTGGCTACTGATACAGCAGGTACCAACCAATCAGCTGTGACCTATAGAAAATGATAAAGGACCATCTAGAGTGTCATGACAGAACTTTTTATTTCAGTTAGTTTACAACATTTCTAATTTCTTAATTTAAGTTTTTCATCTAATATTCATATTAATTTTGTTTTATTTCAGCTTTATTTCAATTAATGAAAACATTTTTGAAAGTTAACTATACTAGTCACAAACTGTGAGCACTCAGTACTGCTGGCCCATTCACTACACTTCGTGATGGTGTTTAGAGTGGTATTCTTGCTATGGTGTTCTGGGTGGTTGCTAGATGGATGCTAGCAACCAAAATGATGCATATGCTATACAGGTGTTGTGGATGTTTTTAGAATGTTGCTAGGCGGTTGTTTAGGTGTTTCGGTTGGTTGCTTACAGAGAAAAATAAGAACCTACTGCAAGTCTCTATAATATTCTGGTGCATTGATATGTCACTAGCCATTCCTTATGTGTTAATTTATGGGATTTTTGGCCCCTTTTTTATTGTGTGACTTGCTGAAAATAAGTTTTAAGGAATCAGATGGGGGAAAAATCCTATGGACTTAAGAATGGACCTAAGCCATAATTTCATATAGGCCAGTATCATCTAAGCAACCACATACCAATATGCTAAAAACACTTAAAACACCACAGGAATTGCATAATAAAAGCCTAGCAACCATCCTTAACACCTTATCATTATGGTGCTGTGTTTAGGCACGTACTAATATTTTCCTCTTAAGAAAAATGTAAAAAAAAATCGAGCTTTTTTCTGCTTCTTTTTTACTTTCCTCCCTTCCTTCACATCATCAATGATCACTACCCCCAAACTAAACTCCTAAACCATCTGTCTCACCTTTAATATCCAATTACAAATCACTGTGTGGGCATAAAATGTAGAGACAATATACTGGGGACCATTCTTATTGATTTTTGTCTCTTTTCTTTAATTAGCTGTGCGGCTTAAATTGTGATTTCATCTGCCCCGTGGCCTAACCATATTGATTGCCTGTACTTTCCCCTAAAACAACTGTCCTCCGTATTCACACTCCCCTCCCGAGCCCTTGGCTTGCTAACTGCTATGACTGAGATGTGGCAAAATCTCATCCCTCGGGAGAGAAAATCTATTACCATGTTTTGAGTCACCGGTGGGATTTGGGGGCCAAACAGCAAAACTGTTCTGTTTCCTCATCTCTGAATTTCATCAAGGGAATTGAGCAAACATGTCAATGAAATGCCTGAGGGGCCATGTTGAATTTTTGATGAAGCGAGACCTCTTTTGAAGAATAGCAACAGCATCCCAGTGTTCATTTGCTGTGGTTACATCCACCCAACAATAAGTTCAGATGTACAAGATCAGTCTGGGAGGTTTTCCTTTTTCGAAGCATGAAGCCTCTTTTGTGTTCAGGCGACATCAGATATAGAGATGCAAACCTCTCTTCGGCGCATCGGGGTAAGAAATGAAAGTCATTATTTGCATGAACACACTGTCATTGTGCAGCAATCATCCACTGAGAAATGTAATTATGCTACATTTAATTCTCGCAGAGTGCCGGTGGAGAGCTCAGGAGACAACTTCAAATGTTATGCTTGCATGAGCTGTAAAGAAAAAATCTTTGCATTATATTATACAATTGCAGCAGGAGTACTTTTATTTGACTTATCAAAGTCATATTTTCTGAGACATCTTCCATCTCTCAAGTTGGCTGTCTTCATTGCTTCATTACCATTTAATGATTCTTTGAAAGCATATAATTAAGTTCTTCATCAACACCATGGATCTCTCCAGGGTTCGCACATCCTTTGTCCACTATGGGATTGGAAAATGCCTTTCCACGTTGCTATCCACACATTTTAATTACATGCTCACCACCAGTTATGGCCTCTGCTTCAGCGCAATGATGAGGTCAGCCAATAGGATTCGGGCTGGCGAAATCCACATCTTCCAGTGACATTTGCTTGGGTTTTGGAGGGGGAGGATTACAGGAAGCAGCATATGAAATCGTGATAAAGGTATTATGTGGTTATTAAGTGAACCTCTAGTCAATAGCCCGCCACATGAGAATCTCATAATCTGGTTGTAATCAGATGAGTATGGTAGAGCAAAAGGACATTACATGCTGTTTCAGGAGGAAGATAATGTGAGATGATTATGTGGAATAAAAATGGTCTTATTGCTGTGTAATCTTTCATTTTCAGTAAACATGGAGACATCCTATACTTTGGAATAGAATGTTTGACACAATGTTTGTTTTTTGTTTGTTTGTTTGTTTTTTAACCTTTTTTACTGTCTCCAGGCAATGGAAGATTTGACATTCACCAAGGGAACCAACATGCTTTTAGCATGATTAATCAAAAATCCACTCTTGATGTATCCAGAGGGAATGAGAGAGATCATAGGTCTACTTAAAACCCTTCAAAGGTTCCTAATAGAGCAGTGAAGACAATAGAGCAATACCTTTTTGAATCAGAAATGTGTGAGCTCATGATTAAGAGCCAAATATATGGGAAAATTGGTTAATTATATGAAAAACTTGAGAACAAAAATTCAGCTCTGTGTTTTTGGATTGTTCAGTTTTATAACTGGAGGCATTGTAATTTCCATCCGTCCATCTGTCCGTCTGTCCGTCCTAAAATTGTATCTGTTTTGTGTGTGTGTACAGTATATATATTTGTTATTATTAATTTTATTTTTAATAATTTGTTATAGATTATTTGGAAACTCTTACAATAAGGTTCATTAGTTAAATATTAGTTAATGTATTAACTAACATGAACTAACCATGAGCAATACATTTGTTACTGTATTTACTCATCTTTGTTAATGTTAGTAAATGAAAATACAGTTGTTCATTGTTTGTTCATGTTAGTTCACAGTGTATTAACTAATGTTGACAAGATTTTAATAATGTATTATTAAATGTTGAAATTAACATTAACAAAGATTAATAAATGCTGTATACGTGCAGTTCATTATTAGTTCATGTTAACTAATGTACTTAACTAATGAACCTTATTGTAAAGTGTAACCGATTATTTTAACTATCAGGAAAATACATTTAGCCAAGGTTAAATCTTAAGTTCTAGTCTGTTTGCTTTCTTTAGGGCTTTACTCCACTGTTACAATTGTGAATATGCAGTTCCTCCAAAATATGTCTAATTGCAGTCTACCTTTGGGGACAAATATAACCAAAAAGTCCAGTGTTTTCTTCACCTCAGAGGGGAAATGCATATTCAGACTTATACGATCAGCAGACCGCAAACAGGCTGTGTGTTTACTTCCACATCATTTATTCTCATTACACAGTTCTCGGGATGTCAATGGAGCCATTTCTGCTCCATTGATACTCCAGTGTGTGAGAGAGGGAGGGGGACAGAGAGTCCAGATAAAAGGTATTATTGTATTCAGGTTGAACTGGTGAACTCTGACACATTTGAAAGAGGTTGTAACTATTTCCTAACTAAACGATGACTGTTCATTCCTCCATTTGCCTCTGGTAAACTCAAGAAGCTTTAAAATTTCAAGGCACTTGCATTTATGTCTCTGAAGAAAAACAATTGATGTTTTAATATGGTTATTAAAACTACATTTTAATAGTAAACTTTAAATGTTTGCCATATATATATGTTATCTGATTTACACACCCTCTACATCCACAGTGATATTCACACATCAATCAAGCTTATAGAAAAATGCTACTGAGATACTGTTACCAATCTGCATCCAGCTGAGCAACATGTTCTGCCACACTACCCATAACTCAGTGCTGCTCCCCTAACCTTTCAGTCATCACATGTCTGATACTCATCACTATAGATTGGTGTAGTGCAAGCACTTTTCTGCCCCTGCACTAGACACTTAGATGTGACAGGTGTCCGCCGGCTGACAATAAATCAATTTGGATTTAAGAGAGCACCTACTGAGAAGCAGTGGGCCTCATAAAAAGATCCAATTACATTTTGTGCTGGGCGAATCTATGATCTTGTAAGCCTCTCAATTAGATTAGATCGGCCCAAATTAGATTAGTTTAGATTTTCGCTGGTCATTTGCTGTCTTTGAGGAGATCCACTAGAATGAGTTAGGCACTCATTTAGGAGCTATGAATTTCCTCTGTTAATTCTTATGTGTTGGCTATAGTAAATAAACTGAACTAAATGAGTTCAAATTGATAACTAGGAGTATAACTGACAAAAGCTGGCCACACTAGCAATGGCAAGGTAAACTTTAAAGGTATGGGCTGTGGCACCCACCCACTTTTTAATTGTCCTTTTTGGGATTTTCTTCTCTGTATGTGAGCTCAAACCTATGGGCACGGACCAATTTCAATGACAATGTAGTGCCTGTAAATGTTAGGGCACACTACACATAAGCCAGGAGCCACCAATTGTGCTGCTGTCTAAGGTGCTGAAAACACAGCAGGGGCCAAATATTTCCTCAGCATTAACATAACACTATTTTGACTCAGCGGGGCTTAGTTTAGGCTGGTCTCCCAGCTGGGTCTAACTGTCTCCCAGTCTGAAAAGTGCTCCTAACCCCATCTAAAACAAGCCACCTGCTCAGACCACAAAAGTAGCAGGAAGTTTTACTGTTTTTTTTAATTTTTTTAATTTGATACCATATTTTATGGCCATTTGATTTCATAATAATAATGTATACTTATTGTTCAAACTTTAACCCATATATATATATATATATATATATATATATATATATATATATATATATATGGGTTACTTATTGTTCGAACTTTAACCCATATATATATATATATATATATATATATATATATATGTATATACACCCATATACCAACATATATAGGTAAGGGGAACAACATACAGTTCAGTACCCTACAAATTCCCCTACGACCTCTGAGAAATTCATAGTGGCATATTGTTAGTGAGTAGAGTCACTGTTATCGAGGAAGGGGGTGTGTTAACCCGGTCACAATGTAGCGAAGTTGTGGAGGGTTTTCACGGTTGCCATGGATTTCTAAAAGCTATTGACTGCGTTCAGCCTTTCACTGAACGTATTTGTAAGAGAAACGTACCAGTGAAGGAAAAGCATCATCACTCGAGACATTCTGGTGTCGCGCGCTGACTAACAGCTCGAGCTCTGCGCTCTTCTCACACAAACTACTGCGAAAGGTAGGCAATTCATTGTGTTTTGGTTTTTTTTTTTTTTTTTTTTGGAAAGGAGAGGTTTTATTCTCGATATAGCATTAAATGCGCGTGTTTAAAGACTTGTATGAGAGTTATTCTAAAGCGTTCTCAGCTCTTGCTCATCTGACAGGTGAAATCAAAGCCGGTTATTTCGAATTACTGAGTCTCGTACTTGATCTGCACTCCAGCTGTAATAGGAAACCCTGCCGTTTGTTTTTATTACTGTCTGTCTGCTTATACGGCTACTAATGATGTTTAGATTGTTAAAATATGAAGCGGGACGTTTCATTTTTTCTGTCAACGTTTCAGTGTAGGCATGATAGTCAGAACTGCATCATATTTAAAGATGGATATGCACAGTGCATATTGCATTGCTTTTTGCTTAAGCCATATAGATGCATTCCTAATGAGAGAGTTGTTAAATATGCAACTTTCTCTTGGTTTATAGCAATAATAAAAGGATTTACAATCTGTGAATCTTAAACTCACCCTGCAGATGTTAACCAGTACAGATGTGTGGTACTTTCATTGCACTTGTGGTGCTTGAAGCATATTGTGCTTTTGAAAAGCATGCCCTTGGTAGCCCTTGACATCCTTACCACCAACATTAGACTTGAATAGATGCTAATTTTCCTCTACAGGATTGATCTCTTGTGTTTTTTGGAGTGCTTGGCTTGCTCTTGGGTTCTCATTGAACCCCAGGCTAGTCTTAAAAATAAAGGTTTCAGTTAGAAGAAAAGGTGGTTTTAGAGCAAGCCAGTGCAGTAGAGTCTTTTTAAGCTCCAGAGCATACTTTCAATTCTGTAGTTTAGAACACAAATATGTACTGCAGTGGAGTGTGGTGAGCTTTTTAAACAAGGAAAAGTCCCTTCCCTGCATTGATAGAGGTTTTGTAAAATCATGTTCCACATCCATTTGATGGTGAAATGGTTTTCAGGTTAAATGCATATGGAACCATATTTATATTATGTTATATTATAAATAACGACCTTTTTCGAAGCAGTGCGTATCAAATCGTCCTCGGGTCGAAGTAATTTTGTTGTAATTTTGATTTGAAGGTGACCAAAAGTAAAGATGACGGTAAGTTTTTTACTTTGTAGTTTATTCCTTTTTACCAGTTTGATGAATTCAGGCTGATTTGCGCACTTTTTGTGGACATTATTGTGTCGACAGAGTGATCAATAGTCAATCATGGTGGCATAGAGGCGCCGCCTCCTCTCACGTGACATTTCGCTTGTATCTTTAAACCATATCTACTGCTGACACTACTTGTACTTGTACAGTGTTGATTCATTAACAATATTTTCACATTTATTTACTCTTCTTTTTTAGTAACATTCTCACCTGCTTTTTTATATTAGATGACTATTTTCTTGCCCAATAAATTTGATAAAAAAATGAGTGATTGTTAGTAATATCTTGTTTTATATTTGTAGAATAAAATTATTGGATTCTACAATCTGGTTCTTTTTGAGAAGGCACCGTTGCTTCCTTTTGTGGAATCAACCTTGATATACTGACGTTTTCAATAACGCCGATCAAAAGAACCTATAACCTGATATAACATCAAGAACCATTGAATAACCTTCCTTTTAAGAGTACAAAACCCATTTACATAACACATATGCACTGTGAACTTCTTAAGTAGGCTCTTTAATGTAAAACATATTGAATGCAGCCCTCACAGTCAAATTTTGATATGATTATCAAGCCTTTCCGCCTATTATGAAAATCAGATTCTTTCTAAATCTGTGTCATGACAGCAAGATAAGTTACTCTACTGTAAGGAAAACAATTAAAGTCGCATTAGAGACAGAAGGCAGCCTCGTGTGCTTTGAGACTTCACGAGTGAATTCAGTACCATGAATTAGGACGATGATTGGTTTCTTCTCCGGTCCACAGTAAAGAGTGTGGAAAAGCCAGATAAGAAATGAGTTGGATGTTCCTCCACTGAGACAGTGGGTGTTGATTTGCTACTAATGAGCGGTGACAGAGGAATGAAAATCGTGCTCATCTGAGCTTGTGAGAACACCGTTGGATGGCTGGTTTTCTTTTAGACATTTTTGTTTAAATCCCACTAACAGAAACAAAAGGGCTCATTTGTTTCATATTCAAATCTTGTTTAAGTACGATATCCAGCAGTGCTAGTTATCATTATCATCGTCATCGTTATTATGCAACAATTAACCTGATGAGTTTGGGTGGGTCACACATTTGTTTGTTTATGTACTGGGCAATTTAATGGTGAAATTATAAATCATTAGGCCTACACATTGTTTGAAAGATAACAAAGTTCAGTGTTTCAACTCATGAGAAGTTCTAATTGACATTGTCAAGTTTTAGATGTTTCTTTTTGAGTTTGATGACCGAGAACTAGAATATTAATGGAAAATAGATTAAACGATCAACCATTGTTCATGTTTATGCTCATTACTGTCTTATCTGAGTTCACACCAGGACTCCTTCATGGCATAAACGCCATTTATTTGCCAAATTTGGCCAATTGAGGCCACTGAGGAAAACTAGGGCAGATTCCTCTCACCATCAACCCAGAAATAGAACACTGTAAATGGACAATGCAGCACAGCACCATTATAATGAAAGGTATTCTGTGCCTATCTGATGCCTGCCATCCAATAAAATGATTTTCTATGCATACAGTCTATGTGAGGACCAAATACAGCTGCCTTTTGAGGAGAGATGTGCTGTTTTCTGAGCATTGTTTGTGGGTTTTGTAGTCAAGCACCAAAAATGTAGTTCTTTATACTCTTGTGATAAGACCTTTTTCTTATTCATGATATACTTTTATCTTATTCAAAGGTTGCAAAAACAATTCAGGTTTCATTTTGTGTGTGAGATAACCTCTGTAGCTGAGAGCAGTGTAGGCTAACTGATTTTCACTGTAGATTCGAACCATCACAGGCAGAGATTAAACATAAAGAGAGGCCTCTCATCTCCATGTGTGATGCCATATTCACTCAGACACACAAATTCAATTGAAAAACACCTGCGCCCTAAGCTAAAAAATGTGCCGCATCTTGCTTTTCATTTTCATGCGAGCTTAATGCAGGCGCCAAAGTTTTCTAAAGCGTAACTACGCTAAATAAATAAATAAATAAATGAATGAGGGTGGCACATCTGAAAAGAAGCGCAGATATGATGTGATTTCGTGTGAAAGGAAATTTGAGAGGGAGGAAAAGTTATTCAGAATGAGCTGGTCTGGTTTGCAAATGCAACATTACTGGAAATGTCACAGAGCTGACATTTGCAAACTTTGCAAACTGGATTTGGTTTGGGAACAAACACAGTGTCAGTATTAAATCATTTTTCTCAAGGACAAAGTTGGAGAATACTGTTAAACATACAAACAGTTTCAAAGGGTCCATTGTTCAATCCAAAAATGAGCATTCCATCATTTCTTACTCAGCCTAATGTTGTTGCGTTCTTCTGTAAAACACAAAAGAAGAAATTACAGAATGTGCACATTGCTCTTTTCCATACTTAAAGTGGTCATATAACATAAAGTACAACTGTTTGCTGTCATTGGCTTGAAATCAGCTGCAATGCATCTTCTTGACACACAAAGTTGGAATATGTGTATGCATGAATGCGATTTAAGAGAAGTTAAGCTTTATTTATACAGTGTTTTTTAAAACCGTGTTTACAGAAAGCATTATGTCATTCAATAATATAAACTGTAAAAACAAAATAAGACAATATTTACATGCTTTTTGCTTCTGTACTTTAAAACTCTGCATTTCCCACACTCTAAAATGTTGGGTTATTATCAAATATGGACAAACCCAAGTGTTTGGTTAAATTTTTAAATTACATTTTTAACCCACTGGTTGTGTTTGTCCATATTGACCCAAATTTGGGTTGAAACAACCCAGTATTTTTTAAAACAATTTTTTTTTTTTTTTTTTTTGTGAACTATCCCTTTAATAATTGCAATACCTTGGACCCATGCTGTAATTTAGACCTTGATAAATGTTTTCTAGTACATGGCGTTATGATTATAAGCTTCTCTTTTCAACGCTGAATACATTGCTCACAGTGAGACTTTTTCATGATTACTGGCTTGAAGCCACTATCTCTGAGATCCTCTTATATTATTTTTTATTAAACTATTCTCTCTGAAGGAGAGGGCAGCGCCTGTGTGTAGCCTGTGTATTCTGCGGTTTTGAATGTGGGTGTGAATAAGATCAATTCTGTCTGTTGAGCATTGGGGGAGGGGAGTAACGGGTAGCCGTAGTAAAGATGCGGTGATTATTGTGATGGAGGATCTCCCCCATAGGTTCTTTAACAGGCTGGTTGTTTTTGGAGTTGCTCAGTCACCGTCATCATTTGTGCCAAAAGGAGAATTAATATAATGAGGTAATACTGAAGGACAAACCTGAGGAGGTCAATCTTATCAGACATGTTCAGGGTTCTCTTTATCCACCCTTTCCCAATAGGGAAACAGAAAGCACCAAAACACCAGGCCAGTACATTTTAAATGCCTAAGGCAGTAGGAAAGCACAGATTCTGCACGATTTATCAAGCTTTAGATGTTGTTTGATCATACATCCAATGTGTCTTTTTTGGATCCTGAAGCACTGGATCGTGAAATACTCAAGTTAATAGTCTTTTATCATTCGGAGGAAGTGTCCTTCAGCTGTTTGTGTTTTTGTGGTAATATCTCTGGCGTGTAAATACTGTTTGTCGTAGAAGCAGGGACGCACGGTTCCTTTTTAGTCTGAAGTCAATATGAAATTAAAATGCTGTTTACATTTAATGCATATTCCTGGTCTCACTGTGCACGATTGATCATGTTATTCATCGATTTTTTTTTTTTAACAAAGTTTAAAAAAAACAAAAAAACTTTGTAATCATAATTTTCAAAAATTAACATATTTTGCTGATAGTCTGAAACTATTTTCATTTGACACATTAATGCTAGCCAAATATTAATTAATTTAATTAATATAAATATTAAATTATTTAATTATTTACTTACTTGTCTGTCCGTCCATCCATCCATTGATCCCATCCATCCATCTCACATTTATGTCAGGCTTCTTTCTGGTATTAAATGCCCATTATTCACTATCCAGATTATTCTCGATAAATTCTCCCTGTATATATTTTTTCTCTCAAAATCCTCAGACATATCCATTATAGAGGTGTGTATATATATATATATATATATATATATATATATATATATATATATATATATGTCACATTATAAAGGTATGTATGTACTATACCTGGCAACAGTATAATTTGGGAGGGAAAAAACATCCAATTGGTCCAGGGTGACAGAACTTTGATGGTAACTTCATACTAATGTCATACCTTTGTGTCATTATTCATGTGTAACCTTATCAAATTAGCTTTGATATAGGAAGTTGAAATATCAGCATCTTTTTAATATGAAACATCAGAGTGTTGCACAGGCCTTTGAGGTAAAACAGCGCCAGCAGCAACATTCCCCGCAGGTTGCCCATCCCCCAGCACGCCTGTGGTCATAGTCTGATTAATGGTCCTATCTCTTTCACAAATCTCCACTTACTTCGATGCGCCTTAAATCTTATTCACGAGAAAGGACGTATCAGTTAAACAACAGGAGATACGAGTTTGAACTTTTCAAGACGTATATTGTTCTGCACCGCAGAGTGCCGCATTAAAAAATCATGCTAGTATATGTCCCATAACATGGCGTGAAATACAGCATGCTCATGATATCTACCATATTACGTTTCCTGTGATAGTGATATGAAATACGAAGCATGTGACACTGATGGAATTTATACTAGCTATTATTCAAATCAGCAAGACCCAAACTGAAGGGAGCAGATTATATAAATAAAGAAAAAAACTAAAAAACTAAAATGATGAATGGGCTTTGACTGCTTATGGAATAGCGACATCTTTGTCCCTGGGGTTCTCATAAAGGAGGTTGTGTTTCAGGGTATGGGCAAGCTTGGAAAAGGCACCTCAAAGATGGAGTGGAGGGAAAGAAAGGATGCTAGAAAGAAAGGATGAAGGAGGATAGATGTGACAGCCATGGGGACCTAAAAGTTCATGGCAGTGAAAAGACTCATTGTGTCCAGGGACGTGATATGAAAAATGTAGGGGTTTGCTTTTGCGCCAGTCTGTCTCTCTCGCTATGTAAACAAGGATGTACCAGTCACAGGACCTGGAAGAAGATCTTTAAAGAAGAAACATTTAGCTAACAAGGTCCTTTATAAATTTAACAGGATTGTTCACCCAAATATGAACATTCTGTCAAGTCCTTCCAAACCTGTATAATGTTTTTTCTTCTGTGGAACACAAATGGAGAAGTAGTTTAAAGAATGATCATGCTGCTCTTTTCCTGTAATGACATTTTTCGCACTGCTACTTATTTGAGCATTCAACATAACTTCACCTTTAAAATATGTTTTTATGGGAGCTAAACTAAATGATGTGCACATTGCCATGCATGTCAGGTTTCATTCAGTTTAATTAAACGGCAATGGATTATGGAAGTATTTTTAATGCACTAATTATGCCTTGTAATGATGAATTGTACTGATTGCATTGAGCTGTACTGGTTGCATTGTAACCACAGTTATAATAAATTAAAATATCTATTCCTTGTTGCACCTTTAGAAAGTATAATGCATTAAAACAATTTCAGATGTAACAAGGAATCTGCAAATATTTTAACGCACTTTAAATACAATTATTTATATAATAGGCATATAAAAGAGATAATGCATTACAACGTGCATTATGAAAAGCTTTAAAATACATTATACAGACTTCAAGTAAAGTGTTTTGCTTAATATTTGCATTTATGCATTTGGCACAAGTTTTTTTTAGCCAAAGTGTCTTTTATTGCGTTCAAGGTACACATTTTATCAGTTCTTGCTTTTCCTGGGAATTGGACCCATGACCTTGAAGTTGTTGGGGCCATGCTCTATCATTATCCATGGAATGCTATCCATGAACTAAGAAAGTATATACTAATTGTTTTATTATTTATTTTAGTGGAAGTGTAATGAGGGAAAATAAGTAAAAAAAAGACAATTTTAAGAAAGACCTTACAAATGGCTGGTGCAAAATGGACAAAAAAGCAAGGACATAAAAGTTAATACAACTCAGAATCTATATTATTTTCTAAAGCCAAATGATAGTTGTTTAAGTAAATATAAACAAGTAATTATTGATTGAATCTTGTGTACTATTCACTATAATTGCTTATGTTGTTCTTTCCATATTCTGTTTAACTCCTGATTAACAGTGGTTCTACCTTAATATTATAAAGCGAGAATACTTTTTGTGTTCTGCCATCACTATATATTGTTAAAAAGTCATTTGTTTTTGTTTTTTTGGTGCACAAAGAGTATTTTTGTCGCTATCAAGGTAGAACCTCTGTACTCACAAGAACTGTTTAAATATGATTTTAATACCTTTCTGGATCTTGAGAGGTTGAGTGACATTTCTGGCAATAGAGGCCTCACTGAGCCATCGGATTTAATCAAAAATATCTTAATTTGTGTTCCGAAGATGAGTGAAGGTCTTACGGGTGAGTAATTAATGACAGAATTTTTGGATGAACTAACCCTTTAAGCAAGGGCTTGTGGGTCATTAACTTGTTTTATTGTCTGAGTTCAACCTTCATGCCAAAGCTTGTCTTGCATCACATTGTAAATCAGTCCTAATGGGTATGAACTCCATATGTGCACACAAACAAAAACAAAACCAGCAGGTGCAGTCCCCATGTGAATGAGACCATTTCTGCTTTCTCTAATGCCCACTTCCATTTGTTTAGCATGCGCTATGGTCTTAACAAGCCCCTCTATACAGTATATCCAACACCGAAACCATGTCTATCGGAAAGACAGAGTGCTAGACCCATATATAACACCCCCATTGGGACCCATTACATTGTAGGTGCTATAAGAGGACATGCAAGTGGGAAAAAAACCCCACTACACACATACTGCTAATATATGTGCGTGCCCTGCATAGAGAGATGATGTTTACTGGCTGAGAGCAGTAAAACACCATTAGCTGGGCATCAGAGGGTTGATGAGCATTGATTAGAAAAGAAGCGTGGAGGGCATAATAAATGGCTCGCAAAATGAACTTCAGTCTCTGTCAGTCTTTCTATGTGCTCTTAAACCTTTCAAACACTGTTGCAAAGAAAAGCATGTTTAGGTAATTAGATTTACCCTTTTGTATGTGAAGTGTTGCACAAATCTCAACATATGGCCAAAGTTTGTGTGAAAATGTAATTGGATTTAACCCAACACAAATCGAATTAGCTGGTTAAATTAGCTAAATAATTAAGTTTCGTGAACGTTCATTGTAGATGTGAGAAGAACTTGCATTAGTGTTCAAAACACTGTGTAACTAACTAAATCTATCTATCTATCTATCTATCTATCTATCTATCTATCTATCTATCTATCTATCGATCTATCGATCTATCGATCTATCTATCGATCGATCTATTGATTGTCTAATTATTAATTCTGCTTCCTTACATTTAAATTTGAATTACAATTCCGCATCTTGTTTTCTACTTTAATTCAAATTTATTTCATTGTTTAGAAATTGATTAGGAATTTAAAAGATATTCTTAATGTAAGGAATTTCTCTGGATATTTAGCGTGTTACTCCTGGTTAGGTCACAATTTAATGTCTGACAAAGAGTTTGCGGAAGGATAAGACAATCTTTGTGTCTGTCCTTGGCACTGTGCGCACCTAATCACGCTTAGGGCCAGAAGCACAGCGATATTCAAGAACTCAATGTTCACATCCTGCAGGAACAGCAACTGTTGTACCAGAACGCTGCCAAACCAATAATTCAACACTGCATTTTGGGACCAATCCCCCATGTCCCTTACTGACCCCGCTGAGAGCCCATGGCCCTGTGACCCCATTACATTTTCTTCTGCAGGTCCCAGTGAAATCTTTTAAATTCAAGCCAGACTCTAATTTGTCCAATTTAGCTTTGTATTTGGAGGGAATACAGATGTGCTGTTAGTTCCCATAAGGGTGATTGGTCACTAATTTGGGAAGTGTTGGGAAATGAGGAAACTGGATTCTTGGATAACAAGCTTTTGCATTCAGTTAACTGCAATGAAAATGCTGTTATTGCTTTAGCTTCTACATCCCATTCCTGCAACTCGACTGGTAGCGCATGGTGCTAGCTTGATTTCAACATATAAACAGATAAAATGTGTTTTCTGAATGCACTTGGGCAAAAGCATCTGCCAAGCCCATAAACGTAAAAATAAATCTCAAAAACTTAAACCAGCTTCAGTTACATTATTGCAAATGCAGACCTCTGAAGTTGGAATGGCATTGAAGTAGACTTTATTTGAATGATATAATTACTGTGGTTAGTGACAATTGCTGCATGGCAGATTTAGACACATAAACTACCAGACAAAAGAGCATAAGTGATGGTAATTTCAGCTTAATTGATTTAACTAATTACAGAAAGGCAGGTTTCATTAGCAGAGTGCTTTTCCATAGCTCAAACAAAGTCTATTGATGCAAGATGTTTACATTTTACATAGCTGTGCTGCTAACTGTGCAGTTGTGCTTTCATGCAATACAAATAGAGTTAGAATGATCTGTAAGCAGAAGAATGAGATATCTCCGATTTTTTTTTTTTACTATGAAATCCCTTTTTTAGAAAAAAAAATCAGTAAATGAATTATGAGATAAAAAGTCATAATTATGACGTAAAAAATTTAAAAGTTGTAACTATGACACAAAAGAGTATGACATAACTAATAATTTTGACCTTTTTATAATAATAAAACCTTTTGTCTATTAATTATGTCATAAATTTGTCTTTTTGTGTCACAATTAGGGTATGTCATAATTACTATTTTTTGATTTGTGGTGGAAAAGGGCTTCCATAAGCTGTATTCTTATGGAATGATGTAATGCTCGGCTCATATCTTGAATGTTTATACACAAAATTGTATTTTTATTTCTTTTTTAAAATGATTTTTGAAGTGCATTTGCTTCAAATGTGAAAACTTTGAAGGCTACAGAAAGACTGATTTAACTTATTTTACACATTCAGTATAAGGTTAAAATCCTAAGATACTTCATTCTGTTTTGGCTCAAATGACATTAGGAAAAATATAAACTAGTAAAAACAGTTCTCATGTTACATTTCTTGGGAAAGGATTATCCTACTTTAGAATTAATTACATAGACACAATGACAATGAAATCAAAAGGAAATTAGATGTTTCAGCATAGTTGCTTAAAAACAGCAACTAAGCTCACAAACTGATTGCTGTCTTGTTTGCCGTTGTGTTGTTTGCTAGCTAGTAGTTCCTACTTGACTGTTTATATATACTATCTTATTAGCAAAGTTGCTATATATTGTACGTGTGAACAGTCCCTCTTAACAGTTATTTTAAGAAACATACATAATAGGATACTAGCTTGGTTATCACGTTCAGACCAAGAGAAGCATGGAATGACAAAAAGGAATGTTGTTTTCTACCGCGGAAATATTTCACCATATTTCAAGTTAACCAACGTTAATCTACTATTGGCTACTCCCTGACGGCTTTGTCGGATAAGATGGCGGATTCGGCGTTATCATTGATTAGATCACCTGTCAATCAAACTGTTTGTGAAGGGTCAATTGGATTTCATTGGTTGGCTGTACTTGACAAAAGAATTTCAAGCAAATCTCACAATTAACCCTAATTAGTACAGGCTGATGCTTTATTGCCATCCTGAAATGAATCTTTTTTTTCAATTCTGCTCTGTTGTCAACCTGTTACCTGTGTCTTGAGTAGGTTTCTACGCTCTCCTAATTATGTAGCTGGGAAAAACGAGCGCGGATGCATCACTGTCAGCGCCAAAGCCCCTCAGAGACCTGCTGTTATATGACTCACCTCAAATATGGCTGCCAAAGTGGTTTCACTTCTTTGTCAGTCATTGTGCCAGCTGACATGGATGAGAAGAGACATGAACAAAGCCGTTTTGCACACTCCTTTCCTGCTAATGATGTTTGAGGAGAACGGATATGTTAGCTTTCAACACGCTCTTTTTCTATATGCTCATGTGTCTACATGCATTGTGTTGGGCTAAATGCGTATGACAGCAAAACAATAACGGTTAGGCATTTCGTCAACATCATTTGCATAGATTGTTCAGATCAAAAAAGGTCTTTTGTGTCACTGACAAGCATCATTGTAACCGTCTATTCATATTTTAATAATTTAAATATTTACAAAATAGTTTATCTTTTTTCCATAATTACAAACCAATTCCTGCATCGCTTAGCCTGTTGCAAAGTGTACGTTGCAAAGGTTATCTGAACCCTCGCTCATTTGGAAATGTCACAGATACAGAACTGTCAACAAACCCAGTGGTAAATTGCACGATGCAGGTGTTCTTCCTACACCCGAGGTCTGTTAAATGCGACCCTTGTGGTGATCTGGCAGCATGTGGTGGTAATTGGACGACGGGGCTGTCCATCATACAAATGGGGTCGAGAATCAGAAAAGCCCTGCCTACATTTTCACAGGCCATCAACTATGATTGACACGTTGAGCTCTGCCGTGCTAGAACAGCCCCGGGCGGTTTGTATCTGATTCATTACATCCACTAACTGAATCTTTCAAGACTGCTGTGTTTGAAGTTGTTTTCGCTACTCTTTAATGTATTATTTTCCATTGACTGCAGCTAAGCCGGTTACTATGGGCAACCTGTGTCACATGGGACCCTTGATAGAACTACTAGCGTGTGTGGTGCCTGTGGCGTAAATACGCCGTTTCTCCACACGTGCACACAACAGAAGGAGAGGAACACTATTTCATCTGGCTAGCACCATGAGACAGAATTCATGCAGAGCGTATTGTTTTAATAAGCAATTTTTTGGTCTCTCAACACTATTGATAAGATCAGCATTTAATTTGCAGAGCAGGTTTGGTAATTTAGTTCTATTTTTGAGCAAAAATTAAAATTCTTTCATCTTCTATTCACCCTCATGTTGTCACTAACCTGATGACTTCCATGCAACCTAACAGGAAAAATTATGCACTGTTAAAAAAAGCAGTAGATAAAACAAATATTATTACTGTACTTTTTTCATGAAAATACTGCTTCAGTCTTTCTACTTCAAAATTTCATATGTAAATGCAATTACTTGCCGTTTCTTTGTAATTATTTCTATCGGTTTCTGTGTGAAAAATGTTTTTCAGTGTGGAAACTGCGCTGATCACTCTGTACGAAATCAGGACTGGAGCTTTTCAGATTCATAAACGGATGCAAAATGTCCATAAAAGTAGTTAATATGACGTGTGCTTTTCAGTGTCTTCTGAAGTCATATGATAAATCTGTGTGATATATTGATTGAGATTTGCATCATTAATTACTAGATAATTCAAAGATAATCTTCCCGTCCAGCTGTTAACCACTCCAATCGAATAATCGAGTCATTGTGAACTCAGGGATCAGTCAGATTCCTGAATGAGTCATGCAAACTGAATCATTTTGGGAATTGGATCATTGATTCAAGTACTAACTTAAAATAAAAATTTGTTCTCAAATTAGAGATTGATACTTCTCTCTTTTTTTTGTTTTTGCCTTTTTAATTTCATGGATTCAGATGATTTTGTACTTATTGATTAATTTTTTGGAATCTTTGCATCCTTTTTTCTTGTACCAATTTCATGGAAAATAGTGACCTGTAGTGTTCCACAGAAGAAAGAAAGTCTGCGTATTTGGAATGACAGGAGAGTGAGTAAACATTTTTTTAAATGAGAATTTTCTGTTTAAGTGTGTCTTTAACTGTCCCTTTAAGACCACTATGATCAGAAAGCCCTCATGCTCTCACCCACAATGGTCACAAACCAAAAGAAAAGGAAAGAACAAAGAAGGACAGACAGAAAGAATAGACTGGAAGTGCAAAGGAATAAGGAGAATAAGGGCACATACTTATGTTCATCTCCTGCTGATCTGTATCTAATCCCATTATCGTTGTACAACAGCATCATATATAATGTCACTTTTTGTTTGGACAACGATAGAAAAACAATCCCACTCCCATGTCCCCTTCCCGTCACCTGTGGCATAAGAGGGCTTGAGCTCCGGTGTGCCAGCTCATCCATTAAAGCTCACATTCCACTAAGTCTTTTATCCCACCTTATAAAGGGCACTCGGGCAAGCTCTTCTCCATTCAGTCCCAAGTGCTCAGCATTCCTCTCACTTGACATGAACATCCTTTGCTGGACCCAAACGGCCTTTTATTTGAATTGTGTCTTCAAACAGAAGCTACACTGTTTCGGTCTTGTTAGTAACTTTCTCAACCAGCCTAATTTGGAATAGATGCACTTCTACTTGCTTTCCATCAATATGTGTTCCATCATTCTGAAGAACTTCAAATAATCTCATAATAACATTTTGAGTATTGTAATTTGCCAGAGAAAGAAAGATAACATTGTTTTGTCATTTACAACCCATTTTACTACAGCAATTTGGCATATTTACAGGTTGAAATGTTATTTTTATGTTAGAAAGAAAGAAAGGATCATTGTTTTGTTTTAGAGGCAAATAAAGTACATGTTGACATTTTTGTTTTTAAACACTAACCAATTTTCCATTGACATAATGTATATTGCATACAATTGCTGGATGGAAAAATGTGTGAAATAATTTTATACATCTGTTAGAAAACATCTGCATAAACTACAATGGAAGCACTTTTACCAAAGTGCATCAGAAAGGTCATTTGATTGAATAATTCAATCAGAAAAGATATTGATTTTGCAATCTTCTTCTTTTTTAAATTACATTTGCAGCTTGGATATTATTTATTATGTATTGAAACATGCACAGTAAGACCAGTAACATGTATTTAGAAAGGCAATTTTGATTTTGTGTTGAGTTATGGTTAGAAGGTGTGGAAGGTGTGAAATCATGTAGTATATGATTTATGAGCTTATGATATTCTATTCATAACTACCATAGCAGTCTATTAATAATGTAGAAAAATGCACTAGAATGATAAATAATGTATAATCTTAACATGGTGTCATTATCTTAACTGTGCTATTTGCTATGGCTGTGGTGTAAATAATAGAAAATGGCCTTGTTGTTGGACACTGCGGAGAGTAATTTAGCATTAGCAGTGGAGTCACGTCACCAAATTGCTTTTGTGCTGTGAAGTGTGGATGACTTACAGTGAGCTTAACCACAACTAGCAGTGAATGCTAACAACAGACTTCACCTTCACTAGACCGGTGAACACAAATATCATCCGATATCAAGCACAGTTTTTGGGATACAACAGCTTAAGCAGATTAGCATAGCGACACGTAGCACATCGGTGTAAAGACCTGAGGTTTAAGGTTATCGCTCAATGCATTACCAGCATATTAACCCCACTTCACATATTATCACATAAGCAGTTTCTTCCCAGTTGGTTCAGTTCTAAAGCTGCAGGAGATGTGGCATTGCAAATGGATTTGTCTCATCTACTAGCGTTCAGAACAAAGTAAATATGAGTGTGTCAAAACTGGCCAGATATGATCGTATTTCATGTTTTAGTGAACATACATATTTGTCCACTTGGTCTTGTCCACCCTGTACAGCCTGCGAGGTGTGTTTGGGGGTGGGGGGGGGTGATAACGGTTTGAAAGAGCGTGTCTACCTGTCGTTATCAATGGAAGCCAGCTGGTGTGAGGAGATACGCTGGGAATTCATAAAGGTCCCAAGCTTGGCAAGATGATTGCTCTCCACGCTGCCTGAAATGAAACCCCTCCTCCCTTGTATTTTTATATAGACATGTATTAAAGGATCTGTAAAGGAAATGGAATTGGAGAATGCACCTGGCAAGATCCGAATGATTTCGGAAAAACAATCATATCTTTAGGGAAAATAAGAAAAAATAACTAATTCTGAGAACAGATGTTGCAACATTATGGCAGTACTTGGGTCGTTTTTCAAAATGGGTGCTCAAAATAAAGCTTCTTTCATATTAAAAACCTAATTTCTTTATCTTTTTCATTTTTTTCAATATTATTTCTTTTTCTTTAATCTTAAGGATGCTTTTCTGACCTGTCCCCACTACTGATGTAATAATCCCCCCCCCCCCCAATTTTTTTTTATATATGCATATATGTGTGTGTGTGTGTGTGGTACCTGCTTCATACAATGCGTGGGGCTCTATCTTTAGATTGAAAGATTTATTTCTACACATTGCCACATTCAGTAGATCTTTACATATCAGCAAATAAATATTGAACTAGCGAACAATTAACTTGTCTGATCAATTCTCTCTTTGAAAAAGGGAAGAATACTTAATCATGTAAAGTGCACCAGCGACCACAAGGATGAAATCTGTCTCATGTGGCACAAATACTAGATCAAATCAATACTAGCTGAACACGCAGTCAAAAACGAACAGAGAGACAGCGAGACATGCGTCCGATTCATGCTGCATCACAGATATGCAGGGACTGTTTCCCGTTTCCCTGAATGCTTGAAGCTTGAATTAAGACAGGCAGCACAATCAGCAACCTTGCTCGCCAGAAGTGGGGGTATGCAATCCCAGGGCTACCACGAAGTAGAAACTCTACAGCCATCATCATTAAAACGCCACCAAAGGCCCAGAGACCATAATGCGTCCTTTCTGCAAGCGCTGCAGTTTCATCTGGCTCATTTGAGACCGAGAAGACCATAGCACTATGAATTATCAGCCATGGGATGCTCCTTCCAGCTAGCTCGGTGGTATCCAGGAACAACCACAAGAAGGAAGCATGCCCACTGCAGCAATTTTTGCCCATTCTCCTCAACCCTACCACCTGTCAGCCATCTAATAGGGGTTTTAGTCTTCATTTATCTTCATTTAGGGTGGGGAGAGGGGATGGTTTTGTTTACCGTTCAAAATATTACGCGTTTGGACAAGGGAGGAGGGGTGCCCGATGTAGGCTGTATTTGAGCGGGGGAAGGGCTCTTTCGAAACACTCCTAGACTCGCTTTTCCCCCAGACTCCTAATTACTCCGAAACATTCTTCCATCGTCTCATAGTCAGTGCTGACAATGGTATAGAATTAAAGATCCTGGATGCCCACAATTGGCATTAACATGTAGATACAAAAATGCTGCGTGCATTTATCATGCTG
The DNA here is from genome assembly GCA_037194245.1 of Opsariichthys bidens. Taxonomy (NCBI): domain Eukaryota; kingdom Metazoa; phylum Chordata; class Actinopteri; order Cypriniformes; family Xenocyprididae; genus Opsariichthys; species Opsariichthys bidens. Next base: position 7,897,541 of record CM074298.1, on the reverse strand, counting down.
TCAGCAAAGCTTTTGAAAATAGAGTGAGTCAATATGCAAGATGACAGTACGCATTAATCAACTCTATTTTTCATAGTGAATACAATTAAATAAAATGTTATTAATAATATATCAAAATATGATCTGCATAAGTCACATTACAATTGCTTGTTGCACTAAAGTTCACATTGGTTTTATTTGAGTGCAATCCAGTAGTTCATTGGTCCCCAGTTCTACCCTCCCCCATCCAATTGAAACGCACACAATCAATGAGAGTTTGATTTAACACTTGCAACCCCAGAAACCATGAGGGAGCTTTGGCCTGTCCCGCACTTTGCAATGCCATTGATTGTTACTCCTGGTTGAGCCGCTGCTATCTGGTAGGGCTGATCGATTCAAGCAGCCATAGTGCTGTGCTGTGAGTGGGTCAGATATTGAGAGGGCATCTCTGGCATAGGCAACCTATTAAACAAATTAAAAGTACTCATGAGGATCGCTTCCTTAGCATCTGAAGTATTGGAGAAAGTCTTTATTTTGGCCCACTTCAATTAGACCATGGATTCTTCATCAAACACTTAGATACGGTGCATTTCAGAGTTCAAGATAACATTTCCACTTGCACACATTCATTTTGTACATTTCCTGTCTTATAATTGATTTTATCATTGCTTAGATGGATCGTTTTCCTTTAAATCCCTTAAAACCCAGGTGCCGTAGACACCATGAAAAACTTTAGGAAACTATCCACTTTAGGAAAATAATGGCATAGACTGCAAAAATAAATTCTTAAGTAGTTCTGTCTGTCTAATTGTTCAATTGAAATATTTTAGAAATGGTGAGCTTTCTATGTGAAAATGAAAATAGAGATCTTTGCAGTAAATGCAGTGATACATAAAATAATGACAAATGAGATTTCAAACTACTCTGATCTATATACCACACAGTTCTAAAGACTGATAGCTTCCCACCACTTAAGAAATTAAAGTTTTATGCTAATCAACGCACAAAATAAATGCACACTAAGTGCACTGTAATGATTTGCATCAACCGAACCAAGTACTTTTAGAGCCACTTAAAAAGCAGTGGTCAAAACCACCTTAAAATGACCTAGTCTGTGTTATAAGTTTAGTTTGATACCAATTTGTTTCCAATTCATGTGATAAAATATAATGCTTGAAAATTTAGTCTGTCTGTGCGCCTGAAACGGTTAACTGAAGCTATGAGGCATCAATTATGATTAGCCTGTGGCTGCTCATTGTCACCAATCAATATTTTTTTCTAATCAATAATCAGCTTTGCCATGCAGAACGAGGCCTGACACTGTGCCAGTAATGGCATTCCCGCCTTTGATTCGTGACCCCTCATAGTGCGTGATCGTGTCAGAGACATAATGCCTTTCTGTGGTTTCGCTCCATTGGCGCAGTCTTGTTTCAACAAAGGGTCATTGCTCATTTGTCTCTGTCCTTCCTCTGTGTTGTCTCTCATTTCTCATATCATTCTCCTTCAGGACATATGTTTGCTTGGAAAATGTGTAACCCTGTGATGGACTGGCCACTTGTCCAGGGTGTTTCCCTGCTTTTGGCCCAAGACACTGGGATAGGCTCCAGTATTACCCTCACCCTATATAAGGCTGCATTTTCATTACATGGTTGACATGACCCAATTCCGATTTCTTCCTCCCATGTAGCATAGACCATATAACGACCCAAAAACTTGGAAGCAGGAAAAAAGCACATGTATTCCGAAATTCTCAGATGGGTTTCAGGCCTCATTCATATGTGGAAATAAATTTGATATGAATCAGATGTGTGCATTTGCGTCTGCCAGACAGATTGGATGTTCCACTGTCAATGCGAGTCATACGTCATTGAAAAAAGCAATGGTGGTGAATGACGTCAACTCAGGTAGACACCAACAGTGATCACATGACTCTTTGCAATGGTGCAATCGAGGGACGAATGCTCAACCTAATGTTTTGCTGACCTTTAAAGATGGTGAGGAATGCAAAAGCTTGCATTATCATTTCATATATATATCCATTGTAAATCCTGCCACTTTTACTTCCTTTTTGAGCTTTTCCAGGTCAGTACGTCTACCTGTTTCACCAAGCGTATAGAGTAAATGCAGATATCGGATATGAGTCACTTTTAAAAGAAGTAAGCTGGTCATCAAAATAATGGGATATAGTCAACAAATTGAAATTGAGCATCAAGACCTGCAGTGCAAATGCGGCCAAAGAAAAGCGGTATATAGCTGGATGAAAAATGTCTATCTATTTAAAGAATGGTTAAATCACATTCATGTTGTTGCAAACATATATGAAATTATAATAAGTTGAGCTTGATGGATGGATGGATGGATTTTTGAATATCTCTTTAAAATGCAACAAGGATTGGGTCACGTTGTACTTTACCAACATGCTGACTAAAACAGAGCCAACTGTGCTTAAAAAAAAGATGTCACCTTAAGGTTAAATCTCTATTTTCTTTTATTTCATACACCTGTCACATTTGATGGGTGAACAGCTGGGTTAGGGAGATATTAAAACCTGAATGCAGCATCCTCCAAAGAGAGAGTTCCCGTCTATCCTTTAAATGGCTCAGGTCTGGCACAATAAATCTGCTAGACCTCTGAATCATTCTGTAATCTTCTTATCTAAAGGGCAGGGGCCCTACCCTGTCAGCAGTAAAAGATGGACCATTTCCAGAATCACACGGGTCCTCTCACAGGTTTTTGGATGAGTGAATAACTAGTCTGCAGTCAATCAAATCAATTTTACCTCTCCCACTAACCTCATTTTAAATCTGAGATCATGATGAGATTCAAAGTATCCTCAAAAATGTAAATTCAGGTGGATCTCCAACCCTTCATGCCATTATCACTTTGGTTACTAAGGTAGGGCTTAAATTATGCATGTTTTGGTGGTGAAACAACAAAGAAGATTTGCTGACTTGAACTTTTGTATGTTGTCGGATGAAAGCTGTGGGCGATATAGGGTGTGACGCGGCCCTCAACTGAACTGTCCCGCTGTGTTACACAGCATGGGTTTGCATCCCAGGTCAATAGCAACCATCATTAGTGCCAAAAGCAATTCGACAGGATGTCGGCCTTGTCTCTTTCAAAGTTCTTAAAAGATATCGGGATCAAATCCATTAAAAACTACACTGTGGTGGAGCACGTTTTATTCGGTGTGAAAGTGGAATATAATGGGGAAGTGTACCATGTCATCTGAGTGGATGGGTATATTCATCAGCATGGAAATGACATCATGTGTGACTTTCTGCAAAGAGCTGTGCCTTTTCAAGCTTGGCATGCTGTATATTGTAGGTTGTTGTGTTTTTTAAATGTTAAGTTCGCTGACTGCAGCTGACTTAAATTTTAAATTGGTCTCACATTTTTACATTTTCTAGATTTTTGCAACTAAAACTACTAGTTTGTTGTAGATTGTGACAGGATGTTGATATGTGGTTACTAAAGTGTATTTTTTAGCTTGTTGCAAAGTAGTTGTGAGTGGTTTCTACTAAGTATCTTTTTGTTGTGAAATACTTGTATTCCGAAGAGAGTACAGTAGTCTATTTATGATAGATTTAACTTTGATTATTTATTTTTTATTTAAAAACATATGCATTTTTATTTGAAAATGATACATTTTTGTGTACCATGTTCTGTTGATTAATTCTTGATCCAGTGTGTTAATGTTTGGTAAAAGGCACGCATTAATAATTCCTACAAACTTTTTTCCTAAACACATCAGGAACAATGCCCATCCTTAGCTTTCTGTACTAACAAGCGCTTTAACTAGCATTAAAGTGGAATTCAAAATACTGCCACCTTATGAACCTCAAAGCTATTTCTATGAAGAGCGAGATGAAAAGGCCTGACATTTGCATTCACATAAACAGCCAGGAAGTGTTTGTCCTTTTCGCTTGCGATTTTCCCCTTATAATTTTAAGATAAAGCCCCGGTTTCTAGGACACGTCAAGCGACCTGCCAGAGAACGTAATTGACTGATGAACTAATGGAGGAAAGCAGGGGAAAAAAAAAAACCATGATGCCTAATTTACTGCCTGACTTTAAAAGTATCACAGAGGCAAACATACATCAATTGTCAGACTTATCATCCTCATAATCCTGACTTCTGTATATGAGCAAGAATCTATAAACCATCTTAGGCTTAACAGAGTCTTTCACTGAGGAACAGGAAGAACAAATACTTTCATTCAGCGCCTTCCAAAATGCAAATTCCCCTGGCTCTTAACATCTTTTCTTTTTTTTTTTATTGGGGTTCCCATGTCACAATATGGCCTCAGTGGGTCTTGCGTGTGGTGCCTCAGTCCTGTGGTAAACATGAATGTGTTTTCAGTGCAAAAACAAGACTGTTGGTTTCCTGTGGTGGTGAGAAGTCTGGTGACATTCTTCACTTTGACAAAGCTAAACCTTTATTCATGCTACAGCTTGTAGGTGTACCTTTTTGTCATTTTTTAAGTGATAAAAGTATTATTACATTTAAGATGTGACTTTTTGTGGCAAATAGCTCAGACAGCAAGCCATGTTTATTTACCATTAATTATTAAAGGTGGGGTAAGTAGATTTTGAAAACACTGTTTGGAAGTTAGTGGGGGCGACAACAATAAACGCGTAACCAATCGGCATTAGGGGGTGTGGCTATAACAGACAAGGAGTAAGAGGGAGATTTAAAAAAAAAAAAAAAGAAACTATTTTAAAACTACTCTTTTAACTAAAAAAAACAATACAAAGCAGCTGAAAAGAATATCACTGGAATGAAGGGTTATGACTGGGCAAGATATTTAGGACCTGTGTAAATACTGTATAAGAAAAGCTTTCCAGCACTAGAGAGAGCTAAGCAAGAAGATCTGAAAACAGAGAACAGAGAATGTTTGATTCTGCTTCACTTGTGAGTAACACAAGTCGCTGTTGTTTGTATTTAGTCTTGGTTACTGTAAGTTCCTTGACGAAACAAGTTACAAATAGAATGAAAACTAAATGTTTTTACCTTGTTCTCCAAGAACCGAAAACTTAAGTTGAAAATCCTTATTAACCATTAACTTTAAGACTCTCTCCTTCTCTGAATCCTTCAGTCATGCTCGCGGAATATCCGTTAACGCAAATGATTATTGTGTCAAAATAAAAGTGCAAAATGAAGCACAGAAATTTTTATACAAATACACATTCAAAATAGGAGAACATAATGATAATGAAACAATGATTTAAAGAACATAAATAATAATAATAAAAAATAATAGACAATACAAAATAGATAACTTTGAGGTTCATTCAAAATCTTTTGTGTCACCATTATATTTGAAAATTGAGAAACATTACTGTTATGAAACAGTAAAACAAGTAAAACAGAAACTTCAGAGTGGATCTGAACTATACCTGGTGGCTCAGTCATGTACTCAGGTAGCCCTGTACTACATTGTCTCTGACTTTTGAAAACCTTGCATTTAGGAGAAGTGCTTTACACACTTGAGAGCTTAACATTCAGTCACGAAATGGAAAGTCAAAGTAATTATGTCCTTATCAGGGCCTCTTCAAACCAAGACTTCCTCTTCCTTGAAAGGCAGATGTGACTTTCGGATCACAGCCTGACTCTGCTCATTTCTGCTGCCCCAGATTAACTTTTGCCCCTTCCAGCTCTTCATTGAAATGAGCTTAGCAAGTTTCTACATAACTTGATATTCTAAGTGCTTAATGCAAGAGCAAAATCTAATTTCCTAAAATATAAAAGGTTGGAACTCTGATACTAGACTTCAAAGCTCTCTGTCTGACCGTCCTTTGGCCTGCGGTTGCCCTCCAGAGAACATGACTACATTATTTTAATATATGAGTGAGCATTACCACACTCTAGATCAGGGCTTCCCAACCTTTTATGTCAGCTGAACCCCTGTGATCACAATGATTTACTTGAAGTTACCCCCTAAGATTTTAAGGGCCAGACTTACTAAACGGCAAAATAGCGTGAGAGAGCAATTCCAAAAAAACGCCAATGACAGTAGAAAGCTCTGCATGTGATCTAGTGACGACGCACAAATTTAAGAACACAAATGCAGCTGGATCATTTCCATAATGACCAACTCATTCTACCAAGAGCAGCGCAAATTAGTGTCTAGTTTAAGACATGCTTTTTGGGGGGCTGAAAATAATGGTGCAAATACCACTAAATTGACTAGCTTAAACCTTAGTAAATCAACTTGCATGATTCATTTAATTACTATCCTCCCATCAATTTTGCGTCTGAAAGGGAAACTCCTACAAATGCATATGCAATAAGGTTAGCCTAAATAATTGTTCACGCCTTTTCAGCGCTAATTTTTCACTGTGTGTCTTTAGTAAATCCTAACAGTATTAGGGTTTGCGCTGATGCAAGCTGTTAGTAAATCTGGCCCCAAGTCATTGATTTTTTTAATTAAATATAATGAATTTTGTAACCTCTTTGCATGTCCACTTATAAAATACAGCACAGTAATCTTTTTTTGATAAGTTTAATATTGTACTGTTTTTATTTAAAGCTGCAGTCCGTAAGTTTTGCCTCTTTGTCACCATCTCTGTTTGAAACCTGTAATTGCTGTAATTTGTGGAATTATCATCTTTACATGGGTTGTGCATTAGCATGGCTCCTCAGTGCGGATGAATCTAATGTTTGCTGTTAGTCACCATATCGGTGTGGATACTATACTTCGGAATCACAAATTCAGCATCTTGGATGTATGGCCAAAATAAGAATTTTGACCGGAAAATGTCAATTGAACCACTTTTGTTCTGACCAACTGAGGTTGAACTAAAAAAAATTATAATAAATCATGCTACCAGTGGTGATTAAATCTAACGATCGCTTAGCTCGGATCATGTCAAACCATTCAAATTTGTATTATTGTTGTAGTTTGTTCTCAAATTGTTAATGTTAACAATATCAGGATCTGTGTATTTAGTGTGTATTACCGTTACCTGAAGATTTCAATTTCTCTATCCATTCCTCAGTCTGAAGTTTTTTGCTTTTGACTATGGATGAATCTCCAGTTGTCACTGATGATTATCATTTGGACCTTTCTGGATTACAATCCGCCATCAAAATAATAAGTTTAATTATTACAGCTGATGTGAGAAAAGGCTATAAATGGTCTGTCACCTGCAGCATCCTCCACATGCCATATTGCCTACTAGCTGAGACTCTTTCATACATAACGCATAGACGAACGGCTGTATTCTCGAATTTCTCGGAAACCCACCAGTACCATTTGAATAAGAAAACATTATTACAAGCTTACCGTTGTGAATCGGGCTAAGGTAAGGAGATAGTTTTGGACATTGGCTTATGTACTTGCTCAAAAATTGATTTTGGATCATTTTTAACCAAAATAAGTTACGGACTGCAGCTTTAAATATATACATTTTTCCATTAGAAAGTAATATATATTCATTTAACTAAACTTAATTTTAATGCCTCACAGGGACTTCTATACTTCTATGCATTTGTGCATATGCCAATATATTTTGTCCTTTTTACCAATGCATTTTTTCTTTTCATTGTGCCACTATAGGCTCCATTTAAGTGAAACAGTTCTTCTGAAACAACAACCATGAAAATCTGAGATCATTGGCAAGTACTCATGGGGAGCTGTCTTCTGCGCTCACGTCATGTACATTTCATCTGTCATACACTGATAAAAGCATGCCAGTCAGAATATTAATAAGAAGTGCAATATTAATATGAAATCATCTAAGCAGGGTATTTCCTTTCTGTTTTGTTCATTCAAATATCTTTTATTCAATGAACTGAAGTACTCGAAGCTTTCTCTAAGCATATATGCATTTTAATGTGTCAACAAGGGACCTAACCTATTTTTTTCCCTTTCAATTCACTCAAGAGAGCAAACAGAGATTTTTTGAGATATTTTGCATTGTTTGATGATGCAGTTTTTAGAAATTTTAACATGGAAGCAACTGAGTGTGTATACTCAAGCATAAGAGCGTCTGGTGGTTTCAAAGAGCCTCACATCAAGTAAACAATTTACCGCACAGTTTATTGCTGACTTTATCAACAGGCTACAACAATACACGTTTTTCTGTTTTCCTCCATAGACCAACACGTTACTCATGTCTTGCAACGTCTGTTCAGTTCCTACCGCTCTTATATTTATTTTGTTCATGGCTTTCATCTTTGAAGTCTTTGTCGGAGGGTACACAATGAGCACTTTAGAGAATGCTGGGTAGATGATTGCTCAGCTGTATAGTCCCAATGCCTTTAAAGTCACAGAGAGCCATTTTCAAAGCAATGTCCATCTATCCTTTTCATTTTCTGATACAATGTGAAAGCATGAGGAAGTCTTCGTGAAATTGCTGAAAAGATTTAATAATTGCATTTAAAAGAATGCTTCAGTGAATGTCTCGGCTGAATGTGCCTAAATTGTTTGACCGCATGATGGATCTGGATCTATGCTCAGTACTTTTAAAAATCATTTAAATTACATCTGTCTTGATCACTAGAAAATTTAAATGCACGTCTCTCAAGGAAAATTCAGCCTACTGCGCATTTTTCACACAGCTTTAATTGCACCAGACTAATAGCGCTTGGTTTTGTGCACTAATCTTCCCTAAGCACTTCCCCTTGGGGAATGTACACTTCAGGCAGATCCATAGACCACAATACACCATGTTTGTGATGTCACAGCAGGTCGTACTTAATTTACTCCCATCCCTCACAACTCTATAGTGTATGTTATTGGCATTTAACTGTATTTAATACTTGTAACTACCTTAAGCTGACTTTTTTTTTTTTTAATCACAGTTATCGTTTATTGTATTGTTATCATTTTCATTTGTGTATTTTTGAATTGTTATATTTAATATAAAATGTTAATTTATTAACAGTTAATATTTGTTTAGATATTTTTTTTAACAGCTCAAGCATGCATACAGACCTATAATCAGGGTTGGGGAGTAATGAAATACAAGTAACTTAGTTACATATTTAAAATACAAAATGTGAGTAACTATTTCATTACAGTTACATTTTAAATGGGTGGTAATCAGATTACAGTTACATCTGAAAAGTATTTTAGATTACCAAAGTGATTACTTTGAATTTTAATGTCATTTAAAAAGCAATTGGTGATTCTCTGACTCTGAGTCATTTTATAATTCACTCGTCACTGCAACTTTTTCTCACAATTTGTTTTTAACCCCTCACAATTGTGAATTTGCATTTCACAATTCCGACTTCTTTTTCTCAGAATTGGGAGATATGAAATTGATATACTAATTTTTTTTTCTTGCAGTTGTGAATTTAGTATGTGAGTTTATATCTCATAATTCAGATTTATCTCAATATTGCGAATTTATATCTCATAATTGTGACTTCTCAATATTGTCAGTTTATATGTCATAATTCGCACTTTTCTCAATATTGCGAGTTTATATCGCATAATTCTTACTTTTTTAACTCACAATTGCAACTTTATATCACGCAATTGTGAGATAAAAACTTGCAATTACCTTTTTTGTTTGTTCCACACTTATTAGTATGCCAAAGTATTCTAAAGTATTTAGATTAAGTTACTAAACTTGAGTAATGTAACGAAATACGTTACAAATTACTTTTTAAAGCATGTATTTTGTAATCTGTACTGAATTACATTTTAAAAGTAACCTGCCCGGCCCTGCCTATAATATGGTGTGTAAAACAAATTTATATGGAAGAAACTGTAAATAATAAATCAGCTCTATAGCAGATTCCAAGTGATCAAGGGCTTAGGGCATTCCATTAAAACACATTTCAAGGACACTCGTTCAAAGTAAGCAATGATGTACAACCGAGTGAATGAGACGGAGGGAAGTTAATGAGGGAAGGGCGCAAAAAAAGGGACTTAAACACAGATCTTCTTCTTCGCCTGTTTTTGGATCCGGAGATTCTGTCTACCGTATAACTGTGAAAACAATGATTGCCGGAAAAAAAAATTGTCAATGGCGGGAAGCGTTGTGTGTCATAAATGACGGAAAATCTTTACAATCTTTACAAAATCTTTGTGGGTTAAAGTGTTAACATGATTTTTTGATTGTTTTAAACCAGGCGTTGAGTCCTGTGATAATAAATAATTTTTCTTTGAAATACAAACTCTAGATCTTAACTTTTATCGAATCCTGAACATTCCTTTAATGCTTATAAGAGGATGATGGTTGTTGTTTTTAGGGCTGTCACTAATGATTATTTTGGTAATCGAGTAATCAGTCAATTATTTTGACGATTAATCAAGTAATCAGATTTTTTGTGGTAATAAAAATAGAAAATGTATTATGTACATTCTGTATTATAACAAACGCCTGCAGAGGGCACCAACGGCCTAGTGATTGTTGTTGTTACGAAGCAGATCAAATCCTTAATATTGGCGAGAGTTTAAACTTTTATTTTGAAATTACGATGAACAGTTTGCATATTTAGAAACATATGTATTCTGCTGTTTGCTTAGGTTTATTAGTGATTAACATTACAAATCTGAGATTGGCGCACATTATGTTCCCAGATGAATGTTGCAAGCAATCCAAAGCCACAGCATATGCAAAAATGGATTTTGATGACTGAGCTAATGAGACGCACTCCGCGGATGCGGAATACATCACTTCCGGTATTTTGCCAGTTACTCATCAGTTTCCCTCTTGACATTTGCCACATAATCCATGGGCCGTTTTGACACAGGAAGCCATTTATACAAATGACAGATCTGTATTAATGACATGTAGGCGTAACATCCTATGCTAACGATCATTTCCTAATCATTTCCTAAATGTGAATTAGTAAATGGGAGTATATAGTCTTTGGTTTCAAATCAGATTAACCAACCCAGTGTCTTGTTGTTCTAGAAACAGACTTATTGCAAGGACACAATGTCCCTCAAACCAATTACACAAAGACTCGAGAATGCCATTCATTAGCTTCCATTCAGCGCACATGCTAATTGCAGCTGAGATAACCCTTCTTCACTCTTTAACCTTCTGACCACCATTCATCGAATTCGTTCAGCACTCCTTAATTCAATCCACACTTCAGTCGAGGCTGCTGACGTCATCGAGAAGGGTAATATATTTAGGCTACACTATCAGTGTTTTAACATCTGCTCCCCAAATGACATTGTATCCGAGACCTGGAGGTCTCATGTTAATGAAGATAGGATATGGGTTGAACTCAATGTGTTGGCACCAAGCTGTAGCCTTAGGCTGAACAATGACAGAACATTCTGAATGGATGCCAATGAAAGCGCCCCCATCTGATATTGTCCTCATTTTGGCGGGTAATATCCATGAATTATACAGTGGGTAATGCGTTGCCACTTTGACACAGGTTTAAGCTTGTTATTTGAAGGTTTTAAAAAAGATTTATTGTCAGACTGGTATTGAATTATTAATAAAATGATAAGTAGATTCAATAATATCTGCATGTATATTAATAATACAAATTTAAATTTAATGGGGAAAAAGCATTTAAAAAGGATAAAAGACTCTGAATGGTCCATTCATAAAAACATTAAAGCCCTATTTGAATAGAAATGCTTAGGGTTTAAACTAATTGGCAGTCTTTGTTAATTATTTAATTATATATATATATATATATATATATATATATATATATATATATATATATATATATATATATATATATATATATATAATATGTGTGTATATAATATATTGAATTTAACATTTTTACATACAAGTCTTGCTGGGTTTATCGGTGGGTTTGCACACACATGACCTTCTGTAACATTAACAGTATTAATAAATACAGAGATATCAGAGATGTCCTATTATAATTCAAGCATCGGTTCGAAAACTAATCCTGTCCAAATAGTGCTTTGGACTTAAATTCAAGGTTCTTTAAAGATGTCAAACCATGATACCATGCGGTGAGGGACACTATTGGGTAAAGAGCCGTAAAATGTTGGAGATTTCCCAATAGCTTTTTCAATAGCTCTGCGTGTACACAGGGATATCTCCACACCACAACAAACTCCCACCCATGCACTGCCAAACACAAAGCTAAACTATTCACTTTCCAGACGCAGCCTTTGATATGAGTTTGACAAAGACGCCTCTGTAAAAGCTTTCTTTTCACTGGGCTCTTTAATGCCATGGCTCTCCTTTCAAGCATCCCGAAAGATAACTTTCAATGTTCTTGAGTGAAACAGGCTATGTGTCATCTGTGAGAGCGGCCCGCAGGCCGCCAATGAGAAACTCTAAAGCCTCTTACATATGTTGAGCTTGGAGATTACTTTACATTATTTGAAATCATCAGTGTGGATAAGACTGTTGAGATTTGCAGAATAAGCAGTGTAAGAACGCAATCTCTTTTTTTATCACACAATGTGGAGAAGATAGGGTGTAGAATTTTACACTCAAGCTGTTTTAGGGTCATATAATAAACCAGCAAAGATGATTTTTTGGGGGGAGTACGAGGAACTCAGCATGTGGACCGTAAAACTACATGATACCTTACCCTCTGAAATGGCTTAAGTGGACAATTACAAAGTTATATGTCCATGTCCCAGAGTGCTTGTAAGGAAACCTGCACTTTTGGCCCAGGGGGTTCACAAATACCAGATGTGCACTGCAGGTGCTGCTATATTTTCAATCATGACTTCTCGAATGTATCTGCAGTGTAAAACATAGATGGCTTGGTTACCAAAAGCATTTGAGAACATCTAATATTTCAGAAATTCTATGAATCATAGCCCGTTATGAATGTTCTAATATAGCTTTGCATTATGGGTGAATCTCAAGGGGAACATTAGGGGAATTCATTTTAATACCATAGCACTTAGTAAATGCATAGTAAAATTCAGTTTCTTCTGCAAAATGATAATAATTTTATGTCAACAAATGTGAGATGGTGTTGGTTTAAGGCAAAACACTGCAGGCAAAACTCCACTTCAGTAACACTTACATACACCAAATACTTAATTTAAATAACATTTTAGAATGAAAACATTTTTTTCTCTTCACTTGTAGTGTCTAGGCCTTAAAGATGCAGTAATCAATTTTTAAGAAATGTTGAAAGTGCATCGAACCAAGCGCTTCAACACACTTGTAGCCAATCAGCCATAGGGTCCGTGTCCACTCATGATGGGGGAGGAGAGAAAGACTGTAGAAAGAGAGATGGCTGAGAGAGATTACTTAAGAAACAAGATCAGATCAGAAAAGAAAAGAAACAGCTTTAGTACCCGTGTTAATATTAGACAAGCTTTTATATATTATTAGACGCTGGAGAGACCCAAGCGGAAAGGTCTGAAAATGAGCACCATGAATTTGTTGTTTTCGTTTATACATGAACAACACTGGTTTTGCTGTTTCACAGAACCAAGTTATGCTGTTGTTGTAATGTTAGCTATGGTGACAGGACAGTTTTGAGTGTCATTGTTTGTCTGGAGCTGCTGTGCTGCTGGTGATAAATAACCAACTCTTACTTGTATATACTCCCGTGTACTTTATATTCATTGTTTGTTCTTCATTGTCATTCGTTCACCATCACTTCCTGCACCTTTAAGCTAGTAAGAACATTTTCTTAAAGGGCAGGACACTTGTACAGTGATGTGCAGTGACCAGTTGCAGACCAAGTGGTGGCAGCTAGAGTAAAACTGCTGTATATGTGAACATGATTTAAGGAAGCTTTTAAGGACATTTTTACCAGACATAAAGATATTATTGTTGTTTTCTTGAATAGTACATCTTTAAAATCACCTCTGATTTTGTCAGTTGTCAAATTTCCACTAAAAGTTTCTAAAATGAGTGTGATTAGTCATTAGGTTATGTTGCTTTCAGAGGTACTGATTTAATTAATCCTAGGATGTCAGTAGGTGCATTTGCATAGAAATGCAGTTTTCTAATACATCTCATAAACTTTTGCCTGTGGCTTATTTCATTCTGTCTTTGCTAATTGGCTTTGGGGAAGAAAAAATTGCACCTTGCTGAGAAAGATGAGACTGTCTCTTTCCCACAATTGATTGTACCTGAGGCTAAGAAATACTGGAATTTCCATTCTATTGTTTCCCTCTGGCACTTTCTGAGAATTCCTAATTATAATTTTATAATTTAATTTAATAATTAGTTGTGTCCTTTCTCCTATATCCGTAACCTACAGTATTTATCCTACCATTTAATTTTCCCATACACAGAGTGAATCTTCTCAAGCATTCTCTCTATAGACTAAATGAGGAAAATGCTTTTAAAAAAGAAAATGCTTTTTCTCCACACTATTCCTCCGTGAACTGACCAAAGAACACTTGTGCATTCCAGAGCTATACACGACTGTGACCCGCATGTCAATGCAACACCTTGCTTTCCTTCTGAGTGTGGAGACCTCCACCTCATCAGGAGAAACTTGCTCATGCGAACCTGATCCCTGATACATTATCCACCGCAGGATTAGAGCAATATTGCAACATGCCCTTCCATTCCCCCCCCCCCCCCCCCCCCCCCTCTGTCTCCAAAGACGGACCGCTGCTTACCCTCTCCTTAAAAGGCATTAGCTAGATGCTTTGCCTTATCATGGGCCTTCTAACCACTGTGTTTTATCTCATTAAGGCAATAGGAAGAGAAGGAACGATATAGAAGCCTTCCAGAAACATGCATCTCACTTGTGAATCTGATTTAACAGGAACTGCAGTGTCTGTAGGAGTAGTATGGATTCCACCTGGAGTGCTTTATGAGAGAATTTTTATGTGATGATGGTCAGTGAAGCACTTTGCCTGCAGAATTACTATCGACCAGGTTATTTTTTTTCTGGTTGGAAACTTGAAAACCAGCCCCTCAAGCTTTTTGTGCATGCAAAGGCGGTTTAGGCGGGGATAGGTTGCCATGTACCCATTCGTTTGTAAGAGACTTGGAGGTTATTTTAATGAATTTGTCTTCGCAGTTTGTGTTTGTGTTGCACTCAGACGGCTTGAGTACACATTCAGAGTTCTTCAGGATGGCAGACCCTCTCCATTGTTGAGGTTGACCCAGGGGGAAATAGTTTATTGATTTCTGGGGTAACATGATTAAAATGGGTCTCAGGAAGACCCCGACTTGTCAACTAGATGAGAGACTTGGGGCAATAAAGAGAGCTGCAAAGGAACTGCCTATCAGATAGGACATTACTGACCATTTCTTTTCATTACGTTTAAAGATGCATTTTAAGAAAATGTTTAAGTATACTGAAATTCTGAATAGTAAATTTAAGCTGATATTTATTTTGATTCCTTGGCCAACAACAAATTAATGGCTGATAAAATAATAATAATAATAATAATAATAATAAAGAAACATAATAGTTTTAAATGTTATTTTTTCCATTATAAAATTTAATGTATAGGCATTATAACATATACGGCATTGCAATGTCATTTTGAAACCTTCTAAAGTTTTTCACATTTCCACAAAGACTTCACATTAAAAAGTGTTAATAAATCAAGTTATTTTAGTGCTCAATGACAACAACGGTAATATAAATGTAAAAACAGGCAGAAAAAAGCATGCACAGTTAAATTCCCAATATAGGCTGATATATAGACAAAATATTAATACTGACTGATTCAGATCAAATTTAAAAATCCCAAATATCAGCTATAGTGTAGTATAGAAATGAGCATGCGCAGCTGTATTCCCAATATCGGCCGATATATGAACAACATTGAACGATACTGCTACGTAATGTGGTGTGTAGAAACTCTCACAGTTCTAGTACGCAGATTTTAATAACGAAATCCTCAGGAAAACTCCACATTACAATTCAACACAAACGAGAACCGTCCGAGACTGATGGAGAACACAGAGTATATATACACAAGGCAAACAAAGGGAACTTAACAACATAATTAACTAGACACACCTGAACTGAAACTCAAATCAATCTGTAACAATGACAACAAAAGAGTAGCGGGAAAAACTGAACAAAGGAGGACATGTCACAAAATGAACAAACAGAGAGTCAGACATGTGACGTTTTTAAAAAAAAAAAAAAAAAAAATCCCAAATATCGGCTGATGTAGTACCCATATGTCGTTAATCTCTAACTACACTGAGGGGGGAAAAAAGATTTAGGATTTCATTTGAAACCATTTTCACTCAGAAATTGCTAGTAAATTTTGCAAATATACTATTTTTACTGAAATATTATTATCTTGTTGAAAGTACTCCAAAAATTGTATTAAAGTTTGATTCACAACTTAAGAAAACAATTTTTTACAGCGTAATTTATTTATTTATAAATCCACACCACTAGGTGGTAGTATAAAGTTAGCAAAACATAAGCCTTTAAAGGGTTCGTTCAACCAAAAAATAAAATTCTGTCATCATTTACACACCCTCATGTTGTTCCAAGACTTCCGTTCATCTTCGGAGCACAAATGAGATATTTGAACGAATTTTCATTTTTGGGTGAACTAACCCTTTAAACCTATAAATTCAAGACTTTTGCTTGTTTGACACCCAAACTTGCAATCTCAGCGAAAGACGTTTGTTGAATTGGCATATGTTTGCACAAGGTCTTAGGTGGGGCGGGTAATCAGGAAGAAGGATCACATGGTCATTGATGCCAGTGATTGCCGAGAGTGCCATCTGTGAATAAGACGGCCAGAAAGGAGTCTGAGCTCTCTCGACCTCTCTCTCTCAGGTTGAGTTATGCTAACCATATGGCACTCTAAGCCTCGCCCAAACCTCAGTTTAACACACTTAAGTTAATTTCATTTCGAAGATGAACATGGCTTTGAGTTGACTGCTTTCTCAATAGCTGTGTTGAACATGCTATATTTCCGTCTCGGCACACTTGTAGATTGTATAATGAATGCATGCAGTAAATTATGTTCTGTACGTTGCTGCTTCTATAATCTTGTGTCTGGAAACAATTTAGCTGCTATTAAAATGTCAAGGCTAAGGGGAATTGCATATAAACACGGGCAATCAAGACAATGGGTATTTTATTAGAATGGCATATGGTGTTAGAGTTCACGGAGCACTACACATCAGATAAACGATAATTATGACATGTTTGAAAGAGTTCAAAAGAAATCACTTGGCGGCAAACCAAATGAACTTGGGGGGGCTCTGGAGCAAATCTACCTGATAAATTATTTGAGTAAATTGACCTTACTTAAAATAAATACTTAGCAGAGCATTTTCTACCACTCCATGGGTGGCCATTGATCAATGTTGTTTGATTTCTGTGACACGATCAATGGTAAGAGCATGTCAAACAAGCTAATTCATGCTTTTTTCCACCATCAGCATCTGTTTTACGCTGAAGACTAGCTTGAGATTCAAAATAGATCATGCAGGTAAGCGTTGAAAACTTACAAAGTGTAAAACTTACAAATGTAAAAACATGATAAAATGAGGCAAATGAATTAGATTATTTTCCAAATAAATGCTGATATATATATATATATATATATATATATATATATATATATAAATAAATGTAAAAAAATATTATATATATATATATATATATATATATATATATATATATATATATATATATATATATATAAAAAAATGTTATATATAAATATATATATATATATATATATAAATAAAAATTAAAACAAATATTATATATATATATGTATGTATATATATATATATATATATATATATATATATATATATATATATATATATATATATATATATATAATTAACAAATTAAATTAAACTAATATATCAAAATATTAAGAGCTAATAAAACCGACAGCCCTTAAATATATCAGTTTCACAAAATGTAATGATGTAGTATATGCATAAAGCACCTGAAAAACCACCAAAATACAGTGTGGTTTGGTTATAAAAGTAATATAATTTGGTGGTTCTGTAAGTCTGGAAAGAGTTCAGTAATCTTTGCACGCTGGATTAGCGTTCAGTCAGCAGGAGACCGTCCTTATTCGGTCTGGTGAACTGGGTTCGTCCTGCCCCTGACCTAGCACATGTCGTACAGCGGTCTTTATGCCTCAGCCTATATCACCAGCTCTGAGACACACTCTAAATGCTGCTGCATATATCATCCTGACATGCTGGAGGGCATTGATCAGGGCCCAGGTGAGCTCATTGTGTAGGTTGTCAGCATTGCCTGAAGGTTAGAGGAGGGTTATTTCCTATAGAGGAATGCACCTGTTCTTCACTGTTCTATGTCCTTCACTGTTTTGAGGTTTTTGCAGGTTGTGTGTTTCCCCCCAGTCTGTCTGTACAGTTACAGTCATGGGGAAATGTTAATCTATCCTCGGACAAGGTTTGGATATTTTTTTCAGCCTTTCAGCAATATTCAACAAATATCAAAATAGGTTATTTTTAATAGAGGAACCATAATTTCACTAGATAAATAAATAAATGAATACATTTTTCATAATAATAATAATAATAAAAAGACTGTAAAAATCTAATCAAGGCATGTTTTCGGTCTGTTTTAAAGATAAAGCATAAAAAATGAATTCTGAAGACTTGGAATGACACACAATGACACTCACACTACTTTTTTGGAGCTTGATATTTGCAGTGTCTATTCTCTCATGTGACAGTTGTGATCCAGTTGTGAGATCATGATGTGTCACAATGTGTATTGTGTGGTAACTGGTGATACAGATTTTCTATATATTGAAAAGATGTTTTGTGTGACAAGTACAGTACTGTGCAAAAGTTTTAGGCAGGTGTGAAAAAATGCTGTAAAGTAAGAATGCTTTCAAAAATAAACTTGGTAATAGATTATATTTATCAATTAACAAAATGCAAAGTGAGTGAACAGAAGAAAAATCTAAATCAAATCCATATTTGGTGTGACCACCCTTTGCCTTCAAAACAGCATCAATTCTTCTAGGTACACTTGCACAAAGTCAGGGATTTTGTAGGCATATAGTTAGGTGTATGATTAAACAATTATACCAAACAGGTGCTAATGATCATCAATTCAATATGTAGGTTGAAACACAATCATTAACTGAAACAGAAACAGCTGTGTAGGAGGAATAAAACTGGGTGAGGAACAGCCAAACTCAGCTAACAAGGTGAGGTTGCTGAAGACAGTTTACTGTCAAAAGTCATACACCATGGCAAGACTGAGCACAGCAACAAGACACAAGGTAGTTATACTGCATCAGCAAGGTCTCTCCCAGGCAGAAATTTCAAGGCAGACAGGGGTTTCCAGATGTGCTGTCCAAGCTCTTTTGAAGAAGCACAAAGAAACAGGCAACGTTGAGGACCGTAGACGCAGTGGTCGGCCAAGGAAACTTACTGCAGCAGATGAAAGACACATCATGCTTACTTCCCTTCGCAATCGGAAGATGTCGAGCAGTGCCATTAGCTCACAATTGGCAGAAAACAGTGGGACCCTGGTACACCCATCTACTGTCCGGAGAAGTCTGGTCAGAAGTGGCCTTCATGGAAGACTTGCGGCCAAAAAGCCATACCTCCGACGTGGAAACAAGGCCAAGCGACTCAACTATGCACGAAAACACAGGAACTGGGGTGCAGAAAAATGGCAGCAGGTGCTCTGGACTGATGAGTCAAAATTTGAAATATTTGGCTGTAGCAGAAGGCAGTTTGTTCGCCGAAGGGCTGGAGAGCGGTACACGAATGAGTGTCTGCAGGCAACAGTGAAGCATGGTGGAGGTTCCTTGCAAGTTTGGGGCTGCATTTCTGCAAATGGAGTTGGGGATTTGGTCAGAATTAATGGTATCCTCAATGCTGAGAAGTACAGGCAGATACTTATCCATCATGCAATACCATCAGGGAGGCATCTGATTGGCCCCAAATTTATTCTGCAGCATGACAACGACCCCAAACATACAGCGAAAGTCATTAAGAACTATCTTCAGTGTAAAGAAGAACAAGGAGTCCTGGAAGTGATGGTATGGCCCCCACAGAGCCCTGATCTCAACATCATCGAGTCTGTCTGGGATTACATGAAGAGAGAGAAGCAACTGAGGCTGCCTAAATCCACAGAGGAACTGTGGTTAGTTTTCCAAGATGTTTGGGCCAACCTACCTGCCGAGTTCCTTCAAAAACTGTGTGCAAGTGTACCTAGAAGAATTGATGCTGTTTTGAAGGCAAAGGGTGGTCACACCAAATATTGATTTGATGTAGATTTTTCTTCTGTTCACTCACTTTGCATTTTGTTAATTGATAAATATAAACTATTAACATGTCTATTTTTGAAAGCATTCTTACTTTACAGCATTTTTTCACACCTGCCTAAAACTTTTGCACAGTACTGTATGTACATGGGCACTTTCTTTGTTTGCTTCTAAATGGTCTCGAATCAAGTATTTTTATATAGTCATTGCTATTTGTCACTCCTAGTACAGGCATGTTAACTGCAACACAATATTGTTTGGTTTGACTCATTTTCATGAATCTTCTTATTCAGTCATATATAGTTCATTCGATTACAAAGCAACAAAACAAACTGAACAATTGGGTGTACAACATGATAATGACAGATCAAACAACCTCAACCGAATCCTCCAAAGTGGAAGAGCAAGAGAGCAGTTTCTGACTGAACAGTGAATGAAATCGAGGAGCGGAGGAAAGAGAAAAAGAAAGAATGGATGTGATCCCCTAGGCAGTGCCCAAAACAATGTCAGGTTTGTTCGGCCTGGTTGCGTGAAGACTAAGCTTGGTGGAACTGGCAGCTTGCCCTCCCGTTCGCTCTCTGGGCTCCCTCCCGCCACTCTATTCCAACCCTGTTGCTTTCAGGAGGAAACATTCCTATGAAGTTCATCAGCCCTCTTTCTGTTTGTGCAACCATAATGGCAGCTTCATCCTCCGAGCACTTAAAAAAGGACGTGCTGGGGACTGGAAGGACCCTGTCAGTTCAGCGTCGGCACAGTGGCGCTTTGAGTGTTCTCTCTGTCTGGCAATCTGCTCACGCTATCAAACAACCCTCTCTTCCTGCCAAAACCTGCCTCTGTCCCTCCTTCAACCAGTAAAGGGGGCATTTAAAGGGTCTTGTTCACATTACCGCCCAAGTTCGGATAAATGGTCTCTTTGCAGAACAGCTTAGCATCAATAATAGATGTTATATTTGTTCGTTGTGCTTGTTAAGACAAACATTACTATAATTGCGCATACACTTAGTTTTTAACTTATCCTTGTTTATGCTATTATAGCTTGGACGATTACTTTGATGATTGAGCAACCACCTGCCAGCCACCCAAAACATCCTAGCAACCACTTAGTAATGCCCTAGCAACCACTCTCCATGACAACCCCATAGCAACATTCTAAAAATAATTTGAAAGATAGTTTGAAGATAACACAAAAGCATATGGAGAATGAATCAATTACATTATTTGTTGTTTCAATTTTCTTTGATGGAGATTTTTTTTGCAGAATCATAATAGTTTTTTCCACCAGAATTTCAATTAAAACCAATTATTTAAAAAAAAAAAAAAAGTAAAAAAAAAAAAAAAATACAGCCTGATGGCTTCAACAAAAGCACATGCCACTGATTAACAATATTGTTGGCTCACTGTTGGTCGATCTTTAAAGTTTTCATTAAAAATCAATTTCCCTATGGGAGAAATCCATAGGATTTTTTTTTTTTTTTTTTTTACTTACAGAACCCTACAAAATAAATCTTTCCTCAGTTAGTCAATTGAAATTCCAAGCAAGTTAAACAGGAAAGGGGAAAATGATTTGGCTTATCGAAAGCACACTTAAGCGATAAATTGTCCTGATTGGAAACAGATCAAAACATCTGTCAGACGCAGAGCTAGAATCTACGTAGAATAACACATGAAAGCCCATAATGCATTTCAGGCAATCCCGAGCCCTGTAATGGGTTGGAGTCACAGATAATGAAATTAATGGTACATTCAAACAGCGAACACATGAACGAATCCATTTTAATTGAATTTTAATTAGGAGAGTTTATGGTTCCTGTACGTTTAATGATGTTTCCTGTAATTGATGGCGCATTGTATGATCTCACCTCACACGGAAGGCACTTGACACATGAAGAGCATCATTTCCTGGATCCCTGAAAGACTAATTATTCCTTTACCTTTTTGGGCACTCTTCCATTTGACAGATGTGTCAGAGGCTCCTACATCAGCATATTTGGAGCAAACATGTCAACCCTTCCCAATTTCAAGCTCTCCCCACACCCATTCGCTCATTTCCACATCGTACATCACGGCGAGCCCATTCCACCCTCAGCACAGTGGGAGAGGGGTGGGGCTTTTGTGTTCAGAGTGTGTGACAATGTCCTGCCCTGTGCTATTTGCTCTGTCGGCAAATCACATGGTCCCTAGAGGTCTAGTCTTATTTCTGTGGTACAGATGAACTGTTGCTGTCAATCAGGTGGGTTTATGTCAGAGGTTAAGTCAGAGGTTATGAACATTTTTTGGTCCATGGTGACCAATTTTTTTTGTTTTAGAAATCTTGCACCTCACCATCACTTAATTCTGTAACAGAATCAAGCGATATACTTTAGAATCTCACTGTCTGCAATTGATGTTATTAAGAACATAAATACTTTTTGCTATTTAACTGCTATTATCTTCTGCGATCCTATACGCTCTAAAATGGGTTGTTTCAACCCATGTTTGGATCAAATATGGACAAACTCAACCATTGGGTTTAAAAATTTCCTTAAAAAAATTAAACCAACGGCTGGGTTTGTCCGTATTTGGCATTATTTAGCATATTTGTTGAAGCATGTTTTAGAATGTTGAGAACCTCTGATTTAAAGGGATAGTTCAAAATTCTGTCATCATTTGCTCACCCTCATGTCATTCCGAACCTGTATGACTTTCTTTCTTCTTTGGAACTCCATTGACTAACAATTGGGTGAAATATATTCTCTGACTAGATTTCTCAGATTTGAGCACAGTATACTCTGAAAGGATGTGGATTGGAGTTTTTGATAAAGCAAGTATCGCCATTGCTGTTGTTCATGTTTAGGGTTAGGGATCTGAAATATATATATATATATATATATATATCTATGTTAGGAGATTTTCTTTTCAATTTACCCTGGTGGATGATAAAATGACAGAACAAACTGAAGCAGTGACCCAACCCCTATATGTAGACCACCATATCATAGTCTTGTGTGGGCTCTTTTGATCACCCAGTACAACCTTGCTGCGTGCTAGCAACCACATAGCAACACACTAAAAACCACTTTGAACACCTTAGCAACTGCATAGCAACATCCTTACATTCACCCAGAAATATCAGCTACTCTTGCACTGGCTTCTCACATTGTCTTCAGAAAATGTAAAAACATAGTTATAAATGACTAAACTAATGTTTTTTTCAGAAACTGTCCTTGCATATTTGTCTGAAAGATATGTATTGCAGTTTTTACTTTTTAATATGAAATAATACTAAACTAAGCTCCAAATTAACCAACCATAGTGGCAGTGTAACAAAAGACAAAACATGGATCTTGACATCTATAGCACAAAACAAAAACAAGTCACCCCATGCCTAAGTGCTTTAAATGCAACTTCTTCCATTCAGAATTCCTTCACTTCCATTCATTCTCTCTCATCCTCTCTCTCTCTCTCTGTATCTTTCCTTCTTTGTCCACTCCATGTGAAAAGCGCTCAGATCTGGCTTTGTGGGAGTGATTGTCACTCGTTTAATGAGCTTCTTTGCCAGACGAGAGGCTTTGGCAACATATGTCCCCTCAGTGCCTCTCACGCTGCACCGCTCCATGCGCTAGTGGCGGGGCTCTCTCTCGCGCGTCTGCTGTGGTAGACGTTTCTCTGGATTTCCTCAGCACTCTCTGTTTTTCACGCCTGTGGGATTAAACTGAGCAGAAGAAGAAGGGTTCAACTGTCTTTCTGTGGACGAGCAGACAAGAATGAAGCAGATTCCTGTGAGTATTTAGGCTTCTGTTTGAGGGGTTTGTCTGAGATTGAGCTAAAAGGAACCCGGTAGAGGGAATTACTACTGCAGCTACTGTAGTGGTACTGTAGTGCGCTGTGACCCCAGCACGTGTGTAACAGAAAGCCTTTGGGGGGACAGTGAAGCAGTGTGTGATATGCAAAATCAGTTTCTTTTTATCCAGTTCTTATGTAGGATTTAATATTAAGTGCTACATTTTCTATTTTTTTTTCTTGCATGTTTCTTGTAAGTAATGTCCATGTCAGATGGATTTTAAGTTTTAATTGTCACTCATATTAATGTTTTGGCCCGTGTTCTGTTCTGTTTCAATTTGGGGAAAAATATACTTTATAATGAAATTGGTTTCTATTTTTAAATAATTTTAAATAAAATTTTAACTTGACAACTGTATTCAAAGATCTTATGTATATTGTGTATTATATATGTATGTATATGTATGTATATACATATACATACATATATGTGTGTATATGTCGCTTTTTCCGCGATCTAATCCTAATAACCAGTTAACAATTCCTTTATTACTAGCTAATTAAACAATAATAACTGTCAATTAGAGTGAAAATTAATGAAGAACTCACTTTTTGTATATGGAACAATGTAGAGGCTACAATATTAACTACTATTATTAACTATGAACTATAAACTAATAGTTTGTTAATTATTTGTAAGTACTTTGTTACTGTATACTTAAAAGTCCATCTCAACTTTGTGGCACAACAGAGGGTTAAAGCTTCAATAATATCTTAATGTCAGGTTTCATTTAGGTCAGATAATTTTCATACATTGTCAATCTCAATAGAGCATAAGGGTTCAACTTTTTTGATATATTTTTTCATGATGTTGGTTATTTAGTATGAGAGAGGATGCTGAAATGGTTTATTTGCTCTGTAACTTAATTCTTAATCATTAGGATAATTTTCCTTTGGATTTTAATAAGCTCCATGAGATTATAGAAGTATATCCAGTAAGCAATTTTTTTTTTGTCTAAATATAAATATCTCTGAATAGTTTGAAACTGCTTTGTAAATATCCCTCTTGAACTTGGTGTCATGTTTTGTTTTATAAAAAGGCCAGTGGTTTATCTTAGCATTGAAATAATGACAAAATCCATAACGCTTCAATGCTTCCGACAGAACTGTCAAATAGCTTATTTTAAACAAGATTATCCAGATGTTAAGGAACAAGTTGTAACGTGTTCTAAATTATCAGCTCGTATGAATCACTTTCTACACACTACAAAAGTCAATGGACACAGGTGTGCTATTGTTTGGAAGATATACAGTGGGGAATTAGTGCAGTATTTACTCTATGACAAACACAGGATATTTCTTTGCCTTAGGAATAAAATATTCTGCCTACTAGAGGAAAAAAGTAAATTAGCTTTAGATTTGTCAGGGGAAGGAGATAATCTTGGGCACAAGTTCCATTTATCTTGTCTGGCTACAGCCAAGTCTCATCCTGGGAGATTGCCAACATCCGTCAGATCTGAATGAACGTAGCCAGGGCCCTTGGTGTGTCAGTTCCCACAAAATAACACTCCTGTCCCCCTGGTGTGCCTGTTTCCAATCCCCCCTACTTCAGGCCACTCAACACGAATAACAGCCTAATATGATCGCTGTCCAGGGCACGCAGAATTCCACTCATTTCAGAGACTTCAAAGAAAGAGGGTAATGAAAAAAAAAATATTATAAAAGCCGAGACACAAAAGGGAATTTCTCACTCAGCTAGGTCTTTCTCACATGTACTTGAAATGGCACATGTAGGGACATTTTTACACACTCTCTCTCTCTCTGTGTCCTTCCTCACTACTTGACAGCACATCTGTGATTGCAGAGCTTTTGAACGATCTCTTTCATTCTTCACAGCCGTCTTCTGTGACCTTAGTCGTTCAGACAATTTGTTCCTTTCGCACTCTCGGATTGGGCTCGGCCAACAACAGATCTCAGAACATTGCGTTCTTGTCATTAACTTGTTTATAAATAGCTGAAATTGTGAAATATTGTCAAGCAACGCAAGGCATCTACTGCATTTTAGGGTACTTGAACTCTACAGCTTTTGGTGTGGATTCAAAATGTTACAGTTCAGTTTGTTTGGTTGGTTGAAATCCAATCTGGCCCTAATTTGCAGAAGTGAATCTCTATTGAATATAATGCATTTCTCATTACAGCTTGCCTTTAGCATACAACATTCTTTGCTTCTTTTACACCCATTTTACAGAAAATCTGTATGTTTTGGTTTGGTTGTAAAACCAAAGAGGCAAGAACATGAATAAAACAGTGAAGTTGGTACCTCCTCTTGAGTCATTAATTATTTACAGTGGTAAACAGTTGCCGGTGGGACTTGAGTTGATGACGTAAATGACTCGAAAGTCAAATACAGTGTGAACAGAGACCTGTGGGGACAGAGGGAGGGAAACTGATCCAGGAGAGAAGTGGTGAGGGCTTGATTCATGCAAGTAACTCTTTTAAATCTGTTAGTTGAAATATTTGTTCATTATTTCTACAGATTAAACCATTTTGCCAGTAGGTTGCAACAAGTGGCTGTATTTTGTGTGTTATCAGTGAGTCACTGAATCATTTACTTAAGCGACTTGTTAAAATTATTGAATCGAACAAAACCAACCATATAGAGTTTATAAATGTTTAAATAAAGTTTCAATAATGTAATGTGCTTAGGCCATTTTGACCATGTTTATCATTGTCAGGTGCTTCGTTCTTTTCATTCATGAACATGGTAATTCAGTTCATTCACAAATGAGATTCAGTGACTCTTCTTTAGTGTTCGTTCGATTGGGCCAACTAATGAAATTATCCTTCATAACCCATATTTGAACTCTATTTGCTCATGCTATAATCTTTAAAGGCAGGGAAACAGTCACACGTTTCAAAAGTGCAGCAGAAAAAGAGTCATTTGTTCAAAAGATTTGTTTAAAAACACTGATTTGATCAGATCCAGTAACGCACGTCAATTTATTAGAAAAAGTCAAGAAAACAGTATTAATTGTACAGATACACATTTTACAGGCCATTAATTCTGAAAAGCAGACCTGAGTTATAGGCCCTTTTGTTTTCATCTCTCATCTATCCCTTGGTTTTTCACCTGGTGTGTATTTTCGCCCGACAAGAACATTTATGAGAGGAAGTGAGACATTTTCCACTAGGGAACCCGCACCATAAAATCTAAGAAAAGCATGTAACAGGTTGATGATCAGGAACTGGTTTTGGTTTGATGGCACTTTTAAAATAAATTGCGCTGTTGACCAGGGACACGTTAATCTCTGTCAGAGCAGTTCACGGGGGTCACAAGGTCATTTGACATCTCTCCAATGGGGACTTAAGGTTAGGAGCTCTTTTCATTGATTATAGTTCTCTCGCTCTTTTTTCTCATCTTTTTTCACTCTTCTTCCTCTCTCACTGCTTCATAATCCATCTGTACGTCTCAGTCAATTCGCCTGCACGTCATTCTACGTTTTGCTCATCCACTCTCCTACTCCATCAAAAAACAATCTCTCCACTTCTCCGTGCAGCAAGTTCATGATCCACGCCCACGCCATCCCTCGCCCCCATCCATCTACATTCTGTCTCCTTCATTCACTCCCACATTCCTCTCCCATCCCGTTAACGGCCGACGGTTTATGACTTCTGCTTCCTACTATCTTATTCCATAGCTGTCTTCCACCAGCCCACATCTTTTCTATTCTTGCCCAAATGCTTGCTTTGTACCTCTAAGCGCAAAGCATCCCTACATTCCTTGCTTGTCCTCTTGTCCCATCCCATTCCCTCCTCGACGCTTTGTTCAGGCTGCTGTATTATTGATGGGCTGGTAATTGAACCGTTCAGTCTCTGGCATGCATGTTAAAACAGAATGAAGCAGAGTCAAATCTCAGTTAGCCATAGTTATTATTTAATATCGCTTCAACTTCTTAATCCCATTTAGTTGTCTCTGATTTGCCCAGACGGAAGTTAATTAATTATGTATATGTTATGTAGCTGATGGCAGTTGAGGGTGTTATTTATACATTGTTTATGCAGATTTTAACAGTTTAGCAGCATGCTAGCATTGTGACTTGTGGTTACCATCATAAAGGGCTCGAACAGTCTAGTTCTCATTTTACTGATTACAATTAATGGATAGAATAATCATGAGTGGCATATCTTTAATATCTTTGTTTCTCTAAGAGATTAATGAGATTAGATGGAGAGAAAATTGCTGCTTTTTGTAGGTTGTAACATTATGCATATCTTTACGGCCCCTTTAGATCATTTTAATGCATCCTTGCTGGATAAAAGTATTAATTAGCTTTTTTTTCTTACCCCAAACCTTTGAATGATGGTGTATCAAAAATATTAAGCAGCAAAAGCTAACAATAATTGTTTCTTGAGCACCAGTTCAGCTTATTATAATGATTTCTGATGGATCATGTAACACTGAAGCAATGGTTGTTGAAAATCGCAGGAATGGTGTTTATATATGTAATGTGTTTATTTGTAATATCCTGTTTGTTTATCGTCCTGCTGAAAATATGTAGCCTAAATGTATCAACTTTAACCATTTACTCTTTTGTTCACACTGTAATCAAGCTAAACAAGAGTTTAAAGTGACTAAATGGATGAAACACTCTAATTAGAGCACAAAATGAGGAGAATTTGCTAATTGCTCTTTAGTGTTAGTAATCTCACCAATTTTTTAACTGTGAAGAAGAGATTACTTCGGAATCGGGGTCTTACCCAAAGGTTTGAGAAGGATATACACCCATCAAGACTCTGCAAGCAGTAGAATATATTAATCCAGTTTGACAAGACCCGGATGGAGTTAATCCCATTAGTGGCCTACACAGTGTGCACACTAAGTTTTTATACTAAAAGGCACTTAAATGCTGAGTGTGTGCTGAATAGCAGATATCCATCTACTTATTGACAATGCTGTGGTATTGGGACCATCTGAAGTAGAATTACAGTAAACAGGCAGCTTTGCTAGCATTCACTCTTTCCTTTCTAGTTATTAAGAGCACCAATGTGCACTCTTAAATGGATAATTCCTAATTCAATGAAAGCTGTGTTATAATTTACTCACCTTCATGTCGTTTCAAACCTGTTTTCATTTTGAACTCTGAAAGCTTGTTTGGAACTATGAAAGTTTGTTTTTTTAAAATGTAATTGCTTTTTATATCACAATTCTAACTTTTTTCTCATAATTGCAAGTTTACATCTCACAATTCTGACTTTTTGTGATTTAGTCAGAATTGTGTGACTTAATCAGAATTGTGTGATATAAAGTCACAATTGCATGTTATGAAGTCAGAATTGTGGGATATGAACTCTGAGAAATGAAATGAAAGTTCCGAGATATAAACTCAGAAAAGTCAGAACTGTGAGATAAAAATTCGCAATTATCTTTTTTTCTTCTTCTCGTGGCTGAAACAAGCTTCTATATGGAGCACAAAATATTCGGTCAAAAAAATGTCTTGCAATGAAAGTCAATCGTCAAATTTCAACTTTCTACAAAATATCTTCTTTTGTGTTTCACAGAAGTCATCTCTTCTGTTCAAGAAAAACGTTATCAATACAATATTTTTATTCATCGCTATCTGTTTTATTTTGTATTAGATGCTGAAAATGGGCAAAACAATTTGGTTAAATATTTGGTGCTAAATATCCAATATCAATAATGATAAATTAAAAAAATAATAATAATAATGCAAATTTTATTTTAAAAAACACGGTAACACTTTATTTTAGGGTTCTTTAACTAGTTGGTTATTAGCTTTAACTAGTTGCTTATTAGCATGCCTATTACTAGAATACTGCCTATTTATTAGTACTTATTAAGCACATATTAGTGCCTTATTCTGTATGACCTTATTCTACATTCTTAATCCTAACCAATGCCTAAACTTAACAACTACCTTACTAACTATTAATAAACAATAAATTATGCATTTATTAAGGGAAAAGTGATATTTAAATAGTTTATATGTGTTCCCTATACTAAAGTGTTACCAAAAATACTGATAATGGTTAATAACCATCTATCGCACAGGTAAATTGTATATCCCTGCATGTGAGCATTATATGTATTTCTGTTTGGTTATTTATTAAATACGGTCAGTAATAATCCGACAAACGGCGATGCTTTTGAAGGTGACTGATCCTGTTGTGTGAGGAATAGACATGATTGTTTTTCCTCGCAGGTTTGAACAGCCAAGCACTCACACCGTGCCTCCATTCTACTGCCAGTTTGCTTCCTATTTTTTCACTGTCCTGATTTACACTTATCCTCCATGCTAAATGAGTCTTCACAGTGGGCGAGGCGAGTGCGAGAGGGGCAGGACGCCATCAGTCAATTGGGGAGAAAAGCTTCCTCTTGATTTCTCTCGGCCCAGTTTCTACCTTCTCCTCCTTCTCTGGCTCTTGCTCTCGACCGCTTTGCCCAGGCAGTGCCAGGTCAGAGTTCACGCGGACCTTCCCACGCTGGGCAGCTTTTACCCCTTGCCAGTGTCATTAGACTGAGATGTGGGGATTAAGAACAGGCTGTAGTTGTTAAGAAAGTCCCACTCTGGTGTTTACAGGGTATTTCTTAGGTGGGCTGTACGGGGATGAGCTTTGTTAGTTTGAATGTTGCAGACTGAAATGTTTTGAGGAGTTGCCTTCGGTTGCTACGTTGTCTTCCTGACACTTCCTTTCAAATCCACTTATGAGTGGATGGAGTTGGTTGATCTGACCCATGTTGATCTATTTGTAAGGAAGGCTTGAATATTCCCTTTAAGACTCTTTTATGACAAGAGCCTCAGTACGCTTTGTGATATACAATGCAGGGAGTGTTTAAGCGAAGTTGCAAAGCAGCTAACTTTGCTGTATTTTTCAGTAGTGTGTTACAGTGTTTTTAAAATAGAAAAGTGCTGCTTTTCCGATACTTTTTCCAGTGCGTTGAAGTGTATCGTCTTTCATTTTTAGTGTTGGAAAGTGTGATTCATTCAAGTCCATCCATTTCCACTAATTCACCCTTACATACTGTATGTGGGAAAAGATCAGATTCATGAATTGTTTCAAAATAAATGACTCACTCTCTCAAATATGTTGCTATGGAAAATATGATGAATTTATTCTAGTGAATCTGTTCATACTAAACAAGTCTCTCTCGCACATGCAGCATGTTGCAGTGATTTAATTCATTCTAAGTGACTCTCTTTCTTGCATATGTTGCCATGGGAAGACTACTGAAAACAAACTAAAAACGACTCTTCTCACACGTTGTATTTGAAAGGCGGATTCATTCTAGTGAATTGGTTCATTGTAAAGGACTGACATATTTTGTGATGTAAAGTCACAAGATTCATTCTGGTGAATTGTTTTAATCAAATGGTCCCTTCACAGTTTCCGATCTTGTTTTATAGCAGAATATTAAATGAAAGTTAAATTCTGCTGTTCTGTTTTTATATTAAGCCTCGTTTCCACCAAAATTACCCAGAACAATTTGTCCCAGGAACTTTTTTTCCCCTAGACCTGTTGCTTTCTGTGTTTCCATCGCGGTCTAAAGCACTGCGAAGATTAGTCCGGTGACGTGGGGTTGCGAGTGACTTTCCCGTTCCCGCTGGATTTCGTCCTTCGCATATAAGCTTAATAAAGGCTGAACATCATTGTCGGTCCATCGGTCGTAGTTTTTAAACTCCATTGTTAATTTGAATAGCAAACAACTCTTACTGAACGCACTGCAACGGTTTTATTTCAAAAATGCTGGCTGAAATATAATGCTGGATGGAGTCGACCAATCAAAATGCTGTGTGAAATCAACCAATCAGCATGTTCAGCACCCAAATTCCATCCCGAAAGTTCCTGAACATTGAAAAAGTACCACCTTCTGAGCAAGAAAGGGGGGAATTTTTACCCGGAACTTCTTTTAGATCCTGGTCCCTGTGGTTAAAACACCAGTCCCAAGTTCCTGGGGAAAGTTCCTGCCATGTAAACGCAGCTTTAGTTGTGTCCATTAGGGTGTTTATGTTGTTCATTCATTCAAAAACCCTCATTGCTTATGTGCTAGAAAAACTGGTCTGATAAAGTTGTAATTTATATCATGAACTGTTGTCATGTTGGGCTGGTCAGATTTCTGGGATGTATAAAAAAAATACTTACTGCAAATACTGCACCTAATGCACTAGTGAAAATCCAGGACATGTTGTATTGGATCAGGAAGGTAAGCATATGCCACCAGTCACATGCCAAACTGTCCAATAAATCACAATCCAATTAGCTTAACGCTTTACCTTTTGATTTTAATCTGCCTACTAAAGCTAACCATCTGTGGGAGCAGTCTCAGGGCAAGCGATAGAGCCTCAGGCATTGTCTTTGGGTCCAAGAAACACATCCAAGTCCGACAGACCGTAACCACAAGCCTTTCATTATGACAGTCAAGGGGTGTAGTAACCCATCCTCTATAGTGACATCACAGAGGTCATCCCAAGGGTCGCTATAACCAGCACTGAATCACAAAAGCTTCCTGGCAGAGTTATTACCATTATGAAGAAATGCAGGCATGTGGAGCAGAGTTCAAGCCCATCCGAAAACAAGAGCCCCCACTGAGGAATGAAGGGAATCGACTCATTCACACAGTGGTCAATTATTCAATTACTTCTCCGCTTACTGGTGTTTGACCTCTGTGTTTCCTATCGGATTTGTTAAGCAGGGGAGAAGATTAAGGGGAGGATGGGCTTCAGGGGTCTGGCTGAAAAAAGTGGTGATTGAAGCAGCTGGTGGGGTTAAAATGGAGGGGTAGTGAAGTGTGGCTATTGCTCATGACTGGCCCCAAAAGCTGAAATAAAGGGAAAATACGGCCCTGCTCCAACCAAATCCCTCCTTTGACTTTAATAAGAGGTCTGAATAAACGACCTCATATGGTTGTAAGGAGTCATCACTGGTTTTCTGTGAAAATTTATCTCCTGAAAGGGGTGGAAATGACTGATAAAGTTGTATTTTGTGAGCCTTGGGCCTCCCTTTTTATTTTTTCTCGCTCTATCAGCCTCCCTTTCTGATACTCTTTTGTTCTCAGAGTTAAGCACTGATCCCTTTTATTGTGTGTTAAACTAATTAAAGTCAAAAAAGGAAGTTGCCTAATAAGCTCAGGGCCCAGCCTACATGAGAACGGCTATTGAGCGTCAGTGAGAGACAGTTGTAAAATTTGTATGTACAGCCATTGAGATGAAATATATGTAATGTTTGAAAAATATTTAATTTCTATTAAGCCGACACTGTATTTTTGTTTTATTTGTCAGTAGAATAAAAGAATTTGTGATTAATATTTTTTTACTGTATTCATTTTTATTTTTTGTTTATATTTTATATTTTGTGTGTCAACTGGAAAGACTGAATGTTTCTCCAGAGACGAATGCTTTTATTTTTAATATTTAAAAATGCTTGTGTGCTGCTGCGCGTAACAAGCAGAGTGTACACGCGTTGTGCACTCCTCTATAGGTGCAAATTACTAACTCGCCCTTTAAATAACAACAAAAACAAATAAAATACTAAAATATTTTGTCATTGACTTTAGACCAGTTTTTTGCTGGTCAATGGCGCAGTTGTTTTCAGTTGCCTCAAAATAGCAACACGCCAACAATGCGCCTGAACACACCTTCTTTTCAGACCAGCACGCCCTTGCGCGAACAGATGGGAGCTAGTGCATTTGCTGTTTAAACAACACGGCGCTATACATTAAAATAATCACTGCGCTGGGCTGAAACTAGCAAAAAACACTTTCGTCTTGCCTGGTGTCGCATTGCGTTGGGTGCATGACCGGCCCCAATAACTTTATTTGTCATGAACTTTGATCTTTAAAACATTGCAGAGCTTTTACATTCACAAACAGCTATAGTACACACTACATGAAAGGTAATATTCAAAAAAGTACAATAGGGGCACTTTAATTAATAATATAGCAGCCAAATTTGGCTACTTTTAGCTACCAATAAGTGCTTTCAGCTCCATCTAATCTTCTTTTTCTATCAAACTCAGAGTAGAAAAAATAAGCAGATTCTTTCTGACCCTACTTTTAGGACCAACAGGCACCGTGAACAACTGCAACTGGTCTCTGTAATACACTTAATTGAATTACAGGTTTTAAAGTACAAGGTTGATTCCCAGTACATCATGGAAGGTGACCCCAATAGAGTTACTCCGATCAACTGCAGCGTTTTATTGCAGCGCTGTTATGATTCTGAAGGGAAAATGGGCATGAACTCCATTTGTCTCTGGCCAGATGTCTTGCTGCCGCCAGATTCCAAAAGGTTAAAGCAACTACTGATCCCTTACCACACATGACATCACAAGAGACTGCGTAAGAACGACTTTAATGGCAGAATACATGACATTTAACTCAAAGTTCATCCACTTTGTTATAACAAAGTGGTGTATTTCTAGATGCATATTAGGCACATCTGCAAGCTTTGTGATTTAACAGCCGTGTGGTTCTGCTCTCTCTCCTGCATCCAGCTAATCAAAATCTGTCACTGTTACAGTGCCATGAATTCATAATTCAGAATAATTTCAGGAACAGCTGCTGTGCATTACCATAACTGCAGGGGGGCTCCGTTTATTTTATTTTTTTAAGGTGTCATTTTTCGTATTCAGCATTGCGAAGTGGAAGAGGAAGGAAAAAAATGTGCCTGCCACACATACACCGACAAACAATTTACAGAAATACAATTCCTGTCTCCAGGGACTCAGTGATAGAGAGCTTTAATATGGAGATTCCTCTCACAGATGCATTTCAAGTAAATACAAGTTGGGATAGACACAGACGCAAGTTACTCAGCAGGAGACATGCGGAATATGCGAGTCTTTGTGTCTGTGCAGGTGACAGGGTTGTTCTTATATGTGATGTTGTGGGTCGACCGTAAGCATATGGTTGTTCGGAAGTCTGTGTATTGTTTATGGGTGTGTGTGGCAATGATTTCTTGTTTGCAGTTGACGTCCGGGTGCCAGTAAGAACTGTGTTGTGTTTTGTGCAGGTAGCAAGACCCCAGCCTGTGTTGGAGTGAGATGCACTGACTCCTGGCAAACTGCAGCATTCCCTGTCAACCTCTGCTCACCTCTGAGGCTGTGACCAGTCATGCGGTTATTACGGAAAATTCTCCTCCTTTTGGGCGTTTGCCTTAATATGAGCTGCAGGTATCAAACTAATGCCCTGGATATTCCTCTTGATGGTAAGCTGAATAAATGACTTTCTGATCAACTAGTGTTTATTTAATATTTTTCTGGTAATATGTGTTATGCTTAATATATTTGATCATATTTTAATGCTGTCTCAGTTTAATCCTATACCATGTGCACAATTTAGCCAGTTTTTCAAGCTCTCTGGAAGAACAATGAGCTATGGAAGAAAGTTTCCACCGCAGATTAAAAAATAAATAAAACTGTCGCTTCATCTATTCATTTCAACTTTATTTTATAATTCATAATTGCAACTTCATATTACACAATTGTGACTTCCTTTCTATATTGCAGCTTCATATCTTACAAATTCTACTTTGTATCTTACAATTGTGACTTCATATCTCCCAAATGCAACTTCGTATTCATAATTCTTCACAATTGAGTCTTTCAAAAGTGCTATTATACAGCATATAATTTAATATATAATTTAATATACAGACTTTATCATTTAAATTAATATTTCATATACAGCAATTACGACTTAATATTCATATCAGTTTCGACTTTATATTATTTTACGACTTTATTTCTCTGAATTGCGACCGTCTCACAAACGCAGCTTCATATCTCACAGTTGAGACTTTCTATTTTAAAATTGCTATTTATTATACAGCAACTACTACTTCATATTCATATTATTTGTGAATTTCTATATTACGTTTTTGACCTTATTTCTCTCAACTGTGCCTTCATATCTCACAAATTACATTATATCACACATTTTGAGTCTATAACTCAGTTGCTATTTTATATAATTATAATCTCATGTTCATATCAATTGTGACTTTCTATATCACATTTTTGACTGTGTATGTCACAAATGTGACTGTCAATTTGTCAAACTGCAATTTCATATTCATACCAGCTGCTACTTCATATCCCATAATTGAGACTTTATATCAGAATTGCTTCTTCACATCTCAAAATTGTGACTTTAAAATTGCAAGTTCGCAACTCTCAAAAGTGCCTTCATACAGTATATCACCACAATTGCAACTTCATATTCATATTCATATAATGCACAGTATATCTCAGTTTCGTCTTCATATCCCACAATTAAACTTTATATCTCATAATTGCAACATATCTGTTACGTCTTATTCTTATAAGAAAATAGGGTTGACGTGAGTTTGTTGGTACACGGGAGACCAACCCCAGCCGACAGATCACCACAGACATAAATAAGATCCACAAATGATTTATTAAAGTGGAAAATAGTTAAATGAAGGAGCCATGGCTTCAGGATGTCCCAAAGCCAAAATAATAAACAAAACAACTTACAAAAAAAACAAAAACAAATAAATTACCTAACAAAGAAAATAAAAATACAATAAACTTCCCTAACTCCCTAAAACAAACATCGCATATAAGGTCAAAAATAAATGGCAGGACACCCCTACGCTCCTACAACAGGCATTAGCTCCCTCAAATCCCTTCACAATAAATTTACAAAACAAAAACAAGTGGTTAGAAATCTGTCGGCGGGAGAAGGAATGCGGAGCTCCGCCCTTTTAAAGAATCACGTTGGGGTTCAGCCAATGATGCTTCACTTCGGCGGCCAATCCCCCGAACTCCACACAGAAAACAAATGACGAATATCGTAACATATCCTACAAATGTATATCTCAATTGTGACTTCATATCCCTTCATATTCCATTTCTTATAGTTTTCAGTTTATATCTCATAATTGACCCTTCGCAAACAGTTTGATTGACAGGCGATCTGACCAATCATAACCCTGAATCCTCCATATTGTCCAACAAAGCAGCCAGGAGAGTTAGTAGATATACGTTGATGAACTTGAACCTGAAAAATTGTGTGTACTCGCGTCTTTCCGCGCTTGAAACAACATTCCTTCTGATGTTCAATCATGTTTATTTGATGCTATAAATGAACTAGTATGAAGAGATGATCGGTTCACGAGCCGCTTGAAGGAGCAACAGTGATCTGTCACGACACATTAAAGAGACACTATAGGGTACTTATTGTTTAAACTTCTTAAAAAATACAATATATTAAATGTGAAACTCTTTCGACACGTGGTCAGTGTCCTCTGTGCTCTGCAATGTATTTTTCACGCAGCATGGCTTGTCGGACAAAGCAACAGTTACTAAAGGGGCGAGTCTTTGCGAAGGGTCCATTGCGATTCTTTTCAAAAAGTAACTTGTTTTATGTTTTACTCTGTGAGGAAAACATGCTTCTATAGTGAGCTCTTACACTGTTCTTACAACTAATCTGTTTGAGACTGCGTATTTGTATGCAGGTTCACTCATGCTGAGAGTAGGTATAATTTATTGCTAGGGCTGTTTCCATGGAAACCTGATAAAAGTGTACTTTGTATTTTGTTGTTGTTAAATTATTCACAATTTATCTTTAGGGCCTGAAAGATATCTTAGGGGAGCACAACACTGTTCTTGTTTCTTTTTTTTCTGTTCTACTTTTATTAAGCCGGTCATGGATCTGGATTTAATTGTTTGTTGACAATTCATTATTTGTTAGCAGTTCAACAGAAGTCATATCTATGGTTCTAACAAATCCCTGCACATTTGTTTCTCTGTGTTCTCCCGGCTGCTGCGGTGGATTTGTTAGTTTTAGCACGCATGAACAGTAAGTTCGTTACGCCAAGCCATCCGTAGAACTAGTACATTTTCATCTGCAGAGTCCACTCTCATCCATCAAACATTTATTTTGAAAATCCTGCAGAAAAGCAGAGATGTGCTCTTTTGTTGGGGACATTTACAATGAAGTACTATGGCAGTGCTATATGATATCAGATGATGATATCATGGTACTTGATGGTATTTAAAGAATACCATGGTACTAACATGGTACACGATCAGTGTTTTTTTAATCATAAAACCACATATAAAAAATCCATAGTACCATTGTGCTTTTTTGTTCATTTAGTTCATGTTCATAGACAGAAGGCTTTCTTTTTGTGTGTGTGGTAGTGGTTAATGGTGTAGAAATTTTAACAAGAATGTTTACTCGAATCAAAGAATTTAGAGGATTTTTATATAACTTTTTTTCTGGACAACCTCCAACAATAGAGCCAGCAAACCATTTCACATTTGTCATATTGTAACCCATACCGCCATGATTCCATCATGATTGTGATCATGCATATGCAATTTTACACTCAAACTGCATTAGCCATTAGTTTCTTCCTGTTCTAAACCACAAACAAACTCTCATTGACATTATTTGACCAGATCATTTACCATTTCCTGATAACAGCTCACTTTTAGCCAACAACACAATCAGTGATTCAATATCTAATTATGTTCTCCAACAAATATTTTGTTTACCTTTAGTGCTTGAATGCATTGATCAGACCAGCCGACCTGATTGTGGAAAATCATTACGATTGAATCAAAGCCATTCAAATCACCATTTGCTCCATGCGGGTTGCATGCTGTCATTTTTCCTCAACAGTTTACCGAGAACTTACTGAGATCTTTCGCTGTTTCTTTATCTAGTGGAGCAGCTTCCCACAATTACAGAGCAGTCTCCTGCTTCTCTGGTCGCCTTCCCTTTCGAAGACAGCTTCCCCGTGAAGT
This sequence comes from Opsariichthys bidens, assembly GCA_037194245.1. Taxonomy (NCBI): domain Eukaryota; kingdom Metazoa; phylum Chordata; class Actinopteri; order Cypriniformes; family Xenocyprididae; genus Opsariichthys; species Opsariichthys bidens. Next base: position 7,858,902 of record CM074298.1, on the reverse strand, counting down.
GCGAGGCCACAGGAAACCCCGGACCGGAGTAAGCCACATACACACTCATCATGTACTACTGGTCAAGGTTTGGGCTCAGTGAGATTATTTAAAGGTTTAGTTCACCCAAAAATTCTAATTACCCCATGATTTACTCACCCTCAAGCAATCCTAGATGTATATGACTTTCTTCTTACAGACGAATACAATCGGAATGATATGGGCTTAAGTCGAAGTGCGTACGGCCTTCTGCCGGAAGCCAGTTATTTAAGTTTTTAAAGTTTTAAATATGGATGTTTTTCTTACACAAATGCATCGCTTTGCTTCAGAAGGCCTTTATTAACCCTTCGGAGCCGTGTGGTGCACTTTTTTGGGATTCAAAATCTCATCCTCTATTTACTGCCATTATAAAGTTTGAAGGAGCCGGGACATTATTTAATATAACTCAGATTGTACTCGTCTGAAAGAAGAAAATCATATACACTTAGGATGGCTTGAGGGTGAGTAAATCATTGGGTAATTTTCATTTTTGGGTGAACTAATCCTTTAAATGTTTTTGAATGAAGACTTTTATTCTCACCAAGGCTGCTTTTATTTGAATAAATACAGTAAAAAAAATCGAATATTTTGAAATTATTAGATTTTAAAATAACTGTTTTCTATATGAATATATTTTAAAATATAATTTATTCCTGCAGCAAAAGCTGAATTTTCAGCATCATTACTCCAGTCTTCAGTGTCACATGATCCTTCAGAAATCATTTTAATATGCTAATTTGCTGCTTCAGAAATATTTCATGTTATTAACACAGCTGAAATTGGCTCTGCTGCTAAATGCTTTTGTGCAAACTGTGATACTTTTTTTTTATTTTTTTGATGTACAGAAAGTACAAAAGGATATAATTTAGTTTAAATATAAATCTGTCACTTTTAATCAGTTGAATGTGTCATTGCTGGAAAAAAAAGGTATTTCTTTATAAATAAAAAAAAAAATAAAAATAAAAATTGTGATCATACACTACCTTAGGGAGACCAGATGAAGATGGATGTTTGTTTTTTAGGGACAGTATCGATCTGATTATAAAAAATTAATTAATTGATTACAGAAGTTAATAATTGTTCCAAATTGATCAAATTGTATCATATCAAATCATATGGTATTATTTGGAATCTTAATAATCAAATCTTTAGCTTGAAGCATGTTATCATTTGTCTTCCTCTACTAATTGCTTACTTGTGCTAGTTTTGCATTGAAAACTAGACCAGAGATGGAGGGAACGACCTTTGAGAACAACCGCAAGATCATCCTGATGGTGCTTGCATGCTGGATGATCAACATTTTTGCGGGACGAACAGTGCAGCTGTGCTATATCAGCACCAAACCAGCATGGAAATTCAGCAGGGTAGCTAGATCATGGGTAGAACAGCAGCCCCCAATATACGCAAAAACAACATCAGAAACACCCCTCTGGCATTTCAAAGCACGTTTCAAAGCCTCGACTGAGTATTTGATGTCATTTCAAATTTCAATAAAACTGAATGTGGAAATCCTCTTTGGATTCGTGTGTTTTCATATTTCAAAGGATGCACACTGAGTGGTGTAATTTCATGTAATCACTGATTTTCTCTGTTTTTCAGATTCAGGTGGACAAAGAATGATCAAGACTTTGATCCGTATCAGGACCCCAGATTGAAAACATTAGATGATTCCGGAACATTCATAATTCCCAATAATGGGAATCTCACAGAATTCCAGGGCAATTATCGCTGCTTTGCGACCAACAAGTTAGGAACAGCCATGTCGGAAGAGATTGAATTCATTGTTCCCAGTGAGTAATATACAACTTTGTGCTCTATGCTCTGTAACGACTCTTTCGGAATGATTTAGAGATCGGTGTCCAATGAAACAACCGCTCTGGTCCATAGTGGGATATCCATTTTACTTGCCCGCTACAAACCCTGGAGCTTTTCTTTCCCTTTCATCACAGTGCATTATGGACCATAAGGAGAGGGCTGATGAAAAATGAGTTTTTTCCCCTCTCTCCATCATTTTTCGACATGACATTTCTCATTGTGTTCTGAAATACACCACATAAATCTCCAAAGATGTAACCAGGGCAAAGAGTCATCAGTTACCAAACAAGACCGGTTTTCAATCACTCATTCAGCTGACACATACAGTTTCAGCAGCAGAATGATGTGTTATTGGCAGGTTTTTGGTCTAAATTTGGGAAATTGGAATGAATAATCTCCAGCCAGGAATGCCTAAGGGGAGAAAGTCTGTCCTATACTGCCACCTAATGGTGATTTGATTTGTAAAAAAAAAAAAAAAAAAAAATTATGTCTCGATTCATTTTGCCTGTTACTTTCTGCAGATGTTCCAAAGTTTCCTAAAGAGATCATTGATCCGATTGAGGTTATGGAAGGTCAGTCTGTCATTCTGGAGTGCAACCCACCAAAAGGAATCCCCCCACTGCAAATCTACTGGATGACAATTGGTAAGTTCTGGTTATCTGGGATCTTTTATTTGGGTTAAAATAGTCCACATCCACATTCTGCCCACTATGCATTCCGATCATCTGATGAATATTGCGTAGATAAAACGATTGGCTGGCTTCTACTTTAATAGTCTGCACTCTAAAAAAAGGCTGGGTTAAAAATAACCAAAGTTGGGTTGAAAATGGACAAACTCAGCTCTTGGCTTAAATGTTTGCCCAATGTATTGGGCAGTTTTATTTTACCCAACTATTGTTTAAAAGTTACTATATTGCTGGCTTAAAATGAACCCCAAAATAGGTCGGAAATTAAAAATCAGACACATAATTACTAAAGGCAACAAAAATAATCAAAAGGTGAACATTTAATAATAAACAATTTAATAAATTTTTATTGTTTTATTATTAAACATTAATAAATGTTAATTTCCAACATACTTTGGGTTCATTTTAAGCAAGCAGTACAGTCATTTTTAAACTGTAATTGAGTTAAATAAAACTACCCAGTAGGTTGGGCAAACATTTAACCCATTCGCTGAGTCTGTCCATTTTCAACCCAGCAGTGTACCTTTAAACAATATAAATATTTTAATAATATAATATTGAAATAATATCTGGCTACGTAAAAAAATGATATTACTACAAATGCTATATATCTCATCATTATTTTAAACATCCGTTAAAGTGTATGTAATCACATTACATAGTTGTGCTTGGAGTTAATTGTTTTATTTATGATAAGCCAATGAAACATGCCATATGTGCAGACATATTGTGTGGACATAATTTTTGCCCAGGCTGTCATACAAAGAAATGATGAACACATGCACAAACAAGATATAGGCTAACCAACAAAATATTAATCACTTTTTTCTAAGCATATGCATTTTTTTGCATAAAGAAAAACCTGTAACTGAAGTTGGTCTCTTTTTTTTGCCAAATATCTGATAAATATGTCAGATAACCAAGTTTAGTGCTTTGTTCTTCCCTCATATTTCAAATATTTAACAAATATCAAAAACATTTTCCTCATATTTTGATTGTTTAAATGAACTTGTAGGGTTATTAATCATGTTCATTAAAGTAATCATATTACTATATTATTCTTACTGAGTGTTTTGAGCCTCATCAAATGCTTTTTTTCTCCTTTTCTGTGAAACATCGCAGGTCTACAACACATCGAGCAGGACGAAAGAGTATCAGTGGGTCTGAATGGGAACCTGTACTTCTCAAACGCTATTGAGACAGACAGCCGCAGAGACTATTGCTGCTTTGCTGCCTTCCCGCGCATACGAACCATCGTCCAGAAAACCGCCATGTCTGTTGTGGTCAAAAGCAGTACGTTAAAATACTCATTTTCAAGAGTTTGATTCCATAACGTAGTCATTTCTTTACATGGCCAGCATTGGTTTCAAACATGCCGGCCATGTGCATCTAATATACATCTCCAGTGTCTCATAGTCAATCTCCAAGCGTTTGCTGGACCTCAGCAAATCAGCTTGGTAGATTTGGATTCTTCCTGTGATGACTTGTTGTATTTCATGTCCATTTTATCTGTTTTCGTTGTTTTTGCATTGCCACGCATATTTTTATTTGTCTCCATTTCTTCATCCAAGACAAGTTAATGAAGGACTCAGGCTCTGGTAGCAGCAGAGGTTATGGTGAGTGACATTCATTAGACATGCTAGAGGAGCGTAGCTCCTTTGTTTTAATTAGATTTGAGTAATTATCTCATTCCATGTCACATCATACTTGCTTACTCTTTAGTCCAGGGGTCTTCAACGTTTTTCAGGGCAAGGACCCCTTAGATTAGCGAGACACGGAGCAGGGACCCCCCCACACAAAATATGTCAAACAGCTCGCGATTCGGACTTTATATCTCGCGATTCGGACTTTATAGCTCGCGATTCGGACATTATGGCTCGCGATTCGGACTTTATATCTCGCCATTCGGACTTTATAGCTCGCGATTCGGACATTATGGCTCGCGATTCGGACTTTATGGCTCGCGATTCGGACTTTATGGCTCGCGATTCGGACTTTATGGCTCGCGATTCGGACTTTATAGCTCGCGATTCTGACTTTATATCTCGCGATTCGGACTTTATAGCTCGCGATTCGGACATTATGGCTCGCGATTCGGACTTTATGGCTCGCGATTCGGACTTTATAGCTCGCGATTCGGACTTTATAGCTCGCGATTCGGACTTTATGGCTCGCGATTCGGACTTTATGGCTCGCGATTCGGACTTTATGGCTCGCGATTTGGACTTTATAGCTCGCGATTCGGACTTTATGGCTCGCGATTCGGACTTTATGGCTCGCGATTCGGACTTTATGGCTCGCGATTCGGACTTTATGGCTCGCGATTCGGACTTTATAGCTCGCGATTCGGACATTATGGCTCGCGATTCGGACATTACGGCTCGCGATTCGGACTTTATGGCTCGCGATTCGGACTTTATGGCTCGCGATTCGGACATTATGGCTCGCGATTCGGACTTTATATCTCGCGTTTCGGACATTATGGCTCGCGATTCGGACTTTATATCTCGCGATTCGGACTTTATGGCTCGCGATTCGGACTTTATGGCTCGCGATTCGGACATTACGGCTCGCGATTCGGACTTTATAGCTCGCGATTCGGACTTTATGGCTCGCGATTCGGACATTATGGCTCGCGATTCGGACTTCATGGCTCGCGATTCGGACTTCATGGCTCGCGATTCGGACTTTATGGCTCGCGATTCGGACATTACGGCTCGCGATTCGGACTTTATAGCTCGCGATTCGGACTTTATGGCTCGCGATTCGGACTTTATGGCTCGCGATTCGGACTTCATGGCTCGCGATTCGGACTTTATGGCTCGCGATTCGGACATTATGGCTCGCGATTCGGACTTTATGGCTCGCAATTCGGACTTTATGGCTCGCGATTCGGACATTACGGCTCGCGATTCGGACTTTATGGCTCGCGATTCGGACTTTATGGCTCGCGATTCGGACATTACGGCTCGCGATTCGGACTTTATGGCTCGCGATTCGGACTTTATGGCTCGCGATTCGGACATTATGGCTCGCGATTCGGACTTTATATCTCGCGTTTCGGACATTATGGCTCGCGATTCGGACATTACGGCTCGCGATTCGGACTTTATGGCTCGCGATTCGGACTTTATGGCTCGCGATTCGGACATTATGGCTCGCGATTCGGACTTTATATCTCGCGTTTCGGACTTTATGGCTCGCGATTCGGACATTATGGCTCGCGATTCGGACTTTATATCTCGCGATTCGGACTTTATAGCTCGCGATTCGGACATTATGGCTCGCGATTCGGACTTTATGGCTCGCGATTCGGACTTTATAGCTCGCGATTCGGACTTTATGGCTCGCGATTCGGACTTTATATCTCGCGATTCGGACTTTATGGCTCGCGATTCGGACTTTATGGCTCGCGATTCGGACTTTATGGCTCGCGATTCGGACTTTATGCTCGCGATTCGGACTTTATGGCTCGCGATTCGGACTTTATGGCTCGCGATTCGGACATTACGGCTCGCGATTCGGACATTACGGCTCGCGATTCGGACTTTATAGCTCGCGATTCGGACTTTATGGCTCGCGATTCGGACTTTATGGCTCGCGATTCGGACTTTATGGCTCGCGATTCGGACTTTATGGCTCGCGATTCGGACATTACGGCTCGCGATTCGGACATTACGGCTCGCGATTCGGACTTTATAGCTCGCGATTCGGACTTTGGCTCGCGATTCGGACATTATGGCTCGCGATTCGGACATTATGGCTCGCGATTCGGACTTTATGGCTCGCGATTCGGACTTTATGGCTCGCGATTCGGACTTTATGGCTCGCGATTCGGACTTTATGGCTCGCGATTCGGACATTACGGCTCGCGATTCGGACTTTATGGCTCGCGATTCGGACTTTATGGCTCGCGATTCGGACTTTATGGCTCGCGATTCGGACATTTACGGCTCGCGATTCGGACATTACGGCTCGCGATTCGGACTTTATAGCTCGCGATTCGGACTTTATGGCTCGCGATTCGGACTTTATGGCTCGCGATTCGGACTTTATGGCTCGCGATTCGGACTTTATGGCTCGCGATTCGGACTTTATGGCTCGCGATTCGGACTTTATATCTCGCGATTCGGACTTTATGGCTCGCGATTCGGACATTATGGCTCGCGATTCGGACATTACGGCTCGCGATTCGGACTTTATGGCTCGCGATTCGGACTTTATGGCTCGCGATTCGGACTTTATGGCTCGCGATTCGGACATTATGGCTCGCGATTCGGACTTTATATCTCGCGTTTCGGACTTTATGGCTCGCGATTCGGACATTATGGCTCGCGATTCGGACTTTATATCTCGCGTTTCGGACATTATGGCTCGCGATTCGGACTTTATATCTCGCGATTCGGACTTTATGGCTCGCGATTCGGACTTTATGGCTCGCGATTCGGACATTACGGCTCGCGATTCGGACTTTATAGCTCGCGATTCGGACTTTATGGCTCGCGATTCGGACATTATGGCTCGCGATTCGGACTTTATAGCTCGCGAGTCGGACATTATGGCTCGCGATTCGGACTTTATGGCTCGCAATTCGGACTTTATGGCTCGCGATTCGGACATTATGGCTCGCGATTCGGACTTTATGGCTCGCGATTCGGACTTTATGGCTCGCGATTCGGACTTTATGGCTCGCGATTCGGACATTACGGCTCGCGATTCGGACTTTATGGCTCGCGATTCGGACTTTATGGCTCGCGATTCGGACTTTATGGCTCGCGATTCGGACATTATGGCTCGCGATTCGGACATTATGGCTCGCGATTCGGACTTTATATCTCGCGTTTCGGACTTTATGGCTCGCGATTCGGACATTATGGCTCGCGATTCGGACTTTATATCTCGCGATTCGGACATTATGGCTCGCGATTCGGACTTTATGGCTCGCGATTCGGACTTTATGGCTCGCGATTCGGACATTACGGCTCGCGATTCGGACTTTATGGCTCGCGATTTGGACATTATGGCTCGCGATTCGGACTTTATAGCTCGCGATTCGGACATTATGGCTCGCGATTCGGACTTTATGGCTCGCGATTCGGACTTTATGGCTCGCGATTCGGACATTATGGCTCGCGATTCGGACTTTATGGCTCGCGATTCGGACTTTATGGCTCGCGATTCGGACTTTATGGCTCGCGATTCGGACATTACGGCTCGCGATTCGGACTTTATGGCTCGCGATTCGGACTTTATGGCTCGCGATTCGGACTTTATGGCTCGCGATTCGGACATTACGGCTCGCGATTCGGACATTACGGCTCGCGATTCGGACTTTATGGCTCGCGATTCGGACTTTATGGCTCGCGATTCGGACTTTATGGCTCGCGATTCGGACATTATGGCTCGCGATTCGGACATTACGGCTCGCGATTCGGACTTTATGGCTCGCGATTCGGACTTTATATCTCGCGTTTCGGACATTATGGCTCGCGATTCGGACTTTATATCTCGCGATTCGGACTTTATGGCTCGCGATTCGGACTTTATGGCTCGCGATTCGGACATTACGGCTCGCGATTCGGACTTTATGGCTCGCGATTCGGACATTACGGCTCGCGATTCGGACTTTATGGCTCGCGATTCGGACTTTATGGCTCGCGATTCGGACTTTATGGCTCGCGATTCGGACTTTATAGCTCGCGATTCGGACTTTAATATTTAGGTAAAATTTGTCTATGGTAAAAATTAAAAGACCTCATAGCGACACCATCATGGCCCTTCTTTATTAATTCAAGTGGAGGTGACGTATTTCCTGTTTGAGAGTGGAGCTCCGCTCGCCCACGGTCTGCAGCCAGACCCTTCTCATTTTTCGGCCGATTCGACATGTTGAATCGGCGTCGGGGCGTCGGTGAGAGAGAGAACTCTGATTGGCTGTTCAGCATAGTAAACGAGTCAGTTCACGAGAATATATAGCAAAAGTTATGAAAGCAAGCGAATAAGTCATGACGGCACCGACGGAAGCTTGTTCTAATTTCACGTCCTCTTACCCGAGCACTCGAACGCACGAATATTTTCATAATAACATGAGAGGAGTGGAATAAAGCACGTGATCAGCATGACTGATATTCAAAACGGTCAGCAAGCGCTGCTTTGTATATGGTTTGTATACTTGCCGTCTTGGTTTCGCTTTCCCCTTTTGAATGACGAATATAGACAAATATATCTGCTTAAATAGACAGTCATCTCATTTATATGCAGGCGCTAGTTGACAGTCGGCTTAAATTCTTTCGGTGCTCAAGCTCATATTTTTCCGCCGACATGAGCGACAACACCGTCGGCTTCCGTCGCCGCTAGTTCTTGGACGTCGGGTTGGTGTGTTTAAACAGAACTTCACATTTTAATTTTACTATCAGGCGATCCATTCTGGCGAGTTAAATTGTATATAAATTATTAGCCAGTAGCATTTTCAAATTATAGTCTGCGTTGACAGTATCATGAGATCACGTGACTGCACGTGGACGGAAGGGTTTTATTAAAGCTGTTAATGTAATACTATTTGTAAAATAAAATATATTTTATTTAAATTTGACTTTGTGATGTTTTTACACGTTTTATTTTTTTTTTAATTATTTGTGATCAAACATTAATTGACGGACCCCCTGCAATACCGCCGCGGACCCCCGGTTGAAGACCCATGCTTTAGTCTATTTGCAAATCTCAAAGGTTTTCTCTGATCAAATAATTCATGGGTTCATTCATAATATTCTTTGTACCGAATCAAAAGTGTATTATTTTTTTGTATGTTAAAATACTTCCTTGAATTATTCATTAATGTAATTGCAGTTCTATTTGGTGATACTTGTGCTGCAGAAATGAAAGGATTATTATATTATATTATATTATATTATATTATATTATGATCTTTTCACTGTTATAAAGCAAATTCTCTCTTGGAGAGGAAGCCCCGTCTACTGACGCCCACAGGAATGGAGTCATATACATATCTGGTGAAAGGTGAAGATCTTCAGCTGGAGTGTATTGCAGAGGGGTTGTAAGTATCATTGTCTAATTTTCATTATTAATTAAACTGATTTGTAAATCTAAATTAGGAGCATGGTATTTCTTTCAATAGTACTACTTCAAATGCAGCAAGGATGCCAAAATGCAAATTATTTTTTATAAAAAAAAAAGTTTAAGAGCATTTAGATGGATGCGTCAAAAATACTGTATTACTATACTATACTACTAGTATAATATATACATAATAATATACATTATTAAATAGTTTAAGTATATTTGATTATATTATTGTCATTCATGATGTCACATTCATCCAGTGACATCAATAGAAGGTTCTTTCAAACTTATATGGTCTTTAATAATATTTGCAAAACATTAGCACAAAAACATTATTTATATATTGTTCATGGAACATTTTTATCTAACATTTGTTTGTTGTATATTCGTGTAACATTATTTTAAAAGTTATTACTTGTTTCAAACATTAAGAGGACATTCAAAAGTTATGTTCCCATTAATGAAACATTCCCTTATTTTTTTCACTAATGTTCACAAATCAAGAAAATAATTTAAAAACTGTCTGATTTAAACTTTCAGAGAGCATTCAGAAATAACGTTTTCATTTAACTTAATGGGAACATTAGTATAATGTTCATAGTGCATATTTTTGTTAGCTGGGCAGACTATAAAATTGCTACATCACTACCATCTGTCTTTCAGCCCCACACCAAATGTGGAGTGGGTTAAAATTGGCTTCCACAAGCTTCCAGAAAGAGCCGTGGTGGAGAGTCATAGGAAGTTGCTCACCATAGAGATGGTGAATGAAGAGGACGAAGGGAAATATATGTGCAAAGCCAAAAATCCCCATGGAGAGGTTGTGCATTATTTTCATGTTACAGTAGAAGGTGAGTCGCATTATTTAATCAGTAATCTCATTATATAACCACATTAAATGTGCCAGTGGGGGTTTATAAAAGGTTTCATATCATGAATGCATATAAAAGAACTCCTAGTGGTAAAAGAGTGCCATCTTCTGTCCAAAGACAAAAAGTGCTTGTAAGACTGATTCAGGACTGCTATAAAAAAAAAAGTCATGCTATAATGCACATTGCTTAATTTCCATTCACATTCTAAGGACACAGTGGCCATTTTCAGGTTATTAAAAGAACAATTGTACTCTCATAACAGATTACTGTTGATAGCTAGTATTTCAAATAAGTTTATAATTAGTTTATATATATATATATATGTATGGTCTCTATTTATTTGAATACCCTAACCATAGTCAAATTGTATTAAAATGACAGATAAAAATGAGGTTATGAGGGATAGATATATAATTAATAGTGTCTATTTTCAAGCAGCAAGCAAGGTCAATGCACACACACACAAACACACACACCATCTTCACTTTTAACAACTGTTTGTGTTCACACAACAATAAATATGAGGAAATATCTGGCTGCTGAATGCAGCTAATCAAAATCATGTCATGTGTGTATAATGCATTGTTTTACACGACTCAATTCTCCTGCATGAACAGAGCCTCCTGAGTTTGAGATTGAGCCTCAAAGCCAATTGGGGACGATTGGAGCTGATGTGGTGATCAAGTGTGTCGTGAAAGGAAATCCACAACCTAGCGTTGCATGGAAAGTCAACGGCCGACCATTGAACGGTAAACATTTCTTGATAACTATCTATTAAGAATATTAAATTCAGATTATATTGTGCCTATTGACTTCAGAAATGGTGATTTTGACAGATGTAATGACCTGTCAAGCATAACAACGTTTGTTAATGAAAATTCTAATTAAGTGTCAACATTTTGTGTGTGTGTGTGTTAATGGGTGTAATTTTCATATATTCTGTTATAGATTGTTTTAACAAAACATTTGACCTACATTTTTTTTATTTCAGAGGTCCCAGCATCCAACAGGAAAATCTTGAAAGATGGCACCATTTCCATCCACAATGCAAACCCTGAAAACAGTGCTGTTTACCAGTGTGAGGCCACAAACAGACACGGCACCATCCTAGCCAATGCCAACATCATGATTATGAGTAAGTAAACTGTACTCAGCTGTGTAGTATATTGAACAGAGTTCCATTCAAATTAAACATGATATCTTCCCATTTTGAAATGAACTATGATCTAATATTGCGATTGCATTCAATAAAAATGAAACCACTTATTATCATTTGCTAGTAGAGATGTTAACCATGTCTTTACATCATTTTTTAAAAATATGTGTATAAAATATGATACATCAGTCTTTCGAAAAACATCTATTTGTTCATTTGTCATTCATCATTGTATTGCATTGCATTATATGTTTTGCACCTACATTAAAATCTACAGAGCTTTGATCATAAAAATGAAGCATTTAATTACAAATGAGGCATTATTTAGAGATATTAAGACATTATTGAGGATTTTAGAGTGATATCTGATATTTATTCTGATTTTATCCCATTGGTTTTTACATACTTTTAGGCTGTATATATGTCAGCAACTGCACCAAACTTTGCTCAGTTTGGGCCTTTGAATAAAACTGAGGTGTTTTTGTCTGTTTGTTTTGGTTGTTTGATTGTTTTTTTCACCTGGAGTGTGAGCTCTGAATGTAACGTAGGCCAGCTAGTAAGAGCTGTCCAAATAAACCTCACTCCCCTGGCCTCAAAAGGTGCACAAGCGATTGATGCTAAGAACTGTGGCCTTTAGTGTCCTTGTTAGCACGCCAGCCTCCCATGCCGGAGATGCCAGTTCGAATCCCACTCAGAGCGGGTTGAGTAAGGCTGATTACATTGGTGCCGTGACCCAGATGGGTGTGAGGTTTAAGGGGTTGAGTGTAATGGAAACCAGCTAGAAAGAGTTGTGCCAGTAAACCTCAAGAGACGCACTGGCAACTGCCGCTAGAGCCCGCCTCCCATGCCAGAAATGCTGGTTCACATTCACGGTGCAAGGAACCGGAGGGGTTGCACATATTCTCCTGTGTCATACAATATGAACCATAAAACCAAATCAAATATCTAATACACAACAAAAAACATATATGCAAACTTTTTTAAAAATACACTGTACTATATTACTATATTTTTATTAATCAGGCATTACAGTGTTACAGTTTTAACATTATTAAGCATGGTCTCCACCCATTTAAGATCTTGGCCAAAAATCACATGGCGTTTCCTTGCCGTGAACAAGCATCTGTTTTTTTGTTGCCGTGGACAGGGCTTTAAGCAGAGGTGTGATATGGACGGTGGACGGCCCTCGGGTTTGTTCAGGTCCTGATGATAGCACACAGGCTTTAGAGCGGAGCTGTTCTGTCGGTTCTGATCTCCAGACACACTCTCCCTCAGGCAGCCAGGCGCTTTTATGTGCAAACAATTTCATCTTCCTCCATTCATATTCACATGCTCTTACCAAAGCATGTGTTGCTTTCATCTGAGAGATAAAATAAGCTGCTAAGGATCCTTACTTTTAAAAATATATGAAAAGGAAAAATGAAATTAAATAAAGGAGAAAAAGAAAAACATAATTCTCAGCTCTCTCTCTCTCTCTGTAACCCTGCAACCCGCTTGCCTCCCGTGATAGAGCCAGAAGCTGCTTTTCCAAGGACAAGGACTTTTTTTTTACTTAACTGATAACAATGTGCATCACAAGACAAGAGATAAAGAGACTAATCCAATCGTGTTTTGTCGTGTTTAATGGTGCAATGCTGATAACTCTCTCCCCAGACATCCAGCCCCTGATCTTAACAGAAAATAATCTGGAATATATGGCAGTGGAGGGGAAAGGTGTGGTCATGCACTGTAAGGTCTTCAGCTCACCAATCGCCAGTATTACATGGTGAGTAGATCCTGCTGTAGTGGAAGTATCTGTACAGGCCAGCAGAGGACAGCACAGCTCTGGAGGTTTACCACTGTGGTTTTGCACTAGTGAAGCAGTTTACTCAAGGGTGGAGCCCTCAGGCTGTGTTCAGTATTGTGATAACGAGGTAAACTACTCATGTGGATCTCTAAGTATGATACTGTTGAGTTAAAGCAATAACAGCAGAAGTGTTGACTGCGGTGACACATAAGAGAAAGCAAACTGAGCATTTTATTGAATTCATAAAATGTACACAATCATTCAAAATGTTTTTGAAAGAAATCTCTTATTCTCACCAAGGATGGATTCATTTGATTAAAAATTACCATTACCATTTAAAATAACTTTTCTATTTAAATGTAATTTATTCCTTTGATGGCTACATGGAATTTTCAGCAGCCACTAATTCAATCTTCACTGTCACATGATCCTTCAGACATCATTGTAATATGCTGACTTGGTGCTCAATATATTTTTTTTTATTATTATCAATGTTGGAAACAGTTGTGTTGCTTATTTTATTTTATTTTTTTCAGAAACCGTGATTCTTTTTTTCAGGATTATTTGATGAATAGCATTTAGAAATCTTTTTTTTTTTTTTTTTTTAAATGAAACAGTATTAATGTATTTAGTATCCCTTTTGATACATTTAATGCATCCTTGCTGAATAAAAATATTGAGTTCTTTCAGGAAAAAAAAAGAAAAAATTATAACTGACCCCAAACTTTTGAATGGTATATACATCCTGAAGAAGGTTTTTTATTTTTATTTTTTGCCATTTTTCAGAAATATGAGATTCATGTGAAAGTATGATAAATAATTAGGTATTCTTTTGAAATTGTCAATTTTATTTTAAACGTTCTGTACCTTACACACTAAACATTTACAGTTCCGTATCCTATAACTTATTTATGTTTAATTAAATGATGGGAACACAATTAGCGCTGTTTCCTGAGAATTACCCAGTTTGTGTATGGTTACACAGGAGTAAAGCTGACAGTGCCAACGCAGTGGAAGGAGAACGCTTTTCTGTTCATAAGAATGGTTCGCTGGAGATCCACAACGTGATGAAAGAGGACATGGGGGAGTATTCTTGTTTTGCTCAAAATACAGAGGGCAAAGTTGCCATTGCTGCAACACTTGAAGTCAAAGGTAAGATAAATGGTTTACTAGATTCAGAAAATGAATCAATTTAGTTCATCCATATAATCCAAAATGACTTTAATTTGTTTTCCTTGTCAGATCCCACCAGAATAGTCAATCCTCCACGCGATTTGCGGGTTTTAGTTGGAACCACTATCCAGTTTTCATGCCAGGCAGAGTTCGATCCTTCCTTCGGTGATGACTTTGAGATCCTCTGGGAAAAAGATGGCATGACCTTCAACGGCAGCGAGAATGCACGGTGAGATATACAACAGGATGTCGTTCTTTTACAGTAGTGAATGTCAGAGCTGTCTAATCAGTGTCTTTGCTGGTGTCTGTAGATATATTCTGGACGATGGAGTGCTTGAGATCATTAATGTGAGCTTTGGAGACCAGGGTGTCTACGTCTGTGTGGCCAGAACACCAGTCGACCAAGACATGGCAGTTGCGCAGCTTTCAGTTGTGGGTGAGTTATGTGATTTTAGTCTTTATGGCTTAGGAAAGTAAAGATAGACAGAAGGTTTGAGGGCTGAAATGAGTTCAGCACACGACACAGAGGGGATTTGGATACCTGCTGTGTCATGACTGGAATTATACCCTTAATAAGACAGCACCTCACAGTATTTGTTCAAATGAATCAGTTTGAGACACGACCTGGCATGTTTGAAACCAGCTGGATTCATTTCCCAGATCTACCCTCCCTCTTCTCCCTATTATTTCCTTCCTTTCATCTACTGTCCGTAAAATGTCTATAAAATGGTAACAAAAACAAAAAAAACAACAGTATCATGTAATGAATCTGATTGAAATCGAGATGCTTAATCGATTGACAGCCCTAAATAAAAAATTGTTTTTTCCTTAGATGTTCCTGATCCACCAGAGGATGTGATCCTGTCTGAACATAATGGCAGAAGTGTGAAAGTGCAGTGGATTCCAGGAGATGACCACAACAGCTCCATTACCGGTAACATGCTCTCAACACCCATATTGTCCATACTTTATATCACTACTTGGGAAAAAGTGGATACGGCTACTTATCGACTTGTCATGCAGAAAACTATTCAGTTAGTTTGGTCAGTGTTTACCTTATGTAGATGACTCTGCATATGCAAATTACACAACCGCTCAAAAGTTTGGGGTTTTCAAAAGATGTTATTGTCTCTTATGCTCACTAAGGCTGCATATATTTGTTCAAAAATACAGTAAAAACTGTAATACTGTGAAATAGTATTACTATTTAAACTAAATGTTTTATTTTAATATATTTTAGAATGTAATTCATTCCTGATAGAGCTGAATTTTCAGCAGCCTTTTAGTTTTCAGTGTCACACGATCACATGAAGTACTGAGTAATATTAATTAAGTACATGTCCTTACTTCAGCTGAAGTTACTTTACCAATCAGCGATTGGCTCCTCAATTTAGAAGGCAGGACTTATTCCATCATTTTGCGCTTTGCACTTTCTCCCATTCTTAGTAATTGGAGTGTCTTTCTGTCTATAAAGTCTTTGATATATCTTACTGACCGCAAACGTTTGAGCGGTGGTTCTGAAATGTAATTAAAATATATATACATATATTTGGGCGTTGCAAGGTAGCATACCAAATTACACTGGGAAGCAGTTTGTGGACAGATAAATTTTGCTCATGCACAGTAAAAGAGTGAAAACCTGATTTAACGATTACAAACAATTTCCCTTCGTGTTACCATATGTAGTCAGATTGAGTCCTTCAATTTAAAGGTGCAATGTGTAAAATTTGGGAGGATCAGGATAGAATATATCCTGATTAAAAACCAGATTCTGGTCTATGTGTTGACAGTTCTCATTTTAAACTTTGTGCAGAGTTTGTTATAGAGTTTGAGGAAAGCCAACATGAGCCGGGCAGCTGGAAGGAAATGACAAGAGTACCGGGAAACCTTCGCTCCGCTCTGCTGAAGCTTCATGGACATGCCGACTACCGCTTTAGAGTCTCCGCCATCAATGAGGTTGGAAGAGGTTTTCCAAGCCAGGCCACTGAAAGATACAAAACTCCAGCATCAGGTATACAAGATTTCTTACTGTTTCTCCGAACCATGTCACCTCCATAGATAACAGTGTGGCCAACTTCATCGCCTACTGAACTTTAAAACATTGCAACTTGTGAGATAATTGATTTTCCCTTTCGTTTAAGCTCCACTCTATAAAGTGCATATTTCACAGGCTATTTTTCCACTAACAATATCACCTCCAACAAAATCCATATTTCTGCTCTTTCCAAAGCACCCGACAAGAACCCAGAAAATATCAAGATCGAAGGTCATTTACCACATGAAATGGATATCAACTGGGAGGTACGATACTAAATGTTCAATTCCAATAGTCTTCAAGAATATCTAAGGTTCAAAGCACTGGAAGGGCTGCACAGATAAAGAAGTGCTCTCAAATACAGAATTTCATTTAGTTCTCAGAGGGGGAGAGCAAACTAACAGTGTCAGTTGTTAGGTTCCAATTATCGATAAGCGTATTCTCCGAGATAGGAGTTTTTGCATAGAAAAACACGGCTATCTCCATCGCTGTGCTGTTGGGAACGTTACAAAGCCTTGCTGAAATGGATCTCTCTGGACACAGGTTGCCATCAGAAGGAGCCCAGAGTGAGTCTTTGATTAAAAAGTAAAAAAGAACGGGATACATAAATTCAGATTTTCACATAAAGGTGAATCTCTTTTACGGTTTCTGGGCTATTACGTGGCTGCCTTTTCATGCCAATACACCAGTACTTTTGTAGAATTATGAGGATTTTCATTGTTAATGGTGGACTTTAATGAGTATTTGAATTTTATTCTGTCTTTTGCTGCAGGATGATTGTAAAAGGAAAGTTAACTGTTGTACCTCAGAGCTGTGTTAATAAAAGTCACATTGTTTGACATCATGAAAAATAGCTGTCAATGAAACAGGTCTATCAGCACTGAACATATTCTGCGCAAGTTACCACTAAAATAGACCCGCATGTGAAAAAAAAAGATATTAAAATGAATGTATTTTATAATTATAACTATAAAACAAATAATGTGAAACTAAAGGTGCTGCATTTCCCCACAAATGGTTGCAAAATATATATATATGTACACTACCTTTCAAAAGTTTGTACGATTTGTTTGTTTTGAAAGAATTGAACATTTTTATTTAGCAAGAGTGCATTAAACTGATCGGAGATGACACTAAAGACATTAATGTTTATATTTTAGATAAATGCTGCTCACAAAAATGGAAATATTCATTAAAATGTTTCGTCAAAAATATTAAGCTGCACAACTGATTTCAACATTGATAAGAGATGTTTATTGAGCACAAATCAGTATAATAGAAAGATTTTGGAAGGATCATGTGACACTTAAAACTGGAATAATAGCTTCTGAAAATTCATCTTTGTCGTCACAGGAACAAATTGCATTTTAAAATGTATTAAAATAGTTAATCGTTATTTCAAAGCTGCAGTCTGCTTCTTTGTCGCCATCTCTGTTTGAAAGCTGCAATTGCAGTTGTTTGCAGAATTTTTATCTTTAAGTGTCTCGGCGCGGCTCCTCAGCGCGTATGAATCTAATTGTTTACGGTCAATCACCTCATCGGTATGGTTATAAATCACGCTGTCAATGGTGATTAAATCTAACGATCGCTTAGCCCATATCATGTCAAACCGTGCAAATTATTATTATTGTTATACTTTGTTCTCAAAATGTTAATGTTAACAATATCAGCATTGTCTGACTAGTGTGTATTAGCGTTACCTGGAGATTTCAATTTATGTTCAGTCCACTAACGTTAATTTGTCATACCATACAATCCGCCAAAATTATATGTTTAATTATTGCAGCGGCTTGCGAAAAGGACATGCAATATAGCCTAGCTGGGACTTGAACTTGAATACTGGCTGGTTATGTACATGCTCAAAAATTGATTTTGGATCATTCATTTTTAACCAAAAAAAGTTATGTATATAGTTATGGCAGCTTTAAATTGTAATAATTTTTTTTTACTTTGTTTTTGATCAAATAATGCAGCCTTTGTGAGCAAAAGAGACTTCTTTCAAAAACATTTTAAAAATCTTAAAGACCCCAAACTTTTTAACAATGGAGTACAGGATGTAAAATTTCTCATCAAAATTCTAAATGTTCAGGTTATTTAAAAAACATAACCAAGAAAACAAAGCATGAATATACTGTTCTATTCAGGGATGTCTAGCTAACTTGCCACTATACACCTTCAAATGCTCAATATATCAACAATATATCAACAATAATATTTTGTGTGCAATACGGTCAAATGGTCAGCAAGCAAAAGTTGTATGAGTGTGCCCTCTGAGGCTGTGACAATAAAAACAGCAAGTGTTTGAGCAGCTAAATGCTATTTCCTTTGATTTACTGTTCCCCGTCAGCTAACTGAGCTCTTTCGTACTCTTGTCACAGCCATTGTCACCTATTGAACACAACGGGCCTGGTCTGGAGTACAAAGTAAGCTACAGAAGACAAGGCACCGGAGAGGACTGGGTGGAGCACATGGTGAAGAGGCATTTGTTTGTGATTAAAAACACCCCGACATTCGTCCTTTATGAGATCAAAATTCAGGCCAGGAACCACGCAGGCTGGGGTCCGGACCCCAAAATAATAACGGGATACTCAGGAGAAGATTGTAAGTAGGAACAACCTCCATTGTGTCTGAGCTGTGGAGATGAGTGTGCATTCAAATAAGTCAATCCCACTGACATTTCACTCACTGTCAAAGCATTGTTTACCTTTGAGAGCATACAGAGTAGGTGAAGAATTTGAAAGACACATCTTATTTTTTTCTAACCTTTTCTTTGTCTGTAAGGGTCTTATTACATTGTAAATAAGCAATCCCTGTTAACGGAAATCTTGCGAAAGTGCAGTACAAGTGTGACAAGAATATCAACACACCTAGAGGGCAAAGAACGCTGATGAAATACCATCTTGCCTTTACAAAATATCCAAACGGCAGCACTGATACCCCGATTTGTTTTGCTTTATTGAGGATATTAAATTGCACAAGGGGGAACGATTTCCTCACTCAGAATCTTTGTAGACTAACAAATGAAATGTTATCATGGCTATGAGCTATTTACATTTGCGACTGTAATTATTCTCTTGCCTTCAGTTTTCTTTTGGAGTTGCCCTCCCGATGTTATCTCAGGTCACTCACTATGTCTCTGTGTAATACGCTTAGTTTAGTCTCCTTTCCACTCTCAGTCTCCTTCTTTCTTATTTCTGTCTTATCTTAGCGCATTTTTGCCAGTGTTGGGTATTAACTGATTTACTCCCCAACTGAAAATAAGAAAATTAATGCTAAATCGCTGTTTTTGCACGTGCAGATTTCAAGCTGAGCAACCTGAAGGAATACAAGTGCAGTTCATTATAGTGAATCAGTTCATTTGGATGGTTCGTGTAAATGACCAGATTCACAAAAACGAGTCACCTGTTTGAATCCCTGCATGGTGGAGTTTCTAGATTGCTTAATGATCCCATTAACCATTCTTTTAGTACTTTTAGGGGAAGAAATATTTGGAGGGAAAAAAAATGATTCATGATTAATGACTCTAAATTATTCATAAATATTATTATTATTGTGCTACACTGGTTACTCTTTTGATTCACTGTAGACTGCTTGCTGACTACATTGTTTGAGCTTTTATGATTAACAAAAAAGTAAAAAAGAAAAAAAAAGAAGCAATTTGCTCTGTAATTAATACTGGTTTTGCTGTCTTGTTTCGTGCTGCAGGAAACTCAGAATGTTTTATTAAAATAGTATAATGTGGGAAGCGTGATCAAAAACTGTCGGATTCATGAAACCTACATAGTACAAATACATTATTTTTCAAACAAAACATCAAAACAACATAAATATATATACATACTCTACATTGTTTAAATGTTGAATGTAATGAATACACTTCACTTACATGAACTTTCACGTTCAGATGAAAATGATGATACATTTTTCATGCTACAATGTTTCATTTCATCAATATCTGTGCAATATGTTAATCAATAAAAAAAAAATTTGTCCCAAAAAGTGTTTACATCTCACAGTTCTTACTTTTTTACTCACAATTGCGTGACATAAACTCGAGTTTTATAGTATTAATTGGAAGATATAAAGTTGCAATTGTGTGTTATAAAGTCAGAATTGTGTGATAAAAACTAAAAAGTCTTTTTTCCTCAGAATTGGACTTTATAACTCACAAGTCAGAGTTCGAGATAAAAACTCACAATTGCGATTAAAAAAAGTTTGAATTGCCAGATATAAACTCGCTTTTGCAAAACTATATAACTGACTTTATTCCTTGCAATTGCAAGTTTATATCCCACAATTCGGAGAAAAAAAATGTGAATTGCGAGATAAAAGTCGCAATTATCTTCTTTTTATACTTTAAAAAAAAAAAACTATTTAAAAGGACCCGAATGCAATACTTCACAAGTACTGTTAATGATACAGTGTCTAAAAAGCGGATCTAATTCTTAGGTCCTAACCCTAATAGTTATTTATTCCAAAACAAATATTACTTCTATCAATGTAGTTCTGTTAACTACCTTTTCAAAAGAATAGCTTATTTAGAATGGAACTATTTTGACTTATCAGTAGCTTAGCTTGGCAAGGTACATTTTCAACATTGTTTCCCCAGCACTGGCGTTTACTAGGAGTCATTCCATTATAATCAGATCTCTTCCCATTAGCAAGTGTCATATATGGTGTCTGTGAGCTTGTGAATGTGGAGTGTTGTTTATATAGATTGTGTATGGCAAATAACTGTTGTGTAGGCAATTTGCAATGTGTTCGATAACGAAATGTGGTTACAAAGCATAAAAACAATATTATAGTCCATAACTCCACGTAAACAACTATTACCCCCACCACAGTTTTTCTCATGATTACCCACAAAATTACACCGCATTTCTTGGTCCTTATTCCGTGGATGTAGCTGAATCTAATTCACTGACATTATCTTGATGTAGGAACAGTGTCATTTGAAGGCAGCTATATAGAGCTATTTGTAATATTTCATTTGCATGTTATGTGTCCGTAGTCCCCTCAGCAGCTCCAGAGGATGTATCTGTAGAAGTGATGAACAACACCATGGTTAAGGTCAGATGGGACCATGTTCACAAGGACAAACTCAATGGACATCTGGGGGGCTACAGGGTAATTCCGCACCAATGTGTCTTTTGCTTTTTGGCCATGGTTTAAAGGCCGATGACCCTTTTTGCGACCTTGAAACTCCTCTTGTCTCCCAGCAAGCTGTCAGAGCTATCCACATGTATTAATGCGTGTTGTTTTTTACTCATCAGCTAATCTAACCCCATGTACTTGTAGGTAAGCTTGTGGAGGCTTCGTAGTTTATTGGACTCAAAGAAGACCCACGGTGACAAACACACATCGACATTTTCAGGCGAGAGGAATCACGCGGTAATCACAGGGCTTAGGCCTTTCTCAGAATACAGCCTCATTGTCATGGCCTTTAACAGTAGAGGAAATGGGCCTGGAAGTCATTCGGTCAGCTTCAAAACCCCTGAAGGAGGTGAGTGAGGAGAAGTTGTGTGTGAACATAATAAACTTGCTTCTGAGAGTGGAAAATACTATGCCGTTTTTGCAATTCATTTTCTTTCAAGATGCAGGGCTGTGTAATGACCATTTGTTTGTGAAATGTTCCTTTAAATGATAAAAATATCTGTCGAATCTCTCTTTCTTTCTTTCCTTACCTTCAGTACCTGCTCAACCAGCTGCTTTCAGTGTTTCAAACATCCAGAAACACAAGGTCACCTTGACCTGGTCTCCTCCAATTGACACAAACGGAGTCGTAATTGGCTACATCCTCCAATATCAGCTAAGTATGTGAACATTGCATTTCTATTTTGTTCATAATCCTCGCTACATCTTTCTTTTAGGGTAATGCACAGGGTTTTGAGTAAACAGATTTACTGATATGCATTTCTGACGTGGCCCATGAAACAGCAGCATCACTGGTCATCATAGTGAGTCTACTGTAAAACCACAAACCACTGAATTTGTACTGACTCATTTCTTGTCACTTAAAGGGCCGAATGTACATTTTTATGGTAGAGAGCATAAAAAAGTTGACATGTTTCCCATGATGCAGATGCAGATTTGGACATATGAAAGCAGCTCTATTATGGTAAACGTCTCATTACATCGAGTGATGCCTACATCTCACCACTAGGAGATATTGTTGTGCCACTTACCTTCGGGTTGGCAGCTGCATCTTATATTCAACAGACACTTCAGTATTATGACTGCGTGAGACCTCAATAAGACACAGATGTATTTGCTAAATGATTTATGGAAAATAATTACTTTGACTTCTTTAAGTTGCTTCACTCAATTTGCTTATTTCTGCAGGTCCTGTTATACTGAATTGAATGCACACTAGTGAATTAAGCAGCTATTTACTGCATGCCGTTAGAGTATGCTTTGGTTTTAATTAAGATTTACACTGAATAAGACCACTGATTACATATTGTGGCGGGTTAACAGCACACATCGTATTAATAGTTAAGTGATGCACTACAGGGAAATTGGGAACATTGTGAAGCATATCTCTGAATACCAAGAGGTATTTTTTTTTCAGGATTCAGGATATAGATTTTAATATTCAAATTTTAATTGTAAGATTAAGCATAATTGTATATAACAAAACCAATCAGAAACCTCTCTAACAGAGGCAAGCATCATTGCAGAAGGTGAAAGCTGTCGAGCCTTGTTCGTACTATGCTACAACACTACAAAAATGATATGTAATTAGTTTTTAATCAGCGTTTTTGACTTTCGAAAAATCCTTGAAACAAGAAATTTACTTGAAAAGAGAATTTGCATAAGATGTTAAGACTTGTTTTCATAGATTGTACCTTGAATATTAGTGTATTTTGTGTTAATGCACTAGCAATTCTTTTTCACTTGTTTAACTATATATAAAAATAAAACAAATAAAAGTAAAGAATAATTGTAAAAGTCTTGTTTCAATATTATTTTAGAATTCAGAAAGCCTGTGAAGAAACTTTCTGGTCACTTTTTAGATTTGGGTCCAATTCTCACTATTAAATACCTATTAACTATGACTTAATAAACGCAATAGACTCATAATTACTGCTTATTAATAGTTAGTAAGGTAGTTCTTAAGCCTAGGTTTTGGATAGGAATTTGTAGGATTAGGGATGCAGAATCTGCATGATAGAATTGGATCCTAAACTAAAGTGTTACAGGTTTGTTTTTTGTTTTGTCCTTTTTTTCTTTCTTTTTTTTTTTTTTTTTTTTTTTTTGCAGTGTATGGATACTTAATGTCAACTTTTCAGTTAGACAACTTTCCAGATTGTTTCTACACCTATTGGAAATATTTTTTTTAAAAATTAGTTACCCTTTATTTATATATATATATATATATATATATTTTTTTTTTTTTTTTTTTTTTTTTCAAAAAAATAGGTCTGCCCCTTTCTAGCAAACTTATTTTGTCAGCTGTATTGTGTATTTTAAAATTAAGATTGTCTAGACCTGGGTTTCCCAAATCATGGCACGTAGGTGGTGCAGAGCTCATGGGAAAGACATTTTTGACCCGGTATGCCATCCTGACACCCTTTCTCGCACTGACCCTACTCTGTTCTACATGCATCGTATAACAGTATAACACCAGGCTGGGCACGCACACCTCTCAACTAGCAACCAGATCCCAGCAGGAATGATGACGAGGCTGATTATGATGCGTACAGTCTGGGAGGCCTCGTCAGCTAATTGTGTTTGATGCTGCGGCTGATCATTGAGGCCAAGTGTCAGGTTGCGTATTAAAAGAAGCAACATTTTCATCAGGAGAGCTGGCTAGAACCATTGTGTTCTCTTTGAAGTGGGCTCATTGAAGTCCCCTTGAAGAAAGTGGTGTGTAAAATGCTAGCGAGAGAGCACACAGCTGTACCCATCGAATGGAAAATAGCAACTGGGATTAAAGAGCCACTGCACAGATGGCCCGCAGCCAGATCCAACTACGCTGAAATCACACATTGTGAAAATTTGCACATTGTGAATTACAAATCTAGTGTTTTTTCATTATTTATTTTTATTTGACAGAGAATTATTGGGAAGAAATATTGCAGGGTAGACTCAAAGCTGATTAAGCTGCATAAGCACAATAGCTTCATATCACATGCACAGGAAATGATGTTTTAATCTGTAGTACTTAATTTGACACCCAAGTCCCGTCTGACTGACGGCTACTTTCAAACGCACATATTGGTATTTGTGTGCATGGTCTGTGATTAACTCTCATCCCTTGCTGTGATGCAAGATCAAATATAGTTCTTGCCAAGGTTATTAATGCATAAACGTGGTCCGCGTGACACTAACGTGAAACTAGACTTCATTCGCCTCAATGGAAATCATACTTTTACTGTTTGAATCGTTCCCTATCCTCTATAATGTGCCATTTACCATGTAGAAAATAGTAAATGTGTGAACAAGTGACCGATTTTAGCCGCTGTTTCAACGTCTATTTGTAATGTAGGGGGGGGCGGGACAGTTTAGATTCCAGAGAGCATTTGATTGGACAGAAAATCTGATGAGGACTGAAGTGCTGAGTGATCTCATATATATCTTCTAAGTGTGAATTTTGTCATTGTTTTGGAGCACACTGATAAAAGGAGTGTTCTGTAGTATATTATTAGCAGTTGAATTTAGACATAAGACAATATTCAAATATTAAAAAATATGTGCTTATATACAGTATTGTGGATTTTATTAAAAAAAAAAAAGAGAGAGAGAGAGATCCAATAGCCATGACATGCAGTGTGTGCATTAACACATCCAAACAACATATAGTAAGTGGCATTGTGATACTTTTGTATCATACCGCAAGTCATAGTATTGTGACAACCCTGTTGTCATCCACTACCGAAATTTCGGTATTGTGACAATCCTGGTGCACACTGTCAGTCTGTGTAAGTAGAAAAAATTGAATCTGACCTCTGGCTGACTAAACACGTCTGACATTTCAATGACATGGCCTTCCTGCTACCAGTCCAGCTGAGCAACCAACCATAACACATGATGAACACATGTCACTATGCTGCATATCTTTCTTTCTGATTTATAATCTGTGATATGTCTAAAATGTGGAATTATATGAAGAGTTTAGAAACGCACTGATGATGTGTTCTGTTTCCTTTTCCTGTTTAGTAAACGACACAGAGGAACTAGGTCCTCTGATGTCCCTCAACATCTCTGCTGACAGCAATAAGCTACACCTCCAGGACCTGGAAGCACTGAGCAAATATAAGTTTTACCTACGGTGTTGCACGCGGGTGGGCTGCGGACCAGCTGCCAGCGAGGAGCGCACCACTGTCCCTGAAGCAAGTGAGTACGGGGGAGCAGCTGCTCAGGGGTGGGGTCTTCTCCGGGGAGTCAGCCTATGGCATTCCAAAGGACAGGGAATCTGGCTCTCTGACATGGATGACCAAGTCGCTGTTGTTATGGGCATCGACCCGGCGAATGCAGGGACATTATTTCGACCTCCCATCTCACCAAGCTTTTCATATGCCCATCTAAGCATTTCTTTATAGCTAAACAATATCATAACAGTGTGCGACTGGGCTGCATTCATCAATGTCTTGGAAGACCAAGCGTTTATTGATTTGAGGGTTAAAGCTTCCTGCAAAATGGAAGAAGAAATAATATGTCGCCTTTGGGGATGGAAATGTTGGATTGTTATTATTACAGTTGTAGAAAAAAGTTGGAAATCAACATAAAAAATACATATATTTAAAGAAAAAACACACAACTTTGAATTTACAGCACATTTATCATGATTAATGGTTCACAGCGACATACTTATCATCGGCAGTTAGCAGATTGTTGATAAAGTGCTGTTTATTTCCGTTTCACTGAGGGTTCATATAGGAAGTTGTATTTGCGAAAGAAATATGATTGAGATGAAAATCCCAAGGCATAATACCAATATTCGACGGAGTAATAGAAAACAGTCAAGAAAACAAATGACTGCTCTGATGTGAGGAGAGATATCTTTATGTGTCAAGGAAAACAACCTCCTATAGTAGACTTAAACATGACCAGTATGCATCGAGAAAATACAGTTAGTGATAAATCGGTTTAATTTAAGCACAACTGGGCGTATGAGAATAATAATGTTTTATTTTAAAAGTATTTTCATGTATTTCTGGACATGTTTCCATGGCAATACCATGTTTTTGGCCATGAAACATGGTGAAACCATTGTATTCTTTAAAGTACCTTGGTTTCCATGTACGTGAATATAACAATTTTCTTTCCCTACCATGGTATTTCCATATGATACCATCATTGCAACATTGCCATACAAATAAGACTTTCAAAACCCTTTTGTGATACTTTCATATTTGTAGCGTGACATTTAAAAGTATGACACCATATTTTAAATACTTTCCCTTGTTTCTTGCTATTGCATTCTCGCTTTAATGCTTTGGTAACAGGCACTGCTGTCTTATAAACAAGCTGTCTTATGAACTAAAGTTGCTGTGATCTTAGTGCCTTTCTGTCGTCCTTGCAATATGTCTTTTTCACTGCTTTATTGCATTTGTTTTGCCAGCTTCAACAGATGTGGCCTCTTTCAACATCAGTATGAAGTCTTTTGTTTTCTTTAGCACTAGAAATAGCTAGCACACTAGACTAGAGGATAAATCTGTAGCTGTACTTTAGGACTCTATCTTGAAAATGCATGTGTTCATAATCATTTCATTTTCATGAGCTTTTTTCCTCCCTGTCCTTGTGTTCCATAGCTGTTAGGTCTTCTATAGATTGTTGAGAATTAGATATTAACCTGTCATCTGCTCTCTGCTGGTAGATTAAACTAATTTATTTATTCCATTTAATCCAGTTCAATCAAAATATTTCTCGCCTACTGCTATGGTTTATGCATTTTTAGTTTGCATTTAGCACCTTCATATTTAGTACATCATGTACTAAACTTTCGTAGTCGTATATCACATCAGTTCAAATCGTTTAAAACACTATCTTTTTTTTCCAGGAAAATCCGGCTCACTATTTCCTCCAAGAAAAACCACTGTTTCCCCTGTGGCTAATGCTACTCTTTCTTCTATAGGTACTAAACCACACAACAGCAAGTCTGAAAGAACAAATTATGAGGAACAAATTAGGCTTTTTATGCCAGTAGTCTCTACAAATATTCAGTTTTGTAATCATAAAACACATTTCAATCATAACAAGTCTCAGAAGATTTTTAGCATGGTAATGAATATGACCGTGTTAAAGTATTTGGTCTTGGCGGAATAGATCTGCTACACAGCTGCTGTAGATTATTGCTGCTGATGATTATTGCCCCTGCTGCAGAGCAAGTACAGGAACTTGCTACTTGCTATGCACAGATAAAATTAATCAATAAACCATAGCAGATCTATACAGGTGGAGCTGGGGAAGGTGGAGGGGTTTAGAGCAACTCTGAAGGGCGCTGCACACTGCTATAGTGGATGTAAACAGCAACAGGTGTGAGCAACAAGCTCATTGGCTGCAAAAGTGACATGGACCAATCAGCTTGTGCCAAGTAGTTAATGCTGTAATTGTCATCAGCTTGCGTTAAAGACCCATCGGCCTGAGCATCTAGATGTATTTGTTCAAAGGTTTGAGGTCGGAAAGATTTTGTAATGTTTTCGAAAAAAGCCTCATACAGTATGCTCGCCAAGGCTGAATTTATTTGATCAAAAATACAGTAAAATTAGTAATATTGTGAAAAAAAGTATATATAAAAAAAACTTTTTCTGTGAGCATGACAATTTTCAACTAAAAATGGAAAACTTTTTATGCGTTTTGGCCATTCATTTACAAAACAAATGTTTTGGGGGGGGGGGCTAGATGTAGCGGATTCATGTAAACGGCGATCATTTGGACAACGTTGTCATCTGTACACGATACTTTTCAAAAACACATACGAAAAAAATACAGTTTTTAGTACATTGCTGTCATGTAAACATACCCTGATTTCATATGTTTTAAAATGTAATTTACAAAGCTGAATTTTCAACAGTCAATAGTGCATTCTGCAGTGTCACATGATTCTTCAGAAATCATCCTAACATGCTGATTTGCGAGAAACATTTCTTCTTATTTTCAATGTTGAAAAATGTTTTTTAGTGTTCTTTGATGAAAAGAAAGTTCAAGAACTGCATTTATTTGAAATAGATTTTTTTAATTGCAAAAGTCTTTACTGTCTCTTTTGATCAATTTAATACATGCATGCTGAATAATTGTATTTCGTTCAAAAGAAAAAAAAATATTACTAACCCCCAACAATAGTGTACTGTATATATATAGTCAAAGTGTCGAGGTCTGCTTTATTGGGGCTTATCGGGGGACTGAGGAACAGTGCTGATGTTGCACAGAAGTGGCTGCTAAGTGGATAAGAGGAAGCCGTTTAAATTCAGCGCCTCCTTTTTCCCAAAAGTGGTTTTCAGTACCAGTCTTGCAGGACACGTGTGGCGCGAGCTTTCCTCCCTCCCGCTGCGGCAGCAGATGTGGACTGACAAACCTCCAGCTAGCTCGCTCAATATTTATGGCGCCATTTCTGTGTCAAGCAAAGGTGTCACACGGCACCGATGATTAACGCAATTTCTGCAATAACAGGGTGGATGGAAACGCACCACGATTAGAGGATGTCATTCGAGCATGCGGCGATGGGCAGGATAGGCATGGTCCTTCGGTGCAGATGAATTCCTGAAAAGAGCCTGAGAATAAATGTGTTCCATTTGCATGTTTTGCCCAAAGGGAGAGGTGTTGGGTGATTGAGATGTGTGGTAATGAGTTTTGACAGCAGACAACAGTCTGCCTAATTGCTACACCTGAAGGTGATGAAAACACAAGTTATCTGTGATTGATATAGCTCCGGTGGCAAGCCGTGTAGGTAGCAATTGTCCAAGTCGAATACTTTTGGCTTCCTGAATAGAAACGGTTCAAGTCTTTCTGCAGCTCTCAGAACTCAGTGACTGCGTAATTATTACTTAGTGACACTGTCTAGAATTATCTCTTATTATTTCATCTTATTTCGCCCAGTGTAACGAGCACATCATTATTCCAGCTCGTTAATTAGTCATTTAATTACAGAAGACTCGCAGCTATGTTTCTGATGGAAATTAAACTGCATTCCATTCCACCATCTGAAGATTCACCATTTGTTTGTGACATCCCATCACGTTAATTTCCTCATGCCGTGTCCCATCCAGCCATGAATCTCGGGTTTCCTGCGACAAGTAATTAGTCTGACCACAATGAAAGTAAAAATGCTGTGAGACGTAACAAAATCCCAACCAATAAAAACACCTTTAATGTTTAATGCTACATTCACATGACAAAATTACAGTAATTAAGAGAGAAGTAAAAAAAAATATTCTCTTGTTTGTCAAATTGGTAATTTTGTATAAACACTGATGCCATTCACTACTAAAATGAATGTATTTAAAATGTTTTGGGGAGAAAAAAAACTTGACATAAAAAAATGATCTTTTATTATTTGTATCTGTATACAATCACATCTAGTTAGAACAATCTCACTGTGATACTGTTTCCATTTGCAGTTCTTTGCGACTTGACAGTGCATCACAAATTGAAAATAATGGCAATGCTAATGAGCAGCATCTCGTTAAAGAAATATCAGGCGACATTCATATATTACAGTGATTATAAAGAAAATAAAGAAGGCACTCTTTCTCCTCCAAGTCTAAATGTGTCTAACAAGTAACCCTTCCTTGTCTCATTTACAGTACTAACCCTCTGTGTCATTTCTCTCTTCTCTCAGCTGTTTTGAATATTAGCACCTCAGTTAGTCACAACTTTGCAAATATCAGCTGGATTCCAGGCACAGAGCAGACGGAGTCAGAGTTATATGTTGCCTTTATGAACAACCGTAAGCATTTATTACTGTTCTTCATCCTGGTTCTTGTAAATTGTACTTCAAACTTTTGTCTAAAATCTTCATAACAGTATTTGTTTAGTCAAAGTAAATTCAATCAAAAATAAAATCGTTCAATAGTGATTTGTGTGGCCTAGAGTATTGCCGTAGATTTATAAGTATATGTATAGATTTATATCTTTATATTCATATTTGCAACTATATATATATATATATATATATGAACTATAATTATTAGGGCTGTCAATTTTTTCTAATTGAATAAATGAAATGATATGCCAGTTAATGGTTTTGATTAAATTAACGTATGAAAATTCTGTCATTTATTACTTTCCCTCGTGTCATTCCACATCTGTAAGACTTTCGTCCATCTTCAGAACACAACTTAATTTTTTATTTTATTTTTTATGAAGTCTGAGAGGTTTCTGTTCCTCCATAGAGATTTAACGCAACTACAACTCCAAGGTCCAGAAAGGTAGGAAAAACATCATTAAAGTACTCCATGTGACTCCTACCTTTCTGGATCTTTTAGTGGGAGTTGCGTTGGATCTCTGTGGAGGGACAGAAAGCTCTCAGACTTCATTAAAAAGTTCTTAATTTGTGTTCCGAAGATGAACGAAGGTCTTACGGATGTGGAATGACACGAGGGTGAGTAATAAATGACAAAATTTTCATTTTAGAGTGAACTAACCCTTTAACATTGTAATTTGGAAGCCCTAATAATTGTTTTGCCTGCATATAGGCAGTAGAGATTTGTAGCATACTAACACCACTTCACCCACTATGCACA
The DNA here is from genome assembly GCA_037194245.1 of Opsariichthys bidens. Lineage (NCBI taxonomy): Eukaryota > Metazoa > Chordata > Actinopteri > Cypriniformes > Xenocyprididae > Opsariichthys > Opsariichthys bidens. The sequence continues at coordinate 7,827,600 of CM074298.1, read as the reverse complement.
TCTTGTAGGTGAAGGTAACTGGAAGATATCCGATGCGCTAAACTCTTCTAAGACTTTCCACATCATTGAAGGGCTCGAACCTGGGACTGAATACACAGTGCGTCTTATGACTAAAAGCTGGGTTGATAATTCTAGTATTTTTGAAGACGTTATCAAGACCAGGGTCAAAGGTGAGGAGAAAACAGTCTCCGAGATGACAGAAATGCAAACCTAAATCGTCTTTGTCTCTTCCTCTCTCATCTCATCAAGAGTGCAAGAAACATCCTGTGATAAAATTATCATGCGTGGTGTACGCCATGTCCATCCCAGAGCATGTGTTCTGTGGACTTGATAAAAGCAATTATGCTTTATCAGCCTCTTCCATTGATTAATTAGACATGCAGTCTGGCAGTTTAATATTAATATCAGCACATTTCCATTTTAGAGTTTGCCTGGTGTCTCTCATTTAGTGTCAGATGTTCTTGGTAGATGTCAACCTTCAATGAAGTGTCCTCAGTATGTGTCAAATATGGGTTGGTAAGTGAATGTTTTGTCTCCGACAGGTCTGGCTAGTATTCATGGAGGCATCTCCAACCAGGGATGGTTCATCGGACTCATGTGCGCCATAGCTCTGCTCACTCTCACAGTGCTCATAGTCTGCTTTGTGAACCGAAATAAAGGCGGAAAATACTCAGGTATTCTTGAAACACAATGAAACTAATCAGTTGCTGTAGAAAATTGCAGAGTTCTTTTGTGAATGTGAAATGAATCCCTTAAATAGCAGTCAGATAACTCAAGAAAACCCTAACAAATGTCTAAACTGCATGGAGATTTTCTTTTAAGAATGAAAAAGTCAAAAGGTTTAACAAGAAGTAAAAAAAAAAAAAAAAAAAAAAAACATACTGAAAGTAAGAAGGAAAAACATTGTATATGAAATTCACACCTCGATCATCACAGGAGAATGTGAAACGTGTTAATGCATTTATATTTAGAACATTTTGCACATCGTTGTTGGGGGCTGCAAATTGGGTTCGATTAAAGGTCCTAGCCAATAGCATTGTTGTATTGGTGTCTTGAATCACTGTAACCTCTACAACTGTGAAAGTTTTCTAATTATTTTTACAAAAACAGCATGAGTCAAATCTGTTCATTTACATGTGTTAATATGAATGTGCGGATGTGCTTGCTGATGTATTATACTTACTTTAACGGAGCAGCTGTTATGAAATGTAGCTACAGGCTAACCTTAAATTACAGTAGTGTATTATTATGCTATACTTTCTGATTTAAAAAAAATATATATTTATTAATTGCACATTAATTATATAGTTATGGAAGCTTGTTTCTGCCATTTAAATTAAAACATAAAAAATTGATATATAGTCGCAATTCTGACTTTTGTTCTTGTAATTGTAAGAATTTTTCTCAAAATTGCGAGATATAAACTCACAATTGTGAATTATAAAGTCAGAATTGAGATATAGACTTTTTCTCACAATTGCGAATTTCACAGTTTTGACTTACTCGCGTATGGAAGCTTGTTTCCGCCAATAAAAAAAGTTATAAAGTCAGAATTGTGAGATAAAAAGTCACAATTTTCTTTTCTTTCTTTTTTTTTTTTTTATTCTGCAGTGGAAACAAGCATCCATATAAAGTGTCCTTGAGGTTTTCAGAAAGGTTTAATTTACCTTTTACTCGTTTACATTACTGTTTTTTTTTTCAGTAATTTTTTTCTTTTTAAGAAATTATTACTTTTATTAAGAAAGAATTAAATTGATCAAAAGAGACAGTAAAGGCTGCCTGTATATGTATATATGTATTAGTCTCACTAAAAAAGAATGCTCTCTTGTGTTTATTCAGTAAAAGAGAAAGAAGACCTGCATCCCGACTTGGAGTCCCAGGGTATAAATGATGATACCTTCTGTGAATACAGGTATTTCATACCGCCACCAAGATTTACTACTCACAGCTCACATAGTGGCAGAATGACGGTCACCTCTGACACTGTTTCCTTGTAATTTGTGCATTTTTTCTTTGGTTTGAAAGCCAGCACCAAACCAGCCCGAGCTCTGGACGTGCAGCAAGCTAAAGTAACCACCACACGTATGTGCTAAACATTAACAACAAAATCAATGTTGTTCACACATCAATGCCATTGATGTGTTCCTGTTTCACGTGGTGCTTTGTGAGTAGCTAGTACACATGTAGCACGTTAGAAACAATGGCTTCGCTGTAAAAATGAAAATGAGGTTGTATTGAGATGGAGCGAACAAAGGATTGCCCAGTAGGATGATCGTAAACAATCCGGTTTAGTTGAAAGAAACGTATCTTCAGGCCAGCAACAAATGCGTTTCTTGTTTCATTAATCATTTGGTGATGCAATTTAAAACAATCTCTTTGAGAACAGTGTTTGTACTGACAATTATAAATCTGAAATATTTTGAGCAGATCATCTGAGACATGTTTATGATAAATGAGGTTGATCTGCCAGACTCAGTGTCTTACATTCCACTATTTGAAACACAAGGCTTGTTTCATGCAGACGCCAAACAGTGTGAATGCATGAGCATCACAGTTTGAGTGAAGTTAATGCATGTTCTCACATAAGTTTTCACATTTCTATCATATTAGTCCTTCCATTGGGTTTGAGGCTGGTGGTTTCATAGGCGCGTTTGAAACGGGAGTAAGTTGTTATGCTGGAGTTTGCTGTTTTTAAAAGAGTTGTTCACACAATACTGACAATTCTGTTATTATTTACTCACCCCATATTGTTCTGAACATGCACTGACAAAAAAAAAAAAATTGAAAAATTTTCAATTACAAAGAAATATGTTGGTGTAACACGTTGAATTAAATGTGAAATATTGAAGTGGAAAAATATTTTTGTTTCTGGCTTAATTTTTTTTTCAGGGTTCTTTGAAAGTTCAAAAGAACAGCGTTTATGTGAAATAGAAATCTTTAGTCTTTTAGTGTCACTTTCTTCTCAGATGAGTCAATCCTTGCTTAACAAAACTATTAATTACCATTCTTTTAAAAAATATCTAACTTTCCCCTAACTTTCAAACAGCAGTGTACATAAGTGGAATAGAACGCACAAACAGATATGAAGTATTTCATATGGACTACTGTGATGGACTACTTTTTTGTTCCATTTTGGAGACTGTTCCATAAAGATTATTTAAAAATTCATTTTTGCATGAACCAAATGGGTTTGAAACAACATGTAAGTACATAATGACAGAATATGATTTGTGTGAACGTGACTGATTGTTCAGAAATATGAATTATGTAGCCCCTCAAAATCTAGTAGAAGAAGGTATTGGAATAGCATTAGACCAACCAAATTTAACAAGCATAAAAATGGCCGAACTCAGTTCTATTTCCCTGTCTTATATAGCGATAATGATGAGAAACCACTGAAAAGCTGCCAGCATTCGTCAAATGGCGACTTAAAAGGAGGAGACTGCGGAGACAGCATGGTGGACTACGGCGACGAGGACACTCACTTCAACGAGGACGGCTCTTTTATCGGAGAATACTCCGGACGCAAGGAGAGGGTCTCCATGGAAATCAAGGGAAACAATCAGAGCACAGCGTAATGGACCACGGACAATTTATTTGTTGGACAAGCTCTCACAAAAGGTCAGTCAAAAGGAAGAGGAAGGAAAAAACCACGGCATTTCGGCACCCGAAGGACATTTTTGCAATTAATGTGTTATTGTCAAACTCTCAGTCATACTCACATCATTTTACAAGGCTTAGATTGTTTTGCGTGCTGTAACTGATCGATCATGCCAGTTGTGTATACTTTTGTGGGATGTTTTTGTATTAAATCTTTGCAAATCATTGGTGACTTTGGAGCTGCCAGAAAGTTTGCCTTTTTTGTAAATGCAAACTCTGTAAGAAGATAAACACCGTTTTTGCTTTCTTTGTGTCATCATGTAGCCAAGCAAGTTTTATGTCAGGGTATGAACTTATTATTTTTATTTTTATTTCGAGGCAAATATTATTGACATTTTATATTTCAGAAACTGTATACTGTGCGTTCATTAAATGTGGGTTATTATGTGTACGAAGGAGTTGTTGCTTAAATAATCGTAATTTGTGTTGAAATCCAAAAAGCATAAGGCAACATAAGGGTTGACTCACAATTAGTCTCACATGCTTCGTTGAACCTTTTCGCATTGAACTGATTATAATTAACGGTTCGGGCTATACTAACAAGCTGCATAGCCACATTCGGTGCCACGTAAACCCTACAGTGAGTCTGCTGCTGTTAACCTGCTAGCCATTTTTCAGTACATTATCAAATAGGCACATACTCAATGTTCATACGTTAAAAAAACAAACAAACAAACAAACAAAACAAAAACGCCTCTTTTGCCTTAGAATGACCTTGATGTTCTGGAAAGTACTTAAGAAATTACATTCTCATGGATTCCGTGACACAGGGTTGGAATTCCAAAATTCTGCATTGGCATTAAATCCTATGAAATAGTTTTATTCATAAATGGACAATTCAGAAACACCATAATATCTCCAGAAAACGCAATTGTGTCCATGTTTATGTATGTTTTCGGATTGGCTCCACGATGAGTCAAACCCAGATTCTGTACAATGTTTCTGTAAATTCTGTTTGCATGTTTAAGGATGTTGAATGAGGTTTGTGTGCAGATTGGACATTAAATTGTATCATTTTTTCTTCATCCTGGGTTTGCTGAATGCAGCATCATAGCTTTTTGCTTATTGAACCTTCAATGCTGATTAATGCCTAAATGCATGTATCCTATTGTGGTGTTTTTATGAACGTGCAGGAAACATATTATGCAGCTTTCATTTTCGAGGCCCACCACTGACTGAGGATGACAAGGACTTTAAAAAACACTGGAGTTAACGCTGCAAAAAGTATTGGATACTGCAGGCAGAGTCTGTAAAAAGATATATCGTGAGTAAAGATCTATAAAACAGTACATCTGTCTGAGCGCTACGCACCATAGATTCCGCTATATTCCTGGAATATGGTTATATCAAGCATATCAGACATTGTGCTCAATAAGCTTTCATCCCAGAGGAAATCTATGTATTTGGCTGTAAGAACACGGATGCGCTCTGTCAGGGAAATAACCTCAGTGAAAGTGGTGGAGTCGTTGGAAATGAGACAATGAGAATAAGAATGGAGGGGTCAGCCACTCTAAGAGAAAGAACGTTATGATGTGTTCAGCATATACAGATACGGCATCTCGCAGCAACACGGAAAATATCAATAATGCAACATTTTTACTGAGTGGGCAGCCTGAGGATACAATAGATGAATTCCACTAAATAAAAAGCTAGTATTGCATTAGAAAGCTCAAAGATTTGCCTCTGTGGAAGAATAAAGCCACACTGTCTGCAACTGTGACAGTCGGGGTGAACAGATAGATAGATAGATAGATAGATAGATAGATAGATAGATAGATAGATAGATAGATAGATAGATAGATAGATAGATAGATAGATAGATAGATAGATAGATAGATACATAGATACATAGATAGATAGATACATAGATACATAGATACATAGATAGATAGATAGATGTGCAGATAGATGTGCAGATAGATAGATGTGCAGATAGATAGATAGATAGATAGATAGAAAGATAGATAGATAGATAGATAGATAGATAGATAGATAGATAGATAGATAGATAGATAGATAGATAGATAGATAGATAGATAGATAGATAGATAGATAGATAGATAGATAGATAGATCTCAGCATATTGCAAGTTGGCAGCAAATGAATTGATCTCCAAGTCTAAGGGGCTGTCAGCTATTCACTTTAGATGAAAGCTTCATTCATCACCATTATGCTGCACTGTTTTGTGAAACAGCTTCAGCAAAGTAAAGAAAAGAGGAGTTCTTAGCTTTTTTATAATATTAATAATTTAGCAATTTCATAACAGTGTACATTTAAAAAGGTTTTAAAGGTACACTATTGTAAAATTGTTTTTATTTTATTTTATTTTATTTTATTTTAGCAAAAGCATGATCTCATGGCGGCTGCTTGAGCTGACCTGCTCCATATAGAAGAAAACAGCTTTTTTTAGGCTACCATCATGACTGCAGATTAGTGCACCTTTAACTTAAAGGGATAGCTCACCCAAAAATGAAAATTCGGTCATTAATTACTCACCCTCATGTCGCTACAAACCCGAAAGACACTTACAGGTAACACTTTATTTTAAGGTGACTACATGTACTTACTATAGTAATAACTGTAACTCTATAGCAAGCACATGTCGTTAATTAATATTACTTAGTACTTATTTGAGTAAGTACAATGTAACTATGTCACCTTAAAATAAAGTTTTACTGACTTTCGTTCATCTTTGGAACACAAATGAAGAAGCTTTCTGCCCCCGTTGACCGCTACGCAACTGATACTTTGACGTTTAAAAAAGTTTATAAAGAGATCATAAAATTAATCCATATGAATTGAGCGCTTTGGTCCAATCTTTCTGAATAGACACGATCACTTTATGATGACCAGATTGAATTTTGGCTTTTATTCACTGTTTTGGTCAAGTGTGACCAGTAAGCCGTAAGCCCCTGCTGGTAGATGAAGTAATTACAACGTCTGGTTCTAATTTCTATTTTATAAATCTCCCAGTTCATTTTGGAGGGCTTTTAAATGACCTTGCATTTTTTGATGTTTGAGAATGCATATTCTCGCAGCACCATCAAAACATTAGCATTGCGTAATTTTTGTTCCTTGCTGCAGAAATACCTGGACATTTACCCCCTATTTTATCACATCTTGGCAAGTTTGGCAAGTGTTGTCATATCTTTACAGAGGACTTCGGTCAAACACTGAGTCAACTGTTTGTAAAAGCTCTTAAGTTTACTATCAGCATTTTATTTTCTTTATCCAACCCTTAGCTTGGGACGTATGCTTTGGCTTTACAGTACACAGCAGGAGATCTGCATCCTGACAATCTCTTTATACAGTATCTCTATGATTCACAACTTCACATTTCACACTCTTCAAATTCTACATTTCTATGAGAACTGAATTTCATTACTGCTATCTTTTAAACGAGATAAACAGAATTATAATCACTCTTTCCCCTGTTAGCATTTATTTAGCTTTTAGAAATACATACTGCCATGCCTACATTTTCTATAATGAGGTTTGCATTATACATAGATAGATATTAAATGAAGCATCCAATCAACAGCTATCTTGTTAAGAGTCTAGATAGCGCCCTGACCTAGAGATGCTGAAATATTTGTGTATTTAATTAATTTCTATGTCTTGCATGTAGCTTGAGTGAAGACAGACCTTGAGTGAAGATGGGGCCAGCGCGCAGTGCTCACACAGACGGTGTATTGATTGTCATTTCTTGCTGAAGCTTAGCAATGCATATTTTCTTTTGCTTCAAATTGTGATACCTAAAATAAAAGCAAAAGCTTCAAATTAATGATGAATGTGACTAAAAGTTCAGTGTTGTTGCAAGATATAAAATATATAGATATAAAATGCGAGATATAAACTCGAAATTCCAAGTTATAAAGTCCAGTTCTGAGAACTCTCTCAGAATTGACTTTATAACTTGTAATTGTGAGTTTAAATCACGCAATTCTGAGAAAAAAATCTCACCAGCCTGTTTGAAAACCTGCGCTGACCAGCTGGCCCCCATCTTCACACAGATCTTCAACAGATCACTGGAGCTATGCGAAGTCCCCTCATGCTTCAAACGCTCCACCATCATCCCCGTCCCAAAGAAATCCAAAATCACTGGACTCAATGACTACAGACCTGTGGCTCTGACGTCTGTGGCCATGAAGTCATTTGAAAGACTGGTTCTGGCTTATCTGAAGGACATCACTGGACCCTTAATGGACCCCCTGCAGTTTGCTTACCGAGCAAACAGGTCTGTGGATGATGCAGTCAACATGGGACTGCATTATGTTCTCCAGCATCTGGACAGACCAGGGACTTATGTGAGGATCCTGTTTGTGGACTTCAGCTCTGCTTTTAACACCATCATCCCATCACTTCTCCACCCCAAATCAACTCAGCTCTCCGTGCCCACCTCTGTCTGTCAGTGGATCACCAGCTTCCTGACAGACAGACAGCAGCTAGTGAGACTGGGAAAATTCTCATCCTGCACCCGCTCCATCAGCACCGGCGCCCCTCAGGGCTGTGTTCTCTCCCCACTCTCCCTCTACACCAACGACTGCACCTCTAAAGACCCCTCTGTCAAGCTCCTGAAGTTTGCAGACGACACACCACACTGATCGGCCTCATCCAGGATGGTGACGAGTCTGCTTACAGACTGGAGGTTGAACAGCTGACTGTCTGGTGCAGTCTCAACAACCTGGAGCTCAACACGCTCAAGACGGTAGAGATGATTGTGGACTTCAGGAGAAACCCCCCTGCTCTCCCCCCACTCACCATCATGAACAGCACTGTGGCTGCAGTGGAGTCATTCAGGTTTCTGGGCACCACAATCTCCCAGGACCTGAAGTGGGACAACCACATTGAGTCCATTGTGAAAAAGGCCCAGCAGAGGTTGTACTTCCTTCGCCAGCTGAGGAAGTTCAACCTTCCACAGGAGCTGCTGAAACAGTTTTACTCCGCCATCATTGAATCCATTCTCTGTACTTCCATTACCGTCTGGTTTAGCTCAGCTACCAAATCTGACCTTAGAAGACTACAGAGGGTAGTCCGGTCTGCTGAGCGAATCATTGGTACAACCCTCCCCACTCTCCAAGAACTGTACATATCCAGAGTGAGAAAAAGGGCAAAGAAGATCACTCTGGACCCCTCACACCCAGCACACTCCATCTTTGAACTGTTGCCATCTGGTCGAAGCTACAGAGCCCTGAGCACCAGAACCAGAACGACCAGACACAAGAACAGTTTCTTCCCTCAAGCAATTCACCTCATGAACAATTGATAAACACGGGACACACAAAACTATTACACACCATTTCTTAAAACACTTATTTACACTTATTTACATTTCAAATTTGCACTCATCAAAACTGTATATAAAATTGTCTATATTTGTATATTTGTATTTTTATTCCTTTATTCTTTTTTATTATATGTGTCTTGTCTTGTCACTGTCACTTTGTTGCACTGTGGAGCTTCTGTCACTAAAAAAATTCCCAGTATGTGTAAACATACCTGGCAATAAAGCTCTTTCTGATTCTCATTCTGATTCTAATTTTGAGATAGATAAGTCGGTTACCTTTTTTATTTTTTATTCATTGGCAGAGACTAGCTTCCATAGCACCATGATTGACATCAGTAATGAAATCTTTTGAATTAGCTGTGAGGTGGAGTTTGCGCTGAACTGGTTTTGGGGAAAAAATTCATGTGTCCACTATGAATCGGATTTAATCTTGTATGCACACGATTTACTTTGCACACATTTGTTATTGACCAACAAAAACCTTTGGTTTAAACACATGCTTGACAATGGACTGAAATTTTACTTAATTTCGCACTTTAATGTGACATGACAGTAGTTTCAGTTACTCAGATGAGCAGATTTCAAGCGTAGCATTAGTTCTGAAAGGTCCCGTCAGTCAAGCTCGCATCAGCTGACTCTCAGCTGATCCAAGTCCACCTATAATCATACCTATAGGATTACGACGCCGGTCACAGCATCCCTGTATATAAGGTCAGTATGATCAGCAGCTTTATCGCATCGCTCAGGAGCTGATTGCCCTCCTCCATCCCCAGCTCCTCCTCTCATCCAGTCAGGACTTGGCCTTCTGATATTCCTCTTCGAATCAGACTCATTTTTCTTGAATTATGTTATATATTTATGCAATGCATTCTTGTTGGTTCTGTTCTGTTTACCCTAGAGGGGTTCTCGCTGCTCTCCCCGCTCTTATCCATACTAAGCTGCATGGATGGGCAGGGAGTTTTTGCTCAGAACAGAACCATACCACCAATTCAAACTGTATGCTAATTGTCAGTCATCTTTGACAGTAGTTGGCCTGACAGAAGATACAATGAATATCAGCCAACTTTAAGATACATCAGAACTCTCAGTGTTTTCATTGACCAGTTAAGGTGCATTCACATTAGCGACATTTCAGTGAAATTGTGTGGGCATATATCTATTGTCAAAAGCGTAGTGAAACAAGAAATACCGCTCACACTTGTATCACACATTACAACTTTTAAAAAACGTACACATCCTGTGTATAACTCGTAATTACAACTTGTAAATTTGTCATTTTTGGAGAGCGCCAGGTTGTACCATGTGACCACTTCACACTGTGTCATAATTACTGTAATTTGTAGAAGACAACATGTGATGTTCTACTCTGAGCTGTTCGTGTCCTCGGACTGGGAATTATAATTGTATACATGTTTCTTTGGCAAAACATTACGACATGGAGTGAACACACTCACAAGCTAAATCTCCGCGGTGAACTTTTTTACTACCACTCTAAATGCCCATTTGTGCAGATTCCTATTTAAATGACTGGATATCATAACGGTAAGTGTGACCACACCTTTGAATATAAGAATCGAATATTCCAATGTCACTGATAATCTTGACTGCCAATTTGATTCATATAGGTTCTGGAGGTGGGTGGCAGACTGCAACCAATGATTTTTTTCAGAACACGTGGCATGGCTGACAAATACCAGATGCTCATGATGAGGTGAGAATTGATTCAACGACAGTAGTGCAGAAATGAAGATCCATCTGGGGCAGGCTATCTCAAGGAATACAACCTCTTTAGTAATGGAGTTTGAGGTTCTTAATAATAATGGCTCTGAGAAACCGTAAAGTCTATGTGGTTCCAGTTTTGGTGGTTGAGACCATCAGAGTGAGAGGCTGTAGAGACCCTCTGAAGTCTATGGTCATCTACTGTCTTCTAGGGGTGGAGCTAGGGGTGGGCGTGGCCTAAGCTTGACCACCCCTTTGGCCACCCTGCTCACAACTGCTGTTTCTGACTCCTTTTTCTTTACATGAACGGCGTTTATTTAAACGCAGAACCGTCTCTTCAAGAGCTCAAAAAATGAGACTTTTCAGACGAGCACTCCAATTTCGCCTCAGCGCCAGGCGCAAGTCGAACGAGCGCAGAAAGGAAACAGGTGCCGAATGAGCTTCAGCAGAACAGTGAACGGTGAACATTATATATAGCCTGCGTCAATTTTCTCAGCTGGTGGGTTGCAAGACCATTTTGCGTGTGTTGCACAGTCAAAGACATTTTACTTTTTTTTTCATCATTTCGCAGACACTTTTATCCAAAAGCGACTTACAAGTGAGGCAATTAGGAGTTAGGTGTCTTGCTCAAGGGCACTTTAGTCATGGTATCGAAGGTGGAGAGAGTGCTGTTTATTCACAATCCCCACTTTCAATTCCTGCCGGCGTGGGAATCGAACCAGCAACCTTCAGATTACAAGTCCGACTCCCTCACCACTAGGCCACGAAAACCCACAAAGACAATTTTGTAATGCATTAATAAATGTGAGCACTGCGCATTTGTACTCGAAAATGCTGATTTTACGTTAATTTATAAAGTACAAACAAAAATGTATCACATTTAATTGCATAAAATAATTAATTTTAAATTGACTTCTGCCCTTATTCCCATTCTTGCAAATGGGAATTCAAAAGAGACATTTTAAGTTTAATTTAGGTATGATAGAACTGTTCCGATTATTTATTTTGACAAAACATTTAGAGTTACTTTAGTAGTTTTAGAAAAGTTCATTGATTATACATAAAATTCAATCATAATCTTTGAATTACAGCATGTAGTTATCTGCAACAATGGAGAACAAGCTATTAGGGGTTTTGAGAACCAGAACAAGCTGACTGAACAAGTTGGAATTTAGCTATAGTGTGAGTCCCTTTATTAATATGCCTGCAGGTGAGGAATAATTGTTTTTAAAAGAAAATGGTCAAATTCACTCAGCATTCCATGATCTAATTCATGATCTCAATTACAATCAAGTACAAATTTACTGTATTCAGTTGTGTTGTAGGCAAAGTCCAGTACATTATAGACTCATTTTTATGTTGAAATGATAAATATTTCTGTGCCACCCCTATGAAAAGTCCTGGCTCTGCCTCAGCTGTCTTCACAGCATTTATTTGCACCAGGGCACCTGATGTTTTGCCTCCTTTCTTTCATTATAAGACCAATTAGTGTGATTATGATTATTTGTGATTGTTTCGACATAAAATACAGAGAGTGCAATTTAACCATGCTAGCTGAATATGCTTATTAATAATTCATGTGTTGATAGACAGTGTAGATTAGTAGTGCTCTCATTTTGGTTGTGTACGTATACTTTTATTAATCTGACCAGTGCCTATACATCATAATGATGAACCTGTTTCTGCTATGGTGCATGGCATACAAATAAACACCCACGTTTATTTGACAAATGACTTGACAACAAGTCTAGCAAATTATTTCATTACATTACTTTAAAAAATAATAGGGAGAATATATAGCTTTATATATCCACATTTTTACAATATTTCTCCTGGTTGATTCACAAGGGAAATCGAATGAAATGTAGTCAGGCTCTGATGCCATATGCATACCTCGCTGCCTCGACGGAGAGAAAAGGGCAAGCCCAGTAAAATACCATTACTCAGATAAATAGAGCTAATTGAGCAAAACAGGTCTTGGCTTTATTGAACAATAAATCAGACCCCCCCCCCACCCCACCCCACCCCACCCTCCCACATACTCCAAGAAGCGAATGAAGAATTTAGAGACCACTACTGATTGCGCCAACACTACTTAAATCCTGCAATTAATGTGTGTGCCCGGGTCAAAGTATTAGGGGTTTATGAATGAGCTATTGTGAGACAAACAGAATATATGAGTCATAGTCATGAAGAGAAACACCCAAGTGAGTGTATCTTCAGTGCAAAGTGCTATTTTTATCTGGGTGCTGTAATGTATTGTTGTGCTTTGAAGAAACAAGCTATCAAAAATTCAAAGCAATTTCGAGGCTTTTCAAACTCTGTATGAAGTCCTTAGCACCAGCAATTCAATTTCTCTGCTCCAAACCTTAGTGAGCTGCTTATGGAGGCAGCATTGTAAGGCATCAAAAATGTAAGAAAATACTTATGCTGATTCTAAAGCAGCATCACATGTCATTCAGAGAAGGGAGAAATAATCCCAGAATGCATAGCGGTGAGCTCAAAAATAAATATTGGGAACAAAGAAATGTTGTTTATGAATTTTACCTATTATATATACCTTTTAAAATAATTTGACATGCTAATTTATGTATGCAAAGACTTGCTAATGTGAGGGTCTATGGTATCAAGACATGTTTTACTTTGTAAAAGGTTTCAACACTACACACTCAAAAGTATGTATAGTTTTATATCAGTTTTACATTTGCAACCTAATATATATATATATATATATATATATATATATATATATATATATATATATATATATATATAAAATGTATACACATATTACAGAAGATGTTTCACCAGTGACCCGATTTTTTGGGGGCTCTTAACAGCGTGAAATAGACTTGTGTTTTCCCTGTCTGCTGCAAGCAGTTGTTATATAGAGTAGTCACATGGAATTAACGGCTCAGGTGATTTGCTTTAGAGATTGTCTCCAGAATTGAACAGCCCTGAAGCAAAGATGGGAGATATCAGGTCACATGCTTTAAGGACTAAACACGCCAACTGAACAACTACCATTGATCTAAATAGCTCTCTCCAGGACCTTGTTCAGAGTAGAATATTAAAGGGTTAGTTTACCAAAAATTGAAAACGAAGTCAGTTATTACTCACCCTCATGTCATTCTACACCCGTAAGACCTTCATTCATCTTCGGAGCGCATGTTTTTGATAAAATCCGATGGTTCAGGGAGCCATCAAAACAAAACTGTTTTAAGTAACTGAAGATAAACAAATGTCGTAAGGGTGTAGAGCGACATGAGGGTGAGTAATAAATTACATAATTTTCATTTTTGGGTGAACTATCCCTTTAACATTGGCAAGCTGTAATAGTCTTTTCTTTCCTATTGTGACATTATCCGAGTGAAACCGCCTCTCGAACAAGAATAAATGTAGGCTAGGTCGGGACTTGATTTTGTCGATCAGGAATTGATTTGTTAATCTTTGCTAAAATGTGTTCAATCAGACATCAGAAATACAGCAATGTCCATCTGATCAGGTGAGTTGGAAATATTTATGCGTATTTATGAGTGAGGACATTTTTGTGTTTTATGTTTCTGCTCTTACCGAACTTTAATGTCATTGGCTTCGAGGCAACTTTAGATTAGGCGGATTGTTTTCATGTCTTTCAGGTTGTCACGTAGTGCTTATATCAAACAGAGCGATTTATTTTACAGTGTTCTTGTTACATATGTTTCATGCATTGACTGTAGCAATAACTAGAAATTATGCATAATTACATGCAACTGACACTAAACCAAACCCTAATCCTAACTCTAACCCTACAGTAAGTACATGTAGTTCATTTTTATTACTCAGTACTTAAATGTATAAATACACTGTAATACTGACACCTTAAAATAAAGTGTAACCGACCTTTGTTCAGTTTCAGAACACAAATTAAGATATTTTTATGAAATACGAGAGGTTTTTTGGTCCTCCATTGAAAGCAACGAAATTAGTACATTCAATGTCCAGAAAAATCATTAAAACTGTTGACGTGACTACAGTGGTTCAACCTTAATGTTATGAAGCGACGAGAATACTTTTCATGTTCAACGATTTTTCCACTTCTCTCTCCGTTGGCGTTGCCGGCTCCTTGAGCATCACATGCATGCCTCATACTTCTCACGTGAAAAGGTGTCAGCCAATACTGAGCCAACATTTGGATGTAGAAGGTGGAAGCTGCAATGAAAATAGCGTAGCAGAAGGGACTATTCTAACAATGTTTTTACTACTTTTCTGGACATTGAATGTGCTAATTTCGTTGCTTTCAATGGAGGATCAAAAAACCTCTCAGATTTTATAAAAATATCTTAATGTGTGTTCTGCAGATGAACGAAGGTCTTACGGGTGTAGAATGACATGAGGGTGAGCAATTAATGACAGATTATTATTATTATTATTCATTTTTTCGGTGAACCAACCCTTGTTGTGCACGTGACACGTGTCAGAATGTTAAAACAACGTATTTAGAAATTATTTTTTCCGTTGTCTTTTATGTGGTGTAATGTGCATCTCTGTTTAGGTTACTGTCACTACATAGAAAAGGACATCTAAAGCCCTGAAATTATATTTACTGTATAATATTTACACCATGAAGGCCATGCCACTCAGACGTACATGTCAGCTTCATTATGTCTGGCACAATGTTTAACAGCATTGGAAATCCAGCATCTGACCTTCATGGTGAAATGATACTATTAGGTGCGACAAAGCCATTGTAGAGAAAATTGCTTGGAAAATGGAATGTAATCACCTCAGATTACCTAACCGTCTACCCACAGCACCTCCGACAAGGAACATTTAAGAATGTGCTGTGAACATCAGGGGGAAAGGTTTGACTGGTTAGCTTTGACAGTTATCCCCTGCTGGCAGGTGCTGTAACTGCACCATTATGCGGGCGGAAAGCATGTTTCTCCTTTTTTTATGGTGATTGAAAAGTAGATGTGTATTATTATTTACGTGTGCATTGCAGGGTTAAATAATGGCCAATAGCTCTACTTTGAAACCAGAAGTATATGGTGCTGAGACTAAACAATGAAGTATCTAAAAACTTTACTTTTGTTTATTACACTATATTTGTTCATACATTCTGTGTGAACGTAGCCTGTGGTTATTATTCTTCATATTTCATTCTTACATGAATTATTATTCTACAGAAGTAACTGTGAGCAACTTTTGTGTCAGTTAAAAAAACTTCTATGATAAGTACAAAATATAGTCTGTGTACTTCCACATACCAAACTCCTGGGGGATTCCTGAGGGTAATGTCACTATAGCCTAGTGCTGTCAAGATCCTGCCAAAGCCCAAAGCTTGTTTATATAGATCTGCATTGCAGCATTAACCAAACAGTCAGCATGGGACAATCATTGGCAAAAAAAAACCTCCACGTCACCTGTCAGCTAGAGGCAAAAATGTCAATGTCAAAATGACAATGACAAAAGTATTAACTGTCTGAGTTGAAAACACTGAATAACCATTGAAACGTGCACTTACAAGCTGCACTGCTGATCCACCCGTTCTATTTTCCCAGGATTCTCAGCACAAGAGTTATCGACATTCCTTTACCGTGTAACACATTCGGCTGTCTTTGATCCCTCTTTATGATGGACAGATCTTGTAAGCTGTGATTCCTCCACCAACAGATTTCAAAGGTAAGGTGTAAAAGTTAACTGGCTCAGCTTTAGCTTCACGTCCGGATGCATTAGCTTTGTGACATTTTTCATTTTTCATACACCGCTCTAAGCGAGCACATTACCCTGTATAGTCTCAAGAGCTAAACGCAATGTGGCAAATTAAGTCAAATGCTTCACGTTCATGACCTCCAGCCATAGTAACAGTCACCAATGGTGTGTTAATTGGGAAACAGGGAGTTTCAAAGCTCTCACGTCAAAAACAATGAGCAAGAACGCTGTGTTAAATGTGCACATGGTCTATTTTATTCTATGGAATTTGTAATTGGTTTCTTCCAATAACCGTTCGCCTGTACTTTAAAAAAAATAAAGGTTCCAAACGAGGATTTTCACAGTAGTGCCATAGAAGAACCATTATGGGTTCTCAAAAGAACCTTTTTTGTGCACAATTCTTCACAATGCTTAGAAGTGTGAAGAACATTTTAATAGTCTGAAGGACCCTTCTCCGGTACATTCTTGAAAATAAAGGTTCCTTATTGGCATTGATGCTTCCACGAAGAACCGTTAACATCCATAGAACCTTTCCATTGCACAAAAAGTTCTTTATAGTGGAAAAAG
The DNA here is from genome assembly GCA_037194245.1 of Opsariichthys bidens. NCBI lineage: Eukaryota > Metazoa > Chordata > Actinopteri > Cypriniformes > Xenocyprididae > Opsariichthys > Opsariichthys bidens. Next base: position 7,810,673 of record CM074298.1, on the reverse strand, counting down.
GTTCTGTAGATTATCAAAATGTTCTTCACACTAAGAAAAAATGGTTCTCTTAAGAACTGTTCAATGAAAGGATTTTTGGAAACCATTGGAACCATGAAACCATTTCCCAAAGAATAGCCAATAAAGAACCTTTATTTTTAAGAGCGTAGCATTGGATGCATTTACATTGCACTATAGATCTGAACAAGATTCAAGTTAATTTGTAAGTAAAAGTTAAAGCTTAAAGAAGTCAACCGTCCAGCAAAATAATGAACAAGTTTGCTTGTTATGAGAATCAAATGAGTACTGTTGCCTTCTTTCAATGTTTGAGGCACATTTCATTGATAAGGTAATGAAGTATGACGCAGGTCGAGTGCAGAAAGACAGTCATTTACCATCTCTTGAAGTATTCATGGCCACCATCTGTAATTTTACGCTTGATCTGGAGTCCCTTTATCCTCTCTTTACTGCTGAGCCTTCACTATCAAATGTACATCAGGCGTCTTTGCTCGAACGCAGATTCTGCCACAGCAGCAAGACGGATTTAATTGCCATTGCAGAGACACTCCGTAAGGGACAATGCAGAGGATAGGCAGCAGATAGATATGGCTGGGAGGCTCTGCAATAACGTCAAGAGCAGTGATGAATTGTGACTCTAAACAGAGTAACAGCTGATGGAGTATCGAATTTGTTTATATTTGCAATGATGGATATAATTCAAGGTGTGAGAAGCCCAGTATGAATGATAAATTCCAGGGACATTGCCTTTCTTATTGATTTCATGTATTATTTTTTTATATTACTATTACAGCCAGTAAGATCAGCCAGTGGATTATGGATGACTTTGATCTGATTCTGTAGTTTAATAGTTTTCATAGTGCATAAGTACATAGTGTATAGTGTGACATTTGGGATACAATGTTGTTGTTTTTTTTGTTTGTTTGTTTTCCCAGTTAATTTAATGCCTCATTCAAATATTTAAAGTGCATTTTTTCTCTTTGGAATTTTCAACATGTCACTCATCAACCAGGATCTTATTGCTTGATTATTTGATGTACTTTTATTATGGCGTTTACATATGTAAGTAGTTCTTATGTTCAGTAAAATCCATCCCGGAGCAAAGAGGACACTGAAAACACGTCGACAGACATATGAAACAGTTTCATATTTAAAATATTGTAATTTTTTAAAGAAGTTTAACAATAAATAGCATATAGTGTCTCTTTAATGTGTCGTGACAGATCGCTGTTGTTCCTTCAAGCGGCTCGTGAACCGATCATCTCTTCATGCTAGTTCATTTATAGCATCAACTAAACATGAATGAACATCAGAAGGAATGTTGTTTTTTAAGCGTGGAAACATGTGAGTACACACAAAGTTCACGAATGTTAATCTACTAACTCCCCTGACTGCTTTGTCGGATAAAATGGCGAATTCAGGGTTATGATTGGTTAGATCGCCTGTCAATCAAACTGTTTGCAAAGGGTCAGTTGTGAGTTCAGCAAGATATTTTTGAGATTTCAGGATTCCCCCATTCAAGTAGATAAGACTAGGTCTTGGATGCCGCAATAGCTGCCCGAAGGTGTTGCAAAAATGGCCGCCGAGTGATCAGACTTTCCTTGAGAGGATTCAACTCAATTAATGCTTCTTTTCTTATGTTTTCCGCCCAAATTATTCTGAATCAAATAACAATGCAGACTGTACATCTTGAGCCTTACAAGGCAGAAAAATCCGTCATCACTGTCTAAACTGCAAACAGAGAGATGAGCTTATAGCCGTTACCACTGTAAATAGAGAAAATACACAAATGATCTAAACACTTCTTTAATGTGCGATTCGAAGTCAAATAATAGCTATATTTCATTAAGTCAGTAATTATGTTGTTTTAAAATTCAAACCATTAAATCCTTTAAGGTCTTCCACAAACAAGCTGATGAAAACCATACCAGACAGATCCTGATTTCAATCACAAGCGTGCTCTCGACACACATAAGACACTCAGCCAAAGCTCATTTTGTGTGTGGTTTGATGCTTGACTCTAGAATGATTGTGTTTACCATCCTTATTATTTCCTCAACAAATAGCTAAATATTAATCATCCTTATTTGCATGACTCGCAGTGGGATTCCATACACGTCTCTAATGAGATTTGATTACGCGAGATGTGACTCCATGGCACCCCGCCACATTTCTACCTCTCACACCTGTTTACTGTGTAAATGGCTTGACTTCTGATTAAGATTACAGGGAGCAAACGTCTGCGTAGAAAGCACAGATCAAGTAGTAAATGGAGAGTGAGTAACTTTAGCATATTGACATTGGTTTTAATGGAAATGGTTTTGCTTGTTTGTTTTGCCATCCGTTTTTTCCAGCTGCATTGAAACTGACATGTTTATGCCGTATTTAGCAGTGGCTTATTTTAAAGGATTTTTCTGTTCTGTTTAAAAGAGTTCAATACTAGTTAAGCTCTGTAGACAACATCTCATGGAAGAAGATAAATCGAACTAGTTTTATAGTAAATCCTGGTTTTATGGTATCAGCATAGTGTGTGCTTATGAAATATGAGATAATGTCTGTGTGTATGCATGTATGCATATATTTTACATACATACACAGACATATCTATATGTAATTTACAAGTATACCTAAATAAAACAACTTTACACTGAATAAAACACTTTTTCAATTTGATGATAATATAAAGTTATTGTTTTCTTGTCATGTTTAAATATAATTTGACATTATAAAATTATTAATGTAAAAATGTGATGTTCTAAGATGCCAGCAGTAAGTTTTGGTACATTTTAACCTTTTATTCTGGTGGAATGCCTTGCCTCATAGACTTCTAAAAGTCTGTTTCATTAAAGCTTTTTGTTTGTTTCTTTACAAACTGAAGTTGAAATTATTACAATGTATCATGGTGTTTAGCTTTTCATGGAATTTTCTTTCAACCACACCGTTCAACATTAGTGATTCACAACAACAACAATGACTTGGTTATTGATTCCCATGCAGCAAACAATTAAATGCATGACCATACAGGGGGAAAAAACAGAAACTATGAAAAAGGAAGTTCAGTCATTTTCCGTAAGTGGGTCTGGGTGGCTGAGAATGAAATTGCATTTTTTTTTCTGTTGAAAGTGAGACCCATGCTCACCCTAATTATACTTTTGAAAGCACTGCGGCAACAAGCATCACTTCTCTGTGGTATTCTTTTCATATTTGCATCTCAAAGATGAGATGGCCTTGCCCTGATAGTCCTAATTGGTACAGAAAGGAGCTGTCTTTTTCTTTGGAAATGACAGAGAATAAAGGAACATATAGATACGGCCTGCTCAGCAGCTCTAGTACTGAAATATGACATTCTGTGCAAAATTGGATCCTGCCATTGCCTTCAAAAGCTGAGAACTGAGAGTGAAAGGTAGAAGCTTCCAATAAAGTTAAGCTTTTAACAATACATCTGTGATCTTTAGTGAGTGTAGAAAGGCACACAACCAAAATTTTCTGTAATTGCACATTGAAATGTTTAGTAGGACATTGGTTGCACTTTATTTTACAGTACGTGCACGTGTACTTACAGTGTACTTATCTAAGAAAGTACTGGATAGTATGAGATAACATGGGTTAGGTTCAGGGGTCGGTTCAGGGTTAGTACCTAGTTATTACCCAGTTATTGCAATTAAGTACATAGTATGTACATGGGGAACAGGACTACCAGAAAAAGTGCTACCAGACTTGTGGCGTTCACTCAACTTGAATTTAGCTTTGAAAGATGTTAAACTTGAATTTAGCAATTTTATGTATTTTCCTGTAAAAAAGGATGTTAGATGTAGATCAGGATGTGATATTATTAAATGGGAATTGATTAGATTGCAAAAAATGGGCATTACATACAAAAATGATGTTAGACATGAATGTAAATTTTCTAATGTCTAAGTAGTAGAGCTGCACGATTAATCGTTGAAAGATCTTATGCCGCCACTTAGCCAGAGAGAGCAGTTGTCATGTAATTTTTTGAAACAGGTTCACAAACAACCTTTTCAACAACATAGTAGGCTATTGAATCATTCATTCAAGAGATTCGTTCAAAAATGCTGATTCATCCATTAATGAAACAAATGAAGTCTGATTCTCAATAAATCCAGAATTGTGCAGCTCTGTATAGCTATTAGTTAACATTGTTCTGTGCATTTTAATGGAAAAGTATGAGGACTTTTTTTTTTCTGTAGAGTAGCATAAACCATTGAATCATTCACAAAAGATCAAAGTACTTTGATCATCAAATTGGACCCATTTTTATTTCTTTAATCATTCAGGATATGATGTGTAAGTTATGAATATGAAGAAACCATAAAATGTCCTTCTGGCATGAGTACATCTGCTGCCCTATCTATGATTAATAACTTGTGCCTGTGTCACAATATTTCTGCAAGGTCACAGGAAAAGATGTTGTAAGTCCTTAAATCGCACAGAATGAAAATTTTCCAAAACAAGTACATCTTAATAAGGTCTTACAATACCTGGCTATACGGTTGATATTAGTTTTCCTTAACTCAAGGATAGTCATTTTCTTTTGAGGACAGCTGTGGCATCAAAAAGTATTCATTTAGGAATCCCTCAAGACTAATAGTCCTTCAAAGCTTGTGCTCAGAAGCTTTTAAAAACATCTTTGAAATGTTAAAGATTCATCCTGTCCTGTTTACCTAGCTCTTTTATATATATAAGGACCTTGTGGAAGAAAAGACAGGGAAAAGTTTAGCATTTCAGGAGTGTTTCAATTGCGCAATCAATAAAAGAAAGAGAGGTTTAAACCATTGTGAGAAAAAGGTGACCTCACTCTTAAGATTAAGATCCTCTTTACAACAATCTTAGGTGTCCTGTTTTTTCCTGTTATTAGCTTCCTGATGGTTTTATTGAAGTTATTGTTTTATGCCTTGAGACTCCTTGAGACCTTGATGGAAACGAAACCTGTGCTTTTGCATTTACTCAATTGACCCTTCGCTGGCAGTTTGATTGACAGGCGATCTGACCAATCATGACCCTAAATCCGCAATTTTGTCAGGGGAGTTAGTAGATTAACGTTGATGAACTTGAAAAACTGTGTGTACTCACGTCTTTCTGTGCTAGAAACAACATTCCTTCTGATGTTCCTTCATGTTTATTTGATGCTATAAATGAACTAGCATGAAGAGATGATCGGTTCACGAGCCGCTTGAAGGAGATACTGTCACGACACATTAAAGAGCCACTACTCGGTATTTATTGTTTAAACTACTTTTAAAAATTACAATAATTTAAATATGAAACTGTTTCATTCGTCTGTTTACGCGTTGTCAGTGTCCTCTTTGCTCTGGGATGTATTTTTCACTTCGAGAGTGACAACATGATGTGTGGCGTGGGAGCGCATGGCTTGTTGGACTTAGCAACAGTAACTAAAGGGGGCGGGTCTTTGCGAAGGGTCGATTCAGATATGCAATCATGATTTGACTAATTGAGAATGGGGTGAGAAGGGTGCCAGGGTTTGGGAGATTGTTCCCAGTCCACGCAACAATAGGTGAACCATTCTTTTAAATTGATTTAGGTTAAACAGCATGATACGTTCCATTTCAAAGATAAGTTTAGTGGTATGTTTCAGATCAAGACCTAAACTATTTCTTTGCAGGCCTTTCATTGCTCCATGGCGAGATAAAGGTCATTTGCTGCACTAATCCTCGCATTGTCTGGGATTAGTTCTTTATCCTGTGTAAAATTGCTTTCTCTGTGGTAAAGAGGAGCTCACTGGATCCTGACAAGAGAGCTTGCCCTTGAGCTTTAAAAGTTTGGCCTTCACTTTAATCTGGCTAGTTAAAAGATCAAGTCAAAAATCACAGTTATACCCAAAAGTGTGTGATCTTGCACCTAGAGGAGCATTTCAAAGATTATTTAAAATGTAATATTGCCCACGCATTATTTTAAGTTCATAGATCAAATCAAAGGAATAGTTACTCTAAAAATGAAAACACTGTTTTCATTTGCTCTCCCTCTTGTCATTCCACACCTATATGATTTTATTTCATCTGTGGAACATAAAAATACTGATGAATGTACTGTACCAGTCACTTTTTCATATTGTCAGATAGTTCAAACCCACAAAACCCCATAAAAGTTTACTAGATTCATACATGAATCGGATTCAGAAATTGTAAAAAGTTCGCAAAGAGGACCTAGGGCACTGATGTTAAGATTTCCCTCAATAATGCCCTACGTTTCAGTCTGTTTCTCATAAAAAGATGTTTAATATAGTGCATGAGTCACGTGAGAAACTTTAATACTACTTCTTTGCTGCTCACCCAGCCTCACTCATTCACTTTCATTTATATTGAAAAGAGTGTGCAGAAGTGTCTTCAAAAGTTCAACTTTTGCATTCCACAGAAGAACACAATGCACACAGGTTAGGAGCGTCTATGGTGAGTGAATAATGACACAATTGTCATTTCTGGATGAGCTATTGCTTTAATGAATCTGCATTATATAGGTCACCTTTCTTATACTAATACCTGACACAGACTTTGGCCTACAGGCATTTACTCGTTGATGCAAACATTTACAGAGTGAGCAAGATCTTTTTTTTCCCCTCAGTGCTGTCAGTTTTCATTCACTGTGTGATTCCGCATCCATATCGGAGATAATAAACTCGAAGGAATCTCTTCTGAAAATAATTTACTGAGCTGATAGTCGTCAAGAACATCCTACTGCCGCTGTTCTGATGCAATCCCTTCTACAAATGTTTACACAAGAATTGTGTGAGAATTTGTGAGTGAATGATGTCTTCTAGTCTTGGGAGGATAATGAAATGAATGAAAATATATAAATGGCTCCAGGATGAATGATTGGATGTGAAAGCCATGATAAATGACACCATCATTTAAGGGAACAATAGTAATTCCTTGGATGAAAACGCTCTTGATCACTCATCAACTGAAGCACACCTTAGAGATAATTAGTGTTATGTGGCCAGTTATGATGGATGATAGGAATGCTTTCTTCATGCATTATAATAATTTTAGAACACACACTCCACAGAAATTTCTTTGACCTTCTTTATATTTCATATAGAAGAAAAAACTTCTGTATTTTTCTTTCTCTCATAAAATATTGTTTTGGTACTTAGAAGCCTGTTAAACCTCTAAGGCAGTGGTTCGCAATCCCCGGCCCGCCTCGAATGCAAATGCGGCCCATCACGATATGCCGGCCGTGTTTAAAAAAAACAACTTCCAGTTTTACAATTTATTTTTGATTCAAAATTACACCACCTCTTCGGTGTGTGCAACATCTAGTGTAACACTGATATTATCTGCTAATACCACAACATTCAATCTGATTGGTTTTCATTGGTGACATCATATGGAAATGATATGTAAGAGAGACTTGCATTTGAAAAAAAGGTTGAGAACCGGCTGCTCTAAGGCATAAAATATATTCATAATGTGCTTCTTTATTTATATATTATATATATTTGTAACTCATACAATATCAAAGTACAAAGATAATTTTTACACTTTTCTGTTTGATTCTACTGTAAAAACATCCGCCTCCTGTCAGAGCAATATTGGCTCAATCAATGGCATGATTTTTATTTATTTATTTATTTATTTATTTATTTGGTTGAATTGCAAAGAGGGAGACAACATTATAGTTTTTAATCATTAAATATTTATTTATATTATTAATTTATTTTGCAATTTTTCATTGTGATGCTAGTAATGGCACACTTCAGTTTTAAAGACTGCACTTTTAATTCCACAAATGCATTATTTTATTTTTAGCCCTAAATAGCAAGTAATTTAAGAAAAATTATAGCTTGCTATAACTTACACTTAGTGTTTTTGTAGCTTTCGCTCCCCATTAGTCCTGACTCATTTCACCTGCTCTATTTCTCTGTCTGCTCTCTGGTGTAAAGCCTCTTGAATCACCAGCTGTGTCAAATGTCAGATTTGCGGAGACATAACTTGTATGAAGAATTCCGTGTTGGCCTCTCGCTATTGCGGTAAGCAAATTAGAAGTGTAGCCAGGGATTTAATTTGCTTTACAACCCAGCAGTGACATGGGACGTTATGGGTATAAGGAAAGAATGAGCGAATGGTGCAACGCTAACTGCGTCTGAGCACGGTGACCTTGGAAAAAAATTGGAGGAACACTGGAAATCGCTGAGCAAATAACGATAAAAAGAAACAAACAGCAGATGGCTGTCAATCCACTGTGTATACTTCTGTTTTCCAAATATGCCATGTAACCCAAATTGCAGTATTTGTCATAAAAACTTCAAGCTGCTCCATCGGAAGTCCAACCAAAAAAGAAAAAAGAAAAAAGAAAGAAACAGCTATAAAAGTGCAAACAGAGAAATGTTTGTTCTTTTATTGCTATAGGCTCACTCCAGGGATGGGATGAATATCATAACACTGGTTGAAGTAACAGTCTATGATGTTAGTCTGTGGACCTTCTGAATTGGCCTCTGAGATTGAAAAAAAAAATCAAAAACACTTTTTCACTCAAATGCTTCCTATGTGAAATTTAATCAGTTATATCTATAGTGTAAACATAATATTATAACTTGCACAGGTGAACTTGAAGTATCATAGTCGTGTAAATTACAGTAACAACTTTTTTTTGAGCTCTTTAGCAAATTGCGCATTCCTGAAGAACCATAAATATTTATTGCCTTTTTATTGCATTTATTTATGCTAGGTGCATAATGATGCAGATTGGCAATAAATCATGTGGTTACAAAATGCTGTTACATTCTATTCTATTGATTATGTCCAAACTGTTAGTAATCTTGGCTGTGTTGAATTTAGTGACTAGTCATGTATTTGATTTTTAATTTGCGGGCATGTTTGTTGTGTTGGGACAGTGCTCAGCACAATAGCAGTGCGAATAGCTTTGAATGAAAATGTACCCTATGTGCGCTGTAAGAAGGGTGGGTGATATGACCAAAATCTTATATCACGATATGAGTAAGTTTATATCATGATAATGATATATATCACGATATAGTCATTTTTGCTTTAAATAAAAATTTGATATCTGTTAGGATTACCAGCCAAAGTTCCTGCCATAAGGACTCAATTTCCCATAATTCACACACATACACTCCCACCTCAGTCGCTCTTCACCACATTTCCCAGAAGCCTTCACACATGGACTGATTGCATTCTCATCTGATCCATATCACTTCTCACTATTTAAGCTCCAAACACACTCACACAGTCGCGAAGTCTTGATTTGGTAATTCTGTCATTTCTGTGCGTTTATTCCCGTGTCTTGTTTTCCTGGTCCTGTTTTCTGCCTGTCTGTTCCGGTTACTGATTGTTCTCTGCCTACCTTGTTGAATTTACTGCTCTGATCACTGGATTGTTGTTTGCCTGCTGACTGCCTCGACCTACCCTCCTGTTTACTGTTCACGACTCTGCCTTATCTCTGATATTCCTGTTTGCCGCTGTTTGACCCTGCCTGTTACGACCATTCTGTGCTTTAACAAAGCCTGCTATTGGATCCCATTCCGCTGACTCGCCATTTCATTACAATATCAAAATTTTTCATACCGTTGAAATTTCATAATTCTTATCACCAATTTTAATATTTAAAAAAACCTAATGCTAGCCTAAAAAACTCTCCATCTTACTGAAGACAAGTAAACAGTGATAAAGAAAGAGCAAAGAAAACAAACAAAAAAAGAACTTCAAGCACTAGAAATACTACATAAAGTATAAAGTAATCAAATGTATAAAAGGAATTCACTGTGTAAATTAAATATACCCTTATTCTTATCAAAGTTACAAAAACAAGCAATGAGATATTTTCTCTCCTTTTTGTTGTTCGATTAGCATTAATAATGGCAGCAGGTAAATTTGGATACTGTCCCTTTAAGACTGCCTGCACTCATCCATTATACTCAAGCCTTGTCTTTCTGTACCTGTACTTGTAACTGTACCTTCACTTAAGAAATAAATGGCTCCGTTTTCTTGTGAATTTTACTTGTAAATTGGTCACTTTGACACATAGGTGTGCTGAGAAAAAGACTCTCAGAGAGCGCGCGCATGTGCTGAAATCTTTCGCTGCTAATTGCGCTTCAGCGGTTTAAAACCCCTTGTTTTTAAACTGCAATGCTTAAAAACTCATGCAAATGATAAGCTTTCGTGACCGCGCAACATAACAAAGTCACGTGAGCGTAACCGCGACAGAGACGATAGTCCAAAATCTCTACCGGTTGACAAATTTCTACTGGCTAATCGCACCCAACCCTGCTTATTGTGCTTAATAACACTTTAATATCGAACATGCCTCTACTTCGCGATCGCCTTCTGAGAGAGGCATGTTTCTGCGTGCGCGCTTTGGCAGTGTGCCACTCAGCATGAGTGCTCCACCGACTTCATATTCTGGTTAAATTACTCTTTTAAACATCAAGCATATTCCGCTCTTTATATTCTCATTCATGCATTTCGTCACTCTGAGGTGTCAATAGTGCAATATATTTACATATTGCAATATATACGATGTAGCAAACTCTCTAATGAGAGACATTTTATTTCGTGGTAATGATATATATCGCCCAGCCCTGCTGTAAGACATAGAATATGTTGCTTTAAACACAGAATTTCAATGACTAAAGGAATTCCTTAGACAACTCAATGTTCCCGTTCACTAGACCTCTAGTTTTGAAAAACAAGCTTAGTGTTATGATGTATGATAGAGCCGCCCGGGTTCTGCTCGTCGCCACATCAGAAACTGTGACGAATGAGCCTCGGGCTGGTGATTGGAAAGCACAGTCGATAGTGCTACTGCTGCCATAGCTTTATCCAGATGGCCCATCCCTCGGTCAACGCCCATTCATCTTATTCATGCAATGATGAAACTGTTGAAAACATAAGGGATATATTGTGGTATAGCTCATATGGGCAGAGGCTGCCAGATGGACAACCTATTTGTTCTCTAACCGTCTTCTAGCAAAGGACCACAATCAACACTCTGAACCCCTAAACCTGAAATGGAAAACAAAAAGCCATTTTCTTGAGAAACTAATGCAAAAAGAACTGATGAGTGAAAATTTACCATTATTTCACAGTTAGAAAATACATGCTATTGGCTCGTCACCTTTGATAGAGCTGCAATTTCCTGTAAAGGCTTGGGAATAACCAAACTTCACAGAAAAATCAATAGAATTGAAATATGACTTTTTTTGTGTGTCATTTTCAGGCTCATTAGGCTGTATAAAATCACATTAGAGAGGTAGCAGCTCATGAATGGATCAATAGGATCGGTGTTGAAATTGGTCTCAGGTGTTGCATCATGTTTTAAAAAAAAGCTCTTAAATATGATATTTGGGTATTTAATTGTTTCATATAAGATTTAGGTTATCATCTAGCATTAACTTAAAGAGTGATTGATTATTGAAAAGATCTTCAAAAGAGTTATTTTCCTTTTGGGTTGCATGTTGTCGGGTTGGCACAAGCAATGATTTCTGAGTGCATTTGTGAATTAAAAATGAGTTTGGTTTGAAAAAAAGTATCCAGTACCCAGTATAACTTATTAATGTTGAACTGCATAGTATAATCTGTTTCGGACCTCATTTACACTTAGCAGAACTACATCTAGTGGCAACAAAGTTTTTAAAAGCCATTCCAGTACTCAATTTCAGGAGAAACTCATTGACTGTTCTATTTCTCTGGTTCTTTAATTGCCTGTTTCAAATCTATTATACTTTTTAATGTGGATTTTTCCCTTTTTGACAAAAGATGAGGAGATTGTTGAAAAAGCCAACACAACATCATTAGCCTATATGGAAGTGGTCTGGGTTTCTTAAAAGTGGTGAATTGCAGAATAAGGGCCGGTTCATACAGAACACGTTTTACTGATAAAAACAAAGACAAAGGTCAGTGGAACAAAAAAAACGAAACAACAACAATAACAACAAAACAACCTGTAAGCTCTTGTCTTGAGACATGGTTTTTACAAGTTGAATTTCTTTTCATTTTTAGAATGACGCGCCATGAAAAATATGTCGTCAATTAGTTCCAACCAAGGCGGGAAAAGATCCCAGCGACAACCTAAGATCATGAAAATGTGGCCCCATGTCTTTCTCTACATCAATTCATGGATGTAAACCCAGTGCACAGTTAATATATTTGAACTTTATTTGATCTAACAGTGAGATGTTTGCTGTCACTATTTTAATTTGTTACAAGACAGCCGTTGTCCTTTTTCCAGGCAGAAAAAGCATGTTCGCACAGTTGAAAGTTTGCGTTGATATTCTATTTTTGTTATTATGCTAGATTCTAGAAATTTAATCAATGAAACCTTTGTTTTTTTTCCAGTCTTTGGTTATTTTTTGGATACTCTTCAAGTTTTACCAAATCATATATACAGTAGTGATGCATGAAAAAAGCTATTGTATTTTTTGCCATATCGCCCAGCTATAATTAAAATGAATTTTAATGAAATGAAGTTTAGCCTTCTGGTAAAGTGAGTAGGCCAGTAGTTTTGTATAATGTTATGGGCTGTTTTCAAACTTCCATATATTTAGTTACTTGGTATAATAAGCAGGATAATGTACATTCAGCGAGTCATTATTGCAAAATAAACCCAGACGGTGATCAGGACCCAGACATGAAGCAGATAATGACCGACTTGCTGTATCCCTTACACAATTATTCAGACAATGGCATCGTTGCCTACTAGATAAATACAAGACTAATTAGTAATTATTTTTACTCTCTACGTTTTACTAGTTATTTTTAATAATTTTTGTTGCTCCCATACTTTGAACAAGTGAAATGATTGGGATAAACAGACTTCATATTCCCCCTAAAGGCATCTTTATTCTCCTAATTAAACTTTCAGACAATGTAAACATATTCCGCAATTTCCCTCTGAGGCGTAAACACAGACAGGACTGTGGTTTTAATTCAGAGTAAATCACAATTTTCGCTCCATGAGAGGATGCGACGATTGTGAATTGAGTCGTGATGATGTTTCTTTTATCGGTGACAAAGCACAAGGTTACAGTGAGCTATTTTCAAAGTTTAATGTTCTTGCCACCGTATTATGCCTCTTGTGAAATATACAGACCTTTTCTTCCTGAGCGATGCTCATTATAATCCGTTCATTAAAGACCATTGTGCTCTCTAGCAGGTGGTTTTGAGTTTCCTTAGTTTCCTCTTGTGAAGAGGTAGTCTTTTCATGGTGGCCTTTGAGATGCTAGACTGCCGTATTCAGATATCAAGGCCCAGACGATGCATTCTTCAATATATGTTACTCATAGTAATGCTTTGCATTCAATCTTGCAATAAAGGTGAGCCTTTTTTTCCATCAACACCTGCCTATAAAAGCACATGAAACCTGTTCCATTATCCATCAACAGAATTTACATTAATCCTATCTGATGTGGTAAATCTCCAGCGTGTGATATAAGGCCTTATCATGTTAGTGTGAAACCTTGTGATTTATGTTCTTAGAACGTTAACAGTGGACTGCACCAAACTAATCAGAATTTACAATGTAGATGTTTGATTTTTTCAGTGTCTAATGTCAGAATTGACCCCGTCTGTCTCTCTATCAGTCGGTTTAACTATCTATCTGTTGATCTGTCTGTCTGGCTCTCAATCTGTCTTTCTCTCTGTCTATCGCTCCATCTGTCATTCTGTTTCTGTGTGTACATTTTTACACGAGCAAGTGACTGTTAAAAAATCCAGAGGTACGAGGGTCTGTGGCTCTACCATTGGAGAAAGTGTAGTACCCAACTTGGATCACGTGTGCCTTGGTAACCAATCACATTACAGCCTTGACGTCATTGAATTTCGTTCAGAGTTGTGCGACAGTCATGCCATACCATAATGAATAAATGAATGAGAAGTGCTGTAAACCGAATCATACCTGTCGCACAATTAATTGTCCGTGACTTCTCTTATAAAACAGCATTTTTTTTGTTCGGTGAAATATCTAAAAATAGATACATCCAAAAATAATGTCTATGAGCAAACATGTTGAAGATTAGCTGCTTCTTCACAAAATTGAATTATTCAGCATACTGAAGCTTCTTCTCTATTGACAGCATTATTAAAAAAAAGGCCTCTTGTCGTCTTCCCTGTGTACCACAGAGTTAGCAGTGTATTGCTTGCTACCTCAATTGACCCTTCGCTGGCAGTTTGATTGACAGGCAATCTAACCAATCGTAACCCCGAATCCGTCATTTTGTCTGACAAAGCAGTCATGGGAGTTTGTAGATTTACGTTGATGAACCTGAACTTGAGAAATTGTGTGCATTCACGTCTTTCCGCGCTTGAAACAACATTCCTTCTGATGTGCATTCATGTTTATTTGATGCTATAAATGAAGAGATGATCGGTTCACGAGCCGCTTGAAGGAGCTACAGCGATCTGTCACGACACATTAAAGAAACATTATACGGTATTTATTGTTTAAACTTCTTTAAAAAATTACAGTGTTTTAAATATGAAACTGTTTCAAATCAAAAGCAGCCTGCTCTGTCTTGTCTGTTGACGTGTTGTCAGTGTCCTCTTTGCTCTGGGATGTATTTTTCACTTCGTGAGAACATGATGTGTGGCGTGAGAGCGCATTGCTTGACATAGCAACAGAAACCAAAGGGGATTCAACCCTGGAACATTCTGAAAATGTCCATGTTACGTTCATTCCACTTAAACAGATTCACTGATACTGTTTTGGTAGATATACCGAATGTGTTCAGTTGATAAAAATCATCCAAGGTTTCTTCCCAATATATGTGGTATCCTATGTGATGTGAATTTGAAACTAAGGATTTTGGAAACTATATTCTCCAGCAGATCTCTGTTTCCTATGAGCTGTCAAAGGGAATGACTTTAATATACCTCACTTCTCTTTGAGAGTTGTTGATATTGAAACAGGCTGGTCTTGTCACTTTCCTCTTTTGAGAAGATGAAGAAAGCAACATTTTTCACCTGGCCGTGCTTGTCAGATGATGTTTGATGTGTGCTCTTGCTGGTAAGGAAGTGGAACAGAGACGTTGAGCGTGAATAGGCGAGCTGTGGCTCAAATTTATTGAGGTATGGTAGATATTTTTGGCTTTTAGCTTACACAGATGGACTCTATGAGTCTTTTTTTTCTCTGATTTCCTGCTCTTGTCTGATACAAAGATTAAGGAAGGAGATGGAGCAAGGGGTAAGCCATTTTATTGCACACCAGGAGCAGAAGTGCTTTGCTTTAGGGCAAAACAGCAGTGGAAAGGGCTCTAACTGCTGAACCACCATGTTTTTGCTCTGTGGTGTGAAAAACCATGTAGAGCTGTCAAAAAACACAGATGCCTAAATTGATATTTTACCTTCAGTGACCAGGGAGACCGGAAAGTGTTGTAACATATTGTTTCAACATCTGTAGCTCTCCTTTTTTGTGTGTGTGTCTCAAGCTTTGATTACATATTCCCACATTTGTCTGATGTGAATTAAAGTAGCTCAGAAATCTACTACTTGTCTCTAAACTTAGCACCACTGTGGACTGTCACAATACAAAAAAATGGAAAAAAAAAAAATATTTTTGATTGATGTAACATTTAATTTTTTTTAATTGCATAATCAAATTGACACCTTTTACAACAACAACAATAATATTACATCAAATTGTTAATATACACTAACAGTCAAAACTTTGGATTCAGTAGTAAGATACTAAATTAATACTACTTATTAATAATTATTTTTATTTAGCAAAGACACATTCAATTGATCAAAAGTGACAGTAAATGCATATATAATGTAGATTTCCATGCTCTTTTGAACCTTACTTATCAAAGAATCCTAAAAAAAATCACGGTTTCCACAAAAATAAACCACTTTTAAACTGTTTTCAACGTTGATAATAAGAAGAAATGTTTCTTGAGCACCAAATCATTATATTAAGAAGATTTTTGAAGGATCACTGAAGACTTTTTTTTTCTCTTTTTTATTTTTTGTCATCACAGGGATAAATTACATTTTAAAATAAATAAGAAAACAGTTATTTTATGGTGAGCATTCAAGACTTTAAAAAATCTTACAGATCCCAAACCTTTTAACAGTAGTGTATATTTATCATACTAATTCAACACAGCAAATCAAATTAATATAAATACAGTATTCCCTACTGCAGTAACACGTGTCTAAGACTGTATCGTGATCATTACTCTTAATTTACCTTTTTAATTGAAAGACTCAAGCTGTTCATCTCCAAAACAAAAGTAAAATGAAACTATGCTTGTTGCCAAAAAAGAATCCACACTTGAATCTGAACATGCAGTTCCCAGGGAGCCCATCTTAGATTTGGCTGTTCGTTACGCATTAGCGTGGGAGCCATCTTGGATCTGGCGGAGAGTTATCACCCTCCTGCTGTTCACAGCTGATTTGCCTCATGCCACTTATCAGCACTGCTGCAATCACAGCTTCAGCCAGATTAAGCATTCATCACATCTCTTACTGAAGTTTTATGAAGCACCCCACTTTTTTCCTGAGACCTTGTGTAGCCCCTTACAGTTCACTATTAACCACCATAATGAGCTGCTTTCAAGTGAAATTCAGACCTTTGAATTCATATTTTTGGTGAAAGAACACATCCTTCCTGTGCTTTTGAACAGCATTTGCGAAAAAGTTTTGAAAGTAACATTGTTTTCCTATACCTAAATACGGTACCTAAACTGTAAACCTAAAGTAACTGTTTATGCTGTCTAATTTGATTGGAAGAGTGCTGATATATTTATTTAAATCTGTAGAGCATAATGCCTAAAAATGTCTGTTTTTATTTGCCAATAAATACATTTCATTCAAGATATATTCCAAGGTTTCAGGTATTAAAAAGTCTTGCCCTTATACAAATTAAGGCCTTAAAAGGTCTTAAATCAGAGCAGAAAGTTTTAAATTCACAAAGCCAGGCTAGGCCATGCAATGTTGCATGCCATGAGAAAAATGAATATGTTTATGCTCAAAGCAAGAACAGATATCTGTCAATGGGTTATACAGCTTCCCTTTGAAATAAGTAGATTTTTCTGAAAATGTTGTTCTTGTTTTAATCATGAACTTGTTTCATTTTGAGACATCTCAAGAAAATGTATCTTGATATAAGAATCTTAAATCGCTTACACTTTATTTTAAGGTGTCAGTATTACAGTGTAGGATGATGGTTTGCTTTAGGGTTAATTGCATGTAATTATGCTTAATTCCTAGTTATTACTATTGTAAATTATGTAATGTATAACCGTGTCACTGTTTACCTAAAAATGTAAATTTACCTTCATAAAACCTGCAGAAACCCCAAATTTCTTTCATTCATTTAGGAATAGAGTTATTAAGGATAGACAACCAAGCTGACTGTGTCTCTGCCTTTTAAACCGTTTAAGCCGTAATTATTTCAGTAAATGTTTGCATTATCGTTATGTCAGTCATTTTTTTTCATTGTCTATTCCTAGCAGTACTTTCATGCCTCTTAGGGGATAATACTTGCATGCAAAATATGGACTTAGGGATACAAATCCTCCAAAATCAGTTTGGGATATTAAGCTATATAGCCACTTGTTTTTTAGTTGTTCAGGATCTTACTTTTTTATTTTTAGATATATAAATCTATATCTTATTTATTTTATGCGTGTGTCTGTGTGTGTGTGTGTGTGTGTGTACTTGTTTTCCTTACATTGTGGGGACCAAATGTCCCCACAATGTAAGTAAAACCAGTAAATCTTGACATTGTGGGGACCTTTTGTTGGTCCCCACAAGGAAACAAGCTTATAAATCATACAGAATTATCTTTTTTGAAAATCTAAACTACCAGAACATTTTCTGTGAGGGTTAAGTTTAGGGGTAGGGGGACAGAATGTACAGTTTGTAGAGTGTAAAAACCATTACGCCTATGGAAAGTCCCCACAAAACACATAAACACAACATGAGTGTGTGTGTGTGTGTGTGTGTGTGTGTGTGTGTGTATGGTAGCCTAATTTAATTGCAATGGAAGGATTTAATATGCCACATTTGTATTTTAACACCCTATTTACACATTTTCAAGAGCCCAAAAATAAATTAATTTCAAACTGTCGTATGAAATTTGCAGCCAGCCCTTCGAAGAGAATGCGCAGTGTGATTACATTGGCAGTGATCTAATTGGTCATCATGTCTCTGGCAGTGTAAAATTAACCATACATTTTCTTTGTGTTAATGTTCGTAGTTAGTTGTCTTAATTGTTTTTCTGTTCAATATCGTTATTATAAATGACCAATTTCATAGATTGGTTATATAAAGGCCTCTGTTGTATTAAATTGGAAAATTTCCTCAATATTAAGCAGAATTGTATTTGGGTTTACAGGTCCAAAAGAGTGAATGTTGTTCAAAATGCAAAGAATCAGACATAAAAAAAAAAAAAAAACTTTTGTTAAGTAAGTAAAATTTTAAATATATTCACATTTAACTCATGCAATAAATTAATTAGGTGGAAAGAGTAACTCAAGTATTATGTGTAAGCAAGTTTACATGTTTTATAGTCACTGCACAAAAACCTAGAAACAAGTAAATTTTAATCTAAAAGTGTAGCTCGTTTGAATCCGCATATTGGATGCCTAAAATGGTCCATGAGCTCAGGCATCTCTTAATCTATTATTAAAGAGCCATAAACCCTGGCCACACGTGATGTTCTTTTGATGCTTGTTTTAAGTATGCATCCTACAGTTCATTTGGTTCATACACATGCAGTGAGCTGCATCCAGACAAGCCCCCCTGTTGAGATCGTGTATACAACTTTACAAAACTTTGTGAAAAGACATTAAGTGAATCTCTAACTGTGATTTACAAAGTATCAAGGGCCATTCCTATTTAGCAAGATTTGTCTTGTAAATATCGGGTGGTAATTGCTGTGCTGAACAACAGCAGCCAAAATAGCCCTCAGATGGTCTTTTCTGAGTCCAGGGTTGAAGCACTCTTCTTCTTCTTCAGTACGTTGCAGGAGCAAAGAGATAAACAACTGCCAAGTGGCAAAATTCAAAGACTGTTTTGTTCTTCTCAGAATAAGCTATTAACCTTGCACTCTGGAACATTAATTATGAATTCCCTTCATCACTTGGAGAAGAAAAGTGTTCGTTAGGGCACAAAGTTAGACTTGGCAGCTCGTCAAAGGCTATGTGAAAGGATCCTTTGCAGGTTTTTAAATTGGGCAAACAGAGCAAACAATGCATTTGAAAAAGCCACACTGCAACTTCATTTTCAGAACAATAGCGGCCTTGTTCCCAGAGGTGGCATTTCTCATTTTTCTTATCTGTGCACCTTGAAGGCTGTCACAGCGGTGAGCGGTGTGCCTCTGTTGTTCACCATGGATCGGAGAAGTCTCCTGAGGTAAGAGACTCGGTGCTCGTATTGAGTCGCAACGCTTTTGAATTTCGTCTCCAGCTAGGTCTTTCCTATCAGACTCATTTGAGAGAGGGATTTCAGATGGGAAGAGTAACACTCCCCTCCAAATTCTCGCTGGATGTCGGTGCATTGTGACGTTGTAAGTGTCCTCTTTGATGCCTGTGAATTGCTTTCCTAGGGGATGTCAAGAGGGTAGAAAATTGCGGCACTTTAGGTAAACTTTAACAGGCATTTCTTCTCTTATTCGAGCTGGCTGAGAGATCTCATTTATCTTGTTATAGAACTTGTAATGCATGGGAAAGAGAATTCCTCATGAACAATATATACATTTTGATGGTGCTTTTTAGGAAAAAACTTAACCTTGATTAGCTGTGTTCGAAATCGCCTCCCATTCCCTCGTTCACTATTCCCTACATTAGTTCACAAATATTGTCCTCTTGAAGAAATGAATGAAAACGAGTGAGTAAATTCGGACATGAGTGTGCTGGAAGGGCTGTCACTTTTGTCTGCTTGCTATTTAATAATCATTTCAAACTTATCAAACTGGCAGCTCCAGTAGTAATGAAAACATTTTATCTTCAACTCTGTCGTGGAAAATAGCACGTATAAACCTTGATCTAACAATAATAATCAATTAAGAAGGAATTCATACCTGTATGATATTTCTCTGTACCCACATTTGACCAGCAGTTTTGAAAATGGATGGATTGTCTTCTGGCAAGACGCATTACGGGTATTCTCTAACAGTTGAGCATACATCAGTTGTACACTCATAATGGGATTAAATGAGTGCACTCAATAGCATCCACTATAGCTGTCACGTCATATAGTTCCCTATTTAGGAGGCGGTTTCGGACACATGCATCGTGGGCTTATATTACAATCAGTAGTGATGAGTTTAAAGTGCTGAAAGTTTCATACTGTTCTCTCTTTTTTTTTCTCTTAGCTATGAAAGACAAAATGCACAAAATTTTGTAAGAAAAGTCAAATGTGAATACTGAACAGTCGAGGTGAATACTGTATATCCAGAATATATATATATATATAGTTGAATATATATTATTTTATAGTGCCTTTATAGATTTATAAATGACATTCATACATGTTGGTGTTTTATAATTCAAAAACCATGATCCAAATGTTGTTTTTCTGTCTGTTCGTCATTCTCTTTTGAAGGTTGTAAATGATGGCCCATCATGACTAATTGGTAAAGATTCTCTTCCATGCACCTTTATTGTTGTAAACATAATTGCTTACATTTGTAGTGTTTCATTACAGGGAACAATTGTCTTCCAATCAAATCAGTGACTGCCACGATAGCTATAATGTTAGCTTGTTTGTTGTTTATAATTGCCTTTTAATTATGCTCTTCTTGTATGATTGTGATTTCCCCCTCTTCTATCTCTAACTTTGTAACTTTGAGGGCAAACAAAACTTCTTAATCTAGACCTACAGAATAGGATAAATTGGAGACTTCAGTGTAGGTGACATGAGTCTACAAGGCAAGTACCATCATTAGCATTGGCTATGTTTGGAACCGCATACTATCACACTGCATGTATTGTATCTGCAGTATGTTTATTGTGTGCTGTTTGTGAAACAACATACTTACATGAAGGGCTATCAAAATATGAAGTTTAAATGGATGAACTAAAACACATTTTAAAATCAGAAGGTTTTCAGAACATTGAAAGGAGCTATGAAATTGAGCTTTATGAGTTTATCAACAAGAATTTCAAATAGCATTTTAAAGTTCACTTGGAGTTCATTTATGGTTTAAGGCAATGCATGTTGAGTGACTGAAGAAGTATCTAGAGATAGATCCTTTATTACACACACACGCACACACGCACAAATGATCCCACGAGCATCACGGAATGAATTAAATATTATAATGCAAATTAGGCCTTTAAACCAGTAGTTCATCAAATATTCTGTATTGTTAGTCCTTCGGAGCACTAGGAAAAACCACATGTGAAATATTTAACAGAGATTGGCAAGGCTTCAGAGACGGTTGTCTGTGATAAACATTTTTAGAAAATAGAGTTACATAGTCTGGCCATGTATTGTGCAGCGAACTACTATTTTACTACTATAAATAGACTACACAAAATGTGATGTAGCTTAAACCTCCTACTGAAGACCTGTTGATATTTTAAACATTTTATTCGCACAATATCCAAACATGCTGTATATCTACATATGTAGATACACTGCCGTTTAGTCAGTAAGATTTTTTTTTTTTTTTTAAGGAAATTAATCGTTTTATGTTAAGCGGCACAACTGTTTTCAAGATTGGTAATAATAAGAAATGTTTCGTGAGCATTAAATCAGCATATTAGAATGATTTCTGAAGGATCATGTGACACTGAAGACTGGAGTAGTGATGCTGAAAATTCAGCTTTGCATCACTGGAATAAATTACATTTTGAAATACATTCAAATAGATTTTAAAGTATAATAATATTTCACTATACTACTGCTTTTACGGTATTTTTGCTCAAATAAATGCAGCTTTTAAAAACATTAAAAATCACACTGACCCAGAACTTTTGAACAACGGTGTAGGTTTAGTTTTCTTCTTTTTTTTTTTTTTCTTTTTTTTTGGGTGGTGCTTCCACCAAGCATGTCATGTGCCTTCAGTGCATGACATTTGACACCATTTTGATATTCAATAGTTTGAGAGAGCTCACTCATAAAAGGAAATTTGTGTGTGTCTCCAGACTGCATAAGAGCTTCTGAGGCAGCCGTCACTAAATCCTAAATTAAACTGTTTACATCTTATAATACTAAAAACTGTTCTTGAGTACTGAGATGTTAGTGGCACCGCTCAATCATTAAATCACTCAGGCGAAAAATGAACTGAATTGCTTTTTAAGTGTGAAAAATAATAGACATTAAATAAACAAAACCCTTTTTCTCAGTTACATACCCTTGAGTTTCTGATAATGAAGGACTGTTAACAGTCATATTGATTACCTTGATGTCTGAGAAAAAGTTAGGAAAGATGGGAAAGTTAGTTAAATGTCTGGCTTCTATTCTTACTTGCTTTATGCAATGTATGGTTTCAAAAATAAATTTTGGTGTGGTGGATTATAGCTTTTTTGTGTTGTATTGCTGTGTTATTTGACCTTAGGTTGTTTCAAAATAGAAACAGACATCCAAGCTCTAAGCTCACATTGAATATATTTTTCATTGGTCATTTTTTTCAGGTAAAGTTTGAGGTCAGAAACAATGTGTAAGGCTTTAACGTCCCTTAGCGACGCTTGCATTTGACAACCTCTGATTTGATTCTCAAATACAACCTTGAAAAAAGCAATGCATGATTGTTTTTACTTCAACCTCAGATTAGAAAAGCTGAACATTTGGTCAAAGAATTTTTTATTTTTTATTTTTTATTTTTTTTCCCCAGCTGGAAGCCAACATATCATTCAATATCAATTGACATCCACCCATTTTACTTGTCTCATCAAAAGTGGTGGATTTGGTTTGAAGTGTAAGTTATGGTACTTTGTTAAAGCACATTATTTTCTGATAACGTACAGATGCAGAATAAGTGTTGTCCTACAATATGTTTATTTTACAGGGGCGTTCTGATATCGCAGAATTAAATTTAAAAGACCATTTTCTGTGGGATATTCAAGGTTAATGCCTAAATTTATATGCATTGCATAGCAAAATTGCCAGTTTATTACTTTGTAGTCATTGAAGTCATTAAGTGTTTTTTTTAAAAAAACAATAATTAAATATAAACAAGCTCCTTCAAAACAATAAAATACAAGGTATGCAGTTTTCATGCCAAAGCCTAAGGCAAGGGCAGCTCATATAGTCCACACAGCAAAAGCCATCAAGGAATGTATCAACACCTGGGTGATGGTGGAAATGAATAAAAAGGATTTATATGCAAGGCTATAATTCACTCTAGTGCCTATAATGACCAAGTTAAATTAATAAAACTGTAAATCTCAGTCTGAAACCTAGAGCACCCTTTTTACACTAGCCTCTGGTTTCACGGACAAGGCTTAAGCTAGTCCTATGAATATGTCATATAAATATTAAAAAATGTCAGTGCCATTGTTTTGTCTCTAATATAATGTTTTGCTTTTTTTTTCCCCAGTGAATGTTTATTAAAGCTACATAAAGGGTTAGTCATTTATCACTCATGTCATTCTACACCCATAAAGACCTTTGGTCATCTTCAGAACACAAATTAAGATATTTTTGATAACATCCGATGGCTCAGTGAGACCTCTATTGCCAGCAGGACAGTTAACACTTTCAGATGCCCAGAAAGATACTAAAAACAGTTCATGTGAGTACAGTGGTTCAACCTTAATATTATAAAGCGGCGAGAATACTTTTTTGTGCGCCAAAAAGCAAAATAACGACTTTTCAACAATATCTAGTGATTGCCGACTTCAACTGATTCGACTGATTTAAAGCAAAATATTCATAAAGCTTCATAAGCAGTGTTTTGAAATCAGCTATCACCAGATATTTTTAATTTTATCAAAAATATCTTAATGTGTCTTCCGAAGATGAACAAAGATCTTTACAGGTGTAGAACGACATGAGGGTAATAGAAAGTAATAAATGACAGAATTAAAATTTTGGGGTGAATTAACCCTTTTAATGCCCTAATTGAACTAATCCTGGCGTAGGCTAAGCCCTGTCTGTGAAACCGGGCCTAGATCTTTTATTGCAAACCTGAGTCTGGTAATATTTCAGAGTGTTTGACATCAGAGTTAAAGTTGTTACTACAAATTTCTATGTCAAATAAGTTATTTTCCTGAAAAATGTATCATGGTTTAGACCAAACTATTAAGTAGTTCATCTGTTTTCTTCAGCAACTGTTTTACACTTTGTTTGAATTAAGAGTAAAGTTTGTATAGTTAGTGAGAAAGTGAGCAAAATCTAGATCTGGAAACCACTGGTAATTATGAAAACAATCCATCCAAACTTGTGAAAATCCACCATTATTGATGATGTACTGTATAATTTGCTTGTTTGTGGTCACACTTATTATACAGTAATGCATTTCTCACTTCACTCAAATATCCTCAGAGACCGCTCATATTCTTTGCACCTCTTGCAATGCACCCAACAAATGCAAGTGTGTTTAAAGTTTCAGTGCTAAATCCAAAGGGACAAATACTTCAATAACACAGTGAAACTGGCATCTTTTCCTCTCCTCACTGATGACGCAAGACCCAAAAGTACAATGTTAAAAGAGACCTGATGCGCATGGAATCAAATTGATCCAAATGAACCAAAGTTATGGAGACTGAAAGTTGTCTGTTTTATTTTATTTTATTTTTTCCCAGTTGTTGTACACATCTCTTTTCCAATTACATCACAATGATACTAGGGCAAGGTTGAAAATATTGATTTCTTGATTTTAATAGATTTTTATTATCTGATATCGATTATGTAAAATGCCAAGAATCGATCTTTAAAGGGCCGTTCACATCAAGGACGATAACTACAAGTCAAGTCAAGTCACCTTTATTTATATAGTGCTTTTTATAATTCAGATTGTGTTAAAGCAGCTTTACAATGGCTGTTTCATTGTAGTAACTTGTAGCACGCTGCGGCTGTGGTTTGTAGTACAGTGGGATGCAGTCGGACACACTTGGAAATCCAAATGAATCAATGTTGAATTGAATCAAGATCAGAATTCAATCGAAATTGAATCGAATGGTGAAATTTGTGTCAAGACACAGACACAGTTTGAATGTCAAGAAGTTAATTATTTTGCTGTAACCCCTCAGCAGATATTGACCAGATGAGGTAATCAGTGAAATCAATCACTTCCGGTGACTTGCGCTGGAGTGCCGTCTCTTCTGCTCTCCCCCACGGTCAGGCCTCATTGAGGATTCTGCAGCGAGATCAGTCTTTTAATGGTCTATCATTAGCTTCTCTTCATCTGCTCAGTGAAAGTGAAAAGAGGGGGGTGCTTGAACCAGAAAGCCGCAGCAGAAGTGACGACTTGCTTGACCATGAAAGAAAATTAATGGGACATGCATGGGTAATGAGATTACAACGCTGTAACTCGCTGGCCGGAGAGCAAGATTGCCAGGTACGCCAGTTTAGGGCTGCATTGACGAGCTTGTGCAGCTTTAAACCTGAGATAGAAACAAAGCAGGCCATGCACATATGTAATAAGTCCATAGAGGTATGTTCACAGCGGGTGTCCGTGCTCATTTGATGATCTGCTAGACTCGGCTTTCTCTCTCTCTGCTGGCAGTATGTTGAGACCGTGACAGGGCAGACTATTGGTCGCAGCTGTCTGGGGTTCTCTGAGGGCCCGTGCCATACGGTCGGCATGAGAACTAGAGTGGCCTGAAGTCCTGTAGGATCATTCTGACCATATTCTGCATCCATTCTAGCAGTTAATATCAAGCACAGCCTGCCGTGTGGCTTGTTTCCTCAGGAAGAACCGCAAAAAGATCAGATTAGCTGTAAATTGACTTGGATATGGCACAAAACCTGTTTGAGAATAAAAAGAGTGTTTAATGCAGCAAACATAGCTCTATAAACCCAAGGGATAGCTCACTGAAAAAACGAAAATTCTGTCTTCATTTACTCACCATGTCGTGCATGACTTTTTTTTCTTCTGTGGAAGATATTTTGAATATTTTCTTTTTGCCCATAGAATATAAGTCAGTGGGGTTTAAAACAGCATTAGACCTTATTGACTTTTCAGAAGAACAAATATATTTTTTTTTCCTGTTTTGGGGGAATTATCACTTGAAGGCTGTGTTTAGGTTTATAAAAATGATGGCAATGGATATTTTTGTTAAGCTAATACGTTCATTTGGTGATATTTAATCTGTTTGTGCATGTATACTACTGTAAACGTATACGGTGTTACTAAATATATCTATTTCAAATAGAACTAGGTTTAATAAGTTTGTCGAAACAGTTTGAAATAGTCTAAAAATAGTCTGAAAAGTTTTAGTTAAGAAGTTTTGATTCGATAGACGGACAGACAGACAGACAGACAGACAGACAGACAGACAGACAGACAGACAGACAGACAGACAGACAGACAGACAGACAGACAGACAGACAGACAGATAGATAGATAGATAGATAGATAGATAGATAGATAGATAGATAGATAGATAGATAGATAGATAGATAGATAGATAGATAGATAGATAGATGTTGTTAAAACTAGGGTTTGGTGCCATTTCGAATTTAACTGAAAATGCACAGTATCGGTGCAGTGAAATAACTGTAGTTTTTAGATAAAAGGAAGGTATATCCAAGAATAAATTACCCTTTCGCAGTTCTTTAATTCTTGAACTGTGGACAGCAAAACAAAGTGTACTGACCTAACTTTGAATGTTCCATCATATGTGTTGCTATCCATCTTATCAATTATTTATCGGGCTGCACTTCGCTGCGAGCCATTATCCCGTTTGATATTGCGAAGGTGGGGAGAAATAACAGCTGTGCTTTCTTCCGCTATGTGTGTCAGCTGTGTCTGTCACCCAGACCTGTAGGGTGTGTTCAAAAATGAATGAGCTGTGTTTACAGTGTAAATAAGCAGTGGGACGACACCGGAGGATGTTTAGAATGCGAACACCTGCTGATACTGCTTTGATTGGTTGTATCTGTGTGGCAGATTGCTTCCGATCAGCGAGCTGGGCAGGGTGCCCGCTTATCAAATGCAATATTCACATACAAGCGTGTTCCTTAAGTTTATAAGATTGATTTTGTGTTGTGCTTTACGTGATGGTAGATAATGCAACTGCTGTAGTTCTTTAGCCAAATAGACAAAAATAAAATAGAAAATTGTTACTTTTCCCCCCACACACATTCTGGTTCAGCAAGGTGGGCGGTCAGGTCTCAAAAATGTTGGATTTTCAGCCTTTGTGCCTCCAAGAAGGTTAATAATCCTCTGTTGGAAACTGCTCCAGGACATTGTAAAAAATATATATTTTAATTTAGTTAACTAAACTTTGTTTACCGTGTTTATCCAATTGAGTTGTCCAATGCTTTTTGCATGCAATGAATCATTAGATAAGCATTAGCAAATAGTTAATTAATCATTTATAAAGCATTAATAGACATTATTAAGTAATTTATAAATACAGCTATCAATGCTTTATTCTTGATTCATAAGAATATCTATAATGTGTTTAAAAGTTTTATTTTCATACTTTATTAATGATCAATTTATTATTTCTAAATTAATTATTACACTATTTACAAACTACTTATTTAGGAGCTGTCAGTGGTCCATAAAATTATGTAGAAAGTGTAACATGTTAATAAAGCATTTATTAACACACTGAGTCACTACTATATGTCAAAATAATAAAATGTATGTACCTTTAAATAGTTTATTAATAATTTACTTATACTTTCTAAATGGTATTATAAACCACTGACAACTCCTAAATAAATGGTTTGTAAATAATGTAATACTTAATTTAGAAATGATCATTAAATGATCATCATTTCATACAGTATGAATGAAATGCAGGCATTTTCATACAGTACAGGCTGCCCATTGCTACCTGTGTGTGTGTGTGTGTGTGTGTGTGTGTGTGTGTGTCCACAGTTTGGAGTATGTGTGTGTGTGTGTGTTCACTACTCTCTACTTATTTTGTGTGTACTCTAACTGTATTAAATGCAGAGGACAAATTCTGAGTATGCGTTACCATACTAAGCCCTCAAATGTCACTTTCACCGTTTCACTGATGCTGCTCTCTCTCTCCTATCGCCGTTGTTGATCTTGAAATTAGCTGATTAATAAAATGCTGCTCATATCTGTTTTTTTTTTTTTTGGTTTGTTTTTTTATGTGCACTTTTTTATTTAAATTTGCATAAAGCACTACAATTGAAGATCGGATTTATATTCGTTTTGCATAGACACGTTTATGTGGCTATGTAAATGGAACCGTTTTTACAAATCAGAGAGTCATTCAATCAATAAAAACAACCAGGTGTAAACAGTTAGGGTCACTATAAATAAAAGGATGAAATTTAAAAAAAAATAAATAAATAAATATAGGGATGGCACAAAGTTTATCTGTTAGTTTTAATGTGATCTTCATGAAATGTTTGGAACTAGAAACTTTGAGTTCCAGTCTGCTTCAGACTAATCAGTCACCCAGTTGTTCTAGGGAGTTAATGCCATCCTAGATAAGTTTATTGGTTTCGTCAAGCTTTTTCTCAGTTGAGGAGATCTTTCCGCATATAGCATTGGCAGACATATCAATTGCATTTACTCTCTGGTCCAGGGAAGACATTACATTGTTGATAACCTCTTCACTCATTCTAGCTATCAGAGCATCTGCACCATTAGCCTATGCCATGCTAGGCTGCTTTGGTGTCGTTTTGTTCAGTATTGTTTGGGGAACAATTGTTCCTCCGTGATAATGATCACAAATCAGATAGGAACATCCTCGGATTGTGTGTATTGCATCCAGTTTGTGGACTTAGATTCAGCTTATTCGTCTAACTGCTACTGTACACCTTAAAGCGGATCACTTGACCCCTCATTTGACTGTTTCTGTTTATCTCATGTACATTTGCTACAGGCTTGGTTGGGTTTATTTTGCCAGGTAATTTAAGAAGACAAGCATTCTCATCCACTGATCTGTAATCAATGTTCTCCGCTTTGTTTTTCTCCAATCGGAGACACTGCTGGCATAGAGGAATCTCTTTTGGGACTGGGAGGATTAAACAGAGAGTGAAAAACCTGGACCATCAATCACAGTGTCACTCCAGCATAGTTTTACGATGGATATATCCCTAAACAAGCACAGCAGCTCGTCTACTTAATTGCTTGCCCCGGTGCTGATAGCATGGGAGTAATTGATTGGGGTATATTAGGTTGGCCTAACTTGTGTTCGTACTTGTCTCACAGTCAGTTCTTCGTCTCTCTCCGTGTCCTGGAATAGTCTATTTTCTGCAGTGCATCAATATTTCATTCCTGCCCATTTTTTCGTGGAGAGGATTGTCATCCCAGGAAAGGGTTGGACCTGTTTTTGATCATATTTCCTTTCACCTGTTCACTCAGTAAAGATTAAGAAGACTATCAGACAGTGGAAAGTATTTCCTACATTTGTTAATCAAATGGCGTGGCATTACAAGTTGAAATATGTTCTATTAAAGACAACGGGTTGGCTGTGTGTAGAAACTCACGCAACGAAGAAGATGAATTACAACATGTCTTTACTAGATAATCCAATGGGCAAACACAGATGAAGACACGAACACAACACAATTTGTACAATACAAGACCCGACACTGAACTGAGGAAAACCAGGAACTTAAATACACAGATGATTAACTCAAATAACACACAGTTGTGATGATTAGGGTTAATGTCCATGGTGATAGATTGTGGCAGGAAAATAGAACAAAGGAACGCATGTGATCAATGACAACAAACTAAAAGTCCAAGATAACTAAGACGAACATGACTGTGACTATTATATTATATATTACATGTATTCTCTGTCTGGACTGTTTAGTTTCATTTTCACATGTGTTCATTGTTTATGTTCCCACCACCATCATCATTAGTTCATGCCCATCAGCTGTGTGTCATCAGTTAATCTTGTTTGCTCCCTGTGTTCCCCAGATATAAGCCCTGTGTGTCTGTCAGTCCTTGTCTTGTGTTGTATACGGTTTAGAGGTTTGTTTAGCGTTCTGTTCCTGTGTATTTCTCTTGGCTGTAAAGATTATCGCATTGAATGTTTCCTTTGAGCATACGCTCATTTCAACCAGCAAACCCGTAACATTAGATTATATTATATTATACATTTTATATAATTTTTTATTGTATAAGTGTGAACTCTGTGGAGTTCATATCTGCTATTAATTCATCACTCTGTTAAGTGTAACTGGATGAATCCAGAACATGACAAAAGACAGTACAGTTGATGAGAAACTAGGTCAACATTAGTTTAGAATATAATGCAATAATGTTTACTAATGTTGTTAATTAAGAAAATTAAGCATTTTACAATATGGAGTGTCTGGTTTTGCTGAGAGTGCGAATGGGAGATTTCTGGGGCATAAAAGGTTGAAAAATACTAAGATACAGAAAGTCAATCTCAGCCTCAGAAAGAGGAGAGATGTAATTCATGTGGTTGGGAAGTGTGAAGCAGTGCAGAATACGAGGCGAGCTCAAGCTCATGTGATTTACTGTAATTCTGAATTAGCTCTGTACTATTTACATGTGTCATCTTTATTTCAGCACACTGTAAAAAGTGCTACACCCACAAAGTAGTTTAATATACTTTAAATAGTTGCAATCTAGTTTATTTTATTTGTTTTACTCTAAAAAATATCAATATACAGGTACTTCCTCTTTACTTAAAATATATATACGTTTTTATATAAAAATATATTTTAAATAAAACTATTGCAATTTATTTAGTTATCTGTTTGTGGTTGTTGTGTACAAGAAATGTTATAAAAGTGAGTTGACATACACAATTTATTAGAGTAGTTGTCGATGGTGCAGGTGTGTGTTCATCAAACGTAAATATTTAAAAAGTTCGCATTATCCCCTTTTCACTGGCGGGACTTCCAGGCAGACGCAGCATCTTCCTCGGCGCTTCAACTGTTTGTTCGCTGCAGCGGATCTGAATTTCAGACACTGATTTATACGGTAAGTTGAGCAAATTTAGCTGAATGATTGGTGATGTAAAGTCACGTGAAATCGCTTACTCCACAAGAGAGCTGAGGTTAGGTTGTCTTGTATAGCTAGCTATCCTGCAAACATGCCAAGCTAAGATGGCTGCACAGTAAGTAGTGTGGTCTTGTGGGCAACGGTCGACAGACAACGGCGGTTGAAACCGTATTGTTAATATGAAATTAAATAAGTGCTGTAGTTATGCCTACTCTATGTTTTAAGGGAACGTTGGCTTTACCCTTACAAAAAAGAACTGCAGTATATTGAAGTAGAACTGCAGTAAAACTACAGTACCAAGTAGTTTAACTGCAGTTTAATTCAAATTTGCAGTATAATGAAGTATAGTCACAGTACAACTGCAGTACATTGAAGTTCAACAGCAGTTAAACTATAGTATAAGTACAGCTGCAGTAAAATGAAGTACAACTGAAAGTTGCATGAAGTATAAAAACAGTATAACCGCAGTTGTATTGCAGTTTTATTTTACTAGTACTTTAGATGTATTGCAGTATAGTTGTACTCCAGTAAAACTACAGACATTTTAGGTTATACTGCAATACTGTAGTTTTTTTGTGTCCAAAAAACTGCATTTTTCTATACGTAACAAAAACTGTAGTATTACTTCTAAAAAACTGCAGTAATCTTTTGTAAGGGTAATTTTACCAATAATATCACTTTTAATCGTTACTTAGCGTTAACTTAAACTAGCGAAGTACTAATATTAACGTGATTTTACTAGGAGTTTTACCTTACAGTTTAATGTCAAATTAGTTTAAGTTAACGCAACTAACGATTAAAAGTGATATTATTAATAAAATTAAAGCCAAAGTAGCCTTTAAACACAGTAGGCATGACTATAGCACTTATTTAATGTCATATTAACAACACGGTCTGCGGTGGGGGTGCTCGCGTTATCAGCAGCAGAGATGTTAGTGCATTTAATAGCACTGGCTCACCTGTTACTAGCACCTGCTAACATCATTGCCACTGTTTCAACATTTAGGATGGACGTGTTAAAAATGCAGATACGTAGGTAATATTTACTTGCACAAATGACCTCAGTTATATTTTTAGATTGCACTGATTAAATTAAGTAGATCACATGCTATCGAAACGTCGCAATTTCGAGCCTGCAGGCAATAGTCGTGCGGCCAAATTAGGGAAAGTAAGCTGTGGTGTTTTATACTTTTGCGTTACTAAAGCAGATGCAGACTGTAGAGATGTATGCTTAGTAGTCTGTCTGATTTTAGAGATTTGATCCACGTTTTTTAATGCTGCATAGTCAATTAATGACAGATTTTTGGTTGGAAAAAATCCTAAGACTATTTCTAACCTTTTACTTTAACAAGTTACACTTACCACTGATTTTTTAACCTTATTCTAACATGCATTTTCCTGGTCTTTAGATACCCAAGCGCTTTTGTTACCTGGGGTCTTCAAGCTTCACATCCAGGTAAGAACAACTTCAGAATAGATACAATTACAGCTATTCCCAGGTAAGTAAAACATGGGTAAAATTGCAAACAATAGTGTTAGCTCCATACAGTTACATTTATGAAGATGTTTTTATGTACCAACCATCAATAGATCATTTGCTTTAAGATAACTTTCTTTACTCTTTTTTTGATGAACATTCCAGGATTGTTCTCCTTATAGTGGACTTCAATGGCCTCCAAACTGTTGAAGGTCAAATTGACAGTTTCATTGCTGCTTTAAACGATACCAGACGAGGAATAAGGGTCTTATCTAGAGAAACGATTGGTCATTTTCTTAATTTTTTTTTTAAATGTATATCTTTTATAGACACAAATGATTGCATCACAAGTACTTCAGCCAGAACGGGATTCTGTATCCTTCAAAACGCTTTTAGCAACAAAAGTACAATTTTGACTTTGTGTCTTATCTGTCTTCCACCTTCTATCTTATTTACTGTTTGTCTGAACAAACTCTTGATTCTTTTTTGTCTCCACCAATAGAGTTGTGACGAAACAGAGGTGCACGCTGAGCTTGGCAGTTGCCCCCTGAAAATGTACATGTGCCATCATCCCAACACGATTGGGATTATCATATGAGGACAGAGGTGTGCCAAATCTGTCGAAAGCATGCTGCCTCCTGTTTGGACATGTGCACATTTGCTGGCTGCTTTGTAGTCACTGTTAAAAGTCACACTGGTTGACATTGAATAAATTTGATTGTCTTCAATCTATCTTCCCATCTTTTTCTTCTTCAATTGAATTTGTAATTGTTATTGACAGTCTGTTTATGTAATGTTAACCACTGTAGTGCTTAGAATATAGACATTTGGATTTCTTTTTATGTTATAGCCAGGACTCAATTAAAATGTTTAATCACATATGATTAGGTTAATTTTACTAAAACAAATAATGTTCATAAAACCTAATTAAAATGAGTACAAGTTACTTGTAGCAACCCATAAATAAGTTACCTGTACCAATAAAAGTAGGTTTATCCAACTGAGTAATACTAGTACTGTTAGTTAACTCAACTTAATTTTGTTGTGTTTGTATTAAGTATTGTTACAGTGTTTATTATACTTAAAAAAGGCTGCAAGTTGACTCAACTTAAAACATCCAATACAGCCACTGCCTCACTTTTTATAAGTTAGATCTATGTATTACTTTTTACAGTGCAGGTTAAATCAGCAGTCTTGCATATGCACCCAGATAATAAGATACACTCACACGTCGCCTGCTCACAAGGTTCAGATATGAGACAGCACAACCGCTGGTGGCCTACTGAGGATACCTCATTATGTAGAATTGAGCTCGGGGTAGTAGAGCTAGCTGCAATAATCCCATGCCTCACTGCTGAGCTCATTCCAGGATAACACTCCTAATGAGCTCACGTCTTCCCCCTGTGCTCACGCTGAGATTGCTGGCAGCGTGTGTGCGTGATATGTGTGTCTCTCCATGTTTCATCACAGGATCACAGAGAGAAAGTAGGAGTCGAGGCCCCTAAGTGAACAGCCTCAGTCTCTCGGATACAGTTTCGCTGTGCAATTGACACGCTAACCCAATTGTGCCTCCAGGATACAGAATCAAACGAGGCAGTCAGACACTGGTAGCAATGCAAATAGTTAGTCCTCATTTAAATGTACTTTTATAATAGCTAGAATCAATATTTCAGTGACCGTCTGATGTATATTACTCTTAAAATGGCAAGCTCTGACTGAAATTGCAATTTCCAATCTCATTGGCTGGCTTTACACTACTTCCACAGGGGTTTTCTTATCAGTTTGCCTAAAAACAAGTTAAAAAGTTACTGGGTTGATGCATTGTGCACTTTTTAGGAAGAACTAAGGACAATTGTCAGATTTGCCAAAGTTTTGTTCTAGTGCAAGGTCAGTTGGATCAAAATCTTTGAGATATTCAAAGTTTTGTTGGAGGCACTCAGTAATAAACTAGTAAACTTAGTGGTTGGCGATACACTGGTAGACACGATTAACTGCCAGAAATGTGTCAACCTGTAGAGATTTTGAGCTATCATCTCTATCGCGGCTATGCTCACATGACATTGTTGTGCATGTTGGTCATGAAAGCAAACAAATAAATGATTTTAAACTGTTGAAATGCAATAAGCAGAGAAAGAGAACTTATTTCACTATATAGGCACATGAAGCCACATAAATGCTTATTTAATTTTCACATTGAAGATATGCAGTGTTTTTTGTATACATTTGACTATACTATTTATGCAGGTTAGTATTTCTTATTTCTAGTGCTTTGTTTAGGTAGGTCTATTTCCTTTTTCTTTATAATTTGTTTCATTTTAGTTTTTTTCAACCTACCAGTAATTCAGTTTTCTCCCTTAAAATGCTCTACGAAGGCATCATTTATGCCATTCGGAAAGCAATATGCTTATATCAATAAGAAACTCACTTACTGACAAACGGCTACTTTCAAATGCTCATGTGAGTGCAAAAATGAATCATTTCAGAATCGAATCGTGACTCCCAGAATCACAATCAGATTGGATTGTGAGGTGCCTAAACATTCACCCCCCCCCCCCCCCCCCCCCTAGTTTTTGAAAGAAGGGTCTTATGCTCACCAATGTCTTATTTATTTGTGCAAAAATACTGTAAAAACAATAATACTGTTTTCTATTATATATTTTAAAAGTTATTCCTGCTGAATTTACAGCATCAATAAATCATTCTAATATGCTGATTTGGTGCACAAGAATAATTTCCTATCACCATCAATTTTGAAAACAGTTGTGCTACATAATATTCTCTGGAAACCTTTATACACTTTCTTAGGATTCTTTGATGAAAAGAAAGTTCAAACAAACACCTTTTACACACACACACACACACACACACATATATAAATATATATGTATAAATATATATAAAATTATAAATGTCTTTACTGTCACTTTTAATCAATTTAATGCATCTTTGCTGAATAAAACAATTAACTTATTTCAAATTATGAAGTTAAAAAGCCTGGCTTGATTTAAACTAATATTTAAATATGCTGGGAATATATACTGATCAAAATACAGTTCAGTTTAACTTTTATCACGTTATGTTATCAGCATTGACGGTCCTATTTCTGTTTCAACACCTATATGACAATGATCAGCAGTGTTCCATCAACTTTGCTTGATGCATCACCATCTGTCTGCTTGTCTCTGATGACATGCTTGATAATTGGTAATAAACACGGCTAGATTTAGCAATGGCATTTTGAAGTGCAAACGTGTGTGACAGTGGCTTTTTTTAGTCTAACATAAACAATTGTTCAAAACTTAGATGCGTTTGGAGTGCATGGAAAGTGGTTCTCATGAGGGTGCAGGTCTCGTGCGTGTGATGTTGATGAATCTCGGCTGAGGCTTTTCTCTGAAATTCCCCAATTCTGGCAGCCTGAATGAATCTGAAGTGCTTGTATTTTGCAGATAAGAAGATCAAAGGACGTGAAGACTGTCACCCACTGACTTGCCACTGGGATTTGGGAAGGGTCTGTTTTGTATCTACTGGTCACACGCAAGGTCTTCAGGTGTGTTTCGCTGCATGTTCAACCATTCATCTGTGAGCAGCTTGTTCCTGGCAGCCCATAGTCAATGGGTTTCCACAATGTTGCCGCTAAATTTTTTTCCACATCGCTGCTGTCCATGGTGCTGAAAGATTGATTATATGGCCACCTGACATGCCTGTTACCCAGAGCAATTTCTTTCTGGTCGATGGGCCACATCATCAAGGCGGCTGCCGTATTGGACCGTGCCATAACGTAGTGAAATGCTTTGAGCGAGGTCTGTACTTTTAAAAAGACATAAAAGGCAGCAAAGGATGGGAAACTGGCTTTGAGATAATTACTTTGAACTTGGAGTTGCCACACAGCTGCAACAAGTAATGTTGAATCACACCAGACTGAGACTTGCATTTAAATGAAGGTGAAGAGAATTTTTTTGCAACCACCATCTTTCAATTTCATAATGCATTTAAATGGTTTAGCAGCACCTGTGTCTCAATGTTTTTGGCATGACATTCTCTATTCTTTTGCCTGCCTCAGCAGTGTTGCAAGTCGGATTCAATCTGTAGGACAGAGTACAAACATGTGAGTCAAATATATCAGCTGCTCTGACAGGATAATTTATGATCCTCACCTCAGGAATATCATGTCACATTACTAGTTCAAGGAAGATTCCCCTGATTGCTCTACGACCACTTTTAACTTCCATTAGCAAGTTATCACACTTGTCAACTCAGTTGAAACATCTGACGGGGACAAAGGAAGTTGTAGAAAGATATTTAGCTGAGTTTCACCTTAGTCTAGAGATTTCTAATTACACTGCAAGTCAGAAAGGCTTTAGAAGAACATATCAGGTGAACAATCATCTCTATCCATTAAATCTGTGGTTAATGTTATCCAGTAAGTCTTGTTCAAAAAAAGGAACATAAAAGGGTCTGAAATTGTGTTACTGTTCAAAAGATAGGGGTAAGAAAGTTTTTTTTTTTTTTTTGGTAAGAAATTATTATTTTCAGCATGGACAGATTACAGTAAATACAGATCAAAAGTAACAGAAAGTTCTTTATAACTTTCTATTCATCAAAGAATCCTGAAATAATCATGGTTTCAACAAAAATATTAAGCAGAACAACTGTTTTCAACATTGATAATGATAATAATAATAATAAAAACATTTCTTGAGCATCAAAACAGCATATTAGAATGATTTTTGGATCATGTTACAAACTGTAATACTATTTCTGTTATTTCACATTTCTATTTATATGTATTTTTGCTGCCTATATATTAAATACTCCTCAGATTGAATGAGTAATTTGTTTTGGATTAACTAAAATGGCGACATAAATAAATCAATGATTTAATTTTTGTGCTCTTTTTAATAAAGCACTTAATATTTTTCTCACCCGACATAAATAGGACTTCATCCTTGAAATGACAAAGTAGTTGCATTTACATTTAAGAAGGTGGTTTGTTGCAAGTGGATCATTATATTTCGAGGTACTTGGCATTAAAAATTTTGAAAATCCCTGTTTTCACCTCAACCATCTGCAACGGACATTATAATGAATAGTATTTTCTCTTGAGAAAATGTGATATTCTGGAAGATCTTGAACATTTATCATTGAACATGTTTTGCGCAGTGGGTAGCTGGATGAAGAGGGTTGTTCCCGGGGTGCTGAGTGGCCCAGTTTACTCGCTTTCCATAATGATAGAGGAAACATTAGCGGAAACACATCTTATGTCACATTTGGTAATATTTGCTGTGCTTTATTTATTTCCCCCCTCATACAATTTTTCGAGTCTTCTCGCTCCTCTGAGAAAGAACCTCTAGTTCAGAGAGTTGTAATTGCTGACGGTGCATGTCAATAAAAACAGAAGGTACGCTTAATAACATTTAATTCAGCCCAGACCGACAAAGAAATGACCACAAAGCACAAAACGGCTTATAAAATCCTTAAACGATGAACGAAAGTGGAGCAAATCATGTTCATGTTTGAAATTCAGGAACATTCTTTTCATATTCAGATTAGGGGCACTGCACAGCCCTCTTAATTACTTACAGCCAGATTCTCTTTTCAAGCCCCATTACCAGCAGGGGAATGAAAATCATAATGGGCCTGGAAGTAGAGTTTATCATCTCACTGCAACCTTGAGTAAGTGAGATGCACAGATAGATGTGACACTCATAGGGAAAACCTCTATGTCGCATGTATCGTGCATCCATCCATCTTTGCTAGTGTTGGTTGCACAAGCAAGTTGCATAAGCGAGAAAAGACAAAAGTTTTTGCAAGAATGTGGTGCATCATTCATTTGCTTTTGAGAAAGTAGGGCAACCTTGACATGTTCCCTACATTAAGGAGAGATCCTGTGGTTGTCCCACTGACACTCAGGGCAATTTCTTTCTATTTCATGTATGCAGAGTGGAACGAACTTAATGAGACTCATTTGAGCTGCCACTAGCCACTATAGAGCGAGGCTCATGCTTTTTTCTTTTTGTTGTTAGGAGGATTTTCTGCACGCTTTTTGACTTCAAATCTCGCTTTTGCTTTGATGTATTTGCTGTTGCTTTTTCATATATTTCTCTTTTTAAAGGCATTGATCCTTACCTTTAAAGGTGCAGTATGTATCTGTTTGGAAACAACATATATTGCTATTGTGATGAATGGGAATGCTAATGTTATAGCTTTCTCTAGGTATTCCAGACTTCCTTGTATTGAACCATGAATATATAACTACTTTGAATGCACCTCGAAGTTATTGATTTAGTTTTGTTTGTTAAAAGTCAAACAGGCTGTTTTAAAAATGCATCTTTGCAACTGCATAAGAAAATTGTGCAAGGCTATATATCATGATGAATCAAAGCAATGTATATTTTCGTTAATTAAAATGTATTTTTGCATTGCTATTAACAGTGCTGAGCATGTATCTGGGGGGTGGGTGGACGCGTTGTTTTAGGAGAAGATTTGCACCTTGATGTTCTCGCTTCTGACTCAACAGGAACAAATCTCACTTCCCTTAAATTGATTTGACAAAACAGACACACAATTTACGCTGTCTCACAGGTTTGAGAGACTAAATTGCCATTCATATCAGAAATAGATTATTTAAAGTCTATTTATATATCTATATATATTATATTATACACAAGTTCTATTATAATTTTATATTTTTTATGTATAATTATGTTTTCATACCAATTAAATATAATATAATGTTTAGTTTTTTTAACTTCCCTGCTGGTAGAGGTCATTTTTCTCCATTATTTGCACAACAAAAGTAATATTTTTTATGTTTTATTTATTTGATTTTCAAAAATATTGCAAACAATACATACATTTCTTTTTTTTTTTTTTCTTTTTTTTTTTACTTCTCTGTGAAAATGACTATTTTCTGCTTTGTCAGTACTCAATATAATTGCTAGTGAAGGTCATGTATTTGGTCACATACCATTTCTGCTCACCCAATAGACATTGCATTATGTAGACAGCTTCTTTGATTCTAACTGCGAGCGAAAGTTTTGTTTCATCAGCGCACACAGTTGGATTGTAATGGTGACATGGTGGGATGGCATTTGCGTGTTGAATTAACACGTTTAATTAGCCTGAACTGAGCAGTCCATGTTCGGAAATATGTAAGAGCGCACTTCCTTTAAACAGCTCAGTGCGTGTGTCTGAGAGAGAAATTTCAAATTATCATTGTTTACCCGGATTATAAGTGCAGAGTTTATGGTAACATTATGCACAATACTCACAATCCCAATACAAAATGTGTCGCTTTTATATATATATATATAAAAATATATATACCCCATATAAAAGAGGTGACCTGTAGATATCCCAAATGTCTGTCTGAAATACAGTTGTTAGAAAACCATTGCAATTGGGGCTACAAATCACAGTGATGCACTGACCGGATTGCAGACAGTGAGTCTTTCCCAAGGCTGGGAATTATGGCTAAAAAGGTTAGGCTAGGTCACAGAAGGTTCTCTCTTGGTCAGGTCTAAAACTGGGTCATGGTTTATTTCCCCTCACTTGAGAATCTTCTCCCAGTAGATGCAATTAGGAGAAAAGCAGTGTGGAAAGACTGAACTACTAGCTACTTCAGTAGAAGTTTCTGGACCATGCCCTTTGGCCATAAAATATAGCCATTACAACACTTTACCAGTCAAGTAGTGCTGTCAGGGATAATGTGAAGTAATGCACTTGTATGTGGCTCATCCAATCAGATTTCAGATTTGGAACTACCCGCTTAAAGGATTAGTTCACACAAAAATTCTGTCATTAATTACTCACCCTCATGTTGTTCCTAACCCCTAAGCCTTTTGTTCATCTTCAGAACACAAATGAAGATCTTTTTGATGAAATCTGAGAGCTTTCTGTCCCTCCACTGACAGGTGCGCAACTGACACTTTGACACCAGTCCAACATTTCTGAAGGGGCTCAACTACTTTAAATGATGAACAGATTGAATTTAGGCTTTTATTCGCATATAAACATTGATCAGCGAACATCAGCTAAGCTCAACTGAACCTGCTTGATGCGCGAGAGGAAGCTTAAACCTGCTGCGTAACACACGAGAATGAACCTCATTGGTGCTCGCAAAATTCTCCTCATTGGGTTTCATTCTTGGGTGAACTTTAAATCTCTTTAAAGCGTTATCATAATATACTTTTGAGATTTTGGAGAATGAGGCTAGACAAAATACTTGTGAAAAACCAGACATCCACAAATCCCAAATAACAATCAAAACTTTGCCCTCGTGCCATATAACTTTAAAAAGCCTTTTCGGAAACGGTTGGTATAATAGAGCTTCCTTAAGCTCCTTAAGAGAAGAAAAGGAGCTTCCTTTCTCTCTTATGTGAGGTGGCATATCTAGAGCTGGTTTGACATGTCAGGGGTCCGTCTCGAAGGCATTTACTTTCTCCAAACGGCACTGCTGCATTCCCCTGTGAAGCAATTTGCACTGGTAGCTCATAAATTACTGCCCATGTCAGGGATGTCACTTATTAGCAACGGGTCAGTCTCTGATTGAAAAGTCCAGATGTGAAACGCAAAAGGTTGGTTTGTCTTGATTTTTTTTTTTTTAGCATTCAGAGACACCACTCTGAATGCACCGATTCCCATCTGTCTTTTTTCAGCATGTCTAACTGGGGATCCTGTAGTGCTATTTAGGAGGTATTCACTCCTTCACAGTGCAATTACACTATATTGTCCTAACGTAAAAACATTCACTGGCAGGATCTATCTTTCTGGAAAACATAGAGGAAAAAAAATAGTTGGAATAGAATTGAATGGAATTGGCCAAACCCCACAGGAAGCTAAAAATCCATTGATAATTCTATCTGGTATTTTGTTTGAAAAGTGGTGTCATCCACTAACAGCTATTTTTAGCTTTACAAAACAGCTCGTTATGCTGCTTGATATCGCAAACTCATATTTCTTACAAATATTATTTTAATACATTGCTGTAATTATAAACACACTGGTTTGTAGTGCAAATAGTTTCACCCTTTACTGCACATTAGTAATGTTTCCATCCACCTACACCCACCTACTGTATTTTTATGTGAATTTCACATAACAAATGCTGGATGAAAACACAAAGATGGACAAACTTCTTCTTTTTTAATTCAATAAGAAGACATGCGCATAAACTATGATGGAAACACGTTTACCAGCTAAATCTCTTATGCGCAAAAAAAAAAAAAAAAAAAAATCTTTGCCTTAATAGAGGATGTGATTGAATAACTGATTAATCAGTGGAGAAATTTCCTTACACTGGATACTCAAATGTTGGTTTGGTGATTGTGAAATGCCCAAGCCAAAGTCTATAATCAAAATGGTTGGTTTTAATTTGCTTTATTCGCAAATGTTTTATGCTATATTCCAATTTTGCGCACAAATTCAATTTGCACTTTTGTATGGAAGCATAGCTATTGTTGCTAAGTCCTGCACATTTACTTCAAGGTTATTGTATTGCTGTCACTGTAACCTGTTCAGTTCACTTTTGACTCGGACAACTTCCTTTCACTATGCATTCAGTTCGTCAATAACATCAAAGAAATGGCCAGAGACAGTAAGCTTTTGGGCTGTTTCATCTGGGAAGACATACTCACTCTCATGCACTCAAACTCAAAGACAGGCATGGACTCAGATTGTGAATTGCTGTGGTATCCACACAGTCCAGTGCATCTCCTACAATATCTCCCTGGCAGCAGGTAAGATGAAAGCAGTGTCTCTTGCAATAAATCTTAACCACGCTCAGACCTTAGATGTGATGGCAAACGCAGCGGTTCTCAAAGTGGACATGACACATGGATAATACAATTTACAAATATGTTTGTGCATGTACAACTTACAGCATAATTTATTTAAATTGGTGTTTTTTTTTAAATTTTATTTCTAATTTCTGACCAGTGTACAATTTGATCTATTTACAATTATACAATGTGTCTTAGACTTTAATGCATAGACTGACTACATTGCAATGATATCAATTGGAGATTTCAACACACCACAATTGACCCTTCGCAAACAGTTTGATTGACAGGCGATCAATCGTAACCAAACGGCGATCAATCTTATCGACCAATCACAACCCCGAATCCTCCATTTTGTCCGACAAAGCAGTCAAGAGAGTTAGTTGATTAACGTTGATGAACTTGAACTTAAAAATTGTGTGTATTCACGTCTTTCCGCGCTTGAAACAACATTCCTTCTGATGTTCATTCATGTTTATTTGATGCTGTAAATGAACTAGTATGAAGAGATGATCGGTTCACGATCCGATCCAGAGACTCTATACGCTATTTATTGTTTAACCTCTAAAAAATTCCGAAATTAAATATGAAACTTTTTCAAATGTCTGTCAAAGCATTGTCAGTGTCCTCTTTGCTCCGCGATGTATTTCTTTGTGAGAACATGATGTGTGGCGTGAGAGCGCATGGCTTGCATGGACATAGCAACATAGCAACTAAAGGGGGTGGGTCTTTGCAAAGGGTCAATTGTGTTCTATATGCTCATAAAACCATTGATTGACAAAAAGTATTATATAAAAAATATTAAAGCACCCCAACCATTTTTAACATTAGCAATAATAAGAAATGCTTATTAAACAACTCAAAAGTCAGCATATTAGAATGATTTCTGAAGGATCATGCGACACTGAAGACTGGAGTAATGATGCAGAAAATTCAGCTTTGATCACAGGAATGAATTAAATTTTAAAATATACTCAAATAGAAAACTGTTCTTTTAAGATGTAGTAATATTTCACAATGTTACTGTTTTTACTGTATTTTACCATATATTACCATTTTAAAAATCTTACTGACCAAAAAGTTTTGAATGGTAATATATTTTTAGACTCTGATGCTTATGAGACTACATTCTTACTTCGGCAGTGCAATTTATTCGAATAGAACTTAAGATGTCTATGCGACACAGTTGTGTTCCACACGCCTGTAAAAAATCTAATATGATCAACAAAAAATTTGAGATAATATTCCACTTACTCTCAAAGTAATCATCATCTGCTTAATTTGATTTTGAGCTTTTAGATGGCCTGCTATTGACTCAAAAACTGAATTCAGCTTTGAGCATAAATTACCCTGCTTGACAGAAGAGTTTCAATTACTTCTAGAAGGGAGAATTTTAATAGACCACAGAGCCCCAAATTCTCAAATACATTTAGTGATTATGGGTTCGAATTGGACAAATGTGGACAAAAATTGCATCTATTGGGCCAAACAAAGGACATATGAGTGTCTTAAACATTCATTTTAAGATCATGAATATTGTATTTATTCAAAATATGGAATTATAATAGTAATACATTTTTTTATATAGCACCATCAAAAGTTGCTTTCTCAAAGTGTTCACAAGCAAATATAACAGCAGAGAAAATATTATGTCTGTCATACAGTCCTTAATAATCTGCTTTCAAGTTTTAGTTTTCTCAACGCTGAAAAAAAGAGGGAACATTATAGGTGTTGTCACCAATGATCTGAAAGTTTGAGAACCACTGGTCTAAATGGTTGGTTCACCCAAAAATGAAAATTCTGTCATTAATTACTGACCCTCATGTTGTTCCACACCCGTAAGAGCTTTGT
Organism: Opsariichthys bidens; assembly: GCA_037194245.1. Taxonomy (NCBI): domain Eukaryota; kingdom Metazoa; phylum Chordata; class Actinopteri; order Cypriniformes; family Xenocyprididae; genus Opsariichthys; species Opsariichthys bidens. The sequence continues at coordinate 7,766,540 of CM074298.1, read as the reverse complement.
CCATATTCGGAACACAAATTAAGATATTTGTGATGAAATCTGAGAGGTAATTGACTCGTACAGCAATATAATCAACACTGTCAAGGTCCAGAAAGGTACTAAAGACATCGATAAAATAGTCCATGAGACTGCAGTGGTTCAAACTCAATTTTATGAAGCAATGAGAATACTTTTTGTGTGCAAAAGCAAAACAAAAATAACAACTTTATTCAACATAATCTTCTCGTCTGTGTCATTCGTTGTTTACATCCAGCTATGGGTGTGCAATATAGATCGTGTGCGATAATATCATAATTGATGTTTTAACGATATGCCAAATCATATTATGGAGTAATTCCCTCATTTTTAGAAACCAATCAAAATGCTGCACGAAGTGTTCACTGCGTGATGTAGCTGAGTATATACTGAGTACTTGTCAGAGTGTGCCTGTATTCAGAGTGTGGTGTTTGACAGAAGTTAAAATGAGTGAAGAAACTTATCAATAACGTACGGCTCCAAATGCTAATCCATCTGAAAGCACTGCGAGTTTGAGTCGCTTATAATGTACATTTGAAAAAGCAGCGTACGTCAAACATCTTTCCAGACATGAGAAGCATTTATTAACATCTTGTCCAACAAAAGACAACATTTAATTAACATGTTTTTACTCAACTCACTTCATAACGACAGTTGAGCATCCTTCTGTGAGATGATGGGGGTTCTTACACAGAATAAGGCAGTCGTGTGTTTACTATTCATGTTTATTATTCATCTTCTGCTTATTCAGCTACCGCAATATCACGCATGTTATCTTCTGCTGCAGGGCCTATTTTGAGTTCCTGCTCAAGAGCGCTCTCTAGCTTTCAGATGGAGAAGCATTTACTGATCACAGAGCCGTACAGCTCTGACAAGCTGCGCATTAAATAATCGTAGCCTTTGCCCTAATACGTATGAGGATTATGAAAAGCTTCAGGAGTCAGCTGAACATGGTGCGTCTGCAGCTGACAGAGCAAACATGGGCGAATCATTTAGTAAGAAAGTTCCTTACGACAGAAAAGCGACAGATGGAAAGATATAACAAACATTGCCAAATAAAACATTTTTGAATGAATCAAAATGTCATCTGATTATCGTTATCGGAAAAATCTTACAAAATACCAAGACGTAATTTTTGGTCAGTATCGCACACCCCTACGTCCAGCGTCTCCTGGTTCTACATCAGAACGCCTACATATTATTGGCCATCTCCTATGGAGGAGTCATATACCTCTCAGATTTCATCAAAAATATTGTGTTCTGAAGATGAATGACATGAGGGTGAGTAATTAATGACAAAATTTTCATTTTTGGTGAACTAACCCTTTAAGCCATTGCTAGTTGCTTTAAAAGTAGTATCTGTATAAAGCTGATTTAAACTCATATCTGGAGGTGTATGATTTACTGTGACATTTAAACAAGGATGTATCTTGTCACATTAGGCAAAGAAAAGGTCAGTCTTTTTTAAACTTTTTAACCGATGCCCTTATTCTAGGTAGAGAATGAGTGTGTTTGTCAAGCGACACGTTGGGGATTTTGATGACAGGACACATGACTCTGTGTGCGTCTGTGCTGTACTGACTGTGAATAAGTTACAGGAGAACAAGTGGATGGTAATGTAGCACTTTGAAAAAGTTCAAGTGCTAATTGGAGTATGGAGGGGCAATGCAATAGTGATCGTTGAAAACAAAATGTACCTGCATTACACTGGACCAGTGGATGAAGAAAATATGGGTGTTTTTCAGTGAGCGTACATGCATTTCCTCAAAAAAATACAATTTAAGATGGTGATGATTTTTTAATTAATTAAAATAAACATGAGGGTTAAAGGAGTAGTTCATCCCAAAGTATTTTTGATAAAAGTGAACATGAGACTTTCAAAAATATTTAAAAATAATATTACTGGCTTTATGTAGAAATAAAGACCGATATTAAAAGTTTACTTTTTTCCGTAAGAATTTCCTTTGTGTATTCATGAGAGAAGTAGCGATGTTCATGAATTGCAGTGAATAACTACTTTTTCATCAATCCACTCCACTACTTTAAATACTGTTTATCGAACAAAGAATGGCTTCTGAAGACTTACATCCACTAAATTTAAAAAAAAATGTTTTTGAAAGTCTCTTATGCTAACTTTATCAAAATATAGGACAAAAACTAATATCGTAAAACATTATTACAATTGAACATAATATTTTTCTATCATACATGTTTAATAGAATTTTCAGCATCATAACTCCAGTGTCACATGATCCTTCAGAAGTCAATCTAATATGCTGATTTTGTGCTCCATAAAAATGTATTATTATTATCAATGTTGAAAACAGTTTAACATTTTTTTGTGCAAACCGTGACACTTTTTCAAAGGAAACTTTGATTGAAAAAAGAGAACATCATTCATTTGAAACAAAAATACTTTACAACATTAAGACATTTATGTTTTTACTGTCACTATCTCAATTTAATCCATCTTTGCTGAATAAAAGGATTAGTTCCATAAAAATCTTGTTTCTCTTTATCTTGTTGATAAATCTCGATGTTTCTCTATTAGACATTTATGCCTTTCATTCCAAATAAAAGGCATCCATTGTTTCCCATAAAGCACTTTGCACATCTCTGTAAACCTAGTGGCGAACAGTAAAATGAGTCCCGGTTGGTTATTAAAATGTAGATCTTCGGTTAAAATCGCCCACTAACCAGCCTGCTCATCTCCACCCACCTCCAGCTGCATGCACTGCATTAAGAGTCCTTTTTAGAAAAGGCCAGACAGGCGATAAACATCATAGCGAAGTGAAATAATGTGCCGAATCAACACCCTGCCATCGTAGTCAGTGTAAAAGTCACTTTCACACTCAACCTTCAGAATCATATAACACTCCTGAGCCAGTCATTCATCTGCAAGCTTCAGCAGTATCAGGAAGTTCATTGTGTAACGCTCGGTGTCCCACCGGAATTTGCGGTAATTACATGAAACGAATATCTTAATTGTATGAACGTGTCTGATAGCTGTATATTTGTCCTGGCTGTAGTTTATATTCCTGGAACTCTTGACACGCTCTCTCTTTCTCTCCGTCTTTCCCTGTAGATAATGAAATCGAGCTTTGCGGTATCCTTGCCATATCCTTTCTATTTCCGTTGGTGGTTTTTCGCTGGGGAACTTGGAGTATTGATATGCGAACAGTCACGGCTCAAGTGATACCCTCCGGAGGACAGTTCTTTGCATACATGTCCCTTCAGGTTATAATCTGTTATGGTAATATTACTTTTATGTGCTTTTATTCCTAATGTGCCTCTGTAGCAATCACACAAAAAAGGACAAGCCAGCCATCTGCTTGCTTCCACACGTTTGGGAGATTGCAAGGGTCCTCATCTGTCTGCAGGAAAGGGTACAGATCCCATCAGAAAAGGTCACAATTATTGAGGAAGAAAGTACAAAGAGACAAATTCCCTCATGCCAGGTCTTTCCCTGTACTGAAGAGAAATCTGTCTCTGACTCTGAGAGTTTGTTGCTAATGATGGTTGGAATTGAAAGACAATGAGGAAACCAGACAGTCTCTTTTCAAGGAATAAACCAGAGAAAGGTTGTGTGATGTGAGCAGCAAAGTTAAAAGACTTCTCTCAAATACAGGCCTATTATCACAGCAGTATTAGATAACACTAAAATGACTCATCTATATGTGACAATGTAGTATATGGTAGAATGTAAAATATAGTATATATAAAAATACAGTGACCAGTGATCTGCTATTGATAATAAACCTTTTCACACAACTTAAGTTTGCAGTCACTGCTAACCAATAGTCCAAAGGTGATTTTTAGTGGATGTATAAAGTCGGTTCACACAAGTGAAACTTCTTTGTGAAATTATTTTGTTATAAAATACAAAGACATATTTTTGATTATTGAAAAAAAAGTCATCCAATAATATTATTAGGCCTACATGAGTTGTATTATGTTGTATAATAATAATATTCATTATCTATTTTTCATAAACATATTAAAAGGTTTTGGGTTGGTAATATTTTAAAAAATGTTTTAAAGAAGTCTCTTTATGTTCACCAAGGCTGCATTTATCTGATCAAAAGTACTCTAACAAATGTATTACAATAGGTTTTTTTATAAATATATTTTAAAATATAATTTCTTCTTGTAATCGTAATTTTTCAGTCACACGATCCTTCAGAAATCAGTGTGATATGCTGATTTGTTGCACAAAACATATTTCTTTTCTTTTTTTCTAGGATTCTTTAATGAATAGAAAGTTCAAGCAAACAGCAGTTTTTGTCACTTTATCAGTCAGTTTAATCCTCCTTGATATATATATCATATATATATATATATATATATATATATATATATATATATATATATATGTGTGTGTGTGTGTGTGTGTGTGTGTTTTTTATAAGAAGAAATCTTACTGACGCGAAACATTTGAATATAGTAATCAGATTACTCCCAATTCGATCAGAAAACATTTGAACTCGTAATCTAATACAATATTCACATGTCTAAGGAATTAATACACCATAGGCACCTGCAAAAAATGTGGTCTTTGCTAAATAAAGAGCGCCTTTAGACTACTTGGGCAAAGTTACATGCCATTTAATGAGCCACTGATGTACACAGATGTTTCAACCTGCCATGACTGAAATGAACCTCTTTTCAGAAAGAAATTTCGTGCAAAACATTGACCTCGTGCCATATTTTGACACCGCAGCCCTGACAGATCAATCCTATTGCTTTCGAACGAGTGGCTAGGACTAGCAAAACATCTCGACAGCACATATAGTTCATTTAAGCATGGATTTGGACAAATTAATCGTTTTCCAAAATACAATGTGGCTGGAAATATCATGTGTGAAGCAGGGGAGGGGTTTCGTTCAGTTAAGAATAGCCTACATGCGCTTTGAGAGGAGACAGGCAACAGTTCGGACAGCAGACCTCACTGTATCTCCAGCAGACCACATCGCTCCCCACTGTCTCCGTGCACCGCATTTACTGGAACCGAGCTTGATTTAAAGGTAAGACGATCCGCTTTCATCTGTGAAATGGGTTTATCCAGAGGTAAATGATATGATTAATACATCTAAATATTTGAAAAAGCGTATAACTGGTTCTTTATGTTGGATGGTGCGAGAATACGGGAACGCGCCAAAATACACCAAATGTCTTCTTGCATTTTAGAGTGGCTCTTACCTGAAGGACACTCGCGTTCCTCACTAGCATTGAATAGCGTTCATTTAAGAATTATGATTAAGTCAAGTTTTTGTTTTTATTTGATCGATGCATTGTAAAACAATGTGACCGTGTGAGAGTGAATCCGACCTGGAATGCGTCACACGGACAGTAAGACGTCGAGCAACGCTCTCGAGACGCGTTTTTAAAAGTTGGAACTGTTTTACAGTTCTGCCGTCTTAAAGAGATAGTCCACCTCAAAATGAAAAGTCTGTTATCCTTTACTCAATCTCACGTCGTTCCAAACTAATTCTTTAATGGAACGCGCGCTGAATGGCAACTTCGTTCTACTTACTATTGCGTGGGGAAAAATGAATGGTGAACTATCCCTTTAAAAAACGGGAAGAGCGCGAGACGCGACGCACCTGCCAGAGATGTCTGTCTGACTCATGTGCACATGATTAAAAAGAAATGTGCGTGAATTCTTATTTTGGAATATAATGGTCTGCTTTATGAGATCACGTGGGTTCTTACACCTTGATATTGATGATGTTGGGGTGATTACTTTTTGAAAGTCTGTTCAGTCTGACCAAAACATCTACAGCTTTGTGTCTGTGTAAACATAACTGTGTGATTTTGTGACTCCCATTGTGTGAAATCTTTGTGTGTCCAGTTGATGTATACTGAAAGGTGCTGCAACTCTCCCCATCTGGTCAGCCATACTGTTAGGTGAAACGCTTGTGTGGATGTTTTGTATCAAATTAAATAAGAGACCCTGCTGATACTGAAGATACCAGTTGTGTTATCCATTAATGTGAGCAAAAAATAAATGAAGCCAGATGTGGCGATATGCTTATAAAATGTACGCTGCATTAGAACACTTCCCCCTCTCCAGCTTCGCTTTGAATACTTCTGGGAGAATGCTTGAGATTCCTACGAGTATAACTAGCAGAAGGTGAATACATTATGACGAGGGAGTGTGCGCACTTGCTTTTTCTCTGTCTGATGTCATTCTGTATGGCTGATTATTGAAGTACAGCAGCTTCCCTTGCCATGTCTCCAGATGGTGATGAGTCTATAACCTTCTGCTAACATCTGCTAATAAAGCAACTTTCCAGAGAGATAACTCTTAACGTATCAGCCTCCCCCTACCAACGCACATCAAAGCTGTGATTTTAAACTGAGCATGCACTGCATTGGCTTCCTTCTGTTGACTGTTGGTATTGATATAGGGAACTGATCCCTTATACCGGCAAAGCATGACTCTATAGTCATGCAGAAGACTTGCTTGAAAATGTACAGTGAGATTTTCTTCTCCGCGATTCACTGAATATTTAACTTTTATTTCAAGGTCGTAGGTTTATACTTTATTCATTGATATTTTTTTAAAAGGATTTTTTTTTGCTATTTTAATGTATTTTTAGGTTGCACTTTAATTTACAGTATGTGCACTTGCTTGTACTTGCAGTGTACTTACGTAAGAAAGTACTGGGTAATATAAGGTAATTACATTGGTTAGGGTTCAGCATTCATAGTTATTACACAGTTATTGCAATTACTATAATAAGTATACAGTACGTACATGGGAAACAGGACTGTAAAATAAAGTGCTACCCTTTTGATGGCATGGAAAATATGATCATTTAAATTCCAATTGTTACAGTACAGAGAAATACATTTTTCTAGTTATTCTTAGAAATGGCTTGAGAGTCTTTTTGACTAATGGTTACTGTTATCCAATAGCCTGTGCAGCTGTGACGTGAGTGGAAAAGGCAAGTTGTTTTAGAGGAAAATGAATGAATCGGGTTAATTTTGAGATCATAAGTCCTCAAGGCCTGTTTACCAAGGACAATCTATAACAATAAGTAACTATGACGGTAAAGTTTTAATAATCTTCCTAATTCTATAGAATTAGAGAATAGTTAGAGAATAGCAAAGTCCACACCACAACTAACAAAAAAACTAACATAGGAGAACGATACCTTTGGAATTGTTTTTAAAATGATTGTTCCCCATCTGATGAATAAATAGAAACATTAACAAAATCACATTAAAAACGTTCAGTCAATCAGCACTTTTAAAGCAGCTGACAACATTACTGCAGCTTGGCCAGACTGTTATCATTCATTATTGTTGATGCCAAATTTAGTTATCATTATAGCTGATGTTCTTGGTGAATGAACGTGAGTGAACGACTGACTGGAAAGGTTGTAGAAGTTTACTGGGTCAAAAGTGTGGAATTAGGATGAGATTTTAGCTCTGTAGTTGTGATTAGCGATGCACCAAAATTATAAAAAAAAATTACTGAAACTTTATTACGATTTTGGCTTTTCTGTAAAAAAGAAAAAAAAATAAGTGTTGCATCAATAGATTTTCTACTCGTTGTTTTTTTTTTTTTTTTTTAGTGTAGATTACAAGCTACTCCAGCTGTGGGATTGAAGTCTACAAGCCATAATCTCCAGCAAGGTGATAGTGATCTTAGGCCACATTAACATTATATGGTTCAAGTGACCCAATTCCGATTTTTTTCCTCCCATGTGGCACAGATTGGATATTGCCCACGAATGTGTAAGCAGGAAAAAAGCACATGGATTCAGATATTCTCAGATGGGTTTCAGGCCTCATTCAGATGTGGAAATAAATCTAATATGAATCGGATACATGCATTTGCTTAAGTCCGTCTACCTACCATGTAAGCGGACAGATCGGATATTCCCGTCAATGCGAGTCGTGCGTCATTGTAAAAGCAACGGTGGCGAATTACGTCAACTCAAGTCGACACCAACCATGATCACATGACTCTCTTCAGTGGTGCAATGGAGGATGAAGGCTCAACCCAATGCTTTGCTGACCTTTAAAGATGGTGTGGAAACAATAGCTTGTATTTTTACTTTGTCTGCGTCCATTTCAAAACCCGCAGTTTTTTTTTTTTTTTTCGGCCTAAGCATTTCCGGGTCAGTACATGTACCTTGGGTTGTTTCACCAAGTGTGTAGTGCAAATGCAGCTATTGGATATGGGTCACTTTTAAAAGAAAATACAAGCCGGTTGTCAAAAAAATCATATATATTCAACAAATCGAAATTGGGCATCTGTGTAAATACGGCCTTGGTGATCGATGGCACTCACACCGTGGTTGAGCACGGTTCATGCCACAACTTCCATATACGCAACTGGCGCTTTGTACAGTTAACCATTTCCTTTTGAAAATAATATATGCTGTAGTTTTACAAGATACATAAATGTTAAAATAGAGTCAGTTAATTTGTTTAATATTTAATATATTTAACTGGTTACAATCAGCCAGATGTAGCAGATGTCTTAACCCATTATAGGGTGGATATATTCCCATGTCCAGGGAAGAAGCGGACGACGAAGACAATCTTTGTATAGAGTTTAATAAGTACACGGAGAATAACTGGGAGATTACGCAACACCATCCAATTAACAACAACACAGGACAAGGAACAGAACGAACTCAGGGCTTAAATACATAGGGAACAGGGGAGCAAACGAGACTAATTAACAATGCACAGCTGAAATGAATGAACTAATGACTAAATGAATAGTGGGAAAAAAACAAAGGGCACATGTGATAAATAAACAGAGTCCAAACACATACACATACACATAACACATAAAGCCTACTGTATCGTATTTGGTTTACAAATTTTTAAGGCCTCTAAATGATCAACATATTAAAAACATGTTGTTTGAAATCTACTACATGCTTTTTATTGTCTGGTTGATAGTTTATATTTTTTGAATTCTAAAAACATCCTTCGGGTTGTGGAACATGTATCTTTTTGTTGTAAAATCTTTAATGATTTTTATAAAGTAAGCATAAGAATAACTTTTATATTTTTAGTAATATTTTAAGATGAACACTCAGTGGACCGAACTTAGGTTTTATTTGATTATGCATATATATGTAGATACATTTTAGAAAAATCATGTTAAAATGTATCAAATATGAAACATCACACTTTTGAGGAATGTTTGCATTTAAATATAATCTAAGACATAATAATTGGAAGATATAAAGTGACTATTTAAATTTATATGCATTTACGTAAGGAGACTGCTATACTGTTGTAAAGATTTCATTGATGTATATTACAAGCAATCAGAATTTCACCTTACTTTTTGGCCATCTAAATATCAGCAACTGATGCAATTTGGATATTTTTTTCTCATTTTGGTCCTCTGAATAAATTTGAGGTATGGAGTACCATATTCTCAATATATCATACTATATAAGCCATAAAAGCCTGATGTATCAAATATGATGTTTTAACAAAAAAGCAAACAAACGTATTTTAAATATATATATATATATATATATATATATATATTTTTTTTAAAGACTATTTTATATTTCATGACTAGTACTTCATATGTCATGCTTTAATATAGAAAATAAATGATTTATTGGATCCAGCATGTGTGTAGATGTGGACCCAGATATGCATGTTATGTGACATTTAGCAAGCATTTCCCATGGGCGCTGATATGATATTCTTAAAGAGGACGTTTGAAGGTACTTTGAGAGGACGTTTGGCTAGTTTTGCAGGAGATGTGAATGATTCTGCTGCCCCAAAAGCCAAACTATTCACGTACACCTCTGAAAACACAAAGTTATTATCGCTTGGTAAATAAGCTTAGCAAGATGATGAAAGACCTTAATAAGAAGCACTCTCTTCAAAGAAAGGCGTTTCTATTTCTGCTGGAACAAAGATTGGCACTCTCCAAAGTGTTTCCCAAGGTGAGTTTTGAAGATGGAGATGCCTTAATTGGTTCATGTTGAGACAAATAGTTTTTCCAGTTGAGTTATGGAGAGGGTGCCAGACATGCGGTGTCCACACCTTGGTTTGATTTGTTTTGAACCTGTAATTTGCTTTTCTCAGCAACTTTTTTTTTTTTTTTGGCGCCCCCACCCTTTCAGTCACTTGCTCCGATTTAATGCTTCTTGGCAGTACGCGCAAGGTTCATGAATAAATCAAAGCCTTCACTGTCAATGCTTAGAGCAAGAGGGAATGGAATTATCATGTTCTGTACAGTTTTCATCCGAAAAGTACTTTCATCATTCTCCTCTTCCCCCCCATGCTAAAAATATTGTGAGCGGTTAATGCCACAGTACGTTAGAGAAATATAGCTTATTGGCAGCTTTATAAATATTAACCCGAGTCATATTTTTACTTATCCAAATAAAAGCATTCGTTATCCATTAATAATCCAGCCCTGACGGTGAACCGAACAGCAAATCTCTGAGTTGTCACACAATTTCTTTTCCTTTAAGAAGGCTTTTGAATTTTCCTCTTCCAGTGGTCTATTTTCAACTGTACATCCTTTGAGATTACTGTGGTATCATCCTTTCTGAAAAGGAAGGTTTGATTTATCGTCCTGAGGAAGAAAAGGAACTGGTGAATGGCTTGCCATTGTTCTTCCTAAACAATAGTACCACAATAGGACATGTTTTACATTGCATTTTTAAATGGTTGCAAAATCTTCCCTGATATCTGCGAGTGTAATGCAGGAAAAAACTATTTAATTGGAATTATTGTGCATAGAACTTGTCTAGTAAAATAGCATGGCACCAGTGAAGTATATGGAAAGAACTATAGCACCATAATCAAGTTTACAGCCGCAGGCTTGCGTGGATTTACTGTTTTAAAATGCTTTTTAGGTCTTGCAACAGATTTGTTTTTGAATTTATAACCATATTTGCCATAATTTTGGTTTTGTATGGCCATTATAGTCAGGAGAACTTGTAGGTCCTCACACACAATGTCCTCTCTTGCTTCAGGGGTCTTTGAGTAAAGTTCAAGTTGAAGGATACCCACTGAGTGTTTCTAAGATTTGCATGGAAATTTCTCCCTCTAGCCTAATGATTTCGCACTAACAACTACTCAGAGGCTTGTGAGGCTCATTTCAACCTTTAAAGAGTTTACTGTCTCATCTTTGGGATGTGTAGCCAGCAGTGATAGCTGGAAGTGTGCCTTTGGAATTTTTTAGAAAGACTTTCTTAATTATTTGTGGTGCAAATAATGTATGTTAAGAGGATTATAAAGTTTCCTGTTTAATTTACATTGCATTATCGGTGCAATAATTTTGTTTTTAAACTTCACAAATGGAAATAAGCCATGTTGCATGCAAATATACTATAAATATGTTTGTAAATGAATACAGCATTTGTTTTATTGCTTTTAAGGAGCATTTTGCTAGCAATAAATATGACCGGTCCTGTCTGGAGGCAGATACAGTAGTGTTTTGGGTTACACTTTATTTTGATGATATGCTTTCTAACTTGTCAACTAACTCTCATTAGAGTATTAGTAGACTGTAGTAGGTGTTATTTAGGTTAGTAGACTGTTAGGTGAGGGTTAGTTGTTAGGGTTTGGGTTAGTAGAATAAGTTGACGTGTACTTGCTAAGACACTTATAGTCAGTGAAATGTCTGTTGTTGGACCACAAAATAAAGTGTTTGCAGATATTAAGCAGACAGTCCACTAATACTCTTATTAACTACTAGTTGACATGTAGTTGCAAATTCACTTATTGGGGCTTTTCACTCCGCGCTTAACCCCGGGTTATCATCGTTCTAAACGTTGCTTTTAACCCCGGGTAAAGGAATGTTTCACACTTGTAATTTAGAAGCGGGGTAAGACTGCTTTTTACCTGGGGTTATGAAACCCTGCTCCAAAGCAGGGTTAGCACCGCTTTTGTGGCATTAACCCCACATTTCTGTGGCTAACTTGTACAGTGTGAAACAAAACAGTGTTAGAATGCTAGACGCTTAGCAACAGGCAACAAATCGCGTACTCGTGTATCTCGCGTACACGAAAACACTGCACGTTGTATATACAGTAAATTCAGTGAATGAGAGAAAAAAACGTCAAATGCTGACTGAAAACGCAACAATTTGAGTGAAGAAGAGAATGCTTCCCGAGATGTCCATTCAGTATAAACAGTCTGCAATTCGAGGATGCGCAATGCTAGAGCTATGTAAACAGGTTGCATGCTGCATTTATCCAATCAATGACACTGACACCGCAAATATGTAACTAAAAACTTCAACCCAGGGCTAGGGTTTTGGAAGATACAATGTGACACGTCATCTTATGAATACCCAGGATTAGAAGTTAACCCCGGGGTAAATTATGAGCAGTGTGAAACGTGAAGCAAGATTACCCAGGATTCCATTTATCCGAGATTTAGAATGACCGAGGGTTAACTATTTCAAGTGTGAAAAGCCCTATGGTTAGTAGAATGCTTAAAGTGGACCATTGAACTAAAGCATTACCAAATTTGGGGTTTGTGGGAAATGGCTGTTGGCTAATAGAGGTGACTCCCATCCATGGATTGTATGTATAACTGCAGTATGAATCACTCTGCATCTTTATTAAACATGCAAGTGCAACAACATAGACTCATAAATGTTTCAGTGCACCATTTCTAGTGAAGTTACTGGAACATGAAAACTGTTACTGAAATGTCCTTTGTTGGCTGGGTTTTCTCACAGGGTGTCTGACCCTTTTTAAACTTTATGCATGTTTTAGATGTATAACAAACAAAGGGCATTCATAATGTAGTCCCATCAGAGTGTGCTTATCACAAACTGCATGACACTGATTTTTATTGTACTAGTTGTGTTAAGAGTTTTGACAAGTTTTATCTAGCGCGTTCACAAAGCACGATCACTATGTCCCACTCCAATGTACATAAATGAAGTATGTGCCAGTCAAAATGTTAAGCCAGTCAAAACGACTCATCGGGCTTAGCCACGTTTCAAGGGATCGGAATGGATATGTGTAGACCTGAATGCTATTTTTATGTGTAGGTTAATTCGTCCAACCTTTTTGTAATGCAGTCATCTTCAGCACAAGTATTAACATCACATTAACTCCGAATGAAATTTCTGAGCTGCACTCCACTGTGGAATGACGGGGATGTAATTGAGAAAAATCCCACAGGAAACGGTTGGAAAACTGCTAGTCTCGTATTAACTTTTTTCATCTCTTGCCGCAAATAGCTTAATGTACCATTGCAAAAGGGAGGCTTCATTCATTTCAGAGATTCCCCATGTTACCACTCGGCTCCAAATGTCCAAATCAATCAACGTGGTGTGTGATGAAGACAGTGAGCTTCTATTTGACATATTTTATCGCGATAGAATCCATATCCGTGGAGGTGAATTCCAGCATCATCATGGGTTGAATTACAGAATCCATTCTACAAAGTAGACTGATGCTGGCCTGGTCATGATTTGCTTTTTTCTATTGTTCACTGATGAAGTGGCCATTAGGGATGAGCAAAACTACATGTTTTCAAAATCGATTAGCAAGTGGGTTGCCTGTACGGCTAGTCAACTTAGGCCTAATACATTTTTGTTTGAAAACTGACCTTTTTCTCTCCATTTTGGCCTGCCATCCTCACTGAAACAGTGTTTTATATATCAGTGCTTTCAAATGATTAATCGCGATTAATTGAATCCCAAATAAAAGTATATATATATATATATATATATATGTATGTATGTATGTATGTACACACACATATGATGTAAGATTTAAATAGAAAAGAAATTCATATATTATATATTCCATCTCCTGTGAATATGCTTAACTTTGTCTTTGTTTTTTTTTGTTTTTTTACAGTTACTGTATTCAGCAAAAAAGCTATGAACCCAATTACTGAGTATTGATACTTGAGTCAGTTAGATATAAATAATGTGATTGAATTGAATAGTATAGACTCCATGTGATGATGCTCAACAGTGAGTGTATTAAATCTAATTATTTGACTGTGGCAATGCTTTTTTTCCCAAAAAACCCAAGTTGCAAATGAATGAATCATTGCACAGGAGCTCGAACAAACAGAATGCGTTAGAGACACCCACAAAGTTGGCTAAGCATTCTATAAAATGTGATTTTTGCAATTTTTTTTCTCTCATATTTTTATTCTTTTTAAATCATATTCTGCTTCATATTTTTGAGTCCACATATAGTTAGCTCTGTTGATTTTCTGTGGTAAGATGCACTTCATACGCTGATAATAGAGTAATTTGGTCAAAGCTGTAATTTTGTGTAGCAAAGTGTGTATTACATCTGTGTTTTGCACATTTATTTATTTATATATAAAAAATCAAATAGCTGAAAGCACTTAAAAAGACATAGCTTTTAATTCAAACCTGGACGTAAACAGAGGGTTTTCGTGTTTTGAAAAATTATTAAAAACTTTAAAAAGATTTTTTTTATTTTTTTTGGCAACCATGCAAACCACTCAAAAGCTTGGGCCCCCAGATGTTTGGTGTCCCTCTGCTGGCCGCAGGTGATTGAATGAATGGTTCTGTGTTCTGCACATCTTTTTTACATAGTAAATATCACATAGCCAGCTAATCAGGACTTACAATAAATCATGTCACACATCCCTTAGCGGTTTACAGTCTAAGGTTACCAAATGACAAACAGAGAAAATACACCGGAATTGGTTAATTTATTAAGTGAATTGGTGAATTTGTATCCATCTTCTGTCGTGTGCTTTTTGAAAGACAAAGCAAATTAGCACTTATAGCGATGGATCACGCTCATGGATCAATATCCACAGCCATTAAAGAGCCCACAAGAAAGGAACTGCGTGCATCTCTGTGTACTTAAATCTGAATTTTGCTTGTGGCATCTGATAATGAGATATCAACAGGAAGCTATCAAATTGACTTTTGCATGATATATAACATCATGTTGATTGGATGCCATCTGATCAGTCCTGCCTGTTTAGTAGTGAACATTAGATGATCTGATCAACTCAAATACGGTTAGCGCACGACATCTCAATCAATAGCTTAGGAAAAAGAGTGATATTTAAAAAATCACTCTCATGATTAAAGCTGCACACACTAAATATATTTCTAATGAGCTGTTTCTGTGATGGACTGCTTACATCTGCAATAAACTGATGCCTGTCCCCCTTACTGCTAATCATTCAATCAGAGAATCTGCACACTGAAATGCGGTAAGAATGGAGGTTTGTGTGTGTGTAAAGAGTGGTGTTGATTATTCATGACTATTAGTGTCGCAGCAATGGTCTTATGATGCTATTTTAACTTGACAGCTGAAAAGGGAACAGAGGACAAATTCACTAATGAATTGTTGAAAGCGCTATTCATTAGCACATGCTGTCTGTAAACCGCCGCAAACACGGCAACATGTAGTAAATGGGTTTTGCGATTTACGGGACAATGAAATTTAGATTTGAGTTGAAAAACGAGTGTTTTTCAGAAATATTTAACAACTGAATGGCACGATTGACCAGTCAGACTCAAATATTCAAAAGAACCTTTTCATAAATCCAGTTAAATTGTTGTTCTTCAACATTTAGTCATGATTTGATAAATGTTCTGCCACAATCGCTTGAAAATGTTCAAAAACATTTTGGACCCCATTGACTTTCAAACATTCTTTAAAAAAAATCTTCGTTTGTGTTCCTTAGAAGAAAGGAAGCCATACAAATTTGGAATGACATGATGGTGGGCAAATGATAAAAAGAATTTTCATTTTGGGGTTAACTTCTGTATCCCTTTAAATAGTTACCGTATGGCATTATCTCTTGGTTCGACTGGTACATTCTGAACACAATAGTGTTGCAACTTTTTATTGAAGTAAAGCTACATCTCATATTCCATATGGTCTTTGACATTTTCTCTGGCCTATCTCTAGCTGTATTCTGTGTGTTCCATTCATCAGCACTTGCTTGTTCTATCGTCAAAACGTTTCCACTCTTTATTTTCCAAGGCAACACAATGTTCTACCGAAGTGAAAAATAACTCAAGACATCTGTGATTATTCCAAACCTTTAAACTGTCTTTTTCTATTACACTTGCATTGGCGTGATTGATTTAACTTTATCTTCAGGGCCACAACGTGCCTTCGTTTTCTCCGCAGTCGGCTTGTTTATGTTTGTAGCGGTATGGGAAAGCCTTTTTCTCTCTCTGCACTGGAATGGATTCATAACGTGGCCCAAAAGCATGACAGGCTTGGCTTTGCGAAAAGAAAAGGCTTTTCTTTCTCTTTCTGTTGCTGCCAGCACTTCTGGTTCAAGACCTTTGTAGTAGCCTTCATTCCTCTGATTTATGCATTGTGGTTTCATTGAGGTGTAATGAAAAAAAGATCAACACAAAGGCTTTGAAAGCTCACAAAAATTGTTCTCCGATAGAAACAGGCATATCTAAGCAATGCTTTGGGTTAGTAGAAAGTGTCCTGTAAACACGGGTAATTCTGAGGATCTACTGTCCTGCCATCTGCACCTTCACGTATATAAATCACAATCTGATCTTTTTTTGCTTAAGAGATATCGGCCGTAATGCAGTCCCCAGCTGGTATTGAACCAGAACACAATGTTCTTGGCAAGGGAATCCTGATTTCCCAACATGGACCTACGATTGCAGTCCATAAATCATTTGGAGCGCCTACTTGGAAGTGCCTCCTCCCTTTATTGGACACATTGGTTATTGTGCACCAACTTTGTCATGGGTATTGTCCTAGAGAGAAGTTGCAACTGCTTGCGGCATTGCCTGAATATGTTTGACTATATTAAAGTTCTCTGGACCTGGTAGTATGCTATTCATCTTAGCACTGCACATACTGACTAGTAACTTTATTTTGTGATGCCGGAAAAAAACAACAGTTACGCCCGGCGAACCTCTGGAGCTCATTTAGAATTGGCTCTCAAGAAACTTAATAACTAGCTTCGGGGGTTGAGACCTTCTAGATCCCTGGTGAGGTCCACGATCTACTCCAATGATAAAATCTGGGAACGTTACTGGATCCAGGATGGATTGTCCGTGAGCACAAGGTCTTGGAGACAATGGGAGTTCATGTTCCACTGGGGTGTGGAGATGATGGCTCATTTTCAGCATGGCTTCACTGAGTAGAAGCTCATTATTTTGCGCTTGAAAGAATCTCACAGATGGAGACTCGTTCTCAGTTTAATGTGGATGTACTAAAGGACGAGTCTTGTACGAGATTCCCACGGGAGAATTTTCATGGGTGAGTGGGAGTTTTTGAGAGCAGGCTACAATCTAATATTATAGGGAATGTGGCCCAATGTGTACCAATTAGACCATAATCTACCCGTGTGAGGGGGAGAAAATTATTAAAGGAGACATTAAAGTGGCAAAGAGCCAGTGTAGGAGCTGAGGGCTGAGGTGACAACAACACCAGTGCACTGATATATCTCTAATAATAATGAAAGTTGAAAGTGAGATTCTCTTCATTGACGAGCCATTTACTTTTACCACTCTGCCGTTGTTATGACTATTCTGGACCACATTTCAGATTACGGAGCAATCATTCCAGTTCTCAGATGGCCATAAACAGGTTGTTAGGACTTAAAATGGTGCTGGCAAATTTGAAAGAACCATAATTTCAGCCGTAGCAGAAACGTGATGTTAGCGTCCCTAATTTCTACTCATCACATTTCCATTTGCAGACATACAATTACTCGACAGGCTTGAATCAGTCACTGAGGTAAATTGTTTATCTGGCAGAGTGTCACTTGAATATGTTTAACCGGCCACTTTAGTCAAGCGGTATGGCAGCTTTTGGATTTGATATTCAAATTGATGGTGCTGAAGAAAATAGACACTTTCAAAAAATATTCGTAATAACTTAAAGGGCAAAATGATCTAAATCCTAAAATAGACAAAAAATAATTAAATATCTAAAAAGAAATAATTCTCACAATAATTGATATGTCACTGAAATACCTACCTTTTATCACTCCTATGAAATATGAATACTGCAAATATTTATTCTCTTAAATAAGGGTGTGTGTGTGTGTGTGGGGGGGGGGGGGGTGCATTATCTAAACATCCTTAAGCATTTGCTAAAGGTTAAGAAACAGAATGGCGTAACACAGGGGTTCCTAAACTGATAGTAAAATTATTATTATTATTATTATTATTATGTTTTAACCAATTACAAAAATGAAGACAAGAATGTACTGGTGCTGTAAATTACAATTGTACTGTAAAATATTCAAACATTCAAACCCTCTATCTTTAAATATTCCAAATCCTCAAGCTTTTATTTAGGCAAAACACTGATCTTTTGATTTTCGTGGGCAGGGTTCGTAAGAAAAAATTAAGTCAATTTGAATGCTTTTAAGAGCACTTCTAAAGGAGTCGGGCACAGGTAAAATATCTATTATTAAATAATATAAAATATTTTGTCACACTTCACAGAAATGAATGTTTGTCAATGGAGAAGCATGTTCTTGACTGCCCGTGTATTTCCGCCATCCGCTGTGGCTAACTGGGCAATTGTTTTGTAGAGCTGCAACATAAACTACAGTAGACTGGCTCATAGAAAAAGGTCAAATCGAAATGTCCTGAACCAACTTCCTGCTTCAATAGGAAATATGTCAATATAGGAAAGAAAAGTCTTGGGGTGTACAGACAGTACATAGCTGTTGGAAGCTGCTGCACTTTTGCTTTTTTAGCATTATGTTCTCGGCTTGAACACCGAGCTTTGAATGAATCGGTGCAGGGCTGTTAGGTACAGCGATTAAACATTACAATATTTAAGAATCATGTATTCTTCATTTTCACCATTTCATGCTTTTTACCAGTTTTAATGTAACTATGAAAAGCTAATGATAGCTTGAGGGACTTTAGCTGTGAGCTTAGCCTGCTCTAGATTCAACAGTAATACATACCCTGCTGCTTTTATAAGAGCAGCTACTTGGATTTATTAGCATGAATGTATATTTTGCACTTTGTGTCTGCACATTTTGGATGTTTAAATATGTATTATGTGATTCACAATGTGCTTAAAATGCTTACTAGCTTACATCGACCCTTCATCTATTGCTTCCTTGTGGCCTGTTACTGACAACAAGATAATTGAGGTTTTTAGCATGGGCTAAACCCTACCGCCATTAATGGAGCAGAAACAAAACCACTGTTTCAATTATATAATTGTCTTCCACCAATAATCCTTCCTCTCTGTTAGAGTGAATTTGTCCCATATAACGTTGATTTTAGACCTCATCTAATTCAAGCACTAAAATCTCATTCAGATTTTGTTGGTGCAAAACAGCAAGAGGATATGAATTATAAATACTGTCTCGGCTTGAGCGAGTGCAATTTTGTCTACACACATATCAATCCCATGTGCCCCAAACAAATATGCTTGTCACTTTGCATAATGTATAAGTTACAGGGCAGACGGGCTGTGTCTGTTAATGTAATGAGGAGGGTTACCTGAACTCTCTCCTGCTAGCAGCACAAAATCTGATTCAGGAAACTCGATCTCGTCGTTTCAGAATAGCAGGGTTGATTAGATTTCGGTTTATTGTCTAGAACCAGTTGATTTCAAGGACTAATTTTAAATCTTTGGAAGTAAAGTGTGTGTGGTTTTCACTCACCACTGTGCTTGTTATGTGTTTTTGAGTGCATCGGTTGATTGAGAATTAACTTTAAATTAAGTCCTCAAAGTTATTTGCTGTATTTTTGTAATTAGCTTGGGAATTGAGAAGTCCCGGCATATGTCCAGAAACATTTTAGTGAGTAGTTGGACCATTTGTGTGCTATATACACTATTGTTCAAAAGTTTGGGATTTTTATTATTATTATTATTATTATTATTATCATCATTATTAAAGGAATTAAAGGGTTAGTTCACCCAAAAACCCATAATTAACTCACACTCAGGCCATCTGGGTGTATATAGCTATCTTCTTTCAGACTAGTACAATCAAAGATATATTTAAAGAATATCCTGCCTCTTCCAAGCTTTATAATGCTAGTGAATGTGGGGGGGATGGATTAATCCACCAGGATCCAGGAGGTTATTAAAGGCCTTCTGAAGCAAAGTGATGGGTTTTTGTAAGAAAAATATCAATATTTAAAACTTTGTTAACAATAATAACTAGCTTTCTGCAGACTGCCGTATGTGTTGATTTTGGGCAGAAGAGTAACCTCTGACCCAATATATGACATGATGAAGAATGCGGAAGCGCAGAGGATAGAGCAAAACAAAACATCGGACACGAATTAGAAGTCTAAAACGAGAAATTTTAAAGAAAATGAGAAATGTTGGGAGGATATGAGTTTTTTGCCCAACTGCAAGAGGCGTCTAAGCTTACGATACTCCTACATCCTTCGTCATACATCGCTTAGGGGTTACATTTGGCGCAAGTCGACATGCGAAGTATGCGTGCGGTTGTCTGCCGGAAGTTGGTTAATTTAGTATATCAAATTTTATATATGGATATTTTTCTTACAAAAACCCATCGCTTCACTTCAGTCACACATATAGATTATTTTCATGATGGCTGGATGATTTTTTGTAGGCTTCAATATCGCGCCACCATTCATTACTATTGCAAATCTTGGAAGACCCAGGATATTTTAAATATATCGCTAATTGTGTTTGTCTGAAAGAAGACAGTCATATACACCTAAGACGGCTTGAGGGTGAGTAAATCATGGGATCATTTTCATTTTTTGATGAACACTATACCTTTAGTGCAGCAAGAATGCATTAAATTGATGAAAAATTAAAGTACATTTTTACAAAAACAATCGTGTCAGAGAAGCAATCTCTCAGTTTTCACCATGTGAATCTTGTGCAAACTTGTGTGATTTTTTTTTTTTTCTTCACACAGTAAAGTTGCTGTGGGAATGTAAGTCTGAATGAGTCTAAGAGCTGACCTTGCTGCTCAGATGCAGCCAGATGGTTAAGTGCAGTAAACACAGAGAGGGTCAGAGCACACAAAGACCTCTGCCACATGGTGCAGTCAACACAGCGGGACTGCACGGATCAAGGCACACGCAGGGCTCTAATGCAGATGGTTATTCCTGTGAAAATCCACATCAGAGTTGAAGTTAAATACTGTCTGATCTGCCTGACTTTGACAGGTGTTGAAGATTTGCAAACATTTGGGTTGTGTACAAGGATACATCAAAATGAAAATTATGGATGCACATGGCTGAAAACTGAAACTGAAAATGCTTTTTAAAAAATATTTATTTATTATTATTTATTAATTAGCTTTTTTTGTTATTAGTTTTTAATGAAATTCAATAATTTTAATGATACTGAATTAAAACAAATACAAGCCTGTTGAGTTCTCTGCTACAGAATCGGATTTTACAGATTTATTTCTTGACCAATTATCTAAATAATGTATAGACAAAGCTATTTTTGAGCAGATCAGTGAACAAGAAGGTAGTGTCATTTTACCAGCATTGCAACGCATAGCTATACCACACCATGTTACAGTGCAGTAGGGTTATTGCAAACAGAACCAAGTATATTACTACATGAAAATTCCATGTTGGCGTGTTATTTGAGCGGATTTTGATTTTCCAATGAGCATAAACGTTGTATGAGTGAAGTGTTCACATGGTCTGTGAGCAACTGAGCAGTGGTAATGGCTAAAATGAGAGTGAAACGCTGACCACTGAGGGACGGGGTGGGGCGGCAGATATTTTCGGCTATTTTTCTCTTTCAGCCAAAAACTGAAACTGCCATTTTCAGACAATAAATTTTGGCGGCCAAAATTCTGGTGCATCCATATTGTGCACCAATCAGAACTGAATAGAGAATGCCTATTTGAAAGAATTTGAATTGAGGCAGCAAACAGGATGCAGAATAATATTTTGAATTTTAAGAATTAAAATGAAGTGCCATTCAAAAGAAATTAACGTCAATCATGACAGTAGTTTTTACATGTTAATTAATATGGCACTGTTAATGTTTTTGGTCTTGGCGGACTAGATTAGATACACAAAAAATCTGCCCTTGAGCTTATAAGATATGCTGCTGCTGAATATGTAGACATACATAAATCCCCATTGCAAATCTAGACAGGTGGAACTGGGGGAGGTGGAGGCTTTCAGAAAAACTCTAAACGTGCACCGCTGGGCATGCCTAGAGCAAACACTGAACCAGACTATTTAAATGTTGAGCAAGCAATCTCATTGGCTGTCAAATCAACAGAGGCCAATCAGCTTGTGCCATGCATTAATGATGGGATTGCTTGTAGATTACATGTAAATCAGTCTGCACCATCAAGAGTTTCATGGCTGAACTAGACATTTAATTGCTGTAACTGTAGCTTTTTAAAAATGCGTTTCATATTTCAGTATGAAATACTCATAAACACAATGGACAGTAATACACTCGTATGGACTATGTGGCAATTCACGTGTGAAAATGATTCTTCATGCTCCCTCCCAACCATTCTTTCACAATTTGAGCCTCATGAATCTTGGCTTTGTCTTCCTGGAATATGGTCATGATGTATCCTCTTACATAGTTGTTTAAGAAATGGAAAGATACACACTCCATCAATTAGGATTAGAAGAACTGCTTTCAAACATATAACATGATAGAAACATACAGTAATCAATGCAATTATGATCCAGTCATGGACTCTTAATCATTTGCCTATTTAAATCCAAGCAGTCTTTTTTAGGTGGTGGACACTGTATTATTTGACCAGGTTAGTCCCTTTTACCTAATAAAACACAACTAAACATGAAACAAGGGGATATAAGAAGAAACGATATAACTAACATTAAAACACTGACAAAAAATGTTTATTTTAAAAAAGGCCCCGAAAGTTTATTATAGAGTCTTTTGAAGTGTGTGGATGCAAACACCTTCCTTCTAAACTATCTGCAGTCTTATCATTTTGTGTACACCTGGCCAAATGCAAATTAAATTTACAGAAAGTGTTCAGATTGTAGCATTAATTTTCATTGTTTCAGTACTACCTTGACAACTGAACTGTTCCGCAGTCTGGTCAAAATATAATTCACTGGTTCACAGGATGTGATTCTCAAGCCACCCGACAAAAAGGCAGGTTGTTTTTTGTTAGTTGTCAAGAACGAAAAAAGTGTGAAGAACAGCTCTTGCACATCCAAAGATGTCACACAACAAGAAGTAAAAATTGTTTTGAGCCTGTTTTGGACCTGTTGTGGAAAAATTATGTTTTGCAGTGTTATTGGACTCTTTTTACATTTGCAAATGCCTGCAGGTATTAATCTGGTTAATGTGATAATTCTCTTAAAGTTGACATAAAAATTTACTTTCTTAATACTGTACATTTTCCTGGTCTTTTTATGCATAATTGATCAGTGCCCATTTTTTCCCCAAAGAAATAAGTTTATCTTTCGTCATAACTTCCTCTGCTTCTGAAATGACTTATAATTTTGGTTGTTGTCACCCAGACCCCATAGGCTTTTAGTTAATGTGTTTCTATTGCAGCGAGGGCAGGCAATGAGACATTAGACAGGCCACGTTCGAACCCATGAACACAACTAATTTTTACACAGTACTCTTTATATTTTGTGAGAATTTGCACCTATTTTGCCAAAACTCTAACAATCTGTCAATATTTGAAAAAGAACATAATTTTTGCAATACTGTTTGATTTGATTCATGACAACTTTAAGTTATTTTGTTTCTTAACTGTATTTGTTCCGGCTTCCTTGACTGTTTTTATTTTTATTATTTATTTATTTATTTATTTATTTATTTATTTTTTATATAAAAATTCACCTTGTCAATCTATTATTTAGACACAAATTAAGCAAATTTAGTCACTTGATGAGATTTTACTGATCTGATAGCTGTCCAAACATGAAAAGACCAAATGTAAATGCTCTCCACGACACAACGGTTATCTGTTTTCCCGAGGTGGTTTGAGTGCCTGTTGTGCGGAAATAGTAGATTGGATTTACATCCGTTTTGCAGAGACGCATTTATGTGGTCTAAATGAAATTCGTACATACAGAGTAGGAAAGCAATGTGTAAAATTGGATAACAAAAATGAAAATATGCCTATTATGCATTGTGTATATATTGTCAATATAGCAGCTGGTAATGATAGACCTGCTTAGTTAGCTTCACTATCAAGTCTTGAATCTGCATTGGGTTATTTTGCATCTTTTAAGGCTATGGCTTTTGTCACATGATTGCCATCTGCTCCAGCTTTCAGAGTGATCTTCCCGTGCTCTCAGTGCAATCTAACAGAGATGTCGGCTGGCTCTCCCACTGACATGACCTTGAGTGGAGGGATGCCACGCTCTTCATAAACAGGAGTTGACAGAGCATGGATCTAGAAATGGCATCTTCTCAAATAATCACATCTCCTGTTGGACAGGTCTTAGCTAGTCCCCGTAAGGACAGTGTCTCACTCACCTAGAGATAACATTTGAGTGACATTAGCTTTAACTGGAGCCAAGGCGTCTGTTCTCATAAAACCTCTAGCCATGGCAGAAACGACTGTCCTTCAGCCTTTATCTTGCCCAGTCTTGCTGTGTGTTCTGGAATATATTATAAGACCTGGCTTTACATTTGATATATTTAAATGAGCATGACATCCCCAGACCAGCTAAACCTCTGCTATCCTCGTACAGGCTTATCTTCCTATAGGCAGATGAAGCCATATTTGAGATTACATTTTATGCATCGAAAGTTTTGAAACCTCAATAATATCAAGGATCTCACATTTGCAGAGTTCTCTCTCCATGTATGAGCAAGTTCTGTTTTGTTTTGGTTTGTTTTTTTACAACAAATGCATCAGGTTGAACTGCATGTGACCATACCCCAGACAAGTAATGAAGTCATGAACATATCAGAAATTAAATATCACTGATCAATATATATATATACATATACTTATTTATTTATTATTTTATTTATTAATTTTTTGGTCATTTTGGAGCTTGACTATGGAAGCTTGTTTATGCCACTGATTAAAAAAAAAAGGTAATTGCAACTTTATCTCACAATTCTGACTTTTAAATATGAGTTTATAAGACTCTGTAAATATGAGTTTACATCTTGCAATTCTGACTTTTTTTTTTAGCAATTGTGTGATATAAACTCCCAATTGCATAAAATCATAAAGTAAGAATTTGGAGATATAAAGTTGTAATTGCAACTTTCAGAATTGGGAAATATAAAATTACGATTATGAGAAAAAAGTCAGAACTGCGAGATGTAAACTCAACAATTGTGAGATAAAAAGTCGCAATTATCTTTTTTTTTATTCCGTGGTGGAAAGAAGCATCCATACTTGACAGACATTGTCACTATGGGCTGTAGTATGAAAAGAGCTGCATGAAGACTCTTTATTTTCCTTCCTTTCACAGAAAAACAGCACACAGTTTTGAAATAACATGAAGGCAAGTAAATGACAAGATTTAGTAAATAAATGTATTCTTAATAAATATATTGATAAAACAAATATGTAAATGTATTTTCTTTTTTGATTGTTCATTTTTAAGTGAGCGGTCCCTCACCAGTTAATAAATACATTAAACTTATTTAAGTTAAGAACTTAATAAATAAATTAAAATATCTATAATTTTTCCATCAAAAACATGTGATACCATGAACATGCAATTATGATTCCTGGTTACATACATTTAGAAAAACATGCAGTATATTTATTGCTTAGATGTGGTTTCAGTTAAAAGAAAGACCAAAATATCAGAGGTTCAGTGGTTGGGTGTTCTGTATGCCAGTGAGGTTGGATAGATTACTATTAGCCTCCGTGTCTAGTGTGTGCCGTCAAGGTGATAAGTCCTCCCTATTAAGGGAGATAACTTTGACTAATCATACCGAATTGCTTTCATTAGGGTGACTGAATTGGAGGCATACATATAAAAGACAGTTTCAGCATGTTCTCTTAAACACATTCCACACTGCTTGATTCTTTTGCTATCACCCATGCTGGCCGTTGAAGAGCCGAGCACTCAGGACATCAAAGGTGGTTGTAAAAGCAAGGTGAAATAGGTCTGTCGTTCTACTCGGCATTCGTGTGATTTCAGTCCAGACGTGGTTACGCAACTCGCCTCAAACTGAGACAAAGTTGTTATTATTCCTTTGAACATAATTATCCTTGATGATGTTAGGATGCTTTCAGCTGCAAGAAATTGGTGTGCTTCATTTCGTTCGATGAGGACAAGTGAAAGCAATATTAAAGATGAGTTTCTTGAGTTGGCCAAAAGCATTTCTCAGGAGTCATTATGAAATAATGCTTCGAAAAAATATCGCCGCAATAAGAGACTTTTCTTTAAAAAAAAAAACGAAAATGTCAAACGATAGCCGTAAACACATTTTGGCTGGCTTACAGTGGTAATAAATTCAGTCATTTGACAATATGCCAGCACTATTATTTTGTGTCTATACTTATGTCACCCTTTAGCACAGTCTCATCTCTTTGTATTATAATGACTGTTATAGAAGTCTGTATATGTTTTGATGCTCGGCAACTCTTTAATATTCATGTCTGCTCATGTTGCACATGAAGCGTTGGAAGAATTTTGGATCCCTTTTCTTTGACTTGGCCAGGCATACCAGACTTGTCAGAAGAATTTCTAAATGATGTCAGTAAAATGAAGCTGCAGGCATTTCTGATTGGCTTCCAGGATTGGGGTTTTGTATCTAGTTTGTAAGTGTACTGAATTGTTTGATCGCTACCTTGTACTAACAAGCTCTTTAGTAGTACCATTTATAGATCTAAAGGTTCACCCTAAAATAAATTCTCGTCATTTTTTTTTTGTCAAAACAGCTTTGGACCCTAATGCCGTTGTAGAACAAAATAAACACCCATGCATTCTTCGAAATGTCTTTGTTTGTGTTGTAAAGAATAAAGAAAGCCACAGAATTTTCATTTATGACTAAACTTTCCTTTTAAGGTTGTAGTTTTAGACATTCTCTTCCCGTGATCAGATGCGCTAAGGTCACAAGATGGCCTTTTGTGCGTTCTTGAAGTTCCTGATGTTCAAAGAATGGTTCAAATATTCATGTTGAAGAAGAACATGTTTCATTCTTGTATCTGGATTCGTCCAATTGAATATTAACATTCACAGTCACAATTTAGGCATTTTAATTATAGTCAAACACATGCTTTGGTTTCTATGGGCTTCAGTCTTGACGACAAATGGTGGGATACCCTAGGGATTTGTCCTTGGAGACTATGTCTGCATATTCTCACGATGAAATGATTTATCCAAGAATGAAAAAAGAAAAGAAATTGTCGTTTTCTCACCCACGTTTTGTTCCAATCCCATATGCCGTTGTTTTTATTCCTGTGAAACATGAAAAATCATTTTTAAAGAATCTTTACACAGGTCTTTTACATTCAGTGCTATCAATTACAGCAGAGCGAACGAGTCCAAATCACTTTTAACTCTTTTCTTAACTTTTTTTTTTTTTTTAAGTTGCTAGCCACCGCCAGCATTTTTGATAATTTTCACAAAACTTTCATGGCCAATATTTTGTTGTATGAATATCTGAACATGCAATAGATCCAAAGAAAGAGACAACAACAAACAACAATTTTTATTATAGCTTCATGTGTTCATTTTTTCAACACTTGAATGTGGGAAAGATTAAAAGAAGCTACATTTTGAACAAAAAGCTGAGAAAATCATGTTTTTTTGTTTTTGTTTGAGTGACTACATCGTCCGTAAACAATGCTTTTATCTCTTGTTTCTGCTTCTTTTTTTATGTGTTTTGATCCAGAGATTCTGTACTCTTTCAGAAGATATGTAATAGTGCCCCCTACCATTTTATAAGAGCGAAAACTTGGAAATCCAGAATATTCCGTCAACAGAGGGGATGCATTATCTCAAAAATGGCGGAAAATTACATCAATGGCAGGGAAAGAGTTAACAGGTCAGGTGCTATTGACATCACTGTGCCCCCCGCCCACCGATCAGGACCGAGGCTCCTCCAGCCCCCGGACCACAATTTCAACTGAGGGGGACTTTTAATGCATTTTACTGTCTTTTTTCTCTTGACAGACATGATCACTATAGACCTTAGTCAGGATATCACCATATTTAATTTTTGACAGGAATAAAAGTACAGTGCGTTCAATGGATTGTACTATTGGTTTAACTTCTGCTGACAAAAATCCTTTCCCAAAAAAAAAAAAAAAAAAAAAAAACTTTCAGTAGACCGAAACTCTATAAAATAGTTTTAAATTGCCTTCGGACAGTGCGTGCCATTGTAAACACTCTAATTCTATCACTCACAGCCTCTTTTTCATCCATGTTAAATTCAATGTGGCATCTAACCTGGCTAGGATCTTCAAAAAGGTTTTCTTTTGTGTTCCACCAAAAAACAACAGGATTGACAGGATTTTCATTTTTTTAGAGGGCACTGTTCATTTAATTCACAATGTCTGTGATGGGCAATCGCAAAGCTTTGATATCCATTGTAGTGCTGTTGCTCGCCAATTGTTTCCTATGTGGGTGAGACATCAGGAGAATACAAGAACTGAATCTTTCCGACGCTTAAAAAGCAAACTAAAAAAGTAAAGGCAAGTCCGTGTGCTTTGATTGCAGGAAGGACACGGTGATCTCAGACAGTCCACAGTCAGTCTTTCTCTGCGCTCTCGGGTTGCCCTGTATCTCCGGATGAATAGATGTGATTGCTCGTCTGGGCTGAGAGCTCAGACTTCTCCTGATCCAGGCTCTTGATATTTATAGTATTTGTAGCTGTGCTGCAGGATGATTGAATATACTGAGGCTGTAAATAATAAAGCTCTCCTAGATGCCAAGCACATAAACAAGAGCAGAGTGCATGTACTGAACCAAAGAATGAGGTCAGGTTACTCTCATGGGTGGGGAAGGGTTTTTTGTCTCTTGAAACAGTCAATAACAGGGGCACCTTCCCTCCCTCAGGGTTTTATAATATGACAAAGATGAGGTGGATTTATGTTCAATTTTGTTGTTCAAGTCTTGAAAGTACTTACATGGATCAAAATTTGCTTAAGTATTGAAATACAGTACTATTTAAAAGTTTTATTCAGCAAGGATGTATTAAATTAATCAAAGGGTCAGTAAAGACATTTAAAATCCTTTAGAATAACACGAGACTTTTATTTCAAAGTAATATCAAACTTTCTATTCATCAAAAAAAAAAAAAATCCTAAAAAAAGGATCATGGTAACATCAGCATATTACAATGATTTCTGAAGGATCATGTGACACTGAAGACTGAAATAATGATGCTGAAAGTTCAGCTTTGCCATCTTTATTTGTTGTCTTCTACATCTTCTTCATTTTACATCGTACCATTCCTTTTGAAATAGTTTGAAATCTTAAACATTATTGTTTATCGCTGGCTTTCCTAAGGATGGTTGCGGTGAGCACATGCTATTTACAGCTATTTTGCATGTTGTTTTTGTCTTTTCACATATTGTAAAATATCACATTATCTAATAAATATTTGCTGGTAAAGATTGGGCAAGGAAATGCATTACACTTTGGCTCTTAAAATCAATGAATGAATGAAGATGACATTCGCCTTTCAGAATTCGAAATTGGTTTAGCGTCCTAACAAACCACCGCTTGAATGAAGGATCTCTTTTGGTGGAGTCCTTGATGTACATTTAATATCCCTCTATCTCTTACACACAGAGGAAGTTTCTGATTCCTTAGAGGAAAAGCTGTTGAAGGACTGCAGTCTCTGTTGGAACTATTCAGTACTAGTAATGTCAAACCCAATACTGACAATTGCCCACTTCAAAAAAGAGATTTAAGAAGGCAAACGATACTAAGATTCTCCCATTTCAATCCAAATGAAGTTTGATTTATTTTAAAAGGCGTTATTAGAAGTAGAGATTTATTTATATATTCTCTAATATAGATATTTTATGTAAGTTTTATATTTCTATTTGTGCTTTGTCATGCAAAACTTGCTGCCTTTATTGATAGTCTTTTTTTGTGGTTGCTTGCTAGCTGTCTGATGGTTAAATGACTGATATACTAGAAATGATATAATTACACTATTTTTCCACAAATAGACGACTGAATTAAACATCCTGGTTTATATATTCCATGCCCAAACATTTCTAGCAGACTTATAAATATGAAGCAATTATACAGTGTTCTCATTGTGGTTCTAAAGCTTTGAAATGAGTGAGTGCTTAGAGGAGCCAGGCAAAGATATCAGTGATTTAAAGCCAGGCGGAGGTTTAATGGCCATTGAAATCCTGATCTCAGTGCATAGCTGTTTATCTCGCTGTCTTTCTTTCTTGCCTTCTCTCAGTCATGCAGACTTTTGTGTTTTCTGTCTTTTACCACAGTTTATTTATAACTGTCAGTGTGCAATTGAAATAGGCAATGATATGCAAAGTGCTTCAAATAAAAATATACACCAGTGATCCTTAAAATGAATGGTGATGATGATAGAGACTAGGGAGAGATTGATTTCAATTGTCAGTATATATATATATATATATATATATATATATATATATATATATATATATATATAAAAACTACCTTTTTCCCCCCAATGTTAGCCACATCAACAACATGTTAGTATTCTAACTGTATTCTCAACCTCGTGTTGTTCCATACCTCGCTTGACTTTTTTTATCTTAAATCACAATAAGGTGAATTTTTGAGTGAATCCTGCCATTTCATTTCAAAATAATGAAAGTGAATGAGTAATGTGGCTGTCAAGCTTACAAAAGGACACAAAAGGACCATAAAAAGAATCATAAAACTGATATATATATATATGATGTATGTGCTATATTCCAAGTCTTCTGAGGCCATATGGTAGCTTTTAAAAGATAGAAGTTGTTTATCCCATGAGGATGAGTAAATAATGACAGAATTTTTTATTTTTGGGTGAACTATAAAGTGGTGCGGGTATTTAGGCGATTTAGTTTCCAGCCTGCTCTTAAAACGTACTTTTCTTTGTAGATTCTGATGGATATATTCGCAACATTCAAACGTAAGCATTATTACGTTTTTACAGCTAAACATTTTTGTATAATTACCCTTTTACCATTATTAGAGGATATATACAAAGTAATGTACAGAAATGTGTAGGAAAATGACAATTTTAGTTACAATATAGCATTAAAAACATCAATAACAGACAGACAAGTGTAATCACAAGAAAGTATTTATTGCGAAAATGTCAAACGCAGTCCAAATGTTGCAGTCGCAGTCCTCTCTGGTGGTATATAATAGTTTTGTATGAGGCACATAGTACAATTTAAGTTATTAATCGATGAAAATGTCATCCTGATCCACTCTGAGAAGGCGCTTATTTCTCATTCGAATCAAACCATCAAAACACAGCATGTCACAATCTGTGACGAAGCAGGCGAGAGCCAATGAGCATTTGATATCACTGCCATAAAACGTGTCGTGTAACAAGTGCAGGATTTGACGTTTACAGTCTTTACAGTTGAGAATATCGATGAATAAAGGACTGAGTTTGGATCTGGTCTTCTTATGGATTCCAAAGATTTAGATGAATGAATGAAAATGAATAAAATTGATTTACAATAGAATCAAAACATTGTAATATTCATAAATAGGAATTCTAGGCAGTCCGTAAAGTTCACCCATAAATAATTTAGTGCTGTAAATTCGTTTTAAACGTCAATATTGTATGTAAATGTAAATGTGTAAATGTGGTAGAACCAAACTTTACGTCAAAATACACGCGTATTCTCGTGAGATCATGTTGCAGCGTCGTACCTGTCTTGTGCCCGTTGTGTTATCTTCCAGTTTGTACTTCTGCAGCATTAATGTAAAATCTAATGGATTTATGAATGAACCACTCATTTTAAAACCTTCCCGGACTACTGGCATTTGTTATGACATCCGTGTCAAACAATGCTCATGATAGCTTCCATACTACAGTAAGTAAATCCACTTCACCAGCGATGCCATAGAAATATACAGAGCTACCTCAAAAACGGAAGTTCAAACACTGTATTAAAGCAAGGCTGTGCGCTTGTTTCTCTGGCGCATCGAGGAAGAAGTTGCGAGCACTGCATTCGTGAGCCATGACAAGATCACAACAGCTAATTTCTTGCCCAGGCTTTTGCTTATTTTACACATTCCCCACGCTACACCCGCAATGCAAATTCTTTCAGTATAATTGTCATTTTGCAGAAGCACACGGAGGATTACCAGCCAGCAGCTATAAGGAAGCATGCGTTCAGCATTAGCTGCATGGGTGGCTGTTGTTCAGCGTGCTTCAGGCAGAGCGCTGTATGCACATGATTGGCATCCCTTTAACCAGAAGCATTTTAGCGCGTTCAGCTTCCCGCGTTCCGTCCCAACGATCTCTGTCTGAAAGCTAATTGGCCTTCACGTGAGAGCCAGGATAGCGCTGGCAAATCTGTCAGACCAAAGAAAGTTATGATAATTGTTACAGTTGCATTTCTTTGTCCAGACGGTGGTTTCAGTGCTCTTGTAATGAATAAAATATGATTCAGCATAGTGCGTCAATCTTTTATTTTCATTTTTTTCCTATTATTTAGTGCACACTATGAGTGTGTTTTGCTGTTAATAATGCACTTCAGCTTACATTTTAATCATTATATATTTTTATATACACTACCAGTCAACTGTTGTGATCAGTGCCATTTTTTTAAATTTTGCATTTAACTGATCAAAGGTAAACACTTTTACGTTGACACAAAACATTTTGCGGATAATTGCGATAATTATCAACACAATTATACCGAAATTATCTAAAATATAGTGAACTGTTGTTGCAGGTCATTTCAAATAAATCAAGATACTCAGATTGCATTTAAGCAGTACTCTTTGTCCCATTTTAAATAATGACATTTTAGGAGGCGCAAGCTGTAAATGAAACATTATTTTGTACTTGTACATTTTTAGGACATTTTGCATTTCTTTTACTGGCAAAAATTTCTAAACATCAGCGCAAAAGGTTGTTTGGGTTTGTGCAGTTTCAGTTTAGCATGTAACATGATTTATAATGTGAAAATGCATGGCAGAAATAACACAATATGATCCAATATGATCAATATTTTTTCCTTTATGATTTGGAAATTTAAACTGCGTCACACAGACATATTTTTGCACTCCATCCTCACTTTTTGATGTATGACCAGAGAGCGATCACCTTCTTATACGGTTCTAACTCATACTGTATATCATTAGAAATGGATTCTCCTTCCTCCTTAATCCCAAGGATTTCCGTGGTGTATTGTAACGCTGCTCCCCAGCAGCTGATAATGGAACCAAGAGCGATGTTGATGCATTATTGAGACCCGTATCAGTACCCGACTCTGTTAGAATTAGCATGGGAAATCTTTTTCTGCTGTGTATTATATTTTTTCTGAGCATTCTGTATCATAGGATAGCTTTGCTTGCTTACAGGGCCTACAAGGTATTTACTGTGTTTACACCCTGCCACTGGATTCAAGAGATTAGCCGAAGAATCCAGCAATATGACATCAGAGGGGCTCCTGTTTTTCTATTCCTAATATTAACATTTATTATGCAACCATTATTCTTTCAGTGGATTAATGATCCAAAAAGAGATTACACAGAGGTTCCGAGAATTTTTTTATTGTGATAATACTTTTTATGGATGGTGGTTCCACTTCAGTGTGATACCTTTGTTTTGTACTTTCTCAGCAGTGTTGTCTAATTTTCTATAATGATCAATATTTACTTGTACAGAAGATATTAAAAAAATCTATATTAGTATTGATATTTTTAACCCACACAAATGTCATAGATTGCACAAATACCATAGATTTACTTAAATAGCTCACCTAAAACACCCTCACAGTCATGCCATTTGAAACATTCATTGATGACATTCATTTACACTGAAAGTGGGTAACTGGAGCTGCCCCTTCAATAAAATAGACAAAAAAAAGTACATTTTACACACACACATGAACACATATATATGTCTGTGTGTGTGTGTGTATATATATATATACACTGAAAAAATATTTTTCTGATTTATCAATTTATGCAATTTCGCCACTGCGGGACAAATAAAGGCTTATCAAAGGCTTATCAAAGGCTAAACTTATCACAGCATTTTTCATTTTGTCAAATCAACATAATATTTTGAGTTTCTGTTGATTAAATCAATTGCCTTCATTGTATTAACTAATTTTTTTTTTTATTTCAATGAACTCAAAATTTTAAGGCAACTAAGTAACTTACTTCTTTAAGTTGCAGTAACTTACTTTTTTAAATTACAGTAGTCCAATGACTGTTTCCCACACAAAGATGTCTTTACAAGACTTGGAATATAATGTACGAGTCTTATGGGACATGTTTATGGTACTTTGCCCTTTTCGAAGCATATTAACATTCCTTTTTCATTGCTGGACAAAAAAAAAAAAAAAAGTAGCATGGACTTTCGGCTAAATAAATCCTTTGTATTCCATGGGGAAAAAAAATCTCAAGTTTGGAATGACATGAGGGTGAGTAGATGATGAGAGAATTTTCATTTTTCTGTGAACTATCCCTTTAACAAAGGACCGCAGAGAAAAAGAAAACGAAAGAAAGAAACTAATAGTGTTCCTCATTTATAGGAGTCAGAGTTGTAATTGAACCTTATTTTTATGTATTAAAAGCTGCAGGCTCATTGTTATTGGCCTGCCGTTTCTTCTTTCCACACTCTGTTCAATTTAGCTGCCTTGTACTGCTCTGGTGTGATCATTCCTGGTTTGTGCAGGGTTGATAAGGGGCGCTGAGGTTCATTACAGTTTGTCACAGGCAGCAGACATCATGTTCACCATCCTACACTCTAATCCTTTGCATGCAAATCTCTGGCCATGCAGGTCTCCAGGCAACAGAGACGAGTTTGAGACAGAAAGTGCCCTGTGAGTTTATTTAGCACTGTATAGCTGAGGAGACTTACCTTATAGGAGACTCTATCCACCTAAACACAAGTCAAGGTGCCCTGAAATGTTAGTTCACCCTGGAAATTCTGTGAATTATTCAACCTTATGTCGTTCCAAACCCGTATAACATTTTTCTTATGTGGAATATAAAAGGAGAAGTTTAGTAGAATGTCCAAGCTGTTCTTTTTCCATACAATCTGGTCCGTGTTCTCTTTGAAATGCACGTCTTTGTTTCTGTTAATTATATAACTGAACAAATATGCTTGCAGTTCATGAACCATTTGAATTACAGGCATAAACAGGATTATTTGAGAAAAAAAAAATACAAAAACACTTGATTTGGAATTAATACTTCAAGTCATTAATAAAACGTGTTATAAAAGCTTCAATTTATTGTAAAGTCACTTAAATGACATTCATGTATTTCCTGACAGCCAAGCTCATCTGCTATGAGCTTATAATATCTGTGCAAAATGTGGCATATAAATAGACTTGCCAAACAGTCAGACGTGTGATAGGAGAGCATGTTTCGGTTAATGATCACCTCTGGCTAACTGCAATCAATTAAACCACCATGTGAAGATCCTCAAGGCGAAGAGTGGCTCTCAACGCGGGGCGACGTGTAAATGAGGCTCGAGACCTAAAACTGAACTAGTAGCTCCACTTGTGACCGATAGTGTCATCGCAATTAAAGGAGACTTTCACTTTAATTTCACAGCGAGAGGTGCGACATAATACTTTAGAGACTGAGAACTCTGAGAGCTATTGGCTGCCAAAGGCTAGAATCATTGGAGTTGGAGTAAACCTGTGGAGTTTCTGCAATGATTTTGATATTTCTCAAACACTGCTGTTTTCCATTGGTCAGGCAAACAGATCCAGATAGTCCTGCCTCAACACCACTGGTTGAGCGATTGTTGTGGTGTCAGTTTGAATACACAAACCAGAGTGCTAGAGTCACAGTGTTTACACTTTTGGGGGGAATCAACATAGAAATGGTTTAAAGTTTTTGCATCTTAACATCCAAAATAACACAGCTTTAACTGATAGCAAAGAGATCAAATGCGTAAAATGTAAGCTGGAGTAAACATAAAAATGTGTTGTGATTCTGTATAGCAGAGTTTTCCTCCGAGACTCGCGGGAAATGCAAACATTCACCGATATGAGTGTAAATCTGGACGTGTGCATACAATCTGCATGCTCAAGCGGTCTGGCCTTCTAGCAGTATGAAATTCGACAAGATCTTTCACTCCTTTTTTCTAGAAAGGATGTTTGCTTTATGGAGGACATGTTTACGTCTTTTAAGATGGTGTTTACCTTCGGTTTTGCATTTACATCAGTATAACAGCAAGAACCTAGATTGCATTGAGAGATTTGGGAGCTTTCATATCCTGTATGATAAAATAATATGAAAATCTGTAAAGCTTTACCGTTTGTATAGTTATGCCACATTGTAATAATTCTGTGCAATGTTAAACTCAACATGAAATGGGATTCACAACCAATTTTTACTGTCGCAATGTGATGCGTTTTTGAGTGAAATGGTATATTCAATGAGGAAAAAAGGTGGAATGGCACTTGATTTTACTGATTAGACAGAATAAAACTCTGCCAACATTCATCTCTAAATCAGAAATAGCTCTATGACTATTGGTTAACATTGCTTTTTCCCTCCCATGTGGCTTAGATGACATCAGTAGAAAATGAAAGTTGTTTCAGAGGCAAACTAGGAGACATTTAATGCACAATGAGACCAGGAACATATAAATGGGGTCAGTTTTGTTTTTATTTTGACTCTATGCATCCATTCAGCAGACAAAAGAGCTCATTTTACTCAGACAAAACAAAAGCTATTTTGGTGATTAATGGTGCTTGTTATTAGTGATACTCGACTCACAGTCATACTGTGGTTACATACAGATTCAAGAGAGATAATTGTGGTAGTCTTAAACCCTTGCTGTGTTTTGATTTAAAGCAATGTTGCTCCTGTGGTTTGAGCCTGACAGGTGATCTGTATTTACTTCCGCATGAGCCATACACGATTTAATTATGTTACTTTAAATTCAGTCAAACAGCACTCAGATTTGACATTTAATCACTTGTTTTAAATGTTGCTCAGTGGGAACTATTTGGTTTACATTGATTTTCCCAAGTAAGGTGAGATATATTCAGACAATTCCTCCTGTTAGACAAAATAATGCAGAGAAATGCATGGTAATGGTTACATTCCTATAAGGTCTGAGCTCCTAGGTCCCGCAGACCAAGAAGGTCTCAAACCGGTTCTAATTGAGACCTCTGAGATGTAAGGAGCTTCAGTTGGCCGTTGCGCATTCAATCCCTTACATGTTCAGCTGATAAATATGGATGCGCGCAGAGGGTGTGCGCTGTGCATTCACAGCTGTAGTATTTGCTTAAATGTTTGAAAGAACCCTCACACTCGCAGGGACTTTGACAAGCCAAGCCATTTGCACGAGCAACAGCTGGTAAATGAGTTGCATAGCTATTTATGCATGAGAACAATGTGGGAGGATATTTCATTTGTCTCTACTCTCGACCTTCAAAGCTATCTGGTTGTTGAGCTTTTTACGACAAACCCTTTAACATCTAATCATGCCACTCTTGACCTTGACATGTTGAAACAAGAGCCTTTCGACTTAAGTATTGAGTGCTTCTAACATTGCCCTTTTGATGCACTGATACACTAGCTATAGATTCGCCAGGTGGATTTGTATGGGAACAGTGAGGATCGGGATCTATCTGTCTCTCTGTCTGTCTGTCTGTCTGTCTGTCTGTCTGTCTGTCTGTCTGTCTGTCTGTCTGTCTGTCATACTTTACATTTATGATAATAACAGAAAATATTAATTCTATCTATCTATCTATCAATCTATCTATCTATCTATCTATCTATCTATCTATCTATATCTATCTATCTATCTATCTATCTATCTATCTATCTATCTATCTATCTATCTATCTATCTATCATTAAATTAATATATATATATATATATATATATATATATATATATAAATATATCTGTCAATTTAAACTATTTATATTAAGTAATATCAGTATAATCCAAGTTTAATCATTTTTCTGTTTGTATCCTGGTTTATTGCTATTCCTGTTACTTACGTGGCGTTTCTTAACCTGAGAAAAAACTATAATATAATGTAATATAATATAACATGTAATATTTGTAAATACTTATTATTAAATAATCATTTATATTAAAAAATATAGGTGGCATTTCAAACTTTGGTTGTTCATGTCAACTAATCTCAGGTTAATAAAATTTCCATCATGCTATTCCTGTTACTTATGTGGCTTAACCTGATATATATATATATATATATATGATATTCCTTAACATGGAAGAAAATTAAAAATATATAATATTTGGAAATATTTAATAAGTAATAAATCATATTGCAAAAATTATGGGTGGCATTTCAAACATTAGTTATTCATATTAGCTAAATCTAATCTCTTCTATTTCCATCCTGGTTTAATGCTATTCCTGCTACTTGTGTGGTGTTTCTTAACCTGAAAATAATGCACAAGATGATATTCCTCCCTCTCAGTATAGTTCCTTTCTAGAGGAGCAGGAGATCATTGGACACGCTGACCCTCATTTTTTCCCCTGTGCCATATGCCTGCACTTTGTCAAAGGATCCTGTTGTGGGGACCGGTCACAGTTCACATCTAACCTTTATCAAGATTA
The DNA here is from genome assembly GCA_037194245.1 of Opsariichthys bidens. Taxonomy (NCBI): domain Eukaryota; kingdom Metazoa; phylum Chordata; class Actinopteri; order Cypriniformes; family Xenocyprididae; genus Opsariichthys; species Opsariichthys bidens. The sequence continues at coordinate 7,727,938 of CM074298.1, read as the reverse complement.
GTCTCTGAGTGACCTATCCTGGATGATGGACTTCCTCTACTCTCTGAAATACCAGCAGTGTCTGTGGCATTATTCAGGTGAATGACAGCCCACATTCCCCTGAGGGACCCGCAGCCCGGCTGTGTTGACAGAACTCAGCACCACTTTGATGATATTCCACAATGTGATGATGCCTGTTACAGCATCAGCACTTTGTGATTTGATGTTGTTTTTTCTGTTCTCCTTACAACCCTTCATCTGCACAAATCCTCACAGGGTTTGATATTTAACCTGAGGCAATTCATTATTTGTTGTGCGTCAGCTTCTCCCCCTTGAATTACTTTTTAAAGTACCAGGAGATAATGCGATCTGATAGCATATGATTTGTCCTTTTTTTCTACTTAAAATTACACATTTAGCTAAACCTATGGCTGTTGGACTTTATTTTTCACATTCCAGCTCCTATATGACTGTTAATGGCATTTGATGCAGTAATTGTGATTTTTTTTTTTTTCCAAATGAAAAATTATTACATTTTTTTTTACTTCAGGTTTGCTGTGCTTGTTTGTAGGGCTGTAATTTGTTTGGCTTGTAATAATTTTCTTGTAATATGTTAATATGTATATAAAATAATAATAATTCCTCAAAATGAATCAAAGGGGCCCCTCTCAAAAATGATGAACAATAAAATTGTGGTCAATAAAATAAAATGCATTTGAATTCTAATTAATATGACAGCGTGTACAAAACAGTTACGAATTGCTCAAAAAACATAAAATTCCTGTTTATTTATATGTATTTGCCATCATCCTCCATTGCAATACATTATTGCTTACTAACCACAATTCACAATTCATTGTTGTAACTATAATGCTCACTTTAAAAAATAAAATACAAGGAGTTTATGTCAGTAACCATGACAAAAGCGATTGAGAACAGCGGACCATACAAGGCTCTCTCCTTGATTGCCAGTGTTTCGATTCAATTAAAAATCCACATATTACATATTTAAAAAATAATACATAATTTATTGATGCCCGTTTGTCGTAATCGTAATGTGGCCCAACAAGCTCAATTTTCATTGGACAATGTGAAGTAAAGTGCTAATTTCTCAGTCTTATTCATAAATTTGTTGCACACTACATAGCCACTATCTGTTTTCCGTTTTTTTTTCCTAGATTTATGTCATCAAATCACAGTCTAAACTCACAGAATCCAAATAGCAAAATCCATATTGTGATTCAGAGTTTTCCATCTCGTTGTTTACTGTACATTTAGTTTTCTGTCTTTCATGTAGGCAAAATAAAATGAATAAAAAATGTGCAGCTGATTCCCCTTGTAAACACGATAGATTCGCATAACTTTGCTGCCTAAAGGCCATTTTACGTGGTAGCCGGCAAGAGTTGCTGATGTATCTCATGCACAAGGAGAATCAGTTGGGGATTGAAGGGCCGGCCATAACTCAGTTGAATATTTCGGGGTGCCATAGTTTGAGCGAAATCAATTATGCATGCGTGCTTGTGTAATGAATGTAAAAAGAGTTGCCCTATCATTCATAATCTGGAGGGAAGGGGAAATATGAGCGGCTGGCTTGGGCACTTAGTGGCGTTTCTAAAGGGCTGGGTGATACTTGAGCCGTGGGGGGCAGAGGAAGAGATAGAACCCTTTCCTTTGTGCGCACAGATTACCGCTCCAAATATAACACCTCGGACACTGATAATGCTGCATCTAATGCACGTTCAAAGTGAGACAGTGACTCGAACTGACAGGGTTTTTGATGGTGCTGGTGCCACGAGGATGAAGAGGGAAAGCCAAGGCCCCTTCCTTTGTTAAAGGGTGGTTATATCACGTAGCCGCTAATTTGTTTTACTACAAAATTGCCAGAACAAGACTGAAGTGCGGTTGTGTGGGTGTGTACGCCTGCTGTCACAATACGGTAAATCTATGATCTGCTTTCCTCGTCACGTAACCTTGTGGAGAAGAAAGAAATCCCTGGCATTTCTGATGACCTTCAATCAGAAAAGCTGTAAAATATTACAACCATTAGTATCCAACACCAACATATGAGAGTGAAAATGATACACATATAGGGGGTAACATGTTATTGATGGTGTTTATAAGATCCCATGGGGGGTGTTATGAAATACCCATTCGCTGTCACCGAAAGACATTGGGCATTGATTGGAAGAGGATCATGTGTCCTTCGATCACAAATGGGATTACGCAGTTGCCAGCTATTTGCAGCTTGTGTAAATCGTGTCAATAAAGCATTTTGTCACCTTGTCCCTGGTGTCATTGTGAACCTATTTAAGACTATTATTCCTGGAAAATGAGATAATTAGCATTAAGCCACCCAAGGATATGCGTTAAAGCGATTTTACAATGGATGCTGGAAGTGGAGTACCTAACTCCCATTTAAACCAAAGTGCAACTCCATTAACTGTAGTAAAATCATTATAATGTCCCATTCGCACTGACAACAGTTTTTATAGATGGAGGTCATAAGGTCAGCTCTTTCTGATCTAACATCTGATCACACTGAGATGTATTGAATGTAGAGGAATATGTTATTTTATTTTAACAAGGAATCCGTTTTCTTGCTGCTAAAAAATTAAAGGGGTCATGAACTGCATTGTTTTATTTTTCTCTGTTTCATGGAGTGCACTTATACTGTCAGTATCCCTTTTACTGGAAAAATCCTATTTTATAAATAATAGGCATTTTTCCTACCCTGTTTTTAACCCTCTTATATGAATGCTCTGTTTTAAGGGGCATGTCTGCTGTGATTGGTTAACAGCTAAGTTTTACTCTCTCAAAAACTTTTAGCATGTTTTTACTATTACAGGTCTCAAGGTTAACTAATCTGGAAAAGTGTTGATTTATAGCATTACATTTAGATCTATGCCATTTAGATCGTGGCATGAAAGGTTGCAGTGATGAACGTTGTTGAGCAAATAAAAGCAGTGATCTTGTCATTGCAACTCAATTTCTGCACACTGAAGAATGCTTTCGTCCGTGCAAGGGTGATGTAACTAAGAGTTTGTTGAATAAAACAGGAGTCCAGAACTCAGTCACTGATAAACTTGCAGCTCCTGCCATTGTAAAGGAAGCGTTATTTGATTGCTTTCTAAATATAATTTAATCACTGTTTGTATAACAGATTATTTTCATCCTACTAAGAGGAACGATGGGAAGTTGACCGTTTAGTCACTTGTTTGACTTACTGACACATAGAACAACAACATCTGACTGTACATGAAACATATCAGATCAGGCTTTAGAATTAACACACTTACATATTGCCGCATTGCTGTCGAGTCAATATCGTAAAAGTCGGTTTGCAATGCTTGCACCAAATGCGATTGATTTACCAAAGAATCCGCAGTGAAATACCGAATACAAATGAACAATGCTCAACTGAGACATTCACATTGTTGAAAATAACCATATTCCTAGCATTAGCATGCTTTGAAAGGTATGTTATTTTAAGCCCTTCATCGCTCTTCTCTCCTCGTCATCTCACTAACACACCAGTAGGCGGGGCTAACATTACCTTCTGCGGAGGCGTCATTTCAGCTACGTCATACATTGCCACATTCCAGGATCAGTCGTTTGATGAGCCTGGTCTCAAGAAAATCTTTTATTGGAATAACCAGGAAGCTTTTAGTTCTGAAACTTACAGAATATTCTTATAATACGATGACCTCTTATATAGTAAAAGATCAATGAAAATTTGATTTCTCAATTGACTGTTCGCAAAGACCCTCCCCTTTTAGTTACTGTCGCTCAACCGCGGAAAGACGTGAGTACACACTATTTTTCAAGTTCAATGTTAACCTACTAACCCCCCCTGACTGCTTTGTCTGACAAATGGCAGATTCAGGGTTATGATTGGTTAGATCACCTGTCAATCAAACTCCCAGCTAAGGGTCAATTCATGAGAAATTTATGTTCTGCAGTGCAAAGCCTTTTTAATATATATTTTAATACTTATTTTTTGATATATTATATGTGTGTATTTTTAATTCACTGCATATTTGCATGAAGCTAACATTTTATTTTGGTTGCTGTTGCATATGTTGGCGTAAATAGGTAACTCTCATTGAGAATCAGTCATTTCCTTTGATTGCTCTACGATATTTGTTTGAAAATCCCTTAGTGTACAAGTTCAAGTGGCTAATTGCTTTTTAAAAACTGCAGCAATGTGACAAAACATAGCAATGTTCAATTCTGCCAACAAATATAGTTAATATAAACATGAAGTCATGTGGTAGGACAGCATAGCAACATTGTTCATTTACTATATATGGACTAGAGTTAAACTGATGTGTGATCACAAGTGTGCATACATCGCCTTTTTATGTTTTTTTTTGTTTGTTTTTACAAAGCTTGTCCATGTATTCATGTTATCATATGTTGTTTTATATTAAAAGCAAGAGGCTTTGACATATTAAAATGAAATAAAAACAAAGCAATGATTGATTTTAAGTGAAAAACAAGTGTATTACATATACAGTATATGCCCACACCTTTTGTTTTGCTGGATATATTATCGATGCTAAACTAAGGCTTGGTGAATTTCAAGGCATTTATAAGGTCAGCAAAGAACAATGCTTGATGAAAATGTTTCTTGACATGGAGTGGGCATGTATCTAACCCTTTAATACATATGTTTTTCCCTTTTAAAATCAATAATTGTTGTTTTTTTTAATCAATAAACCTAGTTAACTTTTCTATGGAGAGCTGATTCAGAGCACTTTGCCTTCATGAATTTGAAAATTGAGGTCACGAACTTACAGTATGTGGGAAAAATATGAGGTTTTTTTTTTTTTTTTTTTTTCCCACAAGCTATTTCGTCACCCCCCTGAGGACTAGCTCGACTTCTTGGTTCCTATGTTAACATCCACAGTGTTGATGCTTTTGTTTTATTATTCATAACAAGTCAACAAGTACTTGTTTAATGGGTGAAACTGCAGACTGCATGTTTTCTTACAAGCCCCTATTATAGGAGGGGGGGCTATATGCAGAGAGATTTTTTATTAGGCCACTGCAGCCTTCTCCATCCACCTGCTGAAATGATTCGTCTTTTTTTGATAGCCCTGCTGGAGTCTGTCTGTGCAAGGAAACCAAATTACTGTGAGCAAATGGCCTTGTTGGTGTTAGCCCAGGAATCCAGGTCATGTGTATATGTGTAAACAGTGAGTTCACCCCTCCAGAAATTTTTATCACGTAATCTACTGAGTCCTAGCGGTTAGTGATTATTCGGCAACCAGTGTTATTTTAGATTTTTTTTTTTATAGAATATTTTGTGTTTTATTAAGATTTTGAATTGGCTTTTATTTTTTTTTATTTTCAGTTTTCATTTTGATTTTAGTTAACTTTTTAGTAATTTTATGTGCTTTTGACATTTTTATTATGATTATGTTTTATATTTCTATTTAGATTTTTTTTTTTTTTTAAGTGCTTCACCAGAAGTCAATGTTTTTAATTTCCATTTAGTTTAGGTTTTTCACCTAGGCTAATATTTATATTCTATTTTATTTAATAGACAGTTTTAGTATATTTATGTGCAATTATATAAAATGTTGAAAATAAAATAGAAACTGAACATTATAATATAATTACAATTGAGTAATTATAATTATACAATTATAATTGAGTAAATGAGATCCATAACTCTTCAGTTTGTCATTGTTTGGCATTGTTATCGACCAATGTCAGTGACCTCTAAACAGCCAAATATCAGCCAAAATAATGGTCCATAACAGCCTTTGAAAAGGAGCCAGTGTGCATTGATAGAGCTGCTGTATCTTTAAACACTTGCAAAAACAGTTCATCAAACCCTTTTTATGCTTTTTGTTTTTCAGAGCATCTAAAACTGTATTATTTAACATGGCACACAGAATCGAGCAGGTTGTGGAGCAATGAGCTGGCAGATTGTGTATGGTTGAGGCTGATAGCTGGTTGGTTGGTTTGATGGAAGCTGTCTCACTGAAGCCCATGTTGAGATTCTGTTCACATCGCCTAAACCCAGCCGGCGTTTCTGCCTCTGGCTTCTGCAGGCTGGTGTGAAGCTCACAAAGGCTCTTTGAGGACTCAATCTGCAGTCAGATTGCCTGTGATTTATCTAATGCTGTAAATGAAGGTGGATGCTGGATTTTTATCAGGGCAGTGCGGGTTAAAGAAGGATACGTCATGATTTATTAAGGAGTGCTATTATTCAGGGTTTAGGCAGTGTTTGACATGCTGGATAGGCTTTTTTTTTTTTCTCTTTTTTTTTTCTCTGAGGATATTGAAATGTTTGGAAAATATGTGAAAATATATTGCCAACAGTCTGTTGAACATTTTCCATTTTCTATATCATCCTGAAACCTAAGCATAGACTTTTCCTCTGAAGCAAACTTCTCTGAGGCCACACATATGACGGGTTTAAGTCCTATAAAGAGCACATTGAGAGATTTTCAGGGATACCAAATGTTTGGAGGTTTCACCATGACAACTTCCTCTCCTTGGTCTTTAGTCACTTGTTTCATTCCTGAATGAATGTGTATGTGTATATGTATATGTATATGTGTGTATATATATATATATATATATACACACATATACATATACATATACACAGTACATATATATATATATATATAAAATTACAAATACTACTAATAATAATAATATGCACGGCCACTCATCCAAAATGAGGAATCCATGTTCATCGTCAGACTTGGTGCAAGTATTCTGACACAATTTTTGACACCATTGTCATCGGAGAAGCCTTTTTTCTCGCACAGCTGTTCTTTTAGCTATGAAGTCATGAAGTATTCCTTCCAGATCACATTACACTGTGGTGTCCCATCTTTTTCAACACTCTCGCCCACCATTTCTCCATTTTTTCAATAAGATTTAAACTAGCTCCGCATTTATCGCTCTGGACACAGGCAGCATAGTCATGATAATTCTCATCCCATTTCATAATGTCTGCTATGCAATCTCTTCATCTGCCGCCAGTGGAAGGGGGGAAGCACATTATCTATGGCAGAGTATTATAAGAGATTATCCCTGACAGATCTTTTCCCTTGCAGGCACCATTAACCAGGCTTCGGCCCACTTGATATTTCTACCACCTGTGACCGTCATCCGCTGGGCAGAAGAATTATTGCCATTGTATTTTTTCCCTGCTCTATAAATTAATCATGTAAGGAACTACTCTGAATCCGGTTGGACAGTGACCAAGAAACTCCCTCCCTCCTTACCCAAAGATGCCAGAGACATCATGCATCATTAAAACGTGGTATGCCATTTGACACAGAGATAATGCTAACAATGGCCCTAGTGTTTGGCTTGATGCATATTACCATGCTTTAAACAGAAACAGGAAGCTTTTTGTGACTTTGAAATGTACGAGAGGCCCGGATGGATGGCGAAAAGCGAGCTGACCTCTCTCTGAAGCGAGCGGGGACTGCTGACGAGACTGAAACATAAATTAGCATTGATCATTTTTGTTCAACATGCCACATTAATGATTTGAGCCTTACAGGGCTTGTTAGACATCTTGTGGAAATAGATTATAATGGTCTTACTAGCTGTCCCAGAAGTCCAGCAACTCTCGATTGTTTTACAAATGGCCCATGGTTCTCGGTACATTCAAGGACAACATTTTTAGAGTCATTAATGTTGTATTCCTCTTGGGACTTTTTTAACGTAAGGAAGTGTATTAATGCTGGCGGATCTTCAACCTTTTTTTCGAGTGCCTTAAAATAGGTGCCATTTGTAGGTAAACTTTTACCCTCTTTTTAAATTAGGATAAAGCAGAGCCGCATTTTATATCACTTATCTAATTCGAGCGTTTTAATCACACCTCAAAGAAGTAGGAAGCAACAACAGCAGGGAAGTAGGATTGAATGATTTGATCTGAAGAAGTACGAAAACGGGTAGCATGCAGGGAATCAAATGTGCAGGTCAAATTAAGATCTTCCCCCATTGCGCATCTATAGTTTCATCCTTCATTTCGCATACTCACCAGTTATAGATCACCCTCATGCATCTCATAAGGGAAGACATCTAACAAATATCCGGCTATTGACCTGTCCTCCAAGACTTGATTGAGACTCATAGCGGGCTGCAGGAGCAGAATGACAAACAAAGGAGGCAGGAGGTTAAAAAAATGGAAACCAAATCGATAGAGATGACTGAAATGACGAAGGACTTGAAGGTCAGAGCTCGTGGTCCCTTAGAGTAGATAATACAGGAACATAATCAATCTCGTCTAATTTAATCTCTCCCCCTATCTCAGACCTGATCTGCACTCATTTTTTCCATTTGATGGTCAGATCTTTTAATTTTCTGCCCAACGACTGTGCTGCTCTTGATATTACATTGGCTCATTAAAGAAGTTAGTGCGAATAACACTGATACATGAAGACTACTGGTGCTTCATATGGATAATTTAGAATAATATTGATGCTTTGAAATTATACTCATTCTTTGAAGAGATATTGATGATTCAGTACAATGCTGATGCTTCAGAACTAAATTGAAACTTCAGAATGATCCTATCGCTTCTAAATAGTTTTGGTGCTTCAAAGCGATACTGTTTCAAAACAGATTCAATGCTTCATAGCAGTATTGGCACTTCAAAGCAATTCCGATGACTCAAAACAACACTGATAAGTCAAAGCAGATTTGATGCTTCAAAGTAATAATGATGCTTCAAAGCAATGTTGATTGTTTTAAAACAATGTTGTTGCTTAAAAGTAATTAAAATGGCTCAAAACTATAGTGATTCGAAACAAATCTGAAGCTTCAAAAAAGTATGTTTCAAACAGATTTGATGCTTCCAAACAATTATGGCACTTCAAACAATATTGATGCTTCAAAGCAGTATTGTTTCAAAAAAGAATGCCTCAAAAATACTGAGATTTCTAATCAGATTTGATGCATTAAAACAATGTTGATGCTTCAAAGCAAATCTCATGGCTTAAAACAATGCATTTTCTTCCAGAACGATCCAGATAATTCAAAACAGATTTGATGCTTCCCAATAACGCTTCAAAGCAATTCTGACAATTTAGCAATATCGATCCTTTAATATTTGGTATTGCCTTCGCAAAAAATGAGGAGTAGTCTGAATGTTATGTATTACTGTTTTCAAGGCTTATTCGAAGTGTGATTTCCCTTGTGTTCCTATATCGCTCATGAACCGTAAGCTGTTCTGCACTCAGAAATGTTAAAAATATTATGCTCATTTGCTAGACATTTGTCACAGTTTGACACTTAAACCACACGTCCCACCAGGACCCGTATTTGCAAAAGCCAAAGCAGTGGCGTTGACCCTCATAAATTAAAGTGGGTATTTGACAACTCTGATGTTCTTTAAAGAGTATTGAATTCCTGTGAGGTGGATGAATTGCATGCCGCCGTCTTGAAAAGAGGGAGGGCCGACGCCGTATAGCTTACTCCTCTATCATATTCACTGCCCTTTCAAAGTGTATCACCTCCCCTATCGAATCATAATCCTGTTCTGAGATACGGCGGGCCGAAAATGAAATATGTTTGCAGGTTTGTAAATGTATCACACGCTTTTTTTCCCCAGTGTAAGTGTGTAGAACCAATACTTTTAGCACAATCCAAACATTGCCTTTGGCAGCTGAATATGTGTTCAGGTTTTGCTGCCGTAAGCCACTGAGGATTTTTTCATATCTCTCTTAGGCCCTCGCTATCCCCAGGTCTGTCTATCTATCTCTCCCTCTCCGATTCTCTCGACTCCTGGGAGATATATTGAGGGTATGCTCTGTATCCACACTGCAGTTGATCAGCTGTGAGCAGGCCCATAGGCATGGAATCCTCTGTCCTTATTTGGATGAATGAATTATTAATATTTCACTGGTTTATCTGAAGTTACAGCTCCTCTTGCTTGTGGTGTTTTGTTTTTTTAATCTTTTTTTGTCTCTCTCTCTCCCTCTGTCCCCTGCTCATTCCACAGCTAACAAAGCTGACTTTACATAGGAAGAACACGGCTTGATTCTCTTGAAGTTGAATGGAAATAAAAGAGATTCTTTGACCTTGGAAGATGAAGATGTTGTTGCCATGGGAACTCTTTATCCTGCTGTCACTCAAGAGCTGCCTAGCAGGTAAGATATCCCCTGAGTTGCCTTTGATAGCTCACCTGTTCTGCATAGTCCCCACTTCAACAGAGAGAGTGGCTTTTCATGCCTCTGTCTAATCATTTTCACATTCCTCTAGAGACCGATGCATGCTGGGAACAAGCTCTCGAGGTTGCCCCAGCAGGACATTTGTCTTGACACAGTTTCTGATTTTTCTCTTCAGCAAGAACTTCACTCAACTTATTTTGTTTGTTCATAACACACTAGCATAGGAAACTTTTATTCGTCTTCATGTTTGGTTTTGATTTTATATTGGACATCGAGTGGTGACCAGCCATCCAAAAATGCTATTAAAATCCGATATTTGCATTTTTTTAACTTGTTATCCTTTTAAAAATAAAAGGAAATATCTAAAAATTTATTTGAGAAACAACATTGGAAAAGATTTTTCAGAAACATTTTACAGTAAGGTCTCATTTGTCAACATCAGTTAATGCATTAGCTAACATAGACTAACAATGGGTAATGTATTTTAATAGCATTTATTAATATTTGTTAGTATAAATAGAGTTTGTTCTCAGTGCATTAACTAATGTTAACAAATGAGACCTAATTGTAAAGTGTTATTTACGAATTTACAAATTATTTAAATATATAAATGTATTTAGTCTTACTTAAAAACCTGCCATTGCTGTAAGAGATATATATATATAAAGATACAATCTCGGAAAAGTCTTAATATTGCATGCAATGTTACCTGTCAGATACAATTGTCTTGTTTCAAGGATTTCTAGATCAATATGTCAACATCAAAGGCTGTCCATTTTTGTCGAAAAAACAATGCATGATCGAAATTACACTGGGAATTCCTTACTGTTCTTAAGTATTTTTGTCTAATGTTCCAGATAAAATATCTGAAAATCCTTGAAACAAGATTCCCTTACACAACAGGCAACAACGCATGAAATATTAAGCTTCTTCTTCAGAGAGTGTGTCTTTAATAAGAGTATTTTTTTACTGCACTGGCAGTTTTTTTTTTTTTTTAAAGAAATCTTGTACAATACATACAACAGGTTCATATTATTTCTCCTATGGTTTGTGCAACTCTCAGCACATACTGCACCGCTGTAAGGAAGAGGCCGTCTGAAGAGGCAGGTGCCCTATTTAAACTCACCAATGTCCCCCGCTCAGTGCCAATGCTCTAGTTTTTGCCGTTGTTGTGCTACAGTAACTATGCCAACTCAAATGGGCATTTGCATTCAAGCCACAGGTGCTCTTTTGATTGCACAGCTTGATATTCAGAAAGCTTAGCTAGAGAGAAGGAAGTGCAGAGGCCAGACAGCCTCAGATGGAAGGGCAGCAGCTTTTCAGCACGGAGGACCTGAGGAGACCAAACACGCATACTCTATCTAACAACCTGCCATATCTCAGCTTTGAAGGCAGACTTCATTTAGGGTTTTTTGTCTTTTTATTTTTAATCGTAATGCTGATGAATGCAGTTCAGCTGTGTGGTAATTAACTGCTGTAAATTTCCGGTTGAAAGAAGTGGATTAGATCATGAAATAAATACATCTCACGTAGCCTACACATATTCATTTAGGAAAACGGTTGTATTGAGTGAGAATGAATAATAGTGCTCTACCAAAGAGAAATAGTTATTTAACATTCAGATACTGAATATGAATGTAGTTAATATTTAAACAATAAATGGACCTATAAGGATGTGGTTATAGTAATGAGCGTAGGAAGTTATTAAACTAGGATTAATGTCCTAATGTTAAAGAATCCCTGCCTCTAATTGTATTCACTGCAAGTGTGAGTAAATTATTAATAACATTATGATTAGGAATAAAATGTACAAAATCATTTGAGCAAAAATTTTAATAGCATATTGAGACTATTTTCCAATATAAAACTCATGTCTCGTTACACAGTGGAACAGTGATTCTTGTCAAAACAATTCTGATGTTCACATGAACTTATAATGTTATTTATTGATTTTTATTATGATGATTATTATTATTATTTAAATAAACCAGAGTATACAATGTGCATTACTGATTAAAAGTTTGGGGTCTGTACATTTTTTGAGGTTTTTAATCAATAACACAGTAAAACATTGTAAAATATTATTACAATTTAAAACGTTTTCTATTGATGGCGAAGCTGAATTTTCAGCAGCCATTTCTTCAATCTTCAGTGTGACATGATTCTTCAGAAATCATTCAAATATGCTGATTTGGTGCTCATTTCTTATTATCACAGTTAAAAACTGTTGTGCAGCAAATAAAAGCATTCATTTGAATTGGATTTTTTGTCACAATATAAAAGTCACTTTTAATCAATTTAAATTGAAACGTGTCCTTGCTAAATGAAAAGTATTATGGAGCCTCTAAAGGGACGTGGTGATGGAAAAAATATGAGATGGAGGGGGAAAAAAATTATTTCAATTTCAATTTTGCGTTCTCTCGCAAATGCATTGTGTTCCCGAGAAACTCTACGATCGCTCGCAAAACCTTTACATCCCCTTGCAAAATGTTTGCGTTCCCCCGAGAAAATTGAGTCATTAGTGAGGGAACGCAAACATTTTGCGAGCAAACGCAAAGTTTCTCAGGGGAACGGAAACATTGGCAAGAGAGCGCAAAAGCATTGACATATAATTTTTCATAGCTCCCATGTCATATTTCTTTTACATAAACAGTCCCTAGGGGCTCCATAAAGTATTAATTCCTTTAAAAAAAAAAAAAACTTTTAAACACTAGTGCATATTCAAAGTGGGAACACCTTTGTTTGGATTGTGTTTTATGATCACGTCTTGTGATTGCACGCTGTGCGAAGTGGAGTGCATGTCTGACAGTCTGAGATTTATTTTTAATGTTTACATTTATATTTATCCTTGTTGTAAATTATTCCATAAAGAAGGGGTGGGGACAAAACTGTCCATGACAAAAAGAGATAGGGACATGTCCTCACCGCATATGACACCTAAATGTGGAATACTGTAAGTGTGCTAGTCCTCTCTTTAAATGCTTCATTAATTCCTGTCGTTCAAAGGACACACAAAAGAGAAAGTGGAAAAAAAAGGTAGCATCTCCCCCAGCGTGAGGAGGCCGGGCCCTCACCCCAGGCAAACACGCCCGGACACTTCCATTAGCTTGATGATGTGAGAGGGTAATTTTTTTTTGTCCTCGTCAAGGTTAGAGACCTGTAAAAAAGAATTTCGTTCACTCAAAGAGAACGGGAAAAATCGCCGGAGAGTTTTATTGGGAAAGGTTGAATGAGAAAGTGTACAGTAGAAAGCATAATTCCTTTCACTGTGAAGGGGCTGACATGTTTCTGAGAGCTTGTTTATTCATTTAAGAAATGATACATTTCACTAGAGTAATTACCACAACATGGGGTAATTAGGGAGGTGGATTGGTGTCTTGGCAGCAGTCAACCGAAACAACAGACCTAGCCTCACTGCCATGCGTGTTACAGGCCTGCCAAAAGGAGGACGTCATGTTGATACGGTTTCTACTACAAGAGGGGAAATGAAAGCTGTTCCTCTGGCACGTGTTTATGTTGCAGATATAATGAGCTCAGTGTGGAAGTTGCTGAAAATAAATGAATAGCGCACATTAGAGATAATGTAGACATGATGTGTTCACACCTGTTTTTAAATCCAGATTCATGTTCCAGATTGTGGATTATGAGCTGTTTGTAACTCCGCTTGTTCTTTCTCCTAGAGAGAATTATTCGACATGGACCAGTGTTCACGCAAGAACCCAGTGACAGTGTTTTCCCATTAAGCGCAGAGGACAACAAGATATTTATCAACTGCAAAGCTAAAGGAAGTCCAGAGCCACATTACAAGTATGACCATTTTCCTCAATATCCTCTCGATATATAGTGGAATCCAAAAGTCCATAGATTTTTTTTTTTTCATTAACACCTGGAAATAAATATAATTTTAGGATTTTTAAATATTAAAACAAAGAACAATTAATAAATGAAACAGATTTGTGACTGATTTTCCAAGTTCAGATTTTCTTTGCTCTTTAGAACATTATTAAATCATATTTGAATTTTAACAAGAATTTTTCTTTTCAGCTTTTGACTGAAATTGTAAATGCTAGTAAATTAAAAATGAGAAAGGTTTAATTTATAATGAAACATTTTGTCACAAGTATTTTCAGACTTTTGGACAGTATTATTTTAATATTTTTAATGTACTATTATAGTATATAGTATATAGAGTATAAACATTTTGAGTGGGTTTTTCAATTTTTTTATTTTCAATTTTATTTGAAGTTTTAGTGATTTTGTTGGGTTTTGTCATTTTTATTATGTTTGTTTTTATATATTTTAATTTTGTATTTATTAATTTTTAGTACTTCAAACTATTCTTTTTCAAACTATTGCTTTATTTCAGTTAGAAAATTAGAAATTGTTCATTTTTATTTCTGTTTAGTTTTTTCTACATTTTCTTTCTTTTTTTTTTTTTTATAATAGTTTTGTTATAACAACACTGCTTTTGAGCTCATTGAACATTTTTTTCTCTGAAGGAACCAGATTTAAGGCCACCGAAAGTATTGGTGTATTTTAAATGCCTAAATTTCTTCTCAACATCATTATCGTGTGCTCATTCCACCTGTTTTCATGTTTAGGTGGAAATTCAACGGGAAAGATCTTGACATTGAACTTGACTTCAACTACAGTCTTGCCGAGGGAAACCTTTTGATCAGTAACCCTCAGGCAACTAAACACGGCGGTGTTTACCAGTGTATCGCCACTAATGCATTTGGAACCATTCTCAGCCGAGAGGCTAAAGTGGAGTTTGCATGTAAGTACAAATTAAACTGTATGTTTTGTATAAATTAATGATTGAAAATAGCTTTTGACAGTCTCCTCCACACATAATTAATATTACTTTTACTTGTGCTGTCTGTATATGTATCCTTTGGAAGCTTAAATGTGTAATAGGTAAAATGGCCGCTATGTTATCTTTCATATTTCATGTTGTCATTTGGTCCATTAGTGTGTAAGATATACTTTCTTCCTTGGATGTGGCAGGCTTTTAAACTGACAACTACATTTTCCCATCTCTAACATTCCATCAGGAGATGTCCAGTGGTACTAGCTGAAATTCAGCCTGTCATGGAAAATTGAAAAAAAGGACTTAAGTCAACAGATAATCACAACACAGAAAGTCCCCCTCGCTCTATTTGTGTGAACATATGAACACATTGTTCATTTGAAATATCACAAGTAGATGTGTCTTTTCAGGGCTTGAGTGATGCAGAAAATTGTTGTAGGACTAATTGGTGGTGCTTCACTGGCAAAATTGGCATTCAAAGAGTGGGGAAAAAGCATTTTCCCAATGATTTACCTTCTCACGTAACCATCAATTCTGATGTCTTGAGGAATCTTTTTTTTTTTTTTTCTCTTGAGTTATAATGAGGAAAGCTTTTCATTATGTGATTTTACTTAGTTTTATTTGTCTTTTTTTTTACTGTTTATGTGTGTGGCACACACTTTCATCCAAGGCAACATATATTGAATTAAAGGTATACAGGGAACCAAACTCTTTACATTGATGTTTCTAGAACTATTCTATTTAAGCTCCAAGAAAGATTGTACTTTGTTGCTGGCACAAAACATATTTAATAAACATCTTTAAACCACATATTTTAGTGTTCAAGGGCACATTTTCCTTTAGTTTCATCCATAAAATATAGATCTTACGATACATAATTAACAAAGTTACCGTGACAACCACATATCTACAGAAATACACACGTACACCATGTCAGAACGTGTTAGTTGCATTTCACATAGGCCAAGCAAAGTATGATTTTTTTTATTATTATTATTTATCTTACCTCACTTGCAAATGCTTACCTCATTCAAAAAAAAAAAAAAATATTCTTGGTTTTTGCATTAAAAGATTAGTTCACCCAAAAATGAAAATTACCCCATGATTTACTCACCCTCAAGCCATCCTAGATGTATATGACTATCTTCTTTCAGACGAATACAACCAGAGTTATATTAAATAATGTCCTGGCTCTCCCAAGCTTTATAATGGCAGTAAATAGAGGATGAGATTTTGAAGCCATCCATCATAACTGATAACCACACGGCTCCGGGGGGTTAATAAAGGCCGTCTGAAACGAAGCAGTGCGTTTGCGTAAGAAAAATATCCATATTTAAAACTTTAAAAACTAAAATAATTCAGTAAAATAATATAAGGGAAGAGGAGCTTAAGTCTGTTGCCCAGCCCTATTTGTTTGAACAGCGAGAGGCATCAAAGCTAACGCTACTCCTAAGTTGCGTCAGGGGCTACTCTTTTGGCTTAAGTCCATGTGCCATTTGCCGGAAGCCAGTTATTATTTTCTAAAGTTTTAAATATGGATATTCTTTTTATACAAATGAATGGCTTCGCTTCAGAAGGCCTTTATTAACCCTCTGGAGCTGCGTGTTATCTTTTATGATGGATGGTTGCACTTTTTTGGGCTTCAAAATATCATCCTCTATTCACTACCATTATATAACTCCGATTGTATTTGTCTGTAAGAAGAAAGTCATATACACCTTGGATGGCTTCAGGGTGAGTAAATCATGGGGTAATTTTTAATTTTGGATGAACGATCCCTTTAACCGTTCTAAATTCTAATGTAGTTTTTTCTTGCTGTTTGTCTTTTGGTTACACAAAACACAACACATTCCACACAGTCATATATTCATGAGGCTGGAGATCTGATATTTGAATAAACACCACAGCTTTAGCCCAGTGTGAGATGTCATTTTTGCCTGTCCCTTCCTGTGCTATAGAGTGGCATTTCTAAAGGTCCCTGCTCTCTGAGTCGTCTGTTGCACGTCAGAGCGATGACACTGCCTTTAATGAAAAGTAATGGCGGTCCCATTATTTTGTTTTTGCAGACCTGCAGAATTTCAGCAGCAAGGCCAGAAGTCCAGTATTAGTGAGGGAAGGACAGGCTGTTGTGCTCCTGTGCGGTCCGCCACCCCACTTTGGAGGTAATTTTTATTGTATTCTGAATGAATGTGAATGTTCTTTTCAAATACGCATGAGGCTTTTATTTTTGATTTTTTGCATACAAATACACAAAGGCCCTATTCTTTGAAGTCATCACTACTTTTTCACTTTCCAATAGAGACTTTCATGCAAAGCAAGAGGGACAATTGTTTGCAAAACCTTTTGACCTCTTTCCAAAGCACGTTTTTTTATCAGTTCGAGCGCTATGGTTAGACTGCGGAATAATGGCAAGCAAATCCAAGGTCAGGAATTCACCGCAAGTGGCAATTCAGTGCCAGTGATGTCAAAGAAAACCTCATTTTGCTCTGCTCACTTAGTATGTATGGTACATGTTGGTTCAGATTGTGTCTTAATCATCTCATATTGTGAGCAAATCAAGCTTTCAAATGACCGGAGCACAAAGGCTCACTCTGGAGTTTCCGTTCATGCACCAGACTCGTGGCATTTAGCTCCCCCCCTCCTTCTTAATGGCACTTGTGCCCTTGTGGTCATTTGGAAAGGTTATTTTCTTAAGCCTTGGCCTTCTGTTGAAAGGTAATAAAGGCAGGCGGTGGCTGGTTTAAAGCGACACGTCTCTTTATCCCCCAGTCCAGCTGTGCACCTCTTCTGTGTCTGTATACAGCTGATTAGCAGCCTCTCAAAGAACCACGCACACATGCGCCAGCAGGGCAATTTCACGCCACCGCACCGGTGTTCTGACATTCCGCCACATTTCCACTCGAATCAATGGCCTTAAGTGCCCCATACCTTCCCCACTCTCCGCCACCTCCCTCCATCTTCTATTTTCCTTCTCCCGTTCTCCCGCCACACCACCCTTGACTGTTTTCCACATACCGTAATCTGAGGCTCTGTTGTATGGACAATGGTTAGATACTGTAGCTCAGTCCTGGAGCCTGTTTTTTATGGGGATGGAAGTGATTTTTATCATCCGGCTTGAAGGACCACCAAGAAAGTGCAAATCTGCCTTTTTTGCTCTTGGGAATTTTTTTTTTTTTTTTTTTTACTTTGGTGTCTGTCATTTATATAAGAACTTTTGTTACCATTCAAATGTTTGAAGTCTCTTAAGGACATAAATATTATCTTCTGCTCACCAAGGCGGCATTTATTTGATCAAGCCATTTTTCAGCAGCCATTACTCCAGTCCAGTGTGCTAAAACCTTTAAGAAATCGTACAAATATGCTCATTATTATGTTTAATACAGCTGTGCTGCTTATTATTTTTGTGAAAACCGTGAGACATTTTTTTCAAGGTTCTTAGATGAATAGAAAGTTTAAAATAACCGCAATTATTTGAAGTAGAAATCTTTTGTAATATTATATATTATATTTAATTAGAATTATAGATGAATAAAAGTATTAAGATGCACAATTAGAGGTCATTTCGGATGCTTATTTACTTTAATATGATGTTGATATTAGTTAAATTACCTGTGTGGGAACCTTGGAACCTTGAACGGGTCCATGTGAATGTTAGCAATGGTTCTACATTAATGTTTAGTAACTACTACCTAAAGTAAAACTCAGCTATTTTTACTGATAAATAGCTCTGTTCATCGGTCTACTGTCATGATTTCAGATTATACTGGCTGTGAGTTTGGTTCCTAAGAGACCAAAAGCCTTAAGCACAGTGCCCAGTAATGACGAGAGGTCGCTCACCTTGTCACTACTCCATTTAAGATGGTTTTAATTCGGCTTTTTCTATCTAGAAGCCAAATGGTTCTTTTTCCTTGGTGCTGTAGATTTTTAGATATGCTGTTTGAACCTTAAATAGCCCTTTTCAATCTACATTTCAGCCACTCTAACCCCTTGTCTGCCCTCTAATAAATGCTGCTTAATTTGAAGCTTTCATACAGTACTTTATTTAATACCGCAGGCCTTGCTGTGTGATCTTCCTGTGCCCCCCCCCCCCTCCTGTTTTCCTCTCTCATTAAGAAAGACTGAGAGGTGACATAAATGAATAGAGATAAAGGCAATCAAGACAAAAGGAACTTACATCACCAGAAAATTTAAATGAATATGAAAAGCAAAATTAATGATTGAGCAGATTACATTGAGTACACATTCATTAGCTTTATGTGGATTATAAAACATATTTGTTAAGAATGCCTTTAAAACTATTTTATTAAAAGATATTCACATGACTACTGTATTTAGTGTAGTTTTTTATTTTACATTTTTATAAAGTTGTCACAAACCAATACATAATTTTACATAATTTCTTTACATAATATAGTTTAAGGTGAATAGTATTTTTATTTATTTTGTCTTAAAATGACACCCTTCCTGTCATTCAAACTAATCAATTGAAATGAAGGCCATTCTTAAATTAATATTTTTGCCTAACCCTGCACTTAATATGTGGGATTATGTGGGATAAATATATTTTTATCTTGTTTATCAGAATGCCTTTCCTACACACACACACACACACACAAATATTTATCTAACCTAATATCTCTACATCACAGGATATCATCTTACATTTAATGTTGTTTATTTACAATCATGAAAAGTAAAGATGTCAGATTTTATAGAGCTGTTTGTAGATTCAGTATGTGCCTTTTTTATGGAATGTTATTAGTTTTCAACTCCTGTTGCTTGACTGTCAAAATCGAAACTGTTTTGATTTAACCTTGTTATATCCAAACTTCCCACAGCTGAGCTCTAACAAGCTTCATCCGCAAATGGTTGAATTTAATTAAAAAAACAAATTAAAGTAGTCTTCAAGTTTTGTATTTCATAAGGCATTAAAATGTACACAAAGTATGGCATGCAGGAGATTTTTATACACATAAAATTTTATATATATAATATGACATTCTAGTAATTAAATCTGAACGTTTTTCTTTAAAAAGAATTGTCAAAGTAAACTTCTTTAATTTAAGAAAAAATTAGTAATGACATCTGATCATTTTCTCCTCAGAAATCAGATATTCCTGGATATTTAATGGCCGCCCCAGCGTTGCTGTTGGTGACAACCGACGCTTTGTGTCCCAGAGGACTGGAAACTTGTATATCGCTAAGGTAGAGACGTCAGACGTGGGCAACTACACATGTGTGGTGAGGAATGTGATGACCAACACGACGGTCTACAGTTCCCCAACTCCTGTGGTGCTACGTCGGGATGGTGAGCAGCCCGGAGAAACTGTTAACAGTGATGAATCAGTAGATTTGAGCATGACGGCGTTTGCTTTGCTGCCACTCAGAAACATTTGTGTGTTCATAGTCTCTGAGCCATGCTCAGCCAACTGTATGTGTGTGTGTGTGTGTGTGTGAGAGAGAGAGAGAGAGAGAAGGAGAAAAAATTTTGCATTAAGAAACATAGAGATGAACACGAACACCCCCTCTCCCTCACACACACCCCGGGAGGCTCAACATCACCAATCATTAGCGTCTGTTTAATATTCACCCAGACAAGGTATATGAAGTAGGGCGAAGAGGTTTTGAATATTTTGAGTTAATGTGAATATTGAATATTTTCATCTATGAATATTTTGGGCATAAGACCACTTCTGAGTTCTTACTACTTTACTAATTCTTATTTCTTACTTTTCCTTGTGTTTGATCTACATTCCCTGCTGAAAAGACCATTTTAGACCGGCATAAATTTGCATGATTTTCTAGTTGGTGCTAGTCAATCAGCTGGTCCACCGTCGTGATCTTTTTGCTAAAGTTGGTTGAATAGGATTTTGCTAAAGCTGTTTTTTTATTTGTTTGTTTGTTTTGTTTTTTGTGTTTTGCAATTTAAATGTTTGCTAAGCAATGTTAATCTCATCAATTAAACAGATTAAACAAAATAACTACCAAAAGTGATAGTTAACGAAAGTTTTATGTAAGTAAATAAAAGCATTTAAGAATTCACAATTTATCTAATACAAGCACTATGTTCACATTTTATTTTGATTATCTTTTATATGTATGATACATATTTAAATGAACATGATTTTTTTTTCATAAAACATGTTAAGTTTTCAAAAATTTGAAATTTTAGTTTTCGTTTTAACATTGTCATCAAAAAAATTGTATTTTGGTTTACTAAAATTATTAAAAAAAATGTTTATGATAATAATTAAAACAAATCTAAACATTTCAGAGATTTAAAGTTTGATCTGTTAATTCTTTTTTTTAAATCTCAAATGGTTTTTTTTCTACTTAAATTATATACAAAATATAATTTTGCGTTAGATGAATATGTTATGGAAAAATATTGAATATAAGTTTTCATAAGTTTTCTTACAAAATACATTTTCAGCAAAAGACAAAACTATGACTAAAAAAAATTGAAAAAGGAATAGGGTTGTTAACCTAGATAAAAGCCAACTCTATTCTGGTGACCAGCCATTCTCTTTTCAGAAGGGTTTCTTGGCAAGCTGCATGTGTTGTGAACTTGTTTATATGCCTTGTTTGCACATCAAGTGATATACTATAAATAGTTTCATTTGAATTGAAGTGCATTGCTTTCACCCTAAAAGTCTTATGCTTGTTTATCCTTATTTTACAGCTGTGATGGGGGAATATGAGCCAAAGATTGAAGTCCAGTTTGAAAAAATGCTCCACGTTGCCAAAGGATCATCGGTTCGACTGGAGTGTTTCGCTTTAGGAAAGTAGGTCTCTATTTTACTAACAGATGGACTGTTTGCCCCCAGAGGGTTGCCTTGCTTAACTGGGGATTGCCACACTTGGCACATAGTACATCTTAGCAGTTTATTTAAGCGAAATGTCTCCGAAATCTACAGGATCCTTTAATCTTCGTGAAGTACTAGGAAGCAGATGGAGGGGGGCAGCCATTATTTTAAAAACAGCTGCAGATTGTGATCCAGGGGTGGGGCGGGGTTCTGGCTTTGGATTGTCCACAGGTAATGTGTTAAGGGATACTGGAGGTTGATCAGAACAGATTTGCTGCCAGGCCATGTATTTTAATATTTTATTTATTCATACATTTTCAAAGTTTTTTTTTCTTCTTTTTTTCTTTTTCTTTTTTCTTTTTTGTCTTTTTTCACACGTCACACAAGTATGGAAGCTTGTTTCTGCCACTCAATTGGGAGTTATAAATTCAGAACTGTGAGATTTAAAGTCGCAATTCTGACTTTTTTCTCAAAATTGTGTTTATATCTCGCAATTCTGACTTTATAACATGCAGTTGCAAATAAAGTCAGTCTATTTATTGCTTAGAATTGGATTTTATATCTTGCCATAGCGAGTTTATATCTCGCAATTGTGAGAAGTACAATTGTGAGAAAAAAGTCAGAATTGCAAGAAAAAAGTCAGAATTTTGAGTTTATGTCTCGCAATTGTTAGTTTATAACTCGCAATTCTGAATTGTGAGATGTAAATTCGAAATTGTGAGAAAAATAAGTCAGAAATGTGAGATAAAAAGTCTCAAAATTACCTTTTTTATTTTTTATTTAGTGGTGGAAACAAGCTTCCATACAAATGCTCACCAAGACAGATTTGTTTGATTAAAAAAAAAAAAAGAAATGTAAAAACATTTATATTGTGAAATATTATTACAATTTAAAATGGTGGTTTTCTATATATATATATATCTTTCAGCATCATTACTCCAGTCTTCACTGTCACATGATCCTTCAGAAATCCTTCTCATATGCTGATTTGCTGCTCAGGAAACATTTCTTATTATTATCGATGTGGAAAACAGTTGTGCTGCTTTCTATTTTTCTGGAACGGTGATACATTTTTTTCAGGATTCTTTAATGAATAGATTAAATTAATTATTCAAAAGAACAACATTTATTTGAAATGGACATCTTTTGTTATATTATAAATCCTTAATGTCGCTTTGATCAATTTAATGCTTACTTGGTGAATAAAAGTATTCATTTCTTAAAATATATATGTTACTGACCCCAAACTTTTAAATGTGATGTTTACTTAGCCAAAATGTTAAATAAACAAATGTGCAAAGGATTGGGGAATTTGTCATACTTTGTGAATGATGCTCATTCTAATTGTGCTGGAATGGATGTTGAGTCACAAGGTATTCAAAGATGTTGACTAACTAGTAACATGTTCTGCTTTGATGAATCATATAAAGCCTTCACAGATCATCTCTGTGCAGTGTGATGTTAATATAGTCCCTTTTCTTGACTTTCCTCAGTCCAGTGCCTTCTATTTCCTGGAAGAGAGCGGACGGAAGCCCCTTCCCGGGAAAAATGAAGATAAATCACTCAAACGGTGTCCTAGAGATCCCATATTTCCGTCCAGAGGATTCTGGACTTTATGAATGTGTGGCCGAAAACTCCAAAGGCCGCAGTATTGCAAAAGGGCGTCTTGTTTTTCAAAGTAAGGTCAAATGCTGACAAAATTATTTCAAAATACAGACTGGGTGATAAATAGCCTTTTTTTTTTTTTAAATAATTACACAGACTATGTCCAAAACATATGCAGAGCATTTTTCTCAATGTTAAAAGACCTTTTTTTATCTCTCCTATGCAGCATTTTGTCTGCCATCACGATTACCGCAGGAGAATCAATAAGAGAAATTTAAATTTTTAATGAGTCAGATAACGGATCACACAGCAACCTGTGGTAAATAATAAATAATGAAAGAATAGATTTTATTGTCAATTGTCAAGGCAAGACTAATTAGAATGGCTATAGTAGGTGTTGTTTAGTCTGCCCGGGATACCCACAATATATGCACTGCAACAGTGCTCTTCTACAAGACAGGAAGAATCATCTAGAATTAATGTGTGCAGAGTAACCTCATTTTTTGGTGGTTTATAAAACACAATGCTTTCATCATTGTTGCAGTGCATTGCAAGGGAGAAAGTTCAGAGAGACAGACGTTGGGTTAAGGCAGGATGCAGACCTCTGCATTTGTTTTATTTTAGTTCATTGCTGTTCACGCAGATGTGGAACACCTGCAGTGGTCGCAGACACTATATGACGCAAACATGGCTATTGAGTCTGATCTTCACTGGGAATGCAAGGCTAATGGAAAACCTCAACCTGTTTACAGATGGCTCAAGAATGGACAGCCTTTGGTCTTTCAGGTGATAATACTAACCGTCAGAATAACATCCCTCAAAACATTTTGCTTTGTCAGGGAAATGCGCTGTATATCTTGAAATGTGTATATGTTTGAAATAATATATATTTAATTTATTAGTCATGCTCGCAATCTGTCCTGACAGTTTTGTTTATGCTCAGGACAGAATTCGTGTTGATGGTGGCAGGTTAACCATCTCCAACATAAACCTGGTGGATTCTGGGATGTATCAGTGTTTGGCAGAGAATGATAATGGAGTCATATATGCTAGCGCTGAACTCAAAGTTGTGGGTAAGCACCTTTCAATGCTGTCAAATCAAATTGTGATTTTCAGACCTGGAAAATGTAGTAAATATTTAGCTCCAATATATTTAAGTACTATTAGAAAACCAACAATCTCAGTACAGTTTGACTGATTTGTAAAGGTACATTATGTACTTTTTTTTGCAACTTTTTTTGTTAAAAGTAAAATCAATAAATCTTCAATCCTTCTTCCAAAATGCGTTTTTGTCTTACCCTGATTCACTATTAATAATGTCTATATTTTAGACCTAAATTGGAAATTGTGTACGTACGTCAATCGCCCGTGCGTGTCTTGTCATGTCTGTAAAAAAAGAAAAGTTGCTCGGGCTACTTTGATGTGTGTATGATGTGGGAGTGGCATAGATTAATTGTCACAACGCACAAGAAAGCTTGACATGGAGCACACTAAATCTCGAACCTCATTTTACAAACAGAGGAGAGTCTGTTGGCAAAAAGAGATTGCGAATGAACTCGTAATAAAACAAGAATAAACACTGGCTTGGCTTTAAGGGGATTAGGGATTTGAAAAGTTGTAAAAGTGTTGTGGAAATGGGGTTTTTATTACTTAACAGGTGACGTGTCTATTTATGGGAATAGCTACAGTGACGTTAGTAGTGAGTGTTTTATGAACAGTAGGTTAACTTAAGAACAACCAAAAGAATGTTCTTCCGCAAAAAGCATTCAGTTTTGTTTATTAACCACTAGAGGGCCAAAAGTTACATATTGTACCTTTAAAATCATAATCGTAATCATTAAAAGTAGTGAAGCACTGAAATTTCGGCAAGCAAAAATATTCCCCGGACAAATAATTGATCGAAATGGAGGGCCAAAATCATTGGCCTACCATCCAATAATCACAATAAGCTTTGTTACTTTATAACTAAATTTGAAATTAGGATTTGAAATCTGAATGTCTCATGTAATGACTCAGCATCATATAAAAACTGCCTTATGTGCAATTTAAATGTTTACAAACGGCTTTTTTTGAGTGTTGATTATTAAGTAAATTAAATGATTAATTTAGATTAATTAATTGATTATGAAATAAACTTTATTTTCGGTTTCAGTTTTCTTTTATATATATATATATATATATATATATATAGATATACTTTTACATATATATCAATGCAGCAATGAATTGGTCAAATGTTTGGCAATCCTAGAATTCAGTATTTATTATAGTGTAATATCAAATGTTTTTCAGCGTCTCCTCCAGACTTCTCAAAAAACCCATTGAAGAAGAGCACACTAATCCAGAGAGGCGGAGAAGCTATCATCGAATGCCGGCCGCATGCATCCCCCAGAGCTTCGTACTCTTGGAGGAGAGGGAACGAGTTTCTAAAAGACAGCAAGAGGTACGGGTCAGCAGACCGGTCGCTAATGAAAGGTGCGAAATGAGCCACTTGCACTCCTGTTGTCCCCCGAGCCTTGGGGCTTGTTTGCACCGCAGCAGTTCAGGTTGTGGCGAAACGTCTTTTAGCCCATTCGCACAGGATCCTTTCTTTTTTTTTAATAGTTTTCAAATTATTGTTACATTTATGCCATAATACCCAATATATTTTCCAACAAGCAATGTATTTTCTGATAAATACATCTGAAAACCTCTCATTTTCCCATGTTGGCAGAAATGGAATTAATTTGGAAGTACACTAGCATCTACACTACCACTCAAAAAGTAAGATTTTTTTTTTAAAAGATTAAAAACATTTTACTGAATGAAAGTTAAATAAAAAAAAAAAATTACCAACCCAAAACATTAGGTATGGTAGTGTAAGTGGTCGCAAAGCTTATTGACAAGGACAAAAACCCCAATTTTGATTTTTTTAGGGATTTAAAATAAATCAGTTGCACTCATTATATGTATGTTGCAGATAAAAATGGGAAAAAAATAACATTACTTTTCATAAAAATAACAGTGTAACATTTTATTACATTTTATAATGAGAATACATTTTTCAACTTCCTGTTTCCTCCTTTTTCTCCTTCAGAAGTCATTATTTGCAAAGCATCAGCCCATTACTGTGTGATAGTTTTCCATATTTTCATTCAAACATAATTGCCTTTTGTTGTCCATACTGAACACACGTAGCTGAGGCACAGATGTTGCACATTCAAAACCAACAACATCCTTCCTGATGGCACTTTTCACACAAGAGTGAGTGCCTAGTGGAACACTAATTAATACACCCCTGGTTCTGCGTCTTTCCTGTGGGGTTTCACCAGGACAGAATCATTCTAGCATGGCCATGTCAGAACAGGTGGCAGGAGGGACGAGTGTATGATCTCCAGTAATGGATGGGGATGGAGCGATAACCAATGGGAGCTCACTCTGTGCACTGTGGTCCATCTGGACCTGAGAGAGAACACACATGCCATGACTCACTGATGCTGCCCAGGGTCTCTGCGGAACGATGTGATTATTGGATGAGGGAGAAGGGGGAGTGATGGAAGGGGGGAGAGCGAGTGGAAGTTAGAGCAGACCGAGGAAGTGAGACAAGAGGTGCAAGACTGTGTATCAGAGACTGTCTATCAGAGGGTAAAGGTAAGCCTCGGAGACTCTGAAATGGAGTGCTGACATACTCCTAACTGCATACTGCACAGTATGTACTAAAGCTTTTTAGCGTATATGTTTAAAAATAAACATTTCAGCAAAGAGTTCGTGTTTTATTCAGAAAGTGGCATCCACTTAGCATTTTGGAAATAGTTATTTTGCAGCATCTTCAGGTTTGGACTCGATGTGTCTGGAAGCAAATGGAAGGTCGAGTGCACTGCATTGTGGGATACACTATTGCACATTGTACGAACTGCAGTGTGTCGGGAAGCAAATGGACGGTTGAGTGCACTGCATTGTGGGACACACTACTGCACACTGTGCATACAGCACATACGATTATTTTGTAAATAGAAGCCTTTATGAAGCAATATGCACAAATAAACAGCGCATGTCTAATTCAGGAAGAGGCATCCAGTTATTATTTTGGAGATAGTTATTGTACGGTTATTTGCAGATTTTGATTAGAATTTAAAGACGTAACTTTTGACAGTCCACTCAAATGTGTCAAAGGTGTTTTTTTTTTTTAAACAAATAGTACAAATATTGTGAAAAAATATGCAATATTCACAAATAATCAGTGCATGTATGGCTCAGGAAGTGTCATCCAGTTATCATTTTGCAAGTAGTTATTTTAGTTATTTTTTTTATGTTTTTTTAATAATTAGTTAATTAATTTTTTTTTAAAAACTTTAGACAATCCCTCAAATGCATTGTGGGATACACTATGGCACATTGTGCAGTGTGCATGTTTATAAATAGCTGTCTATATGAAATAGTATGCAACATACGACAATCAGCATTTCAGTAAACAGTCCGTGTTTATATCAGCGAGTGGCATTCAGTTATTATTTTTGAAATCCAATTTTGAGTAAAATTTTGACACTTTGCTCAAACAATGGAAGGAAATGGAAGGTCAAGTGGAGTGCTTTGCATTGCGGGATAGGCAATTACATGCAGTGTGCTCTGGCTAGTGGTGTTTGGAATGGAATACTAGTGTACTACATATCGCACACTGTATACTGCATACTGTTTAATATATGTATGTATAATATTATACAGACAAAACTACATTGTTCGTGCAATATTATTATTGAATGTAATATACAATATCATTATTGTTTATTACATGTTTAACTCAGCAATTGGTTGACAGTCCAATCAGATAATGAGTTAAGAAAGAGATTGAAATCGTGGCTGATATTACATTGTTACTTTGAAAAATTAATTTCAAGGTTGCATTGCACTATGAGATACAGTTTTCCACATAGCATGCTTTTGTTATATATTGCAAATTTGACAAATATAGTGGGGTCATCTTTGCATTCCATACATATTGAAAATGTGTAAACCCTGCATACTGCAATTCAGATTTTTTTTATATAAATTGACAGTTTTATTCACCAAGGATACATTCATTTGATCAAACGTTACAGTGAATAAAAGATAGAAGGATTTCTTGACAACTGGAGTGATGGCTGCTGAAAATTCAGCTTTACCTTCACAGGAATACATTACATTTTAAAATATTTTAATTATTTTAATTTGTTATAACATTTCACAATATTACTGTCTTTACTGCATTTTCTACTGCAAATAATTGAACAGTAGTGGTATTGTTCCCTTCTGAACATACTGACACCTACATTAACGAATAAAGGAACAGATTGATGCTTTGCTTTTGTGGGTAAATATGTGTGATTGTTGATTCTGAAATATTTTCACAGCAATTACACTGTGTTTTAGTTTGAAGAGGTGCAAACATGAACATGTCAATCTAATGTTGGATCTCACACTCCTGAGTTTGTATCAAGTCAATGTGTTACAGCCTCACCGTAGACTTTCTGTGATTCTCTGAACGTGCCCCCAGCCTGTGAGGAGAAGCATCGATTAGTCATCATATTCCACAGGCCGGTCAGGAGAGGAAGGATCAGAGACTGATTACAAAGCCATCATGTCTTGACGCAAATATATGTGGCTCTGTGTGGTCAGAAGTTTTGTTCCGTAAGCAGATAGCTCTTGGTTTTTTTTCTATTGGTTTTGCAGCTCATTGCTCACGGGTCGTCTGGTCGGCATGCTTCTATCGCTCAGCGTTTGATATTTTTGTCAATAAATCAGATGAAAGCTCTCGCCGTAAAGCATGTTCTCTGAGCCATAGTAAATACATATTTATTTTTAAAAGCTGCGGCTGAAATTGTTTGATTTCTGAGCTGGCAGGTCTGCTGCGCTCATGTTTGATTTGTTCTGGGAGAAGGTCACAGCGGATCTCAGTGTTATATATTTACATTGCTGTATTTATTTATCTATCATTCCTTCCATTCCTAGTTATTAAAAACAAGGCAGCATCGCTTGTTGATGCACAAGGTAGATGAAGCACTTTGGAGAATATTTTCCTCCAGTTATAAGAAATATACATGCAAAGAATGAATCAGAATTCAGTATTGATTTGCACAAAAGTCTACCACAATTGATAAGGTGATGTAAAGGTTGCTAGTTGGTTGCTAAAGTGGCTACTTCCCGTTTCAAGTCGAAAGAAGTCTGGCCATTTGCATAAACTTATAACTTAATGTTAAAAACTAGTCTGACTGACAGTCTAATTTTTCAGATTCCAGTTAGTCCCATCTATGTTTTTATGTAACTGACTTTAAAAAAAGTTAGGATGCATTGTGCTAACCAGACACGATAAGATTCCAGAGACAAACATTTTGTCTGTCCACACCAGACTATGAGACGTGATAAAGTCAATCAAAATTCACAGCCGTTCAGAAGAGCGCATGGGTGGGCTCTCTCAGTAAAACCTAAGAACATAATCAAATTCATGAATATTACACCATTTTAACATTATTAATGTATATATATATATATATATATATATATATACTGAGTTACTGAAACAATTTCTGTCATAGAATATAGTTGTCTGTTCACAATTAGTTGACAGTTTGATTTTGAAGATCTGAGGTGAATTGCCCATTGTTGTTTTCAGTACGGCTGTAAGACAAAAATCTTTATTCAAACACACATTCAATGCTTTTAACATTAAAGGAAGCACATAAACAGAACCTGAGATTATGCTATACTTTGTGTTGTTGTTCCAGCCGCGACGTTGCAGAAAAACAGAAACCGTTTCTAAAATAGAATCATTGCATGTCGCCATCGCAGCTGTTTTGGACAAAAACTGATTGACTTTGTTAACATGGAAAAGATACCTTTCGTGTGTCTGGTTAGGATACGATCAGTAGTCGAGGCACTGATCAGAGAGTCGGCCACATTCATTTACATGCTGATTCATGAACTAGGAAGTTATAGGGAGCTGATTGAGACGGAGGGTAGATGACTATTAAAACTTGTAATAATATATATTATTATGTAATATAATAATAAATATTTTATGTCTCAGTTCTCTACTTCAGTGTAAGTCTTTGGGATTTTGTTAGATTATTTTATTGTTGATCTATTTTCATTAGGCCTATCTATTTTAATTTTTTTTGTATATATATTTTAACTTTACAATACATAAATTATGACTTACACCTCTCCTTCACAACCCACATAATTTTATCTGTCACTCATATTCACCAAAATGTGTTTAATACTGAGGGTTAGGGGTTATGAAAAATCCATAACCTGTGTATGAACAACCATCACTAATAAAAACCTGTTTGCAGAGAGTGAGAGAATCTGTTTTTTTTTTGTTTTTTTTTTTTTTTTTTGTGCTGTTGCAGCTCTGTTGCAAAGTCAGATCTCTAGGTTAGCATTTCAGTCAGATGCTATCAACATCTCCTCACATGATCCAGACATTTTTGGGAACGCCTTTTAACATGTCGATAGCATCTTTCATATGTTGGATAATGATAAGACTGCAGGTAGAATTTCAAACCTGAACGAATCAGCTTCTTCTTTACATACTCTTCCCTCTCTCTTTATTCTTGGTCTTAATATAGCAGTTTTCACCTGTGAATGTGGAGGTTTAATCTTTTAGAATCCCATTGACAGACTGTATCCTGTTGAAAATTCTGGCTGTGGTTATTTAAACTAAACGATTTCCTACAGTTTTCACAATTTCTTTAAAGAAGCACCAGCACACAGACAAATGCAGGGTTGTTTTTCTGTCTGGAATAGTTGGGCTTAGTCTGAATCTTTAAGGATTGCTTTTTGGGGAGGCAAGAAGGAAGGAAACAAGGTTGCCATATCTTTCAACATTAAAGCTAAAGACCATCTTTGCTTATTTTTTGATCTAATCCAGTAGACTGTCAATTTCACCACCCAGATATTTAAAAAAAAATTATTTTCATGATTCATCACAAGATTTTTTATTTTGTCAAATCAATCTGGATAATTAATGTGGTTCAGATAGCATACTATTTAGAGTTTCTGTTAAACAAATTGCATTTGTTGCATTAACTCAAATTTTTAATTGAAATGAACTCAAAATTTTAAGGCAACCGGGTAACTTACTTTTTTAAGTTAAAATCAACTATTCTTTTTTACTGATTTTGGATGCAATTTTGCTGCAATGTAAATGTCTTTACAGTCACTTTTGAGCCATTTAATGCATCTTTGCTGGATAAAACTTATCTTTCTTTAAAAAAAAAACATTTTCTCTGAACATTTGAATGGTAACGTGTGTATATATAATTTATTTATTATTAAAACTGCAAATTTGTTCCATGATGTTGTTCCATTTATTCCAAAAATGATTTACTATTTTAGGCGGACCATTCTAGAGGACGGCACGCTCAGGATCGCTAACGTTACCAAATCTGACGCTGGGAGGTACACTTGCGTTGCCAGAAACCCCTTCGGAACATCCAGCAGTTCTGGGACTTTAGTGGTCAAAGGTAAAACACCTTTCACATTTCACAAACAGCACATTTCTCTTACTTCTAAGCGGATGCCTTAAACCGGATGAGAACCAGTGGAAAAACTGTGAGCAACCCAAGCATGAAATTGATAATGAAATATATAGTTGTTTTATGTTCCTGCCGGTTTGACAGAGGTATAACTCATCCAAGCTTTTGTCATGTGTGAGTTATTGGTCTAGCCGTTGGTGTGAAAAAATCCTTAGCTGTCCACAGTACCAGGAGCGGATTTTCTCCTTGTCTCCCCAGTCACTTTCTGCATGTTTAATTAAAAATATGCTGTTGTTGCAAGTTTTGATTTTTTTTTTCTCTCAATTTACTCCTTTAATATCTTAAGGCATTACATTTGCATGTTTTTGGACACTTTGATGGCTTCAAGTAGGGTTATTCAAATTCAAGAAGGTTATATAATTTTGTATGTATTAAAATAATTTTGGAACTCATTTTTAAAGGCTACAGTTAATGCATAAACAAGTACATGCTGACTTAAAAAATCATCTATGATTTAGCTGGTTTAAGGTGGTTTAAGCTGGCCTAGATGCTCTCCCGACTGGGTCATGCTGGTTTCAGCTGATTTAGCTAATTCAGTCTCCAAGCCTGACAGGCTGAAAATTGCCCAAAAAATCTCTAAAGCGTGGGTGTCAAACTCAGTTCCTGGAGGGCCACTGTCCTGCAGAGTTGAGCTCCAACCCTAATTAAACACACCTGAACCAGCTAATCAAGGTCTTCAATATTATGAGAAACTTCCAAGCAGGTGTCTCTGTTTTGGAGCTGGTCTGATCTACACTCTGCAGGATAATGGCCCTCCAGGAGTGGAGTTTGACACATGCACTCTATAACCATCAAAACAGCAGCGCGTTTCCCATACAACAAAGTAACTACCATGCTTCACTACCATAGTACGATGCATCGTTGAACAAATCATATAGCTAGTCGTGACTGTTTCCCAAAACCGTATTGTCGCGAACCTTTTTGAGATCGAGTTAATGCTAGATTTTCTGCTATAAATTACTGACACTGACATGAGGACTAATTCTCATTTTTCACAGTTATTTTCCTTTATTTGCAGATTCAGTGCTCACATGCGCACTCTTCAAAAGCTGTGCTTAAAATCTCTTGACAAATTAAAGTATGTAAATATCACTTGTATATATTTGAAATAAAAGATATGCATTGTACTTAATGTCTTCTTGCTTATTTTGCTCAAGATTATGCTTTATTAAGTCCACATATCATAATGTTCATAATGTTTGCGAATGTTCGTTTGAACTATGGTTTCGGGAAACGCCCGATTGACAACCGTTGAACTATCTTAGTAACGACGGAACGATGTTAGTTGGCTAATGATGCTTTCAGGAAACACACCCCAGAATAGCCTAACCAGGGGTGCGTTTCCTGCGCAAACATTTGAACTCTCTGATTAACTACTGTGGTACGATGGAGAAACTAACCATAGTAACATGGTCGTTTGAACAACATTGTTTCAACAATATAGGACTGCTGTTAATGACATCATGTGCAGGTGGAGGAGTAATAACTTCTGCTAATTAGTCTCTTCAAGATCTCCGGGATGCTGCTGTAACGAACATGGCATCTAATGACTGCTTCACTGTTTTTGTTCTATGTCATTTTGCTTTATTTGATGTTTAATTAATTGCAGGTTCCCTCATACATCATAATCTGGAGTTGTCCTGCCCATTTTACAACCGCACAGTGCACACTCATTAAAAACAGAGCTGATTGTTGACATGGTAAAATATATAGATTAAAACGTATAGTATTTATGTACTTAATGTTAGGTTGCTTGTGCCCAAGAGAATGATCTATTTAAGTCCACGCGTCATTTAACAAGAAACTCTGCTTCTAACCGCAGCTCAAGAGCTGTAGTTCCAACCATACAACTTTGCGATGCTGTTTGCGAATGTCCGTTGGAATTATGGTTTTGGGAAATACCGAATCGTTGAATTATGTTTGTAACAACAAAACTTGCGACTATAGTTGGCTTACGAGGAAATGCACCCAGCTTATGCTGTGGTACTACTACTAGGTCAGACTCATTTGTACAGTAGATTTCTTTTTACAATTAAAGTATTTTGAATTATTGTATAAGTTAAAGTCCTCTCTCTTTTTTCCCTTTGTCTCACTCAAACATTTTTTTTTTTTTTTTTGACAGAACCTACCAAGATTACAGTCCCTCCTTTGAGTATGGATGCCACAGTGGGGGAGAGCATTGTCTTGCCTTGTGAAGTATCTAAAGACTCCACTCTACACCCCATCTTCAAGTGGTTCTTCAATGGGAAGCTCATCGATTTCAGTAGACACGATCACTTCGGGATGATTGGAGGGGTGCGTTTCTGTCAGTCTTTATAATTCAAAGCTACAAATGCTGTATTTCTGAATTAATGTAGCCTTGGATTCCTCTTTGGAAGAACTAGGGGTAGAGGAATGCGTGTGAGGAATGACTGAGATTTCTTGGCGTTTTAACTTTTTTGTAGCTCAGCTAGCAATGGAGGGAACTTGAGTACAAGGGCACCTGGCTGCTCTCTGAACACAGAGGCACAAATCTGTCTGATTACAGGATTTTCATCGCACTCTGTTTAACACACACAGTGAACCTCAAATAGCTATCCACAGGACCCACTCTCTGACTGTGTAGATCATCCAGCTTTTCAGGTTGCCAAGTATTGCTTTTGAGAACCCGGAGAGACCAATGATCAAATGCACGAATGGTGTGCTCTTACTAACAACAGTTGGATAGCTTGTTAAAGTGAGATAAAGGAACCCTATCTGAAAAGCCAATCAAATGTGAGAGAAGAGTGAACCTTGCTACTTCATTGCTGTGTCTTCCCTGATGTTTTTCAAATGTGCCATAACTTAAGAAATGAAGATATTTTTGATTTCTGAGATTGAAGTTTTCCTTACAAAAGTACCACGGTATTACCATAACACTACTGTTCAAAAGTTTGGGGTCAGTAAAAACAAATTAATACTTTTATTCAGCAAGAATGCTTAAGCTCAAAAGTGATCATTTTCAATTTTCATCTATAATATTCTTTACAGAATCCTGAAAAATCATGGTTCTCACAAAAATATTAAGCAGCACAACTGTTTTCACCATAGCTAATAATAAGAAATGTTTCTTTAAACACCAAATCAGCATATTGAAATGATTTGTGAAGGATCATATGGCACTGAAGACTGAAGTAATGATGCTGAAAATTCAGCTTTATCATCACAGGGATAAATTACAAAAATATATTAAAATAGAAAATGGTTATTTTAAATTTTAACAATATTTTTGATCAAAAAAATGCTGCCTTGGTGACCATAAGAGACTTCTTTCGAAATTAAAAATCCCCAAACCTAGGAATGGTAGAGTACCATAAAGCCTACTATTTTTGATTGTCTGTTCAATTATTCACTCATATGCAGAATAATGTATTTGAATTATCTTCATTTAATGAATTACCTTAAAAATATAGCGCTGTTATACTATGGTTGGTAACATTTTATTTTACAGTATCATTGTTACGCATTTTACATGAACTTACTTTAGTAATAACTATAAATTATTCATAATCACATGTATTTATCCATTAACCAAACCCTCATCCTAACTACAGTGAGTACACAGTAATTAAAAGTATAATTACACTGTAATACTGACACCTTAAAATAAAGGGCTATACTTTATTTTAAGGTGTCATTGTTGTAGTGTAATTATAAATTTAAATTTTTGTGTATACATAACCATTTTCTTATAGCGTTTTTTTAATTGGTACAGTGATATAGAAATAAACAATGAACGGATGGATAGACATTTTTATTCAGTAACTTTTTTTATAGGGATCTTCTGGGGATCTTATGATCAGAAACGTGCAGCTGAAGCACTCTGGGAAGTACGTCTGCATGGTGCATACAGCAGTGGACAGTGTGTCTGCAGCAGCAGACTTAATTGTCAGAGGTATGTGCGTCTTGCCTCGAGAAGGCTGCTCATTATTCAACACTTTTCTGAGCATTTATCAAATATAAATTAAAAAGGCCTTACAATTTGCCCCGCTATTTCTGTTTTATTCCGTTATTCAGCTCTTGAAGTAATGACTACAGGAGTATCTGAAATCAATGCATTAATTCCCTGCTTCGTGCTCTTTAGAACCTTTTGTATTTCCATCATCAAGTGAAGGATCTCTCTCTCTGGTTCTGAATATTAAACATGTCGGCTTTTGTGGGCAGACTTGTCTCACATCGCAAGGTACTTGGTCACCTTGCTGTGCCCTTCTCTGATGAGGATACACAGCAAGTTTGAGTCCTTTTTGTCTCTTTGGCGGCGGTGTTGTCAGGCCCCCCTGGTGCTCCGGTGGGTGTGTTGGTGGGGGACGTCACTGATAGGACGGCTCAGCTCTCGTGGGGCCCCGGACCTGACAACCACAGTCCTGTTACCCTCTACATCGTGCAAGCCAGGACCCCGTTCTCTATCGGATGGCAGGCAGTCAAAACTGGTATAGTAGTCTGCGCACTTTCTTTTCAAATCTGTTCATGTAATAGAAATATAAGCAACTGTTCATATTCTTTTTTTATGAGTGAGTCATTTAAATGTGATTCATGCAAATGTTGTTGTTTTTTTGTTTTTTTTTTAAATGGACTGTTAAAGATAAAAAAAGAAACAGGCAATTGCTAAGATAGACCAAAAATAATTATTCTAAGCTACTCATTTGTGCAGATGGGTATTGATGTGTTTTTCCATTCCAAATTTTCTTTAATCCTAGTTCCTGATTCTGTGCCTGGACAGATGATTCATGCAACGGTGGTGAATCTAAATCCGTGGGTAGATTATGAATTTAGAGTTGTGGCTATCAACAGCGTGGGGGTGGGGGAACCCAGTGTGCCATCCAAACCCGTTCGCACCAAAGCTGCAGGTATGCGCCCATCCCTCCTGATTCCATATCTGTCATCTCTAATACATCAGCAAGGAGAAAATGTAATTTAATTCTATAATTAGTTTAAATCACCGGGAGTGACTCCTCGTAATAGAGTTCAGGCATGAGAAATAAACACTCGTGCATTCACACCGGTTTTCCTGGGAACGTCCAAATTGCAAAATAATTTACAGACAATTAGGACACAAATTAAGTGCACAGAAATCAGACTGGCGTCACAGAAGGGCTGGCATTTTTGGTTGATTAGTTTAAAACTGCAAGAAAATATGGTTGCATGGAAATTTAGGACAAAATCAAATGTAGCTCACGTAGCTATATGCTTTAACACAAGACCCAACCCTATTGCACACTGGACATCAACGATCAGGAAATGCAGCTATCAATAATTCATGTTGACATCAACAAAATTGAGTGGACTTCTATGAGGCAGTAACACTTGAAAGGCTCTATTTTAAGCTTGGTACAGTGTGCAACTTCTTCGATCACTGACATGCAAACAGCTGATTCCTTCAGATCCCAACCATTCAGCAAATAAAACTTATATCACAAAGCATCTACATTTGCCAGGATTGTATACTATTTATTTAACAGCAATGTCTTAGGATAAAACACTGATATTGGTCATTTTCTGTCGTAATTACTGAAAAAAGTTACCATATTGTATTGCATTTTGGGATAATAGTGTAAATAGTTATAATTAGGGTTATTAGTTTTCCCTTTGGCTGGGGATTTGGGCATTATTTACTTTTAATTAATTTTCTCCCAGCCAGTGTAAATGTGATACAATAGAGCACAATTGCTTTCCCTGTTTTCACTGTGAGATAATAAGCAATATTTTGTGACTGACTCTTAATTTAATTTGTAATATACACGATCTACATATGGATACATTATTTTATAAAATATAGAAAAAAAAACAAAGGTGTCTGAAATAATAAACTAAGTGCAATGTTGTGTTTTTGATACATATCGATACTGAAATATCTGAAATGCAATACTCGTTTTCCGCAGAATAGATACACGATACCAGCTGTGCTTTCTCTCTATCTCTCATCTCTTTGACAGCAAGTTGACATACAAACCCGCCTCCCCTCATCCACGTGTTTCATTTGCTCTGGATGAATATTGTTGGTGATACAGAGCTTGAATTTCAGTGTGGGATTGCCCATAATTTTGCTCATTTCTGCAGATTTGTGCTCATAGCAAAATTTATGTGTGCAAAGTTAAAGCTGCCGCAGTACTAAATTGAGTTTGTTTTCGCTGCTTATTGTGCTTTAAGAGTCAAATACACACAAATGAATGTCAAAATGCCAATCTTGGTGAGTATTCATGTAAACACAGTCATTAGTCATTATTTTTTAAGAGAAAACAGTACATGTGTAACAGTATAATGGATCTGTGTATCAGATCTTAAAGCCTGATATACCTGCTGCCAAATTATGAGATAATATTAAAAATATCTATATGGAAGTTTTTCCCTATGGTATCAATGTCAAAATTGTGGCCAGCGAAAATGCTGCGTAGCTAGTAACTTTGGAAAACCACTAGCGGCAGTGGCTGCTGAGCAAAAAAGTTAATGTCAAGCTCTTCAAAGCAAGTATCAAAAAATGACATAAAAAAACAACCTCAAAATAAACACATTTTAAATAACATCTGGTTGAAGGCGGTCTAGACATGCTAAAAGCATTTTCAGCAGGAAACTAACAATTCTGCTGGTTGTTACATTCGACCTCATTCAGATTCTTTGAAGCATTTTGAAAAGAGAGTTGAGCCACTGCTCAGGAAAAGGAAGTGTTGGATTTGCCGCCAATCCCACAGGTATAAAACCCATTTCTTCTGTTCTGCTGTCTGTTCTGGATTGTAGATCCTGAAGTCGCCCCAGCTAACGTGAGTGGAGGTGGAGGCAACCGAGGCGAACTCGTGATTGTTTGGGAGGTGAGCTCAGCGTCTTTATTGTGACAGGAGCATTTTCAAATCAGTCTTCTCTTGTGAATCGGATTCTGAGGGAATTCTCCACGGTGACGTGGTTTAAATTAGACAAGGTTTAATTAAAAGGCAGCGCTGTCGTCTTTGCTCTTTGCCTCAGTGGGATTGCTCCCTCTGGTATGTAAATCATAATGAAGACGCAGATATGAGACAGCTTTCATACCAGTAAATCTGAAATGACAATGTTTATCAATGGCTTTCTTGTAATCTCACCGGCTGTCACGACAGATATTCAGCGGCGTGTTTAAATACAGTATTACTTTCAAAATACCACATTTTTCACTAAGTCCAGGGGTTTCTTGACTGACACTGTAGTGCTCAAATCTGTCAACTTTATTTACTTACATTCAATGGATTTCAGATTATGTAGGCAACAATGTAAACCTACCACGGAAAATTGCTTGTCAACTTGCAGTAATATAATGTCATGTCAGCTGAATGATTTTGCTTTAATGCATTTTAATGCATTATTGCTCATACGTTGAACAACCCATAACCCTCTGAAACTTTGCCTTGTAAATCATCCCACACCATTTATAGGCATTAGTGACACCTCCAATCACAGGACTTGTTGAGGAGAGCAGTGCCCATTTTTATTTTTTGTGCTTATAATGCTGATATTACTCTATTAGATCTGGATTTTGGATATGGGATGACATTACAAAGCAACAGTCAGGACTTGATCCCGTTCATTTTCTCCATGGAAGAACTGATTTTGAATGATAACTTACATCATGTATTAATGACAAACATACTGTGAGCTACAAGGTTTTTATTTATTGTTCAATTTATTGTTTAAATAATTGTTCAACAGCAGAATTCCTGGAGAAAAACTACATTCTACAAAAAAAATCTCCACCAATCAGAGAATCAAAACAAAAGAAGTTGCGCCCACCCATGTCCATGAAGCATTCGAAATGACGTAGCTCTCAAACTACTTAAATATTTGTATGCATTATATGTATATGTATATATATATATATATATATATATTTGTCAAAGTCTTTAAATCAATAATTTTATATTAGTCCAATGTCCATCATTTTCAGTTCGATAATGTCATTCCCAATGTTTCATAGGATTGTAGTTTTTTCCCTCATTAAAGCTGTTAAGTGCATGTAAGGCGCTTCGAATTAAAAACATCTGCCAATTTCTTATATAATGTAAAAACACCACTGATTGATTAGGCAACAAAACAAGTGACTTTCTTATTGAGTGAGTCATTGAATCGAGTGACATTATGTTTGATTCTCAACTTTTTCTCTCACAGCCTGTGCCGGAGGAGCTACAAAATGGAGAAAAGTTTGGTTACGTGGTGGCATTTCGTCCGCTTGGCACTACCACATGGAAACAGAGCGTGCTGGCCTCGGCTGATGCATCACGATATGTTTTTAAAAATGATACTTTTCCACCACTCACACTGTTTGAAGTAAAAGTCGGCGTCTACAACAACATCGGAGAGGGACCGTTTAGCCCGGTGGTCGTTGTATATTCAGCAGATGAAGGTTAATATGCTTGTATTCTTTGCTGATTGTATGCAAATTGTCCAAGGACATTATTGGACATCATTTAAGAATGACAAAGTTGATGGATGCATTGCGATTTTTAATTACACTCCCTCAGCTGTGTTAGTGCACTTTGATGGTAATTTCTTTATTTGCTAGTGTGCTAACAGCACAATTAGTTCTTGCAAACAGGTGGTACATTTAAGCTCTAAAGACTAATGTTGGACAAATCCTGTAAACTGTCTGTTCTCATTAGCTGTTTTTTTCCCCCCCTTTCCTTTTCACTTGTTTTTGATATGCCTGACATCACATACAGAACCCTCTGTTGCTCCTCCAAGAGTCTGGGCCCGCACTTTGTCCGCGTCTGAGATCGAGGTATTCTGGGAACCTGTCCACCAAAGTGGCAGCAAAGGACGGATAACAGGCTATGAGGTACGTAAATGCCATAAATGGAGGAAGGGAAAAAAGGGACTCTGACCTCACACTGCTTCACCTCAATCAGATTCCATAATGTATGCAATGTGCTGATGGCAGGGTGTGCAATTTCCTGTTCCCCAACAAGAGTCTGCGATCCCCTGGCCACATTTTTCACAATCTCATCTGCAGAATGAAGAGGTCTTCTCACAGCTGGTCCTGTCTCCCGGGGAGCGCCAATATCCAGGCTTTCTGGGCACTTATATAAATCACCTTTCAGATGTGTGGACATCATACATCAATTCCCCCTCCTACAAACACTTCAGCTGCTAGGTCGTTTCTCACTGCGTGAGAAACCCACAGGATTCTGCCCATTTCTCTCCTTCCAACCCGAACGAGCCCCAGCAAGAAATCCCAGGTCATGCGGTTGTTCCGTGGTGAAACCACAAAGTCGTTCAGAGCTTCGGGTAGTAAAAAAAAGCACATATGAAAATCCACAAATACTTCCAGAGTCCCTTGCTGCAGTGTGCAGATGTTTTTTGAATGCAGTAAAAAAAAGAAACTGAGTCACAGTGACTTTGTCACAGAGTTAGTGTATTGAACCCTAATGCAGGAACAAAAATGACATTCTTCTCAAGTCAATTTCTTAGCTGTGAGGTTGGAAGCACACTTACTCAAGCAGAAACATAATGCCTATTCAATTCATTGAACAGAATGTGTATATACCGTATTTAAGGAAATATGCGTCATGTTTTTTATCATCTGAAACGTGCTCTGAGTTTTAGAATGCACTAAACAATTAGCATAAAGCGCTCATTTGCATTTGTGTCAATTGAGAGAGGAACATGACCCAAGTTTCTGCTCTTTTATAAAGTGTCTATTTACACTAGCACCGCCCACCAATGTCTGGTTGGCCCACTCAAGTTTTAAAACAGACGCCTGGAATTCAATCTCTTCAGTGGTGTAGCAATAGCGAGTAAGACTCGTAATCTTAACTTTTAATGCAAAAAACGCGAGTTCGAATCCACCTTTTGCCAAGCTCGGATTTAATTTCAATAAAAATGAAAATAATGTTCTAAAAGTGGAAATAATCTGCTAGTGTCACTCAGTGTAAATAGAATATATTGCTATTTACACTTGCATCGAAAAAAAGAAAAAGCAGTTTTACTAAAACAATACAATTACAGTCTACTTAATAAATTTATGTTTGAGAGGCAAACATAATTTTATTGTGTAAAGTCTAAATGAAATTCAAAACAGACATCAAAACATGATATAGTCACTTTGCAAGAAAATGTTCAAACTGATTCAGATTTCCAACAAATGGTGTTCACGCAAAATGATTTTTTTTCCTGCTGTTTGATTTACTTACTTAAAATTAGCTCATGTCACACAATTACTTTGAATTTTCTTCTCAACTTAATTCCATTGTGTTCAATTAATCTAATTCAGTTTTGTGCAGTACGTGAAAATTATTTATTGCATCAGTGTATTGCTGAAAAAGGACTGAAAAATAATAATAATTATATACAGTATATTGTATTACATATTGTTAAAAAATTATAACAAATTGTTATTGCTTGTTTTTACGATTTTTTATTTAATTTACATTTACATTTACCTTACATTTACTACACATAACTACACCTTTAAGGTTTGTTGGTGTAAATAGCTTCTTTTTCCTGAGCTGCTGCCTTATTTTCATAGTGCATTTCTCAC
This sequence comes from Opsariichthys bidens, assembly GCA_037194245.1. Lineage (NCBI taxonomy): Eukaryota > Metazoa > Chordata > Actinopteri > Cypriniformes > Xenocyprididae > Opsariichthys > Opsariichthys bidens. Next base: position 7,685,525 of record CM074298.1, on the reverse strand, counting down.
GCGCCGGTAGTTTCAGTTTACATACATTTGTTTAGGCTGGCTGTTTATAATAAATGTTGTTTATAATGAATGCCACTATAATTGATGTTGGTTTTATGCTTATGTTTTTTAATACTGTTCTGTTCAGTATTCTGTTAAATTTAAAGGATTTGTTGTGGCGTGAGGAGAACTAAAATACATGCTTGTAAGCGTTTTGTTTTATTTACTGATTAACTGAATGTGACTTTTACACCAATGCGACTTATCTGGGGGGTTTTTCTCTCTTGTAATTTTCATGCAGTATATGTCCTTTTCCACTAACATTCTAAGTTGAAAGTGTCTCTAAGGATATTGATTTTAGAAGGCAGTTATCAAATTAATAACCATTATGTGTCTGACATTGTAAAGAGCGATACCATTATGCAGCGTTTAACTCAGTAAGTTGATTGAGAGGATCTCTGAGCTTGTCCATGTGAGTGGAGGCGGAGCTAATTTGCATATTAATAGATCCACGTATACTAAATGAAGCAAGGGTTTAGATTCATCCAAGCTATTTTAAGAAATGACTTTTTTTTTTTCCACTGAAAAAAATGTTTAAATATGTCATTTTGGTGATCAAAGATGAGTTTTAAGAGATCAAATTATTGACTACAGGAGGACTTTAAAAACACATCTCTAGACCTTACGCCTTTTTTGTTCCACTGACCTGTGTCTCGCAATTTTAACTGAAAAAAAACGCGTTCTGCGTGAATCGGCTCTTACTGTCTCTTTAAATGTAACCTACACTATTCCAGGTGCAGTGGTTGGAGGATGGGTCACCAGAAAGCGATGCTGAGAGAGTAAGGGTCACGGAAAGCTCAGTCAATATCACAGGTCTGAAGGGAAGCACGATCTATCTGATGTCAGTCAGAGCACACAACAGCGCAGGCACCGGCCCCTCCAGCGCCCCCATCAGCATCACCACCAAGAAGCCACGTGAGTCATATAGTTTTTAAACCATTGCTTGCTTTCTACTGACACAAAACTCATTTGTGGAAGTTAGCATTTCCTGAGTCCTGTATTCATTATACATCTAGCTTTTCTGACATACCAGTATAGAAACTAAATGGAATATTTGTACATGAATTTAAAAAAAAAAAGGCAAAAAGTCCAATTATAAGCAAAAAGCATTCAGTGTAGTCTTCAGAAGCCGAAGCAGTGGGCCAGTGCCCTGGGGCTTCAGGCTTCCAGGGGCCTCCAAAGCCTCAGGCTAGGTGCCCTAGACTGACAAAAGGAAGCTGAACAGCAGGCACCTCACCGCTTGTAGTGCAAGTTAAGGACCTCAGGCTACACATACAGCATAAACTGAAAGCTATGAGCTCCCCATATGGTGTATATACTACATCATACCATTGTCAATTAATGTAGAATAAGGAGTCTGCCACTAAATGAGTAAGGTGGAACTTCAAAGATGTGAGATTAGAGGCAGGACAGGATCATAATCCGACCCTATTAAACTCTTAGTGGGGTGTTCTCAACACTATGAGAGATTAAGGTGGCCTCTGTTAAACTACCATGGCTAAATAGGCTCATTATCTGATGCCAATAATCAAGAACAAAACACTGTGTTTAACTGAGCCAGAAACTGATCAGATAAACTATGACATTACTATGGAGGGAGTCTTATGGCTATTTTCAGCTAATAGACTGAGCGAACAATTAAAGGCCGCTTTAAAATAAAGAGCTTGAGAAATTTCTCTCTTTGTGCTGGAGCACACAGGCGATTGTTCTTTTTCCTTTTCTTACGGTAGATTCTCTGACTAAACGTGATGGAGCAGACCACTGTTATGATCGAGTATAGTTATCATAATAGCATGTATTGTGACTCGGTGGGCAGAGTATCATTAGTTAAATTGCTTCAAATTATGAAAGCTATTATTCTCAGTATTTTAAAGCATGAATACAGGGTGCACAAAGTCCTAACCATGAAATTTTATGAGAAAACAGATCAGATTTTCTCTGCTTCAGTGTTCTATTAAATAAAGAAAAACTATGTTTAAATTCCACAATTACTGTGAAAAGTAGTTCATTGAAAGATTCTGAATTGTTTGAGTGGACACATGCAACATTTATACAATTGCTCCTTAGCAACCCTACATCAAGGGCAACTATCACTGTTATGGAGTTTTGGAAATAAAGGAAAAAAGGGCACGATGACATTAAAGCATTAGAAAATTGAAAATTGCAATACATTATAACAGCATGTAGGGAATGTTTCTCTGCTAAGTGCAATTTAATAGATTAAATCTCATTCTTTAGTGTCAACAGTATTATGTTATGAACAGAAATGTTAGAAATCACCTTAAAAATAAATTCCTGGTATTATTTACTCAACCGCATGTTGTACCAAGCCCATATGACTTGCTTTCTTCTGTTAGAACAAGAAAGTTTTGAAGAATGTCTACTTAGGTTTGTTGTCTTACTATGAAAGTGGATAAGGGTCAGTTCCTGTCAAGCTCCAAAGAGATAAAAGCATAATAAAAGTAGTCCATACTGCTCGTTCACTATTTTAACAAGCCTAAGAATCCATACATTTGCTCTGTATGATTAATAAACTAAAAAAGTAATTCACTTTCATTGCAGCTTCAAAATTCAGACACGGGTGTGAATAAATGATTACCGAATTTACATTTTTTTGAGTGAGATTTTTTTGTTTCACATTGTTTCATAGTTGTTTTTTGCTGCTACATAAAAATTACTCAAGGTTCTATTTATAGTCCAGCTAATTTAAAGTGAGAGATAAGCTGTATTGAGTCCGTGCCCCTGAGCTTTCCAGGTCTTAAATTTAAGTGATACCTCAACTGTTGCAATGATGGTTGTTAAGATTGCAAAGGACAAAATATAACCAGGAGTTGTTGTTCAGTTCTGTACTCAAGTTGGAAGTAAATCAGAATATGATTTATGTCTTTTAGCTCCAAGTCAACCCCCAGGGAACATTGAGTGGAACCTGACAAACTCAAAGGTCTTTCTGAACTGGGAACATGTAAAGGCGATGGACAATGAATCAGAAGTAACCGGCTACAAGGTAATCTGTTTTTTTTCGCTCTCGCTCTTCTGTTTCTTTGCTGATAAACATGCTGTATCAGTGTGCCACATAAGCTGGTGTTTCACATAAAACAACTCGGAGATAAATGACTGAGAACATTACCTTTGAAAGCTGCATTATATACTGTTTTTTTTGTGTGCCAGTGAAGCCTTTCCAGATACGCTCGTGCAACTTGCTTTGAACTTCTTATTTCAAGTGCAAACAATTTTGCTTAGCATTGTATTTAATTACAGTTTCCCATAAGTGGCAACTTGTCATAGAGTATTTTTAGTTACTAAAGACATTTTGATTACCATTAAATATCACAAGAAACCTTAACATATGCAATCTTGCTGTAAATGGTTACTGGCCTTTTTGATACTGTTCATATCAGTTGAGATGATCTGTTAAAGGGATAGTTCCTATATGAGTTTCTTTCTTCTGTTGAACACAAAAGAATATATTTTTAAAAATGCTGATAACCAAGCAGTTGAGGGCACCCATTGACGTCCATATAGGGAAAAAAAAAACGATGGAAGTCAATGGGTGCCGTCAACTGCTTGGTTATCAGCATTATCTTCTTTTTTTAAAAATCTTCATTTTTGGGTGACCTGTCCCTTTAAAATATCATTTTGGTTGGAATTTGTCAAAACAGATCAAAGTTGCATAAGCCTATATTAAGAGCCAGCAGAGGCCACTCTCTCTTCTTTTTGCTAGCAAAACCTTTATTAAAATTAATTATGAAAAACTCAAGGTTCTGGAATAGATGCATGCTTTTCGCAATCTTTAATTTTTTTTTTTTTTCTGATTTCCTTTCACAAGGCGCAATAAAGCACGTCCACACTCAAGGTCACAGACACAGTTCAGAAACATCTGAGGCTTTTTTACATTTCAAGAACAGGCTGCTCCGATCTCCTGCTGCTCTCAAAACCCAAGTCATCTGTAGCACTAGTTCACACGAAATGTTCAGATAGAGGATTAAAAATCGTCCGATGTGATTCATTTCTTTTGAGCAAATTAATTTGCTGCAGCGTGCTGCCGGCTAATTGACGACGGCCTCTCTGAAATGTAGAGGTCTGTCGGGTCGGCGAACAGCTGGACGGCTCTGATGCTGTCCTCCATCTGGAGCTACAAGCTTTGCGACTTCTCACCAAAGACACTTTCATAAGAGAGAAAAACTATTCATTTGCAACCCTAACTGTCTGCTGTGAGGCACCTGCAGAATAATGAAATCAATAATCATAAATTCTGTAGTCTGTGGGAGCAAGAAAGAATATCAGTTTGGTGGCTATTTGTGTTTCACTGTCAATCTGAAAAAGAAAAAGAAGAAGAAATTTAAATGATTTATGGATTGTGAAATCACAGTGAGATGTCAGCAAACATACTAATAATCCTCCCACTGAAAATCAATTTGAAATTTGAAATTGCTAATGATTTTTTTAATTTGTTTTCCCTCTTTTACCTGAGTTTTGGAGATTGTAAGGATCTCGGTGAGATGGCGGGAAATATTAATAACAGACTTTCATGCACTTTTCAGTGCTGCTTTTTTTATTTTTTTAGGGTCAATTTAAAAACCCCAATGAAAATATTTTATATATATATATATATATATTTTTTTTTTTAAATATTTTAAATATGAGGCAACACTAAACACTAAAGTTTAAGATATTTATTTTAAAAATTATATAAATTTAAATATTTATATAAATTATTTGGCAAACTACAGCCACAGGTTTTATTTTACTATGCAAAAACTGCATGTAAAACCAAAAGCTCACAGGAAAAAACATACAATCACAATCAGCTATTAAAATTTCATTGGTTCTCTCTTATTTTTGCATGCATTCATAGTTTCTTTGTATGACAGCCTAGCAAAAAAAAATACGTCTGCACAATTTGGCATATATATAATAAACTGTCTTTTAATTTAGACAAACTTAAATTTACATGAATTGCTATTTCTATTTTTAAATCTCCCCTCCCAATATATATATAATAAAAAAGTTCATTTGACTGAATTAGTTTGTTTAATTTGAGTTTGCCTTTCTCAAACCAATTAATTATTTTGAGCTTTAGGGTTTATAGTGCAATTAAAACAAATGACTCCAAGCACAACTATTCAATATGCTTACAAAATCTTTTGCAAATTTTTAATAATATTTCACTAAAGGGTAAGGATGTCAATTTTCCTCGGCTGGACATCAATTTTGGCTAAAACTTTACTGCATTCCAAAAGTAAGCATTTTATAATTTGTTTACAAAAAATGTTTTATAAATTTACAAACGTGGCCTATTTTTTGGAAATGTTAAGTGGGCTCATGCTATTTTTCCTCCTAATAAATAATAAATAATACATTTTGTGTAATCGCATATTCAGTTTTTTTGTTGTTGTTGTTGTTGTTTTTGCATGGGGATTACGTGTCCAAATATGTTTTGTGGCTTCTGTACGGCATGAAATATCCTTGTCGCTGTGACTTACTCATTTAATTTTGAGTGTTTTTAACTAATAGGCGCCGACTAGCTGCATCTCACTGACCCACTTTCTGCCGCGCAGGTTGTGTATCATCAAAACTGGCACAGAGGAAGCGGCGTGGTGGAGACCAACAGGACGTCCGTGGAGCTTCAGTTGCCGTCAGAAGAGGACCTGCTCGTTCAGATCAAAGCCCTGAGTGACGGAGGAGACGGCAGCAGCAGCAGCCCTATACGTATACCAAAGATGTCAAGTAAGGCTTCATCTGAGCTCATTAAGAATAGTGCACACTGATCTCTGAGCTTGTACACACAGAATCGAACTGCTAACCAGGCAATTGCTTGACATTTGTAGTGGCCTACTTCATTTAATCCTGTCTGTGATGTCTTTGTGTTCGTCTCCCTCACAGGCCTGAACTCAAGGGGATACTTCAGTTCAGACGCAAGCAAGATGGCCCATGTTCATGGAGTAGTGTTTCTGATGTTGTCATGGGTGTTTTCATAGAACTTTGCCTTTATTTAAGCTGAAGTGTGTCATTTCCGTGCCACTAACGTCACCGAGTGGAATTGCAAAAATGACTGTGGTTTCCCAAACATTGTTTGCTAGAGTGAAGAGAAATCAACCTAAAAATTGCTTGCTTAAATGTGTTGCATAGATAGGAGAAAGCATTTTAACATTTGAAAACATAAAGGACACACTTCAGCTTTAACACTGCAGTGTATTTTTGTCCTGTTCCGGTACAAATATCTAAACGTTCTTAACTTGAGAGACATTAATTTGAGAAGCGAAATGAGTTAGATATTATTGAAAAAAATGATTGAAATTATGCTTAAAATCAGAACAATGGGGTTAGAAAAATAACCTTGTTTTCTATTTCAATTCAGTTTATTTTTCTGAACACATTGGCAGATATTTATTTCTAGTTTCTTTCTTTTTTCAGATAAAAAACTCATTTAAGTCATTTTGCTTCTCAAGCAAATGTACCTTGATTTAAGAATGGTTAGGTCTTTGTACTAGAAAACAAGACAAAAACACTGAGGAAAAAATCTTCTTTTTTTTTTTTTGCAGTGATAACAGAATTTTTTTGGTTGGATGGTTATAGTTACATTTTATTTGCCTTTATTAGTTAAGAATTGGTGACTCAGCTCCATTGCCTTATATTGTGATGGTTTTTTTTTTACCTCTTTGTCAAACTATTCGTCTTTTGTATGTAGATTTTATGCAAAAAAGCAGGGTTTCTCTTTTAGCTAATAATTTTGCTTAGTTGTTCAGAACTGAGATTCAAATTGAGCACAATATAAAGTCATGTAATGCAGTAGTGACCTGGAATGTTGGATCTCCAAGAGAAATCCTTGAATTATGAATTATACCCGTGCTGTTTTTCCTCCTTCACACGTCAGTCAAGCCAATGACGCTGTGTCTGTGTATGTAAAAAGGCCTTTAGATAGATGAAACGCATTATGTTGTTTTGCATAAGCCTGAGAGATATTATTGATTTGATGAATAGCGACAGATTGGTTTAATGCAAAGTTTCTGAATAATCACACCGATGTATTGCTGCTAGTTAGTTTTGAATTATTATTTTGGAAAATTTCTTTGACAGTCAAGCATTTGATGGTTTGAAATGAGACATATATCTTGTTCCTTTAAATTCAACGCATAGTTCATCAATTCCCTTATGATTTCTTTCTGTCATTCACATTTTCCTTTGGGAATCAGTTAAACAGTAGGATATCTCTCAAAGATGCTTCATCATGTTTTTTCCTGTGATAATCTTTCTTTCGAACATCTGCTGAGTGTGTACGCTTGAAGATGAGACCAAAATGTGTCATCAGATCTTCGCTTAACCAGATATTTTCCTCTGTCAGTTTCATGTTTTCTAAATATTTGTGCCCAAAAGAAATGTTATAATCATTTTTCAAATTTGTTTTAGAATTTTTCTCTATTAGTAATGACCATTCAAACATAAAACCATTATTTATTATTATTTGATTTTATTTATTTACTATAATTTTTATACTTTTATAATATTTATGTTTAATGTAATTGTATGATTTATTTTGTGTTAATCATTTTTACACTTGAAATAGTAAATCACCTGATAGCATCCATTTTTTTGCCTTAGTTTGAAATTTTGCATTTTATAAATGTAGCATATTCGTCTGGTGTTTTCTTTTGCTGTTATGTAAGCATTTTGAGCTATTTAATACCTTTGTATTAATCCTGTACAATCTCTGAGAGATAAAATAAATAAAATTTCATATTGAAATATATGTAGTGCAAATATGTGATTAGCTACAGTATCAGTAATAGCCTCCAACACGCACTACAGCATTTTTTGATCTGGGAGGAGACATTTCATTCTAATTTGATGAATGGAAGAGAGCATGGCTGATCTATATGGTTGCCTAGAGACGATTCCTTCAAAGACTTGCATACTGATTGGTAATTACCAATAGACTGAGATTAGTCTCTGCTGGATGAGAGCGTAAAGATGGCAAGCGTACTTACTGACAGTTATTTAAATTACAGAAAAATATACGGTGAATCCAGAAGTCTGAGCATAATAGTGAAAATGCTTCTATTTTGCATAATTCTAATTAAATACAACTTTCTTTTCAGTTCAAATTACATTATCAGCATAATTTGATTGAAACGTTGAAGTGAAAAATAACATGAATTTCTTTTATTTGCATACATCCCCTTTAACTCTAATGCACTTAAACTGACATGGAGCCCCTAGAGGTACATGGTGATGGGAAAAAAATATGAGATTAGAGGAAAAAATATTTCTCGGGGGAATGCAAAACTTTTGCGAGTTCGGAGCCCCTAAAGATACATGGTGATGGAATAAAATGAGATGAGAACAAAATTTATGTCAGTGCTTTGGCATCTCTCACAAAAGTCTTGCGTTTTCCCAAGAAACTTTGCGTTGACTCACAAAATGTTTGCGTTTTCCCAAGAAACTTTGCATTGACTCACAAAATGTTTGCGTTTTCCCAAGAAACTTTGCGTTTGCTCACAAAATGTTTGCGTTTTCCCAAGAGACTTTGCGTTCTCTCACAAAATGTTTGCGTTTTCCCAAGAAACTTTGCGTTCACTCACAAAATGTTTGCGTTTTCCCAAGAAACTTTGCGTTCTCTCACAAAATGTTTGCGTTTTCCCAAGAAACTTTGCGTTGACTCACAAAATGTTTGCGTTTTCCCAAGAAACTTTGCGTTTGCTCACAAAATGTTTGCGTTTTCCCAAGAAACTTTGCGTTCTCTCACAAAATGTTTGCGTTTTCCCAAGAAACTTTGCGTTGACTCACAAAATGTTTGCGTTTTCCCAAGAAACTTTGCATTGACTCACAAAATGTTTGCGTTTTCCCAAGAAACTTTGCGTTTGCTCACAAAATGTTTGCGTTTTCCCAAGAAACTTTGCGTTCTCTCACAAAATGTTTGCGTTTTCCCAAGAAACTTTGCGTTCACTCACAAAATGTTTGCGTTTTCCCAAGAAACTTTGCGTTCTCTCACAAAATGTTTGCGTTTTCCCAAGAAACTTTGCGTTGACTCACAAAATGTTTGCGTTTTCCCAAGAAACTTTGCGTTCTCTCACAAAATGTTTGCGTTTTCCCAAGAAACTTTGCGTTGACTCACAAAATGTTTGCGTTTTCCCAAGAAACTTTGCGTTCTCTCACAAAATGTTTGCGTTTTCCCAAGAAACTTTGCGTTGACTCACAAAATGTTTGCGTTTTCCCAAGAAACTTTGCGTTGACTCACAAAATGTTTGCATTTTCCCAAGAAACTTTGCGTTTGCTCACAAAATGTTTGCGTTTTCCCAAGAAACTTTGCGTTCTCTCACAAAATGTTTGCGTTTTCCCAAGAAACTTTGCGTTCTCTCACAAAATGTTTGCGTTTTCCCTAGAAACTTTGCGTTCACTCACAAAATGTTTCCATTTTCCCAAGAAACGTTGTGTTCACTCACAAAATGTTTGCATTTTCCTGAGAAACTATGCGTTGACTCACAAAATGTTTGCGTTTTCCCAAGAAACTTTGCGTTCCCTTTCAGGGGAACTCGCGCTGCGTCGAGAGTTTGACGCAATGGGAACGCTCTGCGTGAATGCGTCGTGAAGCACTTGTGAAATCAGTCCAATGGCGTGACGGAAGGAGGGTGACGTCATGACCAGGAGGCTATAAAGCACACCCAGACCAAACAATGTCAGCTTCTGTGCCTTCAGCAAGCGCTCTATGTGAATTGTCTCTGTCTATTTATTGTTGTTTGTCCACAAGCATATCTGTATCTAGACAGGAGTTTAATGGCGAGCAAACCGCAACTGAATCGCGTGTTTCTTGCTAAGAGTGGGGATACACGTGATTTATGCGTTGTTTGTTGGGAGTGGAGCATAAACATTGACGAGCCGACGTGTTCATTCATAAAAATGTCCCGAAGGGTTTACTATCTTCGGGTGTGTTTGGCTCCGCTCCACGAGGGAATATAAATCTAACGCAAGGCTCTGATCTCGTGTTTGCCGAGGCAGCATGTGGATTATGTTTTGCAACAAAGATCAATAAAGAATAGTAGCGATCTCGCGTTTGCCGAGGCAGCGCGTAGATTTCTTGTCTGCAATATGTGACTTGGATCTCGCGTTTGCTGAGGCAGCGCGTAGATTTCTTGTCTGCAATAATATGTGGCTCGGATCTCGCGTTTGTTGAGGCAGCGCGCAGATTTCTTGTCTGCAATAATATGTGGCTCGGATCTCGCGTTTGCTGAGGCAGCGCGCAGATTTCTTGTCTGCAATAATATGTGGCTCGGATCTCGCGTTTGCTGAGGCAGCGCGTAGATTTCTTGTCTGCAACATGTGGCTTGGATCTCGCGTTTGCTGAGGCAGCGCGCAGATTTCTTGTCTGCAACAATATGTGGCTCGGATCTCGCGTTTGCTGAGGCAGCGCGCAGATTTCTTGTCTGCAACAATATGTGGCTCGGATCTCGCGTTTGCTGAGGCAGCGCGCAGATTTCTTGTCTGCAACAATATGTGGCTCGGATCTCGCGTTTGTTGAGGCAGCGCGTAGATTTCTTGTCTGCAATAATATGTGGCTCGGATCTCGCGTTTGCTGAGGCAGCGCGCAGATTTCTTGTCTGCAACAATATGTGGCTCGGATCTCGCGTTTGCTGAGGCAGCGCGCAGATTTCTTGTCTGCAACAATATGTGGCTCGGATCTCGCGTTTGCTGAGGCAGCGCGCAGATTTCTTGTCTGCAACAATATGTGGCTCGGATCTCGCGTTTGTTGAGGCAGCGCGTAGATTTCTTGTCTGCAATAATATGTGGCTCGGATCTCGCGTTTGTTGAGGCAGCGCGCAGATTTCTTGTCTGCAATAATATGTGGCTCGGATCTCGCGTTTGCTGAGGCAGCGTGCAGATTATGTGCCCGCAATTCATTATATTTATATATATATATATATATTTATATTTGGAGGGAACTGAGCAGACGGGACTTTCCCTTTCTCTCTTTCCCTATGACTGCATGCAGACTATACCAGCTTTATTCTTTTTGTATCTCATGTCAGAAGAATTAAACTCATCTGATTTTTGGATGCCTGTTTTATTCACTATAGTCAGCCTTTTCTTTCAGACCGTTCTACTTGTCTGGTTGATTTTGGCTGAATTCAATTCTGAGGAATTGAATGGTGAAGGGATGCTCGCCCCTCTGAGGAGGGTCTCAAAGCAATCAGTTCGGCTGTTCCCTGCCGGTTCGCCGATTCAGGGCACCAAATTGGTTGCTTGAGCATTACCAGAGACCAGTCTGAGAGGCTGGTTCTCTTGGCCTCCGGGGGGGAAGTGGTTAACACCTCACATTACGGTGCCCGTTTCCCTTCCGTACCATCGAGGGGCCATCCTGCCAACCCCGCCACCTCGTGTGCGTCGGGACGCAGTGGTCTCCGGGGGGCCCATATCTCAGTGTCCGCCCAGAAATGTAGCGGCACTAGGATGTTCGCCCCCTCTGATGAGGGTTCCATGTATTGGCTACACAAGTTGTGCCGTAGACCAGTCTTGAGAGGCTGGTACTCTAGGGTACAATAGTCTTCTGGGGTAAGATGGACCTGAGGGCCATGTTTACCTCTAAGAAGGCTGCACGAGGGCAGTCCTCTCCGGGGAGAAGTGGTCAACACCTCATCATACGGTGCCCATTTTTTCCTCGGTGCCCTCAGGGGGGCCGTTCTGCCAACCCTGCCACCTCGTGTGCTTCAGGGCGCAGGGGTCTCCAGCGAGCCCATATCTCAGTGTCCGCCTGATAGCGGTGCTGGGATGCTTGCTCCCTCTCAGTAGGGTCCCGGAGCAGTCAGCTCGGTTCTTCCTGCCGGTTCGCCGTTACAGGACACCGAATTGATCGTTCGGGGAGCACCAGAGGCCAGCCTCGAGAGGCTGGTTCCCTTAGTAGAATTTCTGGCAGCGTGAAGCTACTGCCAGATATTTCTCATTGGGTCCTGCATACAATCAGAAGCGGGATTGCCACCCAGTTCAGGTCGCGCCCGCTCGCCCGATTTATGGGGACCCCGCCAGTAGTGGTGGACCCCAGGCAGGCTCTGGTAATGGAACAGGAGGTAAAAACTTTGTTGGGGAAGGAAGCCTTAGAGCATGTACTTCCACTCGACAGGGAGTCCGGTTTCTACAGCCGGTATTTTATCGTTCCATAGAAGGATGGGTGGTTGCGTCCCATTTTGGATCTGCGTCTTCTGAACCAGTCAGTTATGAAGCTCAGATTCAAAATGTTAACCTGGAGGCAGATCATGTCACAGATCAAGTCCGAGGACTGGTTTGTCACAATAGATCTCAAGGACGCATACTTTATCCATCCTTCCGCAAACACAGGAAGTACCTGAGGTTCACTTTTGGGGGCAAAGTGTACCAATAGCAGTTTCTTCCGTTTGGTCTAGCTCTTCACCCTGCACTTTCACCAATGTATGGACGCAGCGCTGGCTCCGCTGCGTCTGCAGGGCATTCGTGTTCTCATTACATTGATGACTGGCTTTTCTAGCTCAGTTACGTCAGTTGGCGGTTCGTCATTGAGATGTCGTTCTCGCTCACATAAGAAAGTTGGGGTTGAGGTTGAACGCCGAGAAAAGTGTGCTTTCTCCAGTACAGAGGACCATTTTTCTGGGCGTGGTTTGGGACTCTGTTGCGATGCGGGCGCAGCTTTCGCCTGCTCGCACAGAACCTATCCTTTCTACCGTAAACCGAATAAAGCTAGGCCTGTCACTCACTGTGAAGCAGTTCTAAGACAGTGGGGTCTGATGGCAGCAGCGTCCAACGTGATACTTTTGGCCTGTTGTACATGAGACCTCTGCAGTGGTGGCTCAGGACCAGGGGGTTTTCTCCGAGGGGAAATCCATTTCACATTATCAAGGTCACGCAGCAGTGCCTACGTGCTTTGGTTATGTGGAAGAAGCCCTGGTTCCGATCCCAAGGTCCCGTGCTGGGAGCTCCGTGCCGTCGCAGTATGCTAACGGCGGATGCTTCCCTTACGGGTTGGGGTCCGATCCTGGAGGGTCGTTCGACTCTGGGTATGTGGAAGGAGCACCATCTTTCCTGGCATTGCAATTGCCTGGAAATGTTGGCTTTCTTTCTTGCTCTCAAGAATTTCCTCCCATACCTCAGGGGTCACCATGTGCTCGTCCGGTTAGACAACACATTGGTGGTCGCCTACACGAGTCACTAGGCGGGTTTGAACGCCGAGAAAAGTGTGCTTTCTCCAGTACAGAGGACCATTTTTCTGGGCGTGGTTTGGGACTCTGTTGCGATGCGGGCGCAGCTTTCGCCTGCTCGCACAGAACCTATCCTTTCTACCGTAAACCAAATAAAGCTAGGCCAGTCACTCACTGTGAAGCAGTTCTAAGACTGTGGGGTCTGATGGCAGCAGCGTCCAACGTGATACTTTTGGCCTGTTGTACATGAGACCTCTGGAGTGGTGGCTCAGGACCAGGGGGTTTTCTCCAAGGGGAATCCATTTCACATTATCAAGGTCACGCAGCAGTGCCTACGTGCTTTGGTTATGTGGAAGAAGCCCTGGTTCCGATCCCAAGGTCCCGTGCTGGGAGCTCCGTGCCGTCGCAGTATGCTAACGACGGATGCTTCCCTTACGGGTTGGGGTCCGATCCTGGAGGGTCGTTCGACTCGGGGTATGTGGAAGGAGCACCATCTTTCCTGGCATTGCAATTGCCTGGAAATGTTGGCTGTCTTTCTTGCTCTCAAGAATTTCCTCCCATACCTCAGGGGTCACCATGTGCTTGTCCGGTTAGACAACACATTGGTGGTCGCCTACACGAGTCACCAGGGGGTTTGCGTTTGCGTCCACTCTGCGTCTGGCGCACCAAATCCTCCTGTGGTCCCAGGGGAAGCTGCTTTTACTCAGGGCAGCTTATATCCCTGGGGTCCAGAATTTGGGAGCAGACATCCTGTCGAGGCAGGGGCTGAGGCCCGGGGAATGGAGACTCCACCCTGACGTGGTGGAGCTCATATAGGTGCAGATGTGGCTGAGGCTGTGTCTGTACACTTTTCCCTGTTTGTTTTACTCCTGGGAGGTCTGGAGAGCGGTGTTGTTGAGTTGGCCTCTGAGGGGACCAAACTCATAGACTTGGGTCGCCCAACTGAGGTTGTGAGACCACGCTACTCCATGGTTTTACTCCAATGTTTGCATTTTCCTGAGAAACTATGCGTTGACTCACAAAATGTTTGCGTTTTCCCAAGAAACTTTGCGTTCTCTCACAAAATGTTTGCGCTTTCCCAAGAAACTTTGCGTTCTCTCACAAAATGTTTGCGTTTTCCCAAGAAACTTTGCGTTGACTCACAAAATGTTTGCGTTTTCCCAAGAAACTTTGCGTTCTCTCACAAAATGTTTGCGTTTTCCCTAGAAACTTTGCGTTCACTCACAAAATGTTTCCGTTTTCCCAAGAAACGTTGTGTTCACTCACAAAATGTTTGCATTTTCCTGAGAAACTTCTTTGCAAGTAAACGCCGAGTTTCTGGGGAGAGTGCAAACTTTTTTTGAAAGTGAATGCAAAGGTTTTGTAAGCAAACGTAAAAACGCAAAACCTTTTTTAGTACGGAGCCCCTAAAGTGACATGGTGAAGGAAAAAATGTGAGATGGGTAGGAAAATTCAATGACTTGGCGTCTCTCGGAATGCATTGGGTGTCCCTGAGAAACATTGCAAACGCAAACGTTTTTGTGAGGGAGCATAAAAGTTGAGAAACTTCTCTCGGAGGAATGGAAACATTTTGCAAATGTTTGCTTGTAAAAAATTCAAAAGGATTACAAGTGAACACAAAGTGGTTCTTTGGATCTGTATACCTATGTGTATCATGATAAGTAAACTGTCCTTAAAGGTGCTGATATTATGATTACAGTCCTGTACAATTAATTATGAAATTGCAGCCTTACAATGCCAAAATAATGTGATCTTCCTCAAGACACATATTTGACACAACCACCCTACAAAACTAGAAGTAGCCAAATGTTTTATCTGCTTTGGAAGGACTTAAATGTTCACTCAATGAGTAGCATCCTACATGTTTATTTACCAAAATTTGACATTAAGTTATGAAACCGGGCTACAGTTGAGGTGTGAAATGGAGTTTTCTAAAGTAGATTTCACAGTGAAGGTGTAGGAGTTTATTCCAAGAGCTCAAAGGAATAAGCTTGTCAGGAACACTGACAGGTAAGTGTGCGAACACGGATGTAATCTCCCGAGAACTGCTCCGACTTGTTGGGCTACCAGGGGATTTAACCGTAAATACTAGTCCAGCTGAAACGGAAGCAGTCGTAGGCAGTCACAGAGCCTTTTGGAAGTCCTCCTTGCATGTCATTTGGTGCCCTTCAATAGTGCCTGCGAGTCCGACCAAATTTTTGGTGGGTACTGATATTTTTCGCACCGATCCTCCTAAATTAATGGCTTCACTGGAGCTGTAAAGACCCATATGGAAGCGAGACGTGGGAAGGCAGCTTCCTAATCACTACTTTTGCCAAGCCAATGTGTCTGCATAATCTCACAAAATGGTTGTAATAAACCCTTGCTCACTTTGGAAGGGAGTTTTACCTTATCTGATAGCAGTTCCATCCCAAGTCAGACACTTTGCTGCCCAGAACAAAGGCTTCAGTGGCCTGAAATAAAGAAAAGATAAATTCTTAAGTTTTTAATTTGGATTATGTCTTTGTTTTACTTGGAGTTGCCGTGAAATCAAAATGGACAATTCTTGTTTTATTCATGGCATATTGCAGTATTACAAATGATTTATCCGTGCACATCTTCTTATGTGTGTATATATATATATATAATATATATATTATATATATATATATATATTATATATTATATACATCTATTCTCTAATGACGTTTTTGCCGGCGCGAGGACAGGACAACCTGTCATGAGATCACAGCAATAGCAAATCCCAACCATCCAATCACATCCCAATGGACAAAAATCAAGTCCCACCATACATTTTTTCTTGTTTGAGAAGCCATTTCACTCGGATATCCACCACAACAAAGAAGAAAAGACAATCGCAATTTCGCAGTTTCATGCTGACTTAAAAAAAAAACAAATACCAGACTTTTAATATGGTCTCTTTTGGATCCCACTCTAGACATTTTACCAGGGCTTCTCGGCCCCTTATTATCAAAACTGGCACTGATAAATAATAACCACCTTCCTTTTTGACAATATTTTCAAGGTAGGCAGAGATGTGCTTATTGAAGTGGGGCAGATTAAAAATTCTACCCTGCAGCGATGTAATGGATCTTATGCAAAAATGAATGGAGAAAATGTGGCCCAGATTTTTCATAGATAGCCATAGTGGTTTATAAAGGCCCTCGGATATATAAATGGAGAAATAATTGTGAGGAAACCTTTGGCTATTCAAATTAATCATTTCAATGATAGAATAGGGCTGTCATAGTTCACTTGTTAGTAGTGCAGCGGCACAGGGGGGAAACTGGTAAGATAATGAATGGTTTAGAAGTTCGCCATGTTAGAGGGAAAGGTTGAGAAGACGGTCGCATTGAAGGGGGGTATGAGAGACCTGGCGGCCTATTTAGCTGGTTTCAAGTACAAGCCGGTGAGGGCTATAAAACAAATTTCAACACCAGGGAGACAAAGACAGATCTTTATATGAAATGAGAAAACATTATTGAGAAAGAGCGCTAATATGCTCTAATTTAAATGAGGATGCATCACTCTTAAAGGCATAGTGCAACCAAAAATCTGTAATTCACAGCATATTCAAACTCACCGTTTCAAGATGCATCAGGTCAGTGACATCTGTTGACAAACACTATTGGTTCCCACATTTTTTGTAACTTTTTAAAGAAGTTAATACTTTTATTCAGCAAGGATGCATTAAATTGATTGAAAGTGACAAAACTTAAATTGTTATCTATTACGCAAATAAATGCTGTTCTTTTGAACTTTATACACCAAAGAATCCTGGAAAAAATAAAACGTAGCATGGTTTCCACACAAACATGAAGCAGCACGATTGTTTTCAACATTGATCATGAAAAGAAATGGTTCTTGAGCACCAAAGATTCATGTGATGATGCTGAAAATTGAGCTTTGCATCACAGTAATAAATTGCAGGTTCAAATATATTAAAATAGAAAATTGTAGTAATATTTAACAATATCACTGTTTCACTGTATCTATAATCACATAAATGCAGCCAAGAGTCATTAAAAAGAATGAAAAAATATTACCTACAACAAACTTTTGAACAGCAGTGCATTAGGGAAAGTTACTTTTAAAAGTAATGCATTATAATATTGCGTTACTTCAATAAAAGTAATTGTGTTACTTAGTTACTATTTATGGAAAGTAATGTGTTACCTTACAATATGCCATATGCATTTCCCTGTTTGCAACTCACATGAATTTGTAACAATAACGCAAGTCACATGCATTAAGAAAATAAATAGAGTTGATTTCATGCTTACTTTGAAGGTACTTTTTTGTCAGAAGATTTGTTATAAGCATGCGGTTGAACGATTTTGTTACATAAAAGAGCAGTCAACTTCAAACATCTCTTTTTGTGTTCAATGTAACAGTCAAAAGACATGTGGGTGAGAAAATGACTGAAATGATGGGTGAATAAGTTTCCCGTATATGAATTGAGCTTTATGTTTGATTTATATCAACTGCACCTACAGTATAAATACAACATAACCGTTACCGTGTTACCTGCGTGCCTGCAATACTTTGTAACTGCAATCAGCTCTGTAATCACTGTAATGTATTCACACAGAGAGTTTCCCTCACTCTGCCTTATCAATTAAATACACAGATGCAAGTGGCACCTGATCTAAAAGAGGTTGCCATGATTTGCTAATTTGCTGCATTACTTACATGTCATGCCGCAGTTTAAAGACCATGCCAAGGAGAAACTGTCCTTTTTATTGCCGTGTGCCATAGAATATCACTTCATTTGTTCAACCACTTCAATCAAACTGATCTCGACCTTATTTGGTATGCAAAACTAATCATTTAATTTGACAATTGCACAGCGGTAGAATGTGATGACATGGCAGCATATCAAGAAGCGCTCTCTGTGTTTCACGGAGCCGATGTGGTCAGGATGTTTATACATGTAAATTCGCATGAAGGCGACGCACGTAAAGGGGGTGGGTTCGAAAATATGGTCCGAAGAAGATAAACCAGACGAAATTACCAAGAGGTGTGGAAAGCCAGGTTAAAGCATTCATAATCTGCAAAGTAGAGCCTTGGGCTGCTAGGCCTGTAAATTGGCGTGAATAGAGAAGGTTGTGTGTTTACAAAGCTTGTCCCCAGACTCCAAGCTGTGGAAAAGCAGCATCCGAGGAAGAGGGTAAACAGGATTAGAAGTTAGAGGAAAGATGGGCCATTACTTCACCTGTCAGCTGAACAGAAGGAAATGCCTCAGAGAGACTCTTACTTTTGACATGATGGTGAATATTAAGAACAGGCTTGCTCAAACCCTGATCAAACGACATAGACTTGTTTGCACTATTCAGATGAGCTGAAGATCCTCTGAAGTGTAAAATATGTTGCCGAAACTAAATAGATGGGCCAATTTTGAAAGTCAGCTCAGTTTGCCTGTATAATTTGAAACAATGGCAAATCTAAACATGGATTTTCTTATTAGAACTCAATATTACAGTTATTCAGTAATGATATTCAAATGTAATCAAATGTGATTTGTCAAGCAGGGATTTGGGATGGAAATTTTCAAACGTTTATACTCAATTTTTTTTACTCGAGGAAACCAAAATTAACAATTTTTTACTCTAAAAAGACATGTTAACACCTTACAGTAAGGATTCATTGGTTAACATAAGTTGATGCATTAGTAGCATAACAATCAGATAGCAAAGCATTTGTTACAGTTTGTTTATAAAATTACTGTTCATGTTAGCTCAGGTCTAACTCTTCACAACGATTCACTGCCAATTTTCCAATCCAGGTTTTCACTGTTATACGGTATAGGGCGCTATTACGCATCTTCTGAAAGAGTACAGATTCTCTGGATCAAAACACAGGCGAAGAAGAAGCATGCACATTTCATGAGTTCACACAAATAATCAGAGAGAGTAAAATAAGTCCGCGTATTTGGTAGTGTCTAGAAGGGCTACAGCTACGGCCGGAAGTGAGGCAAAACCTCAGGATAAATAACAGTAAATTAAATGTGCTACTTATCAAATTTGGCTTGCTGTCCGAGGATAGAGCTCCGAGCTCGGTATTTTGGCCAGAACCCAGAGTCTTTGAAGCCATTGAATAAAAGGGCAACACTTTACAATAAGTTTGATTAGTTAACATTGACCAATACCATTAACCATGTGTAATGTTAACCAATAACATTAAGATTACCAAAAGAATAAAACAAGTTAATTTAAAGGTTAGTTTACAACTCACAATTCAGACTTTTTTTCCTCACAAATCCGAGTTTATATCTCACAATTCTTAGAAGGAATAACAGAATTTTGAGATATACTCGCCATTCTGTCTTTTTTTCTCAGAAAGAGTTTATATCCTGCAATCCTGACCTTTTCCCCCTCAGAACTGTGATATAAAGTCGGAACTGGGAGATATGAACACGCAAATGCAAGAAAAAAGTCAGAATTGTGAAATAAAAATGTTATAGGATATTTTTAAAGGTTATCTATGTAAAATGTTATTGGTTTAAAATTATTTCATGCTGTGACTGATGTATAGGTGTAAAATCCCCTATGAACTGTATATGAGAGCATTATGTAGACTTACTTTTTACATCAAATTCATCGAGTATTAACATGTGAATCAAAACTGCCTAACGTTACCGAATGAAATGTCGACTCAGAAAGTGGTTAGGACTTTGAAGCTTTGGAGATGAAGGACTTGACCTACTCCGTCTGCCTTTGTCATCGATCTGAATCCGATCCAAAATCTTATTGTAAAGTGTCAACAAAAACATAATCCAAAAAAACACTTTTTGGCCCTTGTTTTGTACTGTAGTGAATCTGTATATTCACATATTTTAGAGGCTCTTTTGCACATTTATGTTCATGTGCATTTACAAGGGCATTTTAAAATCATGTGCCATCATGGGGAAATTTGACAAACAGGTGCTGTTTCGTGTTTTTCACATGGCATCAGTGATTGTGAGGCTACCCCAGGGAATTAAATGCAATGTAGGAATATTACCCAAGATACCCAAGAAAAAGGTATCACTGGTTCAGTCATATTGTTTGGTGTTTTTAGCCTGTTGTGTGTAGGTTCTTAGCCCCACTTGACATTTGTGATAATTAAAACAGCTAATCCAAGTAGGGTGCTGTCAAAGCCCTGGAAAATGGTCATGGTTCATTTTAGGTCAAATTAAAACCTCTACATGAATTGCCTACCTGCAGCTTCCAGCCAAGAGCCTAATCCATAATAATGTGCCGGGTTTATTAAAAGACTAAAATGAGGTTAAACATAACAAAAAGCTTCAAAGCCAATGTGTTAGAGCTACTTCTCATTTTGCCTTGTAATTTCAATTGCTCAAACTTGCTTGTCAAATAATTGCAAAGGATGTTATAAAAGTATTAGTTGTCATAAGTCTGCTTTCTTCAGTTTGAATTAAATTAAAATATCTTTATATTTTACAAAAAAAAATGTTTTAAGAATTATTCAGGCAGTACAAAGTAAGTAAAAATCTGTATGGAGTTTATCTGTATGGGTTTCCTCTTTCTCCTGAGAGGAAAGAGTCGGTGGATTCTTTCCCTTTCCTGACAGTTTATGACGTCTCTCCGTGCATAGGTGTAGTTTGTCAGGAAAGTGACAGTGCGTGAGTCAGAGCCAAGCTCTAAAGCAGGGATAAAGTGGGGTGATGGACAGAAGATTCACCGAGAATTAAAAAGACAGGGAGCCCCCTCTCCCCACAAAGAACTGGAGAGGATGACTGGCAGTCTACAGGGTTCTCTCTCTCTCTCTCTCTCTCTCTCTCTCTCTCTCTCTCTCTCTCTCTCTCTCTCTCTCCATTTGGCGCTTACAAACTGTCCTAACCACTCTTGTGATTTTGCAAAGACGAATGTGTGAAAGCTATTCATCTAGTTTTATAAAAACATGACATCTGTCTGCTTGTGTTCTCCTTTTTCTCCTTATTGTTTACTCCTTCATTCTGGGTGACTTCGAAAGAGTTTTGATTGTAGTATGATATTTTCATGTTTATATATATATAGTTAGACTTTAGTTTATGGACTAATTCTCACTATTAACTTACTATTAAATTAACTATGACTATGTTAAGTTTAGATATTCAATAGGATTAATGGATGTAGAATAAAGTCATGCAGAATAAAGCATTATTATGTGTTTTACAAGTACCAGTACACAGCCAATATCCTAGTAATATGCATGCTAATAAGCAACTAGTTAATAGTGAGAATCAGACCTTTAACTAAAGTATTGCCAATATATTTCATTCAACATTTGTGATCAATATGTTACGTGCCTACTTAAATAAATAAATATGTTTAGCCTAGCATTAATAAATCATGGATCATGGCTGTGATAAAAAACAAATCTATTGGTTATTTTTAAAAGTAGGCAGGCCCTTTGCTTTTTCCCTCCCCGAACATCCATCTTCAATAGGAAAAATGTCAGTATAAGAAAACTCATCAAGTAGCTTTTAAAGTTGCACCAGTAAATCCAACTAAAATTGAGAATGTGCTATACTTGTTACAGATTAACACCAATTTAATTCAAAAGTGTTACCAAGAACTTTACAATTGTTTGTATTTACAAAAAACCTTTTAAACCTGCAAGTTAATTCCAGGAGTAGCTCTCAGTATATTCTTGCATCTTTCATCTCCATGAACGCTCTCAAAGGTAAGCGCAACCCTCAGCTGAACCTGAAGCCATGAACTCAATTTGAACTAAAGGCTGAATTCAATCTTCAGTTCAGACTTTACATGAACACACACGGCTCATCATTCACTCTCTGCTTGTGAATAAAAGAGTCAATAGGTTTAAACAAGAATCTTGCCTAACTAATGTTATCTTATTTCTTTTTTCATCTCCTCAAAGAGATGTTCTTAATAATAGAAAATGAAAGACATGGTTTAAGGATGCTATATTATGGATGCTAAAACTCTCCTTTTTATCAATATTTGTCACTACTACAGAAGATGTAATGAATATTACCCTTTGGCTTATTTTTGCTATAACATCATTGATTTACATCAAATTGTCTTCTAGATATTGGCTGCGATCCATCACATTGGCATTTAGAATTACATGAATCAGATATACTCTACATCAGCATTGGGAAGTAACGTGAAAATACTAAACAAGGTTTTTTTTTCAAGGGTTAGTAGCAATGACCATGCTGTTTTTATTGTCCTTGTATTGCATGTTGTTTATGGCCGAGAAAGCTGAGAGACTAAACAAATGCTTCCTAAACGCTCATCTCTCTCATGATCTGTGGCATTGGACAGTTGGTCATTTACTTTCCAAACACCATTTCTCTCTCAGACGTAGCGTTGGCAAGGCCAGTTGATTCTAAGGAATTGGTCCTTTTGGATAGTCCAATTCATTCAAGGGAATTGGTTCATTCAGAAAGAACGATTTTTTGTAATAAATTCAAATTCTTGAACTTGTTTTTTCCTATATGGTCTTCTTTCTCAATAGTCTAGCTTAGTCAGACCTTTAGACTGATGGCAGAAGGTCTGGACTCCATCGCAGCTTTCATTGGCCAAGGGCTGCCCAAGAGGATGTCTGACTGACATGGAAAGCAAGCAACCAATCATAGTTTGTATAGTTCCGTGATATTGTTAGGAGCATGAAAATGTGAAGTTGATATTCCTACGGTAACAGACCAGCACACATCTAATAAAATCTTTTTTCAAGAACTTCACATACTTTCGAAAATCCAGCGTTTAGGTGATCCTCATAAGCGCTCATTGTCACAGTCGTAAACATGACATATTTATTTCTCCATGAGGGGGTTTGGCATCACATAGGCTTTGAACCATAGGCAAAGAACGTGACACAAGTCACACAGAAATCCTGTAGAATTCAATCAGATGATGACTTTGAAACTTCCGAAGTGTTTACCATTTTGTGTGCCTTATGCATCAAACGCTCAGCCAGCTGTCCATGGACTTGACGTCTGAGGCTGAGACTACTCTCTCATATGCAATGTGCCGCTTCTGCATGTCACTGACAAGGAAAAGAAGAAATTCATTAGTTTTTGCCCATAAAAAGTATTCTTGTTGCTTAAGTTTGAGCCATTGTAATATCTATTTAAATAATGTTTTTGCTATTGTTTTGGGCCTTGAAAGGTGCAATGACAGATGCAACCTCTCCGATTTCATCAAAAGTATCTTAATTTCTTTTCCGAAGATGAATGAATGACATGAGGGTGAGTACTTAATGACTTAATTAATTTTTTTGAATGAACCAGCCCTTTATCTCCCTGTATGGATTATAGGTCTTTGTTTTCATGGTGGAATATTTCATCACTATTATGTTTTGGTGTAATGTAAAATATGGGAATACTATTTTTAATTATTTAAGCATAAACTTTTCTGTTATCCGTTTAAACATTTATAGTTAAATGTGAAGCTTAATTGACATTGTGAATTGGGTAAGGTTAGGGTGGGGCTGGACCTCCAAGTCCTAACATCCAGACAGGTGCAGCTGGACGTCGAGCTCCATCCTGCCAGATACAGATGAGGACAGATGCTAAGTTGTGTAAAACAGTTATATTTGCATTCAGGTTTTACAGTGGAATGCAGGTGAGTGAAACAGCCTCTGTAATTCGTGGTGCCTTAGCTGCTGAATGTAACGTGCTGTATTCCGTGTGGCAGATGCAGACAGGTGAAGACGAGGTTGGAGACACAAGGTTGAATAGGACAACAGATGAACACACGGACGAAGATCACAGGCACAGGACGGTATAACAGGCAGATAACAGGTAAGTAGCATAAGGTAAGTCTGTATAGTCTTTGTAGCATCGAGACCAGACACTGACATGACTGTGAGTTGTGTTCATATAGTGTGGACTGGTGATGAGGAACAGTGATTAGAATTCAGGTGATGGTGATCGAGTGGGTTGATCTGGCGCTCATGAGGTGACGGGTGTGGTGACTGACTCTGTGACATACCCATTGGCTCTGCAGTGAGCAGCGTCTCATAGTAAGTCTGGAATAGTCTTCTGAACTTTTATACCTTCAGTTTTTATGCTTTCATGTATTTTCCAAAAAGCAGTATGTAGTATTAATGGTAATTTTCATCAAGCATCAAGCGGATTTAAAGATTTGCATTGCATGATGAGGGACATGTCATAAGCACTGATGGGAACTGACAGAGACACAGTATTACAGTTATTTAAAGCATCTTAGTGTACTCCAGATTAGCCCACTGCATTGCACAACAGCCGGTGCATGTGTCCACATTGTAAATTGTCGTATTTGTCGGTAGGGTAAAGAATACCTAGGCTATTGTATCTATTGCATAATAGCATAAAACATGTTTGTTTCATTATAGTCAAAGCTTTTGGTAGAAAGTAGATCAAGACACTTAAAAAGAGGGAATTGTAATATTTGTTATGATGAAAGTCAAAGCATATCTTTTCAAGATAATAAAATTAAAAAACATACAAACAAAGCATGAAAATATTGAAGACTGTTAGACCTCACACTTAAACATGAAACGAGGCATAAATCAGGCTTCAGTATTTTCAATTTCAGGCACTTCAATTATATCCATTGTATATTTTGACATACCAGCCCTTAATGTATCTGTATTCATACCCATGTGTATGGGTTCTTTATGGAGATTAATGTATGGAAGTTGTAAGAATGACTCCTAATCTGTAAATTTCAAAAGCCGCAGCGGAAAACCAGAGACGTGACGAGGTTGAGATAGTAAAATATTCCAGCTACGACACTTGATTAAACTAATCCTGTTTGTGCAACAAGAACAGAAAAGGTCTGAGCCCTATCTCCTCTATGCAGCTGCCGGCTCTTCAGCAAAATCCACGTCTTATGTTGGAATCAAACGCTATTGAGAACAAACTGATTGCACTGAGCATCAATAACGTGGAATAATTCAGTTGAAATGAAGCGTGGTTTATGCACTTTGTCATCATTGTGACACCTATGGCACGAGAGTTCTTGACTGGGAATGATTGTTTACAAAATAACACCTAGCTAGTATAGGGAAATTAAATTTGTGTGTGTTTCATATTAATTAGGAAGCTGAATAAGCCTTATTTACATTTCAGATTTGATATAAATCAGTTCATATAGCTGTCTGCTTTCACTGATCTTACAAAATTGGTTCCTTTTCGATTCATGAGGTGGAATTTAAACTCAATCGATACTTTGTTTTAGTTAAAATTATAGTTATATGAATTTCATAATAATTGAGTTCAATTAAAAGCTGTATGTGTATACATATTCTTAAAAATTTGAAATGTATATAATTATATGGATTTATTGTTGCTACATGCAAATTATATATTCAGTTGTACCATACTGTTCCGAATATAAGACGACCCCCCCTTTTTCAAGATGTACCTTTTGAGGGGAAAAAAAAAGCTATTTGAAGAGCAAATCTTGTATTTTATAATGAACATTTTTTAAAGAGAAAATGCTTATAATTATATTTTTCATATTTAAAGCTGCAATATGTACAATTGTTGCAGTAAAATATCCTGGCTCTAGGCCAGTGTTATTTTATTCAGTTGAGCACTTACAATATCCAAAATGTTCCAACTATTTGCAAACCGTGAGAAAATTGCAATTTTAACCAAGGATCCGGGACGTGTGGGCCCTACATCAACCTACGATTTTGTTTTGAAAAGGCGACCTCTAGCGGTCGAAAAAACGACAAAGTGCACCCTTAAATTTTTGTTTGAAAGTATGGTAAATATGGTAAAATTGTACCAACAATACCATTTAAAAAGAAACATATTTTGGCATACCATAAAACTAACCTGTAGCCCATCTGAATTATAACAATTAGGCTATCCATCTCATAGCCAAAACTATGTAGCCTACCAAAATTTCATTAAGAGTAGTAGTGAAATCTGTGTACCGTCTTACATTTTGAAATCATGGTCAAGTTCAAGCGACGACTGTTAGCGTTCGTAAGTCTTTATGTGCTCACGATGTTCTAACGTTACACTCTGACACACCATTGCCACACTCGTTTTACGCATATTGACATGTAACATGTAAATGTCCAGACCCTGAATATAAGACGAATCCGTTTTTTTTTTTTTTTTTTTCAGATGTATCTCTAAGAGAAAAAAAATGTCTTATGTTCAGAACAATATATGGTGTGTGATACTATATCTTCTGTCCTCAGTGCCATATAAGACAGGATTGATCATCTAGTCTTTTACAACTCCTTGTAAAGAAATAGCAGCATAAAATAAAAATGGAATTTTCCACAGACTTTATCATAAGAAATGGGCCCTTATTGCCTATTCATATTGGTCATGTTTCTGACTTTTAGCCTTGACCCCGTTGAAGGGATCACTGTTGTAGAACATCCCCTGCAGAGATTTATGAGCGCGGGCTTCATTCATTAGCTTCCAGTTGTTAGCGCTAGCTTGTCAGAAACTCTTAAACTCTAAAAGCTCTGCTTTATCACCGTTAATACAATAATACCAAGAAACATCCAGATCAAATGCTACACGTCCTTTATTATTTCAGTACAGTCCGGAATCATTCAACCAATCACGGACGCTGAAGCAAACAAGTGTTGCGTGCAGCAGAACATGGTGATGTATGGCTCCTCAAAGCTGCTTTGCTCTGTAAATTAAAGCGCTTAATTGCTGCCTTATTGCTCGGTGAAGATGAATAATAGTCAGGAGGCTTATCATTGGCAGCAGACCGTGAACCAGCCTCCTCATACTGAGCCCGACATCCCCCCTCAGACGCTCGCTTTCAGTAGAGACACTAGCGCTGATAAAGCCTTGGCCGAGTAGTTAAATTATGAAAGCATACACTGTTAAAAAATTACTGTAAATTTTACAGCATAATACTGGCAGAAGGGTTGCCAGCCAGTTACTTTAAAATTTACAGTAGTGTTACTGTAATTTAATTTACAGAATTTCCCTGTATTCTCTGATTACAGTAAATAACTGTATTTTTTTAAATTACGAAGGGTCAATTTACAGCAATATTCTGTAAATTTGAGTCAAACCAACACGTGACCCCAGAATGCATTGCAGTTTACAGCAATATGCTGTATAATTAAAAAAACAGCCAGCGGCTGTAAAATAATGCTGTAATTTTTACAGTAATTCATTCACTGTTAAAAAATTACTGTAAATTTTACAGTATAATACTGGCAGCAGGGTTGCCAGCCAGTTACTGTAAAATTTACAGTAGTGTTACTGTAATTTAATTTACAGAATTTCCCTGTATTCTCTGATTACAGTAAATAACTGTATTTTTAAATTACGAAGGGTCAATTTACAGCAATATTCTGTAAATTTGAGTCAAACCAACACGTGACCCCAGAATGCATTGCAGTTTACAGCAATATGCTGTATTATTAAAAAACAGCCAAATTTTGAACAGTGAATTTTTACAGTAATTCATTACAGTGTACACTTCCTGGAATTCTGGTTTGTGCATAAAGTTAGGAATTACTCGCAAACGTGTGATCATTTCATCTTTATGGTTGCTGAACTTTAGTGTAGTTGCTTGCTATAGAATCTTTGATTCGTTGCATTAAAATCATTAATGTCATACGACTGGCATTTGTCAGATATTGGCCTCTAGTATACCTCTGATCTGCTTAAATTGTAAAAATGACTAGGCCCCAAAGTGGTTTCCTGGCAGAACAACCTCTCAGAGGACTTATCTGACAAAGTTTCGGGGTTTTGCTGTTCCGTGTCTACATCCTGCCACCAATCAGAATGGCTGACTCCTGGGAGACTTCTCCAACAACATGATTGAATGAGAGTAAATTATGAGTGAACAGTGCCATCTCCCTTATGGGCCCTTCTGTTTCAATCTGGCAGATCTCTGGACAAAGATGGAGAGCGATAATGCTGAGCAGTCTCGTTGGTCTCAAAGTTCGTAGTTTGTCAAGAACGCATCCAGACCTTTTTTTTTTTTTTTTTTCAGAAAATTTCTTGCATGCATAGTTTATCAAATCAGTGACCTAGGATATTTTAAAACTAAATCATAAGTTTAAATGATTGTATAAATGTTGTAAACTTGATCGCTCCAGGTCTGTACAAATGATCTTGTGAGTAAATGTAACTGAGGTGCCAATTTCATTTCAATTCACTCAACGAAGTGCAGTGTTATTTTAGTAGCTTTGAAATAATGAATTAATTCAATAAATGAAACAATTACATTTAGTTTTTGTTAATAATTTGAATTAGAATTTATTTTTATATTTCCTGTTTTCATTTTAATTTTAGTAATTTTGTTTGCCTTTTTTTTATATCTTTCTAGCTTTTATTCATTTTTTATTTTTAGTTATTTTAATACTTCAACTTAAGTGAAATGAAAATGAGAAAAAAATAAATAAGTTTCATTTTAAAATACAGAATTTTATTTCAATATTTTAATGTTTATTCCAAGTAATGAAAAGGATAATTATATTTTAACGATAATAACCCTGCTCACTGGGATAAGCGGATCATCTGAAAAGAAATGGATGAGAAACTAATTAGCCACCAGTTTGTCAAAGAGTAAAGAATGGTTATGAATTGCGATGAGTGTGTTGTCTCTTCCTCACACAAAGCTTTCATACTGTATAGCTTCAGAAGACTTGAAATGTTGCTTATGAATCATATTGTATACTTTTATGTTAATTTTATTGGGGTTTTTTTCCCTCTGTGGCTAAACCATATACAATACTATTCCATATAGAGAACTTTTCACCTTCATATGAACAATTTCTTAATTTATTTAGTTTTTGTTACCTATGAAATTGAATGATTTTCAATATGAGTCTTCTGCAATTTCAACAAATGCCAAACAATCCCTTAAATCATAAATGCCAGATGAATATTTGATGAACAAATATTAAATTATTTGCTTGACTGCTTTAACACTGGATCATCCTCATCTGTAACCTAGAGAAACGTTGGCTTAAAAAAATTATAAGTAATAATAATAATATGGTTCACATACCTATTATGAAGACAAATAGTATAACCTCATTCTATCATGGCGAAAAAGAATATCCAGTTGGGCTTTGTGTTATAGATGCGCACTAGTCTGGGTCTAAAGAAAAACTGCATTACTAGCATAAATGTCTGCTTATGGTAAACAATAGGATGGAAATTAATGCTATTTCTCCCATGGTTACTGTCTTTTCTACACACGTTGCAATAAAATTACCTTTCAAAAAGTTGACAAACTGCAATCTGGGCACTTTTAAACAGAAGTTATTGCAAAAGAAAAAAAAAAGAAGAATTAATATTCCTTTGTCATGCCTGTGGCAAGAACAGCAAGCATCCGTTGTGCCGTGCAACATGTCCGTCAGTGCATCTGTTACGTCTGAGATGTGATGTCAAGGGGGCGTGTTGTGTAGTCGCGCTGATTACAGAGTTAAGGCTACAATCGTAATATCAATCTTCACTCCTGTGAGAAAAAGACATTGATTGGGTGGAACCCACCCAAAGATTAATGACACCACATTCGTAACGTGGCATTTAGTCTTTATTATTGCCAGCAGGCATGGAGCGTCACACACAAATGTGCGCTCACACACTCAACCGTAGACACGCAGCATGTGCTAACACTCCTCTAATCCAATATAGCGATCTCCCTGCTCTTGCATCCCAGGGAAAGCTGCCTGGCATGACAGGCTCATTTCAAGCAGCTTTTCACCAGTTCCTGAGGGTGTGCGGCCAGTTCAGGGCAGGTCTTACTTTGGGAAATTGTGTTAAATGGACTGTGAGGCCCAGCATTTTGACCTCAATTAATACTGTTCTCCTCAGTGTCTGAAAAGAGCACAACCTCCGCCGTCTACGAGCAGGATTTAATCTGTTGTATGTCTCGTTACCTTTGCCAGATCATAACATAATCACAACTCCAGCGAAAAATGTTTTTTAATTATTATTTTTTTCAATTCCTCTAATTCTTATTATGAGCTCTGTGGACTGTGAGCAACTCAGACTAACTAAAATCATTCTCAGTGGGTGTCTAGAGTGTTGATCATTCTCTGTAGGCATTTCAAGATGGTTGACGACTGTGATAACTCCAGTGGTGTTGATTGCTACCCGTTATAGAATATTCTCTGTGGGCTTTTAAAGGGTTAGTTCACCTAAAAATGAAAATTACGTCATTAATTTCACACCCTCATGTCATTATAAACCCATAAGGCCTTTGTTCATCTTTGGAACCCAAATGAAGATACTTTTGAGGTCCAGAATGGTAGTAAAGACATCATTAAAATGGTCAATGTGACTACAGTGGTTCAACTGTGTTCTGACGACGAACACAGAAGCTCTGTACTGTGGTCACCACGTCAACCGCATATGACAACGGTTCAAGTTGTTATTTTTGTTTTGTTTTTGTGCATAAAATGTATTCTCAGCGCTTTATAACATTAACATTAAACCACTGTAGTCATGTTGATTATTTTAACTACTTGTCTTTACTACCTTTCTGGACCTCAAAAGTCTCTTAATTTGAGTTCCGAAGGTGAACGAAGGTCTTACGGGTTTGGGACGACATGAGGGTGAGTAATTAATGACAGAAATTTCATTTTTTGGGTGAACTAACCCTTTGAGGGTTTTGTTTTCAAATAAAAAAGAAACTCCTGTTGAGTCCTATTTGCTCACCCTAATGTAGTTCCCATGACTTATTTTATCGTTTGGACACAACAAGTTGTATAATATCTGTCCATTTTACATATACATATTAAAATGAGAGGAGACCAGTGCTGATAAGCTCCAAAATTCCAAAATATCTGCTTTTATGTTCCACAGAAGAATCATCTGTTATCAAAAGTAAATATATAGAAATAGATATAGTCCCACTGTCTGTGTGTGTTCGTGTGTGTGTGTGTGTGTTTGTGTTAAACCTGGGGCTCTTAGTTTGTGCCCTGAATCATGACTAACACTTAACACGTCTGGCATTAGTGCCATAGTAAGAAGCCATGACCACCATTTGAAATTTTCCAACTGACTAACCAGAATTCCAGCAAACATTCATCTCTTCAAATCCTCTTTATACAGAGGCAGATGCAGAGCTGTGTGCTAGAGCATTCTGCAGCCAACTTGTCAACAGCTTTAACACATTAGCACAGAAGTAATAGCCTTCTGTGTGTGAAAGAGACGTGTGACAGAGAAATGTATAAAACATAGTAGTGTAATAGTCATTTCCCAGCTTATCATTTCAAAGTCCAAATGTGTTTTTCATACCTATTGAGAGGAAAACAATTCATCATTTTTCATGACTCATTTTCAGTATATCTTCAATGTAGTGATAGTATTTTATCTTGTCTTCCACCCTTTTCACACTGTTTTCCACTATATCCAATGACAGTAAATGGGAGTTCTAAAGGTTTAAAAAGGACATGAAGGGCCCTCTAAAAGTATCATAAAACTTAGAGTTTGACATTTCTCTTATGTTGAACAAAGCTGCATTTATTTGATCAAATACACATGGTAATAATGTGAAATGTTTTTTGTTTTGATAAATTTAAAAATGTAATTCATTCCTGTGATGCAAAGCTGAATTTTCAGCATCATTACTCCAGTCTTCAGTGTCACATGATCCTTCAGAAACCATTCTAATACGCTGATCTAATACGCTCAAGAAAAACTTCCTCCTATAGTGTCATTGTTAATGTTGAAAAAAGGTTGTGCTCTGTTCAGTGTTTTTTGTGGAATCTTTGATGAATCGAAACTTCAAAATAATTTATAAATTTAAAATAGAATTCTTTTGTAACATAAAGTCTTTACTGTCACTTTTGCTAATTGCAAATCAATATCCCACACATGCTGCATGCATTCTATACAATGGCAAAGCCACAGTACTTTTTGTAGGGGATGATCCAGCACTCCATTTGTCAAATTCCGAGTTAGTGATTTGCGATTATTCATGTTATATTACATTTCAACCGAGATCAACTGGAGAGTGCACATCCCCTGTGAAACTGACTGGTTTTCTTGCTTCTCAAGTCAGAGGGACTAGCAGACTGACAGCTCAGTGGGCAGAAGAGCGAAGTCACCTCTCAAACTTGATGAAGACAAATGATCTCTGCATAACACTCTTACCTCGTGGATCAAATATAAAAAAATTTGACACTGACAAATGGCTCTGACTGAAATGTGTCACTTGATTGAATGGTTCCATGTTCATTTTCTCATCTCACCCACTCAGAACTGCATTACCATTCATACTGTTGCTCATAAAACAATTTGCATCCGCCTAATTTGTGCAAATGGAGTGGGAATTGTTGGGGATGGAAGTCTAAAGAAAAAACACAAATGAAAAAATAGAATTCTGTGTCTTATCAACTTAATCAAGACCGTGTCATATTAGTATTTCCATCTCATCCCTTGTAAATGGCGGATGACAGAATTAGCCTGTTTTGTGCTGGAAGGATTTTCAGCAACACCTCAGTGTATTTGCCACAATAAAATCCAGGGTCTCTCAGAATTACAAAGTTATTCGATTTCTTCTCCCACTTCATAATGTATAGTTGGCACCAATTTAACAAGTGCTAACTTGATAGGCTACATTTAGATGGCTCTCAGTGCGGCAATCCTCCCTCCGGCTACGATGGCGTGTGGACTGGTGAGGCAGTAAATGCTGTTTAAGCATCACTGAGCAAATATATCCAACCAAGTCATAGCTGTTTTGTTCAAGGAAATACAATCTGTGGCCCTCTGGCAAAGAGCAGAGCGAAAATCAGAATAACCAGAATTGGATTTGCAATGCCAGAAAAGTCTCTGGATAGACATTTTTTGTTGTTTATTTTGTTGAAACCATCTGCAGAAGCAAGTATATGGAGATAACCTGAAGACAGAAGCTATCTGAAGGCTTTTCTTTGGCTCGGATTAGTTGGTTTGCATGCCTCCAAAAGTACCCAAACACAACTGGTGCAGACATTGTTTATACTGTGTGTATGCTGTCTTGATTTAATATGGTTCAAAGATTTTGGACAGTGGGGATAGCTTGGGTCAAGTAGCCCCTTACATCTCGAGTGTATATAAGCGTGCGTGCTTGTCTGTGTTGTTTTGTGTGTGACTGACAGCAGCCATTGCTTGTATATAGCTGTGTTCGTTTGGTGGAACTGATGCCCACTGACAGATACAACGCTTTGTTGCTTACAAAATGATTTATTACATGAAGGAAATGATTTTGCCTTCCGTTATTTATTTTTAATCCCATGCGGTTTCGATCAACAGTTCAATATTCATTGAGCGTGTTTGGTGCTGTGAGATTGCATATTTAAATGATGGAAAATGTTGATCTTTAAAACAAGCACCTACCAGCTTTACAATAAAGATGAACGTTACATCATGGCAAAGAAATTGATTTGAACAGGCCTGAGACTAGTAATGGCAAAAATGGGCAATCTCGGCCAGGCTATTTAGCCTAAGGCAGATAGCGCATGACAAGGATGTGCCGGCATTGCTGGATTCTACTGCGCTATGTGGATTTTGCCTCCTCAGAGCTCTTCCCACCTGCCCATGTCACACACACTTGCAGATAAATGGTAGTCCTGAACACAGTTATATTGGTATGTAGAAAACTACATGTTTGCAAGTGTATTATTTCCATTCAGTAACAGAGACCTTTTGTTGGTCTCCACAAGGAAACAAGCTTATAAATCATACAGAACGATCTTTTTTGAAAATCTAAAAATGCAGAATGTTTTCTGTGAGGGTTAAGTTTACGGGTGGGGAGGGGGGGTTAGGAGGACAGAATATACAGTTTGTACCGTATAAAAACCATTATGCCTATGGAAAGTCCCCACAAAACACAAAAACACAACATGTGTGTGTGTGTGTGTGTGTGTGTGTGTGTGTGTGTGTGTGTTGTATTTAATGGGTTTTTTTATACAACAATTTTTTTGCCAGGTCTGCAAAGCAAAACTAGAGCAATGGCAAATCAAAAACATCCCAAAAGTAGCGCAATGATATATCCCGAATATCAAATCAAAATATTCCATTCCCATACCTAAAATACATATTTTACAGTGCAAATTGAAAACCACTATATCATAGTGATCATAAACACAACTTAAAGTCTCCTTAAAAGTGGCCCTCCTATAGCAAAACTTACATCTACATCTTGCAGAGTTTTATCATTGGTAGTACAATATAAAATATTTAAACACTAGCATTTCAGTCAAATATAATTTATGCAATATGTCGAACTTTTAACCCGCAGGGGGAAAAAATCAACCAGCTGCAACAGCTTAAAAGGAGCACAAAAAGAAAACTGCAGACATGGCATTGGTTTTCAGACTTCTTTCCTATTCATTAAAACCTGTATTGAAATCATTCAATTTTAATATTTCTATAATGATAAAAGTACAATTTCTATGTTAAGAGTTGATAGCATTACGTCCATTCTAATTGTTCAGAAGTGTTGCACTTCACCTAAAAGCAAATGAAATTTTACACTCATTGAATTGAAATTACTTTGTTGGCAAGCATAGCTAATGAAAGAAAGTAAGAGTAATTTTGTAATATATCGCCATTTTGCATTCAAGATTGATTCAATAAACCATGTTTTGTATTTGTATTTTAATTGTTGTTTTGCAAACAGCTGCTGCGGAATAAATAATATGATAGGCAACAATGCTTTCTAAATTTGATTCATATGATTCATGTTCCTGCCGGCTGAGTTATAACCCTCTAGCAAATTAAGAGGTCCAATTAAAGCTAATAGCATTAGCATTCATACACTACAACAATTACTTAATGAGCTACACCTATTCTTTCACATTAATGGGTGGCACGTAGAGCAGGTTGCCACAATTTACAGAGTGAAACGCACAGCACGTCCTGTCCGATGAATACTTTGGCCTAATGAGTGACATCAACATGCGCTCAGCGTTGATTAGGCCACATAAGTCTTAAAGGAGAATGTGGCTGCATGCCATTGTCCCCATTATGTCTCTCTAATGCATAGTTTGAGTTCTGTGGTGAGGGTACGTGTCTTGCGACGACTTTCTCGGTTCATTTGCACGCCCCCACCTGCCGAGAGAATCATCATTTGGCTTGTGCCTATCAAAGCCCACTGTCACAATGCTCTGACTTTTTGCCTCAGGTGCCTTCAAACATTCACCCCTTCAGTGTCTTTTACCGCAAGAAGGCTCTTATAGAGAAGCCGGTGAGCTAGTGGCACGTGGCGTATGAATTCGGTTCACACTGCGCGCAACCGAGCCTTTCAGCCTCGTTGTATTCGTTTTCTTAAGACCCTGCTAACGTCGTCTCATTAACATCAGGCGGGTCGCATGGCCGCCAAAGCGTTTGGTTGTGTCTTTCAGAGGTGAATGGTATCTGCCCGCCACTCCTGCTTTCTCTCGATATGTACGTGGGGGGTTGGCGGCCTGCTGTCCGTATGAAAGACTGGGGCAGCCAGGTTTATAAATAAAACTGACAGTATGCACTTTGTCCAACCATGAGCGGAATTTAAAGCTTATCAGCTCTAGAAAGAGAGACCTAGACTTTGGGATGGCTGAAGTCAGGGAGGTGGGGTATTTAGAGGCCGCATGGTCCTGTCAGCGACGTCAAACGAAAACGAGCAGTGTAAAAGGGATAGTTCTCCAAAAAAATGTACATTCTGTCAATAGTTACTCCCCCTCATGTCATTCCAAACCCACAAGACTTTCGTTCATCTTCGAAACACAAATGAAAACATTTTAGTGAAATGTGAGAGATTTTTGTTCCTCCACTGAAAGTCTATTCACCCAAAACTCTGACACTTCAAAACGTTCATAAAGTGGTTTAATCCAAGTCCTCTGAAGAGACACGATCGCGTTATATGATGAAAAGATGTGATTTGGGCTTTTAATAACATATTAACATTGATTAGCGAACATATGTAGAGCACTCAAATATGGTAGGAAATGGAAGCTCAACCGTACCTGCTTGATACACGAGAAAAAACCTCAACTAACCTCAAACTGCTGGCATGACTGCTGACATTCGAGGAAGAATCTTGCGGAAGCTCAAACATGATGGTGTGATGTGAGAATAAACCTTATTGGTTTTTGAATGTCCGTTTACCAAATTTGAATGCTGATCAATGTTTATATGTGAATAAAAGCCTAAATTATATCTGTTCATCAAGTAAAGCAATCTCTTTGGAAGACTCGGATTGAATCCTCTCTTTTTGAATGTTTTGGAGCATCAGAGTTTTGGTGAATAGATTTTCGACAGAGAGACAGAAATCTCTCAGAAAAAACTAAATAGTGTATTCTTTTAAAATATATCAATTTGTGTTCAGAAGATGAACAGAAGCCTTATAGTTTTACAACAGACATAGCCAAGTTCGGTTCTTGAGAGGCGCTGTCCTCTAGAGTTTACCTCCAACCCTGAAAAAAATCCTCACCTGCTTATAGCCTTAGTAATCCTGAATAGCTTGATTAGATTGTCCAGGTGTGTTTGATTAAGGTTGGAGCTAAACTCTGGACAACGTCTCTTTAGGGCCAAACTTGCCGACCTCTGGTTTAGAACGGCATGAAGATGAGTAACTGATAAAGAATTTTTGGCTTCAAAAAGGGCAACCCATTCAGTTCTAATCCACTCTATCTCTTCAGCATGTGACCGTTTACCCCATCGCATACAAGTAACAGCAGTCTCTGAGATGTTCGATTTGAGAGTGGAGCAAAAATAAAATGGCTTGCTTGCACCGATCAATATTTCTTCCTCAACCTTTGACTCTTTTCTGAAATGTGTGGTGGAGGGAGTGATCAACAGCTGAATTGAATCTGTCGTCCAGGTATGATCTATCCAGGAAGTCACAACCAAGAAGATACAGGCTACTGCCGACTTTGACATACACACTCTTTCACGCACACAAACGGACAGGTACACCCCTACAAAATGACTCAGGGGAGATATAGCCTTGCCTCACGGAGGCGATAAATGTGGGCGCATTAGGAATTGAATCTTTGTTTTGAACCTGAGCCCTGGCCTGGGCTGTTTTTGTTGTGACATCTGGAGGGTGATGGAGATAAGCTATCAATCAAAGTCGAGCTTCTCTCCTTTTAAAGACTACCTGGGACCAGAAACACACACACACACACACACACGCTGTAAAAAAAAGTTTACGCTGTTTGCTTGAAGGTGACCATTTAGCTATATATCATTTACAGTGCTGTTTCAGTGTAGGTTTAGACAACTGAGATTAAGCATGTGCTTTGGGCAAGGGTTAAAGTGCAAATACAAGCCTGCTAATTCACTTTACTGAATACGGTTACTGAATTGCTGTTATGAGAGAAACCATGTGAAAAGTATTTACTTTCTATTGAACATCTTCTGCAGAATTTTGTTCCATGAATGATTCATGCTTTGAAATAATCCTTTTTAGCATCCACTGCTAATGCACTCATCTATGAAACTCCTTGAACAATTATATGACTGCTGGTTTGCTTTTGCCTTTTGCTATTAAAAAATAATTCTACAAAATTAAATGCTAATATTGTCTTATTATTATAAGCAGTCAAATTCCTTGACAAAATATTCAAACCTAGTTTGATTTGCTTTTAGAAGTTGGATTAGATTTTTTTGTTTGTTTGTTTAATGTGTCTTGCTAGGGGATGTTTTGGTGGCGCACTGAAGAATGTTGGTATCCTTTAATTTCAAAAATGTTCAGAACATTTTAAAAAATATTAAAAATCCTAAACATTTTTGGCCGCTTTTCTATCGTCAGGCCAAACCGTTCTCGTTGCTTAACCTTTCCATAACACGCCGATACGGCCCCGCCTTTATGTAGATGGTTCGCTAACCATGCGGAGAATTACGGGCCATGAACTGTTTGTAATCGTGCCTTGCCGAACCAAGCTAAAGTAAAAAAGAGGTGGAAAAGCGGCTTTTGTTTATTTCCAGGTTTAAAGGGAAACTACAGAATTCTGGGCTCTCTATTGACATCTCTGGTTGAAACATTAAATTGCAAACTTCCAGTCTGAGGAATACTCATGGTTTCCTGGTATCACCATATAAGAGCTGATCTGTTTGGCTACAAGATCAGAGTAAATAGTCCTACAGCATGTATTCAAATATATATAATCTTAGCATGTAAACATCATATCTTGACATATCCACCATAGTCACTAGATCTTCTTAGTATTAGGACAAGCTCAAGTCCTTTAGGATTGTTTGAAAATGATGTCTATGTCTGAAAACGTATTTTTTTTGTCTTATCAGGCAATGACCTTGTAGGCTGCGTTTGTTCACAAAGGTATGTCACAAAACTGATTTCAGACAGACTTCTGAGGCAGTGTAATGTTTTAATGATCTACAGCAAAATAGAGCAAGCTTTGGTGATAACCAAGCAAATGTTTAATTACTAATGTAATTTATCGCTTGAAATGACATCGGAAGTGGAATATGTTGGTCAAAAATGTACATTGCCAATGCAACAATTAGATGCCATCTTGATTTTTTAGATCAACTGTTACAGAATGACAAGCACAGGATAGTGGGATATCAAAGGCAGCCAAGGATACATCAATGCTGCCTTCAATGATCAGGTGAAGGTATCTCAGGAGACAGGAAGTGAAGCTAACTTTGGATTCGGACATGCCTTGATGTCTCCCTTCCATGGAATATATCCACTGATTTATATCCACTGCATTTTTAAGCTTTCAGACTCGGCCGATGTGTGTTGGAGCAGGGTTGGCCCTGGCTGTGGCCCTAGTTTTGCACCCCAGACGAACCACCAATTGTTTAAAGTAAGGCAAACATTTCAATGTCAATATGGATTTTTGTTATCTTACGGGCTCAATAATTAATATTTTTTTAAAGAAGTGTAGAGTTGGAACACAAACCTGAGGGTGCCAGTTACTATTTTGTAATGAAAAATTAAATGTGAAATGTTCCATATTGTTAAAACATAAAGCTCAATAGATAAATCTACTTTTTTTAAGCCCACTGTAAGACTGTGTCAGCACTTTAGCAAACTAATCTGGATCCATAAGGACTAAAACCCACCTGACTACAAACCTGACCACTAAGCACACCATATGAAATATACAAACAAAAACAGCTGCAACTTTATCCCATTCATAACATAGAGTCCTGGAACCTCAACTCCCCTCCATCTGTGGTTGCAGTTCCCTGGAAGTGCAGTGTTTTTTTAGGCCAGCCTTCAGACTATGTTTAACTTATCACTGCCTAAAAGTTACAGCACCTGTTCTAAAAGAGGAAGCAAACTTTCATTTCCTCAGCCCCAGAGGCCACCGATCCTTTATACGATTTGCTAGGATCCTTGAAGAGCGCACTGCTTCCATCTCTCACCCTCCAGGGGGCCTGCTCCATCCCACCTCGCTCCACACTCCTCCTCCCCATGTGTCAGCTGATTATGACACACTCAGTGTCATGGGCAACACATTATGGTACTCATAAAGACATGGGGACACGCTCTAATAAGTCCTCAGTTGGGAAACAGAGCCTCTTTTGCATATTAATGACCTGGGGTCAGTTTCTTAAGATTGCGTTCATGAGAAGGTGGAAGAAATGAGAAGGAAAAGAGAAATTGACCCAGCAGTGGAATTATGAAAAAGGGAGCATATGCAGGTGTGCCCAAGCTCTAAAATTAACTTTTTACCACACCTGCTAATGGTGGATGAAATGAGAGAATTTACTGGCCATAAATATCTCTTACTGACCATAAAATCATATTTTGTGTTGTGTTGTGTTGTTTTTCTGTCTCTAACAATTGTTTAGTTGTTTTTCATTATTAGTAACCATTGTTTCACTCACAAAAATGATCATATACAATACTGTTCAGGATCCATGAAAATTTTTAAAAATAAATAAACACTTTTATTCAGCAAGGATGCTTTAAATTGGTCAAATGTGACTGTGAAGAAAGTTTATATTATATTAATATTACAAAAGTTTTCTATTTCAAATAAATGCTGTTGTTTTGAACTTTTTATTCATCAGACAATCCTGAAAAAATGTATCATAGATTTAAAAAAAAAAAATGGTTAGGAACATATCTGTTTTCAACATATAATTGCACATTTTGCAGCACATATCCAATTTTTCATTTGAATTGGTGATTAGTGTTCATTTTTGATCCTGGGAGTGTCTAATCGGGGGTTTATGGGAAAAGAACAGTTGCGTTTTAAGGGTATAGTCTTGAATTCCAAGCATGAGATAAGTTAAATGATTGACACGATACTGTAGCATGGTCATATACTCTTTCAATAAAAGGGTAACTGTATCCCTGGTTCCTTTTGTGTTGTAGCTTTGTCAATAACTCAGACATAATCTCCCCTTCCAGAGACGACAGACACCAACCACTTAAAACAACAGAAGTGGATAATAATACACATTATGTCCCCCATCAGCACTTCCGATGACAAAAGACTTAATGAACTCCATGAACGCCTTGAGTACCCCCAGAGGAGTGAGGACCAGTCCTGAGTTCACAAGAAAAGGCTTGGGAAAAAGAGGGAACATCTTAAAATACCCATGTAGTTCTCACACAGTTGAACTCGGCATAATAGCTAAATGTCAATGTGGAGTGCTAATGTTCACACAATTGAGCAGCTCTCCCGTGAGACCTGATTAAGAGACGGTGAGAAGGCAGATAGCTTACTCATGTCCATAATAACGGGATAAGTCACATTTGAATGTCCTCATTATCTTTTACTAAGAGGAAAGGAGTCGCTGTACCCAACTCTCAGCAATGGAGATGGAGAGATTTGGATATTTCAGGGTAAAAGGGACACCGAAAGCAATTTGTGAGGCATCACATAACTGTTTCTGAGTCAGACAAGCTGAGTGTAGTAGTTGTACCATATGCCAGTTTCACACTTTGCATATGAAGTGATCTTTGAGCTTGCTTCCTGCTTGCTTAAGCACTTTCCAAGTGCTTTACCTTGATAGGCAGGAAGATGTATTGCTGTACTTTATTGATTACATTCAGAGCAGAGGTAAAGTGCACAAGTACATACTCGTGGTTCAGTTACAACAAACAGTGCAAGACCTTATTTACAGTGCAAAATGGAATTTTAATATGCATACAGTACACGGTACATGATAATACGACGATGCTAAATTCATGAGTCAAAAACACTGGCGGTCTCAGGGAGAAAAGCTACACGAGTGAGGGGCAAAATGAACAGTTTCTGAACGTGAATAAAAAATTAGTGGTTAAAAATTTGCTTGTTAACTTTAAGAACTGAAGAATTATTTATGTGATTAGGATGGAAAATTTTGAGATATTGCATTACATTTTGGATGGAAATACCAAGACGCTATTTTGATGCTGACAGGGTTAGTTCACCCAAAAATGAATTTTTTGTCATTAAGTACTCACCTTCGTGTCGATCCGAACCCGCAAGACCTTGGTTCGTCTTCGGAACACAAATTAATGTCATAATTTTGATGAAATCCAGACGTTTTGTTTTTTTTCTCCCATAGACAGCAATGAAATTACCACATTCAAGGTCCAGAGAAGTAGTAAAATCGTTTTAAAATAGTCAGTGTACTCAACATTAATGTTTTGAAGCGACGAGAATACTTTTTGTGTGCAAAAACAAAACAAAAATAACAACTTTAAATTTTGTACTGTCAGTCTCCTGTACAGTTGATGCAATGAACGCAGAGCTTCCGCGTTTACGGTCGCACGCTGGCTCAGTATTGGCCGAAGCATGAGATAAGTTGAGCAGCACGATGCATGCATTTGATGAAAAATTGTTGAATAAACTCTGTCTGTCTGTCTAAATCCAAGATATTTTACCATCAATCGTTTATTTTGGCAGCCTAGTGTCTGTCTCCAGTACACAGAATGACAATTATTTCATACTTGTTGCATAAATCCACCAAAACAAAACTATAAAACTGTAAAAGTTTTATGGGCTGGTAAGTTTTGTCATCCAGCAGTGGTGGGGAGGCTAGCACTGGTAGTAAACAGAATAGATTATCATAAAGCGTGAAAAATACTAGTATGATAAGATCCCAGTTGCGCTTGTTAGAGCACCGTAGTGGATGGAGCCAGTGGCTAAAGGTGATGATGCACAGAACTGTTCATGATCAACATCATTACCAATACTGCTAGCTCTGGTCAGTCAAAGGTGAATTTAGTAGCAGAACCTGCTTTTCTCTCAGGCTCTTGGAAGCTAAGAGTTACTCAAAGCATACT
Organism: Opsariichthys bidens; assembly: GCA_037194245.1. NCBI lineage: Eukaryota > Metazoa > Chordata > Actinopteri > Cypriniformes > Xenocyprididae > Opsariichthys > Opsariichthys bidens. Next base: position 7,643,215 of record CM074298.1, on the reverse strand, counting down.
GGGTCTTACATGAATATATAAACATTTTTATGGAATAGTATGCTGTAAGTTTTTGGCCAGAGACCTGACCTAGCTTGTGTGGTGCATGTGCTCTAATGTGTTGTGTGTTATTTCACAGTCCCACAACTCCCTTCTTCCCATTATCTCCAGTAGTTGTTCTTCTTTTTATTTGGAAAGAGCCCAATAATAATAACTAGCTTTTTACATTTTATGAAGATATTGTAAGTGGTGTTTGTCTGACCGCAAGTCACTTTCATGATGCAAAGGTGTTGCTATTCTGGATCCGAGGTATCCAAACCTGTATCCTGCATGAATTTCAAAATATCTTCTTTTGTTTGTTGCAGAAAAGTACATGAAGGGCGAATAATTAATGACAGATTTTTCATTTTTGAGGTGAACTATCCATTTAATAAGCGAAAGTAATGGTGATATTTGTCTTAGCAAGGACTACTTATAATATATATATATATATATATATATATATATATATATATATATATATATATATATATATATATAAACTAAAAGTGGTCTATTTGGTCTATTTGTTAGTGCTCACGTGACTTTTCTTTCCCCCTCCAATTTTCCTCATCATTTCCTGTCCTATATCTATTGCACTGTGAAAAGTTATCTGTTTTCTAAAACATTTATAGACCTGTCATGTGTCAGGTATTTATACCTTCTTAAATTGATTTGGACACTGTCATCATGGGCCAAAAAACTGTTACTGTCAATATCATGTGGGCACCGTCTGTGCCTATCTCTCCTGTGAATGTTCTCGCTGTTTTCAGCAATAACTGAAAACTCAAGTCTGTCTCTCTTTCGTTCTGTCTGTCTGACTCTGATTACAGTCTCTTGACAGGTGTTGGCTCATTGACTGGTAGACAGGCCAATGTCAGCATAATCAGCATGGATCTCCTTTGAGAGTTTGACACACAACCCCCATCCTTCCACCAGTCACCTATCTCCCACCCCCCCCCCCCCCCCCGAAGCCCTGCTCTCTCTCTTTCTCTCTCTCTCTCTCTCTCTCTCTCTCTCTCTCTCTCGCTTTCTTTCTCCTATAGGACCTTGTCGCCTACGGCTAATCTTCCAGGCATTCTCCCACTCAGTCCAACTTGATCCACTCGACTCTGCCCTGTAGAGGTATGCCATTGCCCTGTAATTAAGACCCAGACTTTTCACCTTCCTGTCTCTGTGCAATGAGCAGCCGCATTACTGACAAATGCGCTCGATGCTTCTATTGCCGTTACGGAAGGACTGTTATTAGCTTGGACGATGTGCATACTTTCTGAGGCAGAGCTTGGACAGAAATGTCAATCGGGTGAGAAATAATTGAGTTTGCCTCACTTCCGTTAGGGGTGGCTGGTCAAACTTTTTCCATCAAATATTTCATTGCTACATTTAAGAGAATTTGTCTTCTATTCATTCTGCCACTTCACTGTGTGCTTATGAATTTGAGGTTTATAAATTGTAATGACAAACTCACAAACAAAAGTATGTGGCAATGATATTGAATTGACATTATATTTGTGAGGATTTTGCTGATGATGTGAAGTTAAACAAATTGAGTATCATAATTTGAATGCCCTTTTTGGTGTGTAAATTGTGTAATTTATAGCGTCTGGATTGGAATCACAACTGTTTGCAGACAGATTTCTCAAAACGACAAAAAATGCTTGCCATTAGTTGGGACTTTGACCTTTGACCTCAGTAAAAACAGCATTAGAGTTTGTAAGCAGTGTTGCGGGTATTGCATTACAAGTAACTTGAGTTATGTAATCAGATTACTTTTCCAAGTAACTGGTAAAGTAACGCATGACTTTTTCAATTTTCAAAAAAATATCTAAGTTACTTTTTCACATTTATTAACTGGCAGCTCTCCTGTCTCCATGTTGAGAAAAAAAAGTGCTGAGGTGTTTGTGTGTGCTGTGTGTGTATTGTAGTTCTAGACTAAATGTGAACATGCATTCACTCATCTCACTTGCATGAAAACATTCAGTATTCCTCAAAATAAATAAAAAATGTGTAACGCGATCTCTGAATTTTATGCAAACCTCCAATAGTTAACGGTATTAAATTACACAAATATACTTTATGTATTTAATCTCACTTTATTAATGTCTTTGCTGCTGACCTTCAATGATCTAATTCAACCATACTAATTATCAAAAATTACTTTAGATTACTTTTAAAAATAAGAGTGATGAACTTCCTTCTCCTGTATCCTATTCTTTAATCCAGAATGTCAGCAATGCTGAAAGGTTTGTTTGATCTGCGCCCTCTGCTGTACAGGTGTAAATATGCATTCATTTCATTCATTTTTTTTGTTTGCCATCACACTTTTTTCTCCATCATATATTTTGCCAAAAATAGACTTTTTTTTGTTGTTGTTAAAAAACAAACAAACAGTCCAGCCCAGGTGAGAAAAAGTAGCGCAAAAGTAATATAACATTACTTTTCATAAAAAGTAACTAAGTTACGTAATTAGTTACTTTTTTGGAGAGTAACGCAATATTGTAATGCATTACTTTTAAAAGTAACTTTCCCCAACACTGTTGGTAAGTTCATTTTCACGAATCAATTCAAACTGTGCGGTTTTTTTAAATTGATTCAAAACTGTACAGTCAGTGGATGTTTGGCAAGAATTACCTCCATTTTGGGGGGTGGGAAACTTTTACACCTTTTACATCAACAAAGCAATCCATAAATATGTAGCTTTTTAATATACCAAAACAAATCAACATATATATATATAGCTCTCTTTAGTTTGTTGATTTGGCACATATATATCCATCCCCCAATATGCTGCATTTCCTCTGCTTCAGGGCAAAATAAAATGCCTGAAGTTCAGAATGATTTCTGTTGTTACTCAGTGAGCATTTAGAACCTCTGCAGAAATATTCATTTAATGTCATAAATGTCATAAATGTTATTTGTGGACTGGCTTTAAGTGAAATCTTAAAAGGCAAAAGAGCAAATCTAGTAAATGTCATTATTCTGTATTTTCTGATTTGACGGTGTGGCTTTAGTTCAGATCCAGTAAAGAAGCGTATGCATATGTTCTGCCAGTAAAGCAAGGGCATTTCCTAGAAGCAAGACACTGAACTTTCAAACCGAGGGTATAACCACTGTAGACACTGAGGGTTTGAACATCCTTGTTAAACCTGTAACCACTGTAACTTAATCTTACACAACGTCTAAGCAAACAGTAATATATGAGAGAAGAGCCATGAAACAACTTTCCCAAGAGAAAAGAATTCAACATTTGCATTCTGTTTTATATGCTAGAGGTTGCAGATGATTTATGCAACACACAGAGAGTAGCTTGAAAAGACAAACTCTTACGGATTGTGTTTTTTTATGCAGCTTTAAAAACAGCACACACTGTATGTTACATTTTCACTTCATTTAATGTACAATGTAAAACTTATTTTAATGAATAAGTTCTTTGTAATGAATAAGTTCTTTGTAATTAATTACACTGTTATGGAAAATAACTGGTCCCCAGCAATCAATTAAAAGCCATTATTTTATTGTTTTTATGTCCTCACAGCTTTTATATTTCCTTGTATTGTATTTTAAAAGATGCATCTTTTGAAACTTCTTTTTTGTAATTTTGTAGAAAGGTTCCCAGTGTCAACACAAACAGAACAGTCACAGGGAGTTTCATTAACTCTACCATATGGAAGAAAGAAATTTCCTCTTGGCTCAATGTGCAGAAGTGTGTAATAGCTTTAATGAGTCAATAAAGTGCAAGTGGTAAGTTTTGCTAATTTCTGCTTGGGCTGGTTGCCACAGTAATTAATGATAATAATAATTTTAATTGTTTTCTTTCTTGCTGTGATGGGCAAAATGCTGGCTTGAGATTCTCCTCAGACCAGCTGAAACCCTTTGTTTGAGGGAAAAAATTTTCAATGACATGTAACACACCTGGTTAGAGAGACAAAAACTTCAAAATAGAGTGAAAGCAAAGAGAAGCAGAACATCTTATCAATTGAAGTGTCACCTTCCAATGCGTCCACTTACTGTGCATGTTCCAAAGGAATCTGATCGTGTGTCCTTTCCTCTGAGCTTCAACAGGAAATTTCTCTGTGCGTCCTGAAGCGCTAGTCCTTCACACTCGGGCTGATATGAGCAGATGTAATTTCCAAACAGATCTGTGATCACCAAATAATTCTGACTCCACAGAGTGGCTGAAATACAATCCTTGCTATTTGTGTTTTTGACACAAAGTGACCCACACTGTAAAAAATATTCTTAGATTATGTAAATAATCCTGAAAATACTGAAATAATCCTTTTTACCTGAGTATTATTTAGCTTATTATTTTGAAGTTTTAACAATGTACAACTTTCAGAAACTTGTGTATCATCATACAGCTTTTCCATTACATTATGCTGTGATTTTTTTTTTCTTGATTAATGATAATTGACAGTTCTTATAATTATAGCATCAAGTCATGTCAACTTAAGTTTATAATAATCAAAGTTAAGTTACTTAATTAATTTTTTAATTATAAAAATAATTCCACCAACAGATTTATTTATTCATTTTGTAGTGTATTCTTGTTTTGGCATTTAGAAATTCAAATCTGTGACTGCTGAATGCACCAGTTGCAAAATAACTGTACAGATTCATGATAAAGATACGCTTCACTGTACTGTGGAGCAGTTCGAACTTACATTGCAATGCTAAGGTGGAAATATGACACCAACTGTTAGTGGTGGTCTGGGTCTTATCTGTTGGGACAGCTGAGCTTGACACAAAGTGCTCATCACGCTCCATTACCCACCAGCGACATGCTGCTCCATAAAGACAATTCAATGTACCTATCTCAGAGCCACAAAGGAATAGGTTGCATGCACATCTATACTTTGGTTGATCCGTCTCTGATCTTTTTGTTTCATCAAGTATAGTGTGAAATAAGCATATAGAACATCATGGAGACATGGAACGTGGATAAAATTTAACTACAACATTGCTGTTTCCGAACAAAAATGGTAATTTTTTTCTTTCTGGTTAATATAAATTTACTAACTTTTTTTTTAATTTAATGGAATACCATAGTTATTATTAATGATTCATCTGTGCACATCATTTTTTTAAAATTCACATGTACTGAAAATATTTAATCAAAATACCATCCCTTCCCTCTTGCAGCAACATCTCTTCTCTTCCCCAATGACATGTTTACTAGCGCCAGGGAGGGACAACTTGACCTCACATGAGATCACAGCAATAGCAGCAAGATCCAATCAATTCCTGATTGACAAAATCAAGTCCCGCCCTACATTTCTTCTTGCAGGAAAAGCTGTTTCACTCAGATTTACATCATTATAGGAAAAGACTATCTCAACTTCAATTTTGCTCCTAAATTAATTCATTGTAATACAATATATTTTTCAGCCGACAAATATGTATATCAACTCCGCCTTAAGGACAAAGTACACTTTTTACGCGTGGCATAAACGAGCACTGCCGTATTTTTAAAACTGCACATATTTTAATGATCAGGTTGCACATACGTATTTAATTACTTTCTTTTTGCAGTAATTAGTTTATCCACAAGGTAGCAGCCGTGCCCTGGAGCTGTCGATTCACAAAGTAGTTGAAGAAAAACTGAATTAACAGAACAGAACAGACCAGAATGCATGCATGCTACAGCGGCGATGGAGGCCTACATAGACGAGAGGTTGTGCGAAGAGGTTAGAAAGTACCCTCATTAGTACAACTGTACCATGAAAGAATTTACATGGGTTGGAACTCATGGCAAGAGATTGCTCAAAACGGCGCCAGAGTCGAACTCCTGTGTACTCGTACGAGTCAAATGAAGTATTCTTTGCTGACTGTGCAAAAAAACGAAGTATACTTTGCCCTTTATATCATTGTCAACTAAGAAAAATATACAGTGGGTACGGAAAGTATTCAGACCCCCATAAACTTTTTACTCTTTGTTATTGCTACAATCATTTAAGTTCTTTTTTTTTTCCTCATTAATGTACACACAGCACCCCATATTGACAGAAAAATACAGTATTCTTGATATTTTTGCAGATTTATTAAAAAAGAAAAACTGAAATACTACATGGTCCTAAGTATTCAGACCCTTTGCTCAGTATTTAGTAGAAGCAACCTTTTGATCTAATACAGCCATGAATCTTTTTGGGAAAGATGCAACAAGTTTTTAACACCTGGATTTGGGGATCCTCTGCCATTCCTCCTTGCAGATCCTCTCCAGTTCTGTCAGGTTGGATGGTAAACGTTGATGGACAGCCATTTTTAGGTCTCTCCAGAGAGGCTCAATTGGGTTTAAGTCAGGGCTCTGGCTGGGCCATTCAAGAACAGTCACGGAGTTGTTGTGAAGCCACTTCTTCGTTATTTTAGCTGTGTGCTTAGGGTCATTGTCTTGTTGGAAGGTAAACCTTCGGCCCAGTCTGAGGTCCTGAGCACTCTGGAGAAAGTTTTCATCCAGGATATCGCTGTACTTGGCCGTATTCCTCTTTCCCTTGATTGCAACTAGTTGTCCTGTCTCTGCAGCTGAAAAACACCCCCACGGCATGATGCTGCCACCACCATGCTTTACTGTTGGGACTGTATTGGACAGGTGATGAGCAGTGCCTGGTTTTCTCCACACATACCGCTTAGAATTAAGGCCAAAAAGTTCTATCCTGGTCTCATCAGACCAGAGAACCTTATTTCTCACCATCTTGTAGTCCTTCAGGTGTTTTTTAACAAACTCCATGTGAGCTTTCATGTGTCTCATGTGGAGGGCTTCCTACAACTTTCTCCCATCTCCCGACTGCATCTCTGGAGCTCAGCCATAGTGATCTTTGGGTTCTTCTTTACCTCTCTCACCAAGGCTCTTCTCCCCCGATAGTTCATTTTGGCCGGACGGTCAGCTCTAGGAAGGGTTCTGGTCCTCCCAAATGTCTTCCATATAAGGATTATGGAGGCCACTGTGCTCTTAGGAACCTTAAGTGCAGCAGAAATTTTTTTCTAACCTTGGCCAGATCTGTGCCTTGCCACAATTCTGTCTCGGAGCTCTTCAGGCAGTTCCTTTGACCTCATGATTCTCATTTGCTCTGACTTGCACTGTGAGCTGTAAGGTCTTATATAGACTGGTGTGGGGCTTTCCTAATCAAGCCCAATCAGTATAATCAAACATAGCTGGACTCAAATGAAGGTGTAGAACCATCTCAAGGATGATCAGAATAAATGGACAGCACCTGAGTTAACTATATGAGTGACACAGCAAAGGGTCTGAATACTTAGGACCATGTGATATTTCAATTTTTTCTTTTTTAATAAATCTGCAAAACCGTCAAGAATTCTGTGTTTTTCTGTTAATATGGGGTGCTATGTGTACATTAATGAGGGGGAAAAAATACTTAAATGATTTTAACAAATGGCTGTAATATAACAAAGAGTGAAAAATTTAAGGGGGTCTGAATACTTCCCGTACCCACTGTATATGTGGTGAGGGGGGCGTGGTTTAGTGAGGTCTGCAACAGGATCAGGGGTAGAGATGAGCGGTGAAAAGGAGGTCAAGTGCGTGATGATTAATTCCATTCGGAGCTTACTCGGCCGGGAGGTCGCCCCGGACGCAGCCCCCACCATCGCCCACATCCCGCTGACCTGGAGACGTTCGTGGACCTCTTTGAAAAAGGAGTGGAGGCATGTGGCTGGGTGCACACCCAATGTCCGGTTCGCCTGATCCCGCTGATGTCTGGGGAAACAAAGGTGGCAGCGCAACTTCTGCCTGTGGCGAACCTCCTGGTCTACGAAGACCTGAAGCGGGCCATTCTTCAAAGGGTCGGTCTTTCCCCTGAACAACATCGCCAGCGCTTCCGCTCAGTGTACTTGGGTGACGGCGGCCTACGTTTTGTGATGGCCCAACAGCTCTGAGATGCTTGCCGCAAGTGGCTGATTGCCTACACATGTGACATCGAGGAAGTGATCGATCTGGTTGTTATGGAACAATTTGTTACTCAGCTTCTTCAAGGAACGGCCGAGTGGGTCCAATACCACTACCTGACATCACTGGCACAGGCCGAACCCCTTTCTCACCTTTCTCTCTCTCACCCCTCTTCCCCTATAACTGTAATTAGAGACAGGTGTTAGTCATCATGCACTTGACGTCCTTTCCACCGCTAATCTCCACCCCCCAATGTCCCGTTGCAGACCTCACTAAACCACGCCCCCCCTCGCCACAATATAATATGTAATATCAATATGAAAAAGTGGCAACGATATAAAAATGTATCATTTTCAGGGGCTTCTTTTTTATGTGATTGTTAGTGTGCAATATTGGTCTTTGTAAAAAAAAAATTCTCGTAATGCTCAGGCAACCTATCTGAACTCGCTATGCTAATAAAACATTAAAGTGAACTTAATTGTAAACTCCGTCCACAAGCATATGCTCTTCACCCAGCTCAGGTAGCAGCTGCCACAGTCTGCCATCTGCTCTTTAATTGGCGAACTTGTCACTGATGTTATTTTTCAGTTTTCCTTCCTTTAAGAACAGATGGATCTTTAAATCAAGTCCCTGCAGTTTACCGTAAAAAAACAACAACAACAACAAAAAACGATACGAATGCACATATCATGGTCGGCATGATCTCCCAGGGACTATTAGGCTCATTCAAGATGTCATGCCATGTTTGTCTTTTTGCTTCTGTGATATTTAAGGGACATAGGAGAAAATATTTGTGTTAAATGCAACTATAGTAGGTGTATTTGTTTTCTACCATTGGCTTTTTCCTTGTCATTAATTTCAAAGCATGTTCCCTTGAGACCAGAAGGTAAATCCAGCATTTGTTTTGGTGAAAAACAAACACTGAATCAATACTCACCAAGGCCACCATCCCTTACTATAGAAGAGCGATGTCACTGATGGGTGGGAGCAGCCAAAAGAGGAGAGTTCGCACTCTTCTTCTTCTTTTTTTTCTGTGGCCCACCACCTTATATGTTAAATGACTTGTGTATCTGGTTTGTAGAGATAGGCTCTTATCTGTTATTGAGAATGCTGGCAGCAGGTAGACTGATCTGGGTGTGTGGTGTCCAGTGGAGTGGCTCATCTAGAGGCCAAAGCTTCTCTGCATCGCTAACACTCCCCTAAGCTCCATCCACTTACCCTTTGAAAGCTCCAGCGGAGCACACCATCCTACCCACAGTCCCAGCAGACTTCGTTATCCCGCAGAACAGACGATGTGCTTCCTTCTGCGAGAAGAGCTGTGTTTTTATGTGAAATGACAGCACCAGGAAGTTACTAGGCTTGTAAGTATTGTTTTTCACAATTAGGAATAAATGTTACATGCATTCATACGATACAAGAACAATTGTCTCTGAAAGTTTGCACAAAAATATTCAAACAGTGAAGTTATAAGTGCTTCTGTTATGTTTGTAAAATAAAACCGTAAGGCACCAAAGAATGTGTGTTACAATGATGTAATTTTTTATAAAACACCTGCTAAATGCAATATTGTACAAAAATGATCAATAGTTACATTTATTAATGTTATTAATAGAAATGAGTCTTCCACCTTTCATATTATTAATAGAAATAAATTATTTTATTATTAATCTGATGCCAAGTTATTGCAAGGCCAATATTGATAATTATACTTCAAATGTTTTTAAGAATTGTTGGTTTACCTTAAAGAAGTTCCGTGGTTGCCTTAAAATTTTGAGTTCATTGAAATTAAAAATTTGAGTTAATTCAATGAAGGCGATTGGTTTACTCAACAGAAACTCAAAATAATATGTAATCTGAACCACATTCATTATTGAAGTTGATTTTACAAACTATACTATACTATATATACTGTGTGTGTGTGTGTGTGTATATATATATATATATATATATATATATATATATATATATATATATATATATAATATTTGTCATTAAGTTCAAGAAGCAGCTTTGAATGTGGCTCATCCAAACAGAATGTCCATTTTCTGTATTTTAACCAGTGAACATAAAACTAGCCAACGGCTCTACTGGATAAGTCAGAATTCAATACCTGTATGTAGCTATCAAGGACATCAAGAGCATCCGCACATGTTTTTAAAGTTCTCTGGCAGCGCTTGCCATTTGCTCTGAAGGGAAAGAGCAGCTTGAAGCTGCATCACCAACAGAGGAGGGTGAGCACAACAGAATATCAATCAATGAAAGATCTTACTTGGATAAATAACAACTCTCAAGTGCACATGAAGTACAGTTCCAGACTGTGATGGAGCTGACCAGTATAATCTGAGGTTAATGGAGAGTAATTCCATTATCTTTAACAATGCCATGCTTTATATTGCTATGTAGTTTAAAAGGCACACAAGATGTTACTGATCTCGCCGGCTATTTGAAGTATACACACTATCATTCTCATTATAGTAAATCTAAAGCTGTTTATATTCTAAACAACTTTGTGGGCACACAATTGTCATTTGTATACTACCCATATGAATATAGAGTTTATATGCAGCATTATGTTTTTCCTTACACAATGTGACTCATTGTATTTAAATGACTTGTTTTAAACAAATGTATTTTAGATTAATAGGAGGACAGAGGAAGAATACAATTCTTTCTAAATGCAAGGGCAACCACTTCATCATTATATAGCAGGAGGCGGTTTTGTTTGTCCTTGAGGCTCATCCAAAGTCAGATCACTTGTGTTCTGGAGTGAGTCCTGTCTCTGTCTCTGCAAGAGAGAGCCGAGTCACAGAGTGTTAGTCTGGCAAAAACCCTCGCTAAACTCCCACACATTTAAAAAAAACACAAAAAAAAAAAACTCTTGAATCAGCCGACAGCTTCTCAAGTAGGTAATTGATGAAGATGAAGAAATATCACAAAACTAATCATGCTTAAGACAGCATAAGACCAAATGTAGCAGGAGAGAGCTACAGAGTTTACTAAAATTCTGCTTTTAAAATTCAGCAGAGGAGTGGAGTATTTTCATTAATAACAAAGTAGTGTATAACTATGACAGAAGTTAAATTGCAGTGGATTTTATTGATATTTGTATTATTGTTGTTGTTGATGTTTGGACACCAGAAATTTTTTCTCAGTTTGCCAACAACTATTTGTCCTTTTTTGTATAAAAAATATATGGTCACACTTAATATTAGGGTCCAATGCTCACTATCAGCTATTGACTTTTGCCTCAAGAAACTCCTAATTATTCTTTTTTCGGTTAATTAAGTGCATCATCTGGGTATTTAAAGTGTACTTTTTTCTATTTGGAATTTTGAGTGTGAACATTTATTACGTGATATAAAAATTGCACTATTTATGCTATAAAACATCATTAGATACTAGTACACAATTTGGGATGTACAGTGTATTTTTCCCTTTTTTTCAATGGGATGAGATAAGTTAAATAACATACATAAGCTACAGTATTTTTATGGCTTTTGAAAAGTTTGCTTTCGGATATGTGCAATATGAACGCATTTTTACATTCTTGATTTGTTTTTCATCATTTGCACACCTCGCTCCACTAACTAACAATTTCATATCCTTTCAAACGGATGTGCGCTAATCTTTTCAAACACGTAAGTGCTTGTGAGAAATGAGAACAAGCTTCTTATTGTCAGACTTCTTTTAAAGCTGACACATACTGCTAATTGGCGATCAGCCTAGTGTGACTCGAATTTGCCGCAGCATTTATAACTATTACTTCAAGGTTACTTTGGTTTTCATATGTGGTGCTTGTCTACCCTCTGTATTCTCAAAGATTTGACTTTAGTGCAACTTTTATAGCTGATGTCTTACTATTGTGCGAGAGGTTTTGCAAAGGAATCAGATTTCAAATTTGATCTATTTCTGATGTTGACTTATATGCCCTTTTTTTCCCTCCCTGGAATAAGGTTGCACAGTAAGACGTTGTTGTCCTCTGACCATGACTGAATATCAATTTCAGTTAAGATCTAATAATGAACCGTGTTTGAATTGTACATGATGCATCTAATATCATCTGTTCACTGATTTTCTGGTATGGTTGTTATAAAAAATAAAAAATGGAATTGAGAAATATTTGACTTTATAGAGTGCAACAGTCGGGTTCTGGAACTAAAAACTAATTTTTTTAACGATAACTTGATCAACCTATAAAGACAACCTTACTGTGATGAGGTTGTTAATCAATGGTATTTACTTCTGTTGAAGCCATCAGCCCTCGTTATTTCAACTTAGTTTTAAAATAATTGTGTCTAATAGCAGAATTTGTGATGAAAAACTACATTACCCATGATGCTGTAGAGAAATTCCACCAATCAGAGAGTCAAAACAAGCAATGCAGGTAGTCGTGGCCTGGTGGTGAGGGAGTCGGGCTTGTAATCTGAAGGTTGCTGGTTCGATTCCCACGCCAGCGGGAATTGAAGGTGGGGATTGTGAATAAACAGCACCCTCTCCACCTTCGATACCATGACTAAAGTGCCCTTGAGCAAGGCACCTAACCCCTAATTGCTCCCTTTGTAAGTTGCTTTGGATAAAAGTGTCTGCTAAATGATGAAAAAATGAAAATGAAAAAAAAAAGCACTCCAAAAGAGCTCTTTAGCTTCGCTCATTCCCACGAAACACTGCAATATATATATACAGTATATATATTTAAATATATGTATATAAATATATCTATAAAATCAAAATTTTTAAATGAGTAGTTTTATATTTTTTGCATCTCTTATTTTTAATTCGATTACGCTGTTTGCAATGCTTCATGGAATTGTGGTTCTTTCTATCACTAAAGCCCTTAAGTGCACAATGTTATACCTTTGTAGTTTGGTCCGATTTTTGTAATATTATGATTCACCTCAGCTGGTTGGCTTGGTTCTTAGCTTAAAATGTTTAAACAAAGACTATTCTGAAAGTGGGATGATATAAGTCATTGTTTATGTAATACCACAGTTGCTTTTGCCAGGACTTAAAAATGCTGTATCTGATTTCAAATGCAACTGAGGTTTGAAGACTAAAACAGCTTCGCCGATGTGTGCGAAATGACTTTTGATGCACAAATGTGCTTAATGCTGCATAAGATGTAAATAGTTTTCCGCTGTATAGACAACAGATTGCAGGGAAATGGCTTTCAAAGTTTCAAATGCCTCTGACACAATGTTGATATTGCTTGATTTAAGACACTCACATCATAATCCATTTGTGTTCACAACAAAAGCTTGTAAAGAATATGAGAGGCTTTCTCGATCTCACTTCCTGTCTCAAGGCCTCGTGTCCTTGATAGCCATATTACAAGTATGGAAAGAACTCCCTAAAAACTACTCTGACTTATCTAACATTCTCAGATTTCAGCCTCCGCTGGACACAATTTCTTGCGCCCATCATGCGAATGGTACAAAAATCAATACATTTGAGAAGTGGTTAGAGCTCCTTTATCTTGGGCAGCTGATGATTTGGAGGTATGAATAATTCATTCTTAGAAAGCTACGGATGCAGCCAGGGAGTAGATAGGAAGAGGGAAGAGGAGGGGGAAATAGTGCTTTACCTTATCACTCTTAATCTTAGAGGTTGCAGTAATGCAGTTCTGAACATTTAGCACTTAATGGTGTGTCAGTGGAGCAACATGATCTTGGACCATTAAGGCCATCTTGAACCGGCTCACAAGACGATGTCACTCATTTTTTTCTCCGGAAGGGTCATGTGAAAATGGGAACAGGGTGTTTAGGAGAAGACTGATGTCAGTGGCTTGGACATTCAAGGCAAAACATCTCTTGATGGGTAAGTTATTTGTGTTTGCTTGTGCGTGTGTGGGCTTTAACGTGTGCAATTAGTGAGCCTTGAGCCAATGACCCTGGCCGAGAATGATGTGGCTTTATTGCAGCATTAAATATTTCCAACTTATCATATTAGTTTAGAGGATGGTCTAACATAGTGTATTTGAATTCATTGCTCTCACCAGTGTAGATAGATCAGACAGATAAACAGACAGACAGACAGATAGATAGATAGATAGATAGATAGATAGATAGATAGATAGATAGATGGATGGATGGATGGATGGATGGATGGATGGATGGATGGATGGATGGATGGATGGATGGATGGATGGATGGATGGATGGATGGATAGATGGATGGATGGATAGATGGATGGATGGATGGATAGATAGATAGATAGATAGATAGATAGATAGATAGATAGATAGATAGATAGATAGATTAGATTAGATTAGATTAGATTAGATTGATTGATTGATAGGCATACAATTTTATCAAAATGAAATAACACAATTGACCCTTTGCCCCGGTAGTTTGATTGACAGGCAGTCTAACCAATCATAACCCCGATTCCGACATTTTGTCCGACAAAGCAGTCAGGGGAGTTAATAGATTAACATTGGTGAGCTTGAAAATTGTGTGTATTCCCGTCTTTCCACGCTTGAAACAACATTCCTTCTGATGTTCATTCATGTTTATTTGATGCTATAAATGAACTAGTATGAAGAGATGATCGGTTCACGAGCCGTTTGAAGGAGCCACAGCGATCTGTCACGACACATTAGACACTATACGGTATTTATTGTTTAAACTTCTTTATAATATTTTAAATATAAAACTATTTCATATCAAAAGTAACCTACTCTGTCTTGTCTGTCGATGTGTTGTCAGTGTCCTCTTTGCTCCGCAATGTTATTTTCACTGCTGACGTGACGTGTCGGACACAGCAACAGTAACTAAAGGGGGCGGGTCTTTGCGAGCTGCCTCAACTGATGTCACATGTACAAAATTCTAATACATATTTTCAATCCACATTTTAAATTTTTAATATACAATGTGGCATTAGCTGAGGCTGTTGATTTCCCGTGATGCATTGTGGTCCTAGTTCATTGTTAATTCAAGTTATTATTATATATAATGGCCAGTGCAAGCTGCGAATACTGCACAAATAACATTAACAAGCTTTTTGATAACAAATGTCATTTGGGTTGACATGCCCATTACGATCCTTCTAAATACAGGCTGATATTGTAGTTCATGGGCACAAGTTTATTGGTTGGTGTAAAGAAGAGAGTAATGATTATTTGTGCCATTCACATTAATGGCATTGGGAAATGAATCCTGATGATACCAGTGAGCAAACTCCCTGCAGACCAATTACAAAGGTTCACAAGGTTGTTCCTCATATGCACAATGACTTTTTAATGAGGCTTTGCAGTAGCCGGCCAAAATATTGCTTTGCTTGTTTTGTTGCTGTCTACTTGCAGAATAGAGTATAGTTTGGCCATTGGGGAAATGACTCACAAATTACTACATTTCAGCTGTCAGGAGCCTACTGTAAGTCATTAGATCAGCATTTGTTATATTTAAATGAGAAAGGCAATGCTTGTCATACTCCTGAGTGCGTATCTGGTGGGTTTAGATGAAGTCCCCTCTTGAGGGGCAGTGGATTTAATTTCCCGCTGCGTACCCCGGATATATCTATGTGCAATAGTGCATGTATACTCTTTGCACGTATCCTTGTTAGCGTGTCCTCTGCCTTCGGTGTCGTACCGCTCCCTGCGTGACACCGGGGGACGAGGCAGCCGAGGCAACACCTGGAACGGTCTGATGTGGTGAGACGTGCTACAGCGAGCAGGGAAATTAGGATCAGCGTGCCACCCGGGGGTGATGGCGAGAGGGTGGCGCGGTGCGCTATGTTCTCCCTTTTCCCGCCGATCCCCCTCCACTTTCCCGCTTCTTTTTATAATCTCTTCAAATCTAAAAACCCATCACTGTACTCGCTGGTGCAACATGGGTTTATCCAGCACGGATCCAGCAGTCTCTACTCTCTCTCTCTCTCTCTCTCTCTCTCTCTCTCTTTCTCTCTGGCCCAGAGCCTTTAATCTGTGGAGCTTGGGAGTGTTCATGTTTTTTTTTTTGTTTTTTTTTTTCGTTTTTGGTGAAAAATAGGAAAAACTGGCTGCGCTGCAGTTGGCCTTAAAGGAAAGCCCTTTTTCTTTTTGGGAGTAATTGGCCTGCATCCTTTCTGGTGTATTTCGTGCCGTACAGCTCCATTGGAGAAGTGACTAATAAAGAGGATTTCTTGTTTGTCTGTTGCTCCACTCCAGGAGAGTCAGTGGGTCTGAACTCAAACTTACCAATCATGTGTTCAGAAAGGAGCTGCGCAAGAGCTCTACAGAAGACTATTTCCTCTTCAAATGCGTTTCTTTCGGAAGCAAATGGGGTGTGATCTTCCTAGGTGACAGATAACAAAATCTCTCATGCAGATTTAATAGGTTTTCTTTGGAACAAAGGAAAATAATAAGAAGGATGCAAACATCAAAGCCTTCATCTGAGTGCTGTCTAGATTGTAATCATATGATGCTCTGTTAGTGGATGCTGAATTATAATATAGCCGTGGCTTTGATGGCAATTTGTTCATTTTTGGGTTGGCAAAATTGCAGAACTAAGTCTCAGTTTGCAGAGGAGGAAAAACATTGTAAAAAAAAAAAAAAGTTTTTATTGGAAACAGGATTTAGAAAAGCTACAAGGTTGAACTTTGTTATGTTCTGAATGAAAATTTATCCATAAAATGAGACTTCTTTGAGGTCCTAAGCAACAGAACTGGGATCTTTTGTTACCGTATATGTATTTGTTCTCCAAGTTTTTTTGAATGGTGCATATCTTAGAATGAACTGAAAGCGTTGTATTTCATGCAGACAAATTCATTATTTTTTATGCTCTAATAATTTAATGTAAAATACATTGTGTTAAATAAATGGTTCACCCAAAAGTGAAATCCTTTAGACACTTTCATGTCACTCAAAAATGGAAGCTCTAGCGCAAGTTCTGCCAGGAAGACTCAAATGTTACATCATTATTGGTTTACATCTAACCAATCATTATCCAACACTTGTAGTATATAAGATCGGTACTTACACATGTCTGAGTTCGCTGATGTTGACGCCAACCTTTACCTCTATCCTCCCCACCACCACCAGGATGGTCCCTGTTCATACCTCCTAGGGGTCGGCTACACCCCTGCCTTCACTTTAAGCAGGAAGTGCAGAGTCTGCATCCCTCAGGATATAAGCTACGGACGGGGCCTTCGCCAAAGAACTTTACTTTAGCACATTTTGCTTGCTGATTGTTAATAAATATCCTTCTTACGTTATCTTGCCACCCAAGTCTTTCTGGTAGAACTCTCTTTTTTCATATGTTGTGTCTGTTTTAGAGCTTGACAGCCACTGGTCACTATATAGGCTTTCGCTTAAGGAGAAGAGCAACCTGGACATTGTGGTACAAAATTCATTTTGTCAAAGGAAAAAAAGTATATGATAACATTTTGTTTGATGATGCACTTTAGACATTCTACTTACTATATAACTTTGCTGGCTTAATATCTGCTAACATTTTATTTTGATGGTCCCCCAACAGAATAATGTAACTTTGCAACTACATGTCAACTTATTCTACTAACCCAAACCATAACACCTAACCCTCCCCTAATATCTACTACAGTCTACTAATACTCTAATGAGAGTTAGATGACATATAGTTGCAAAGTTACTCATAGTTAGTAGAATGTCTACAGTGGACCATCAAAATAAAGTGTAACCAACAAAGTAGTATATAATATGCAAGTATAGTGATTTTTATTTTTGGCAGAATTGACTGTTTGGACATATAGTAGTGTCAAAAAGTCTAAGACCTGTTTATTTTTTCATTAGTTTTCAAAAAAAGCAGTAATCTCACAGGAAAGCAGATGTAATCAATGGGAAACTGTGTCACGGCAAGTTGCTATAAACGTGCTTTCTACACCCAATGTTTCGGCAAGTAGATCAGGAGGTTAAAGATTTGATCAGTAAATCTGGGCTGAACATTGGAAACGACCAATGCCCTGGGTGCGATTTTTTTCTCAGAAAGTCGTGAGGGGTAAATCGTGCAAAAATCAGCCTGAAACTCTTGTAGTCTGAGCCCAGCTTTAAAGTATATAAAAGTTGTGTGGAAACTTTCTATCAGCAGACATGTATCTGGCACTTTTATCTTAGGGAGCAGTGCAAACATCTGATCTTGATCGAGCCAGAACAGGTGTGAGTTAGACAGTTTTGCCAGCTTGTTTTGAGAAATGTTTCACCATGGATTTAGCCCAGTTTGGGTCTCTGCCAATAAAAAAAAAGGCTTCCAGGAGAAACCGGGCAATATTGGACACAGGGGGCTGTGTCAACCTATAAAGCAGGCAACTTGCTAATGACTTTTTCAGAAACTAATTTTCTTCTTTGCCGCACTGGCCATAAAAGGTGGTTATCTCCTCTATCCAGGGATAGATAGAGATTTAACTGTCCTCATTGTTTATTGTTTTCCACTGCAGATTTTATGTGGTACACGGCACACGCACCAGGAGAAAATCTCCTCAGATTTATTTCGCTGTATGGCTTGAGCTGCTCTCAAATAGTTTCTTAATTATAGGGAATGATAATATTGCACAATAGCACTCAATGCTAATACCTCTGTGAAAAATGCTCTTGTTGACAATAGACCGTTTAGCCATGGGTCTTGTTAAAGCCAATGTCTACCTGCTTAGCAGCTAAAATGAAAGCAGTTAGGATAGAGCAGAAAAACCCCTTTAAACCCAGCTAACTAGACCTGACCGGACTGGGAGGCGAGATTAAATGACCAGCAAACCAGCTTGTTTAAGCGACGTTTTTTTTCCCAGCAGTGTAGTTTAAAATGAGAACAAAGTAAGTGCTTCCCTGCTGAAAAAACATCTTTAACTAGCCTTAAATTGTTTTCTGGTCTTAGCTGGTCTCCTGGCCTGGTCAGTCTGGTCTGTTGGATAGTTATAAAGAAGTTTTGGGCACTTTCACAAACAGGGCTTAGATTAAGGTGGGATTAAGCCTTATAAAAAAGGACATTTAAGTAGCATTTTTAAACGTGCCTTTGAAAAAAGCATTACTGGCGTGCATCTTGAGACAAAACAATGGCACTGATTTATTTTATGATATGTCTGTGCAAGTTGCTTTCAGTTAAAATAACTTGAGACTAGTCTTAAGCCTTGTCTGTGAAACCGGGCATATATCTGGTATACCAGCTAGGAGATACAAGCAAGCCAGCTTAATTTGTTTTAATTTGTGTTTTTCAGCAGTGTAGTTTAGCAGCCTAAGGTTTCCTGGTTTAGGATGGTTTTTGGCCACTTTGACAAGCTTGGCCAGGCTGGGAGACCAGCAAACCACTTTAAGACAGTTTTCAAAAAAGAAAATTCTGTCATTAATTACTTATCCTCGTGTCGTTCTACACCCGTAAGACCTTCGTTCATCTTCAGAACACAAATTAAGATATTTTTGCTGAAATCCAAGAGCTCTCTGACTCCTCAATAAACAGCAATTTAACCACCACGAAAGGTACAAAAGACATTGTCAAAATAGTGGTTCAACCTTAATTTTATGTAGTTACAAGAACACGTTTTTTGCGCAAAAATAAATATCCTCTCTTCTGTGTCATTCTCTTACGCTGTTTGCATTCAGCGCTTCCAGGACTCATTATTGCCCGACGATGTTCACGTGAGCAGCTCGACACATGTGTGATGCTGACGTAGGAGCCGGCCATTAATAATTCGCCATTCTGACGTAGAACCTGGAAGCGCTAACCCCAAGCAGCGTAAGAGAACGACACAAGAGAGAGGATATTGTTGAATAAAGTCATTATTTTTGTTTTTGCACACAAAAAGGATTCTCAACGCTTCATTAAATTAAGGTTGAACTGTCTCGTGGACTATTTTAACGATGTCTTTAGTACCTTTCTGGACCTTGAAAGTGGTGGTTAAATTGCTGTCTGGAAGAGCCTGACAGCTCTCAGATTTCATCGAAAATATCTTAATTTGTGTTCCGAAGATGAACGAAGGTCTTACGTGTGTGGAACATCATGAGGGTGAGTAATTAATGACATAATTTTTGGTTGAGCTAACCCTTTAATTGTTGTTGATATTCCCGCAGGGTTTTCATAGACTTCAAAAAACTCAATATTTCTATTCATATAAAATTCAAAAACAATTAATATCACAATGAATGTTGTGATTGAAATCCCCCCTTGCCCGATCTGACCCCACATAACTTTGTGGATTTGTTTCAGCTGCGCTGTCAGTCCAAACTATTGTGTTACTGAATATGTGCCGTCAAGAGCCGTAATGTAATTCCGAATGGGAAGGAAACAGGGCTCATCATTCAAAACGACCCTGTGGCCGTTGATAAAAAGGCTTGATAATGTCACGCTTCCTGTGTATTCCCAGCCTAAATCTGCTCTTCCTGAAGCAAGTTTGGCTAATGCTTAAATCACTCTGCGATCTCTACGACACTTTAAAATGCACTATTGCAGCTCTTCTCTCAACATCATTAATATTCTTTATTGCATTGCACAGTTTATAATCTCTGTTGATCAGGAGATCTCGTCTTAATCATATAAACCCTTTAGTGGATGGGGAATATTATGTATTAATGAGCTATCAAGATCCACAAAGCCCATGCAACCTGAATATCAATACCCGTTGAATACTGCATCAGAAGATAATTGATTTATCCATGTTCAGCACAAGAAAAGTCAACATGGTGCGGAGTGCAACTTTATTTCACGGTACAGAGGTTGTACTTAACCGGAGCATCGACAGTTAAATGCCTCTGTCCATGAGTCATTAGCAGCTGTAGAGTGATACCAAGTAGACGTGTCCCAAAAGAGCTCGGCCCAGGAGACGCTGAGACATCACAAAGAGGAAGGTCAGTGTGGCAATGCTTAGCCTTGAACTCCTTGTAAGAGAGTTGCTTTCCCTGAATTAAAAAAACGCCTTTAGAGACTGACAAGTCTGAGACCCTATCTGCCCACATACAGTGTTTGTTGAGGTTTGAGTGCACTATTAATCCCTTAGCAGGGATTTTGGACTAGAGACCCCTTGCAATATTAAAGGTTTTTTCCTTTACCCAAACAGCAACTGATTTCATGCTACAACATCCTACACTACTGTTCAAAAGGTTGGTAACATTTCTCTTATGCTCACCAAGGCTGTTTATTTGATTTGAAGTACAGTAAAACAGTGATATTTTAGAATATCAATACAATTTAAAATAACAGTTTTTTATTTTAATATATTTTAAATGTAATTTATTCATGTGATGGCAAAGCAGCCATCGAGTCTTCAGTGTCATGTGATCCTTCAGAAATCATTCTAATATGATGATTTGGTGATTAAGAAATATTTCGTATTATTATCAATGTTGAGCTGAAAAAAACAGTTACTTAATATTTTTGTGAAAACTTTTCAAAATTATTTGATGAATACAAAGTTCAGAAAAACTGCAATTTATTTTTTATGATATATTTGCATTATTTAAATTTACGAAGTTCTGTATAATAATGATCTAACATGAATTTAAAATGATCAAGTGGCTTACTGTTGCTATGGATACCACCATCATCACATAACATGAGGTTGAGATAAGCAAGATCTCTATGCAGTAGTAATTTTATTGAACACAAACTAAAAGCAACAAAACTAAGAATAGGCAAGAATAGCAAAATGCAAACAGAACAACAGTTATACACAGAGAAGAGATCAGACAATGAACAGAACAAACACAAGGTAAACTAAATTAAAGAAATTTAAGGCAAACTAAATTAAAGAAATGAGACACAGGTGATACAACTCAATCAATCAATGTAAAACCATTGGAACCAATGAATTTAGACAAAAGAAACTGATCGAGAAACAGTGAAAACCAACTTAAAGTTGAACTCAAGCAAACACTGAGAGACATAAGCCCCCCCCCCCCCCCCCCCCCCCCTTCAACAACACTAAAACAAGCCAACAGAGGAGGGTGGGCAGGCAGGCGGGGGATTTATAGGAGAACGTGGGGCAGACTGAGCAGGGACTCCCAAGGAGGGAAGAGCGAGGGCGGAACTGATGGTGGGAGGATCCAAGGCGAAGACAAAGGCAGGAGTAATCAGGGCAGAGACAAAGATGGCAGAAGCCAGGCATTAACCCCAAGCAGGAGAACCAGGATGAAGACACACAGCGGAGTCGAGGGAGGGAGGAGCCAGGCAGAACCAGGGGGACAGCAGATGGAGGTGGAGACCCAGGCAAAGCTGATGAGACCGGGCAACACTGAAGGTCCTGGAGACCAAAGCAGAGCCGCCAGGACAAGCGACTGAAGCAGACCTAGTGTGACTGAGGACTGAAGTGGAGCCGGAGGGAAGGTGAAGCCCGACGGAATCAAAGGGGTGGAGGAATGAGTTGACATAGCTAAAGCTATTAGACTTCATGCAGTGCTGAGCAGACCGATCAGCAGTTGATTTCAAGCAGCGCTGACACCACATGACTGTGACGTATGGCAAAGTACAACGAAAGCAATTCACGAGGAGTCTGCTGAGTCAGCCAGCGCAGCTTCTCCAGAGCGGTTGCACGAGCTCTGATGACAACACAGCTGTTTCACGATTCATACCGGAACATTCAAAACTGTGTTCGTGCTGCCGCACTGAGCCAGGGAGAGCAGTTTTGAGCCACACAGTAGCTCTGTGTTCTCTGTGTTACAAATATTCAAATGATCACAGAGGTTCTGAGATAAAAGTTTAGAGTTAAGGTATAAACACTGATGTCTACGTCAACGATCAGAATATAGCAAATAGAGCAAATGAATTACATCTCATGCCACTAGGTGTCGACAAGGGATTTAAAAATGTATTTGTCCTTGAATCGTTCATTCAAAAGATTTGTTCAAAAACACGGATTCATCCAGTAATGAAACAAGTGTTTATCAATGAGTCATTTAATTCATTCAAAACTATTATTTTAAATAATTCAAATTAATTACACATTTTCCCAGAACCTCTAGTTTATTACAAGTTATTTTGATTTATATTCATCTCTATATGAAACCAAAAAATCGTGATTTTCATTTTATCCAAAATCGTGCAGCTCTAGTCACAATGCTATATTGTGACGTTTATCAAAATAAAACTGATAAAAATCCTTTGTTTTTGTCCAAACAGACACTGTAAGGCAAGCAGTACAGCTATGTGGGGTCATATACATTTTTGAATGAAAATGTCTCTGAAAGATCTGTGTATTTGACAAATATTGCATTTATTTCACTTCACTACGGGAAGCAGAAAGTGTCCGACTTCACGTCTCCGTTTTCAGCTCCTCCCCGACTGAACGGGCCTTCCCTCTGACAGATTGGGGGAACGTTCTGGAAACCTGTTTGAAAATAGTCATAATTTTGTAATTCCATTAAATGGCCGAGAAATTACACTGTTCATCTTGAAGTAGTGACTGTAGATTTGTAATAATTTGGCATATTTTGTTTTGTTCACATTTACAGTCAACTTGGCTGTGGACATTCTTTTTCTTTTTTTATCTTTTAGTGATTTAGCAATTATACATGCAGCATGAGAAGTCAGCAAATGTGTCTGAGTGCACAAATGACAATGGAGAAGCTGCTGTTCGCCGTTCTCCCTTCAAGGCTGTTCCTCGCTGTCTTTCCTGCAAGTTAATCCCATCAGGAATTCAATTTACTTCTCTTTTAATTATCGCCTTTCAATTGACTATTTTAAAAGGAGAAGATTTTCTCCAATCCCACTTACTATAATTAGGGCTTATGTGCGGATAATGAAAATTTTAAGGGATCAAAGGTGGAATTCATTTGCAGAGGGGCCTGAATCTGTTTAATGTAGTTGCTTACAGTGTAATCCTGAGATTGGTATGCAATACAAAGTGCCACACTACTTATGTAAATAAATTAAAATTAAGTGGCTGCCTAAAATTAATGTGGCAGCTATCAGTAGCACTATATTTCCTCCTAAACAGTCTAATGTCACCAGTTTATCCTGATTTGAAAAACCTATGTTTGACAACAGACTTGTTAGCTTGTGCCACCTAGTGGATTAGCACCTTCTGTGTGGACATGAGGTAACGTATCTCATAACAAACGATTGATTTCCCTCTCTGACAGTCCCACAAATTGAAAGCTTTACGAAACTTCACTGGTCCTAAACACAAATCCAGAGCATCAATGGTCGTAGCATGTCCTCTAACAGTGGATGTGAATGCAATCGCTCCCTCTGTGAGGATATGAGCGTTAAGGAAGATGGATGCATTGTAGACCTATTTCTCAAGCAGCTGTGCATGAGAAATCACACTATGTGTGTGCTGCTGCCTTTTCCCCTGCCTTTGAGTTGCATGAACATATGCAAAGCAGCCATAGTTACACAGACATGCACCTAACAACCCTGTCACACCAGTGTCAAAACATGTCACGCTCTCCACCTTGTCGTTCTGTCACAGCAGACAGAGGGTGCCATTGGGAGTTAAGCATGTCAATAAGCCCCTAACATTGATCAAGACACTTACTGAACAGCTTATAAACCCCCTGGCGCAGGTGCCTGGATAGATCAGTCTTCTGATCCAACTTAATTGAGGAAAATGTGATAGTATTGAGGGGAGGAGGCGGGGGAATCTAAACTCCAATCATGACATAGAGCAATGTGATCTCATTAAAAGACATACATAATTTATCAGCTAATGCAACTGCTTCATAAGGGTTTCTCTTAGATTGTATTTGGCAAATGTGTTCTGTGATGAGCCCTTGTGTTTCTTGCAAAAACTCCTCATCAAGATCTTTGCTCTTAATGCTGAATGCCTGTTCAAGGTCTTGTAAGGCATGCTTTAAATGTGTCAGGTAGATATTTCATGACTGATGATGTCAGGACTAATCTAACAACGTTTTAACTTGATGCAAATGTTACAGTACTTCATTTAGGTAAATCTTCAATGCAGTAGAATGTGTGGGAGTTGTTTTAATTGTATTCTTCAAATGTTTTTGCTGGAGTCAGATTGGGTTGAAAGAAAACAGAGTTACTCTACTGGATAAAAGTGTTATTTCTGAAAGATGCATGTGAGTTAAAGCTTTAATAAGTTCTTTCGTCTGGGATTTGACTCGGTCAGACAAACAAAATAAACGAATTCGAGCAAAGGAACGAGGTTAATTTGTGTACATTACTTTTACATACACATTATTGAGGTCTCCAGGTTAAATTATAGCGCGTAGCCATATGAATGAAATATTTTGTAACATCAGTTACCTAATTAACCATATTTTCTTTTTGTTATGATTCATTTTTAGGTGATAAATGCGATAATAGGCCTATTTAAAGTAAGTGATTTTGTTAAAGTCATTATTAATAAGGCAACAGCAGGACATTGTCATTTTTTGTTGCTCTACTTTTTCTTCTGTTAGGATATTCTATTAAACTTTTTAACATACAGAAACGGATGGCACAGGGCATTCCGAGAATGCTCATTTGCTTATTTATTTTGTACAGCATAATGTTAATAACATTTTACCATTCCATACCATATCAAGTATACATATACTATTACTTTGCATGTTCATTAATTATACAATTATTTATAAAATTCTTATGTTCTTAATGTTCTTATTATATATATATATATATATATATATATATATATATATATATATATATATATATATATATTACAATATATGTTATTAAATAGCTCTTTATTGCGGGTTTTTTTTTCCCAAATTACAAACATTTTTACAGTTCTTTCTCTTTACAGTGCACCCAAAGCATCCCGCCCTCTTGAAAGCAAAATGAATAATACATTGCCACATTTTACTGCAAATTTACGTTTCTGCCATATCAGCTGTGTCCTCGTATCCCTAATGTCAAAGCCTCAGCCCTTCGTGACACAAAGATGATGTGATTTGCGTGACTCTTTGGGAGCCCTCCAGCACAGTATGTGGGAGGTGCCCACCCCGTGCCACACGAGCAGCGCGGGCGCGTGTTGATCTAATGCAGGAATCAGCGGGGACCGTGTGTGGATAGCGCGATATCTCCAGCTGAACGCTGGCGCTCACGTACTCTGCCATTAAGCGGCACTTTTTTTGGAGACCCTGTCCGTTTTATTCGGATGCTCGGTTCAGTGAGTGTCTCGCAGAGAGCCCGCATCACTCTGAGGAAGGGAAGAGACTCGATGTATCACAGTAAGTACGTCTTTAGTTATCAGCTGTGCATCGCTCCATCACACTGAACTCGGGTTAATATTGCTTCTCTTTCCGCTCTCCAAACATTTGTGGAGAGTGAGTATACCGATACACGTTTCGTCAGGGTTTTTTTTTTTTTTTTTTGGGGTAGCGACATATTTTCTTTGGTCATTTTATAAGGGACACATCCTCACATCCTCACTCCATTTATTTTAAAACATTTCTATGTATGCGATAGACAAGCAAAACACTAAATATCAGTTTATTATTGTTGTTGTTAGTAGTGCTAGTGGTAGAAGATGTAGTAATAGAAGCATAGCATTATATCTAGTTGGAAAGACAATGTATAAGCTACAGTAGTGAACAAAATGATTAGTTGGAATGACTATTAGAGTTGTAGTACTTGTAGTAATAGAATAGTTTTATTAGCATTAGGACTCATTGTATATTAGAAGGAGCCTATGTATTAGTAGTAATATAAAATAGTAGAATTATCACCACTTGGCATGTAAATGTACTCTATCTGTCTATCTATCTATCTATCTATCTGTTGATCTGTTTATCTGTCTGTCTATGTCTATTTGTTTATCTGTCAACACATATAGTCTTCTGAACTGAACAAAGTCTCTCTCTGCAATTGTTCTGTTTGGTCTAATTATTCTATTGTTATTTGATGTACACGTGGAATATGAAACATAATTTACCTTACATTATTAACAACATTAAACATTAATTTAATATTTCATTTATTGATTACGTTTTTATGCATGTTTTATGCAAGTCCCATAATGGCATTTTTAAAAAGTTTTGCATTGCTTCTAAAGTAATTTCAACAGTGCAGTAGCAAGACTACTTTGTACATTTTTTATCGATTCAAGCGGTTGTTTTGGTATTATTGCTAAAAGTGACCTCCTTTGGGATCATTATTCCTCGTATCCTCGGTAAGCACTGCTGGTGTCATGATGCAAGCACAGACGTTCACCTTTAATTTATTCACAAAAAACTATTCCTCACAGATCATTTCAAGTCATTTCAAGTTCGTGACACAAGTGATGGGTCAGTTGTGTACTGTCTAATGAGTCTGTCCATTTTCACTAGTTTGACACATGATTTGCACACCTGTTAGGATTTCATTATCCAGCTGACAGCGTCATCAGCCAATCAATCACGTGAAGGGACAGCCTCATATCACGTGACTTTTCACCTGTGTTTATGTTGTTCATTACATTTCATCTATTCTCTCTCTCTCGCTTTCTCTTTCTCTCTCTGTATAAAAATGTTTGTTTGTCACTTTTAACCAAGTGAGAGTGACAAGCATCTTGATGTTTGCACTGGAAGTCATCATCACTGTTGACTTTCAAACCTTGCTCGAATTGATCTTGCTTACTGAAACAGCTGGTGTTGGGTTGTGTACAGAGCGCATTAGCGTCAGGACGGGTGTGCGTTACCCGTGCTTTGAGACATGTTGCGCTGGGGTTAATGATCTGATATGCTCCGGGTTTGATTCGGTTAGAGAGCGTTATGTTGGAGACTAGTGCCTCTGCAGATGTTTATTAATCCGCTCTCACTGTCCCTCCATCGCTTAATCCGGCCGGATTTACTGATTATTGCTGTCCACAAACTCCATAAACCTTTCAGAATATATTTATTTATTTCCCTGGAAGGATTTAGTCGCTGCATCACGTTCATGTCTTCCTTATATTTTGCTCCTTATTTGATTTATTTATTAATTTAACTCACTATTCGGGCGTTGGGGTCTGCAGGCAAAGATCAGCGATCTAAATAAAACTAAAGTTGTAGACCTCATCTGTATATGTGGTTGGATAGACAGACTTATCTAGCATCTGTCGCTCAGCATCACAGACTGAAGCTCCCTGCGTTGAGTACAATCTCATCTCGTCTGGTGGCCAAGCAGACGAGGATTTATATGGATCATATTTAATGTTAATCACTGGTCAGGCTATAACAATGCAGGACATGTTGTATGATTATCTTTCGCTCACAGCGCTTCCTGGCTTTTCTTTCAAAGCAACCTTTGTTTATGTTCATGTCATAATACATTAAAGACAAATTCAGTGTGATGGCATACATGCATGCAAATGAGATTGGTACAAATCAGTTGAAAAAAACTCTGCTGATAGGAGAATATGGTGCATAATTATTGTTTTGGATAATAACGTTTTGGCATTAGGCGAATAGCTCGTTTTGACTGGCCTTTTGATCTACTACACAATCACAAATAGTTACCAAGCGTTATCAAGACGAAAGTAAGAGCGAGAGAGACTGAATGCGTTCTTATGGTAAGTGTGGCGGCCTGTCAGAAGTGATGTAGTGCAAGTGACATTAAAAAGATTCTGGGGTGGTTGCATTTCATAAAAATTTTAATGGATGGTTTCTGCTGGTGGAAGCATTGAGAAAATGTGTCAGGAAGGCCACTTCTATATAATATATACTTTCATACTCCTTTCTAAGAAAAGTTACCGAAATAAGTGGTATGTGTGTGCGGGTCAGGGCTGAAGAGTTTTATAGGTCGTTTTCATTTTACACTTCATTTTCGCTTCATTGGCAACAGACGTGTGAAGGCGACTAATAAGTAAAATATGATGACATTAATTGTAATTTTCTTGCTAAAAGTGTTAGCAGGGATTGTGATCGCTCTGATGAAACTTGTGAAATAAGAAAAATAATAAAAAATAATGAAAATTATAATGAATACTTAAGTTTTTATGGAAAGAATGCAGCTCTGAGATGGGGACCATATAAAATAATAATAATAATAATAATAATAATTTAAAAAAACTCAGCGCTCATTAGTTAAAGGGATAGGTCAACCAAAAATTAAAATTGTCATTTACTCAACCTCATGTCGTTTAAAAAAAAAAAAAAAAAATCTTCTATAGAAGACAAAAGAAGATACTTTGAAAAAAAGATCTTTTGCTTGTAAAATATAAGGAGTCCAGTGTTGTTTGGATCAAAATGTTTAGAATATCATCTTTTGTGTTGTTCTGTAGAAGATTTGGAAGGTTACTCAACATGATGGTGAGCAAATGATAAATGGTGAACTATTCTTTTAAGTATGTTTTGCTTCATGTAGTATTTTGAACACTCGTCACGTTTGCTAGGAGACTTACGCCATGTTGCTTCCTTCAGGGAAATGTAGAGCCCCTCGGGACCTCTGTGTTGTTACTGTATCCTTCTAAGCGAGTCCAACTTTATGTTTACATAGAGCAAATTCAGTGGGCAGCCCGAGTTAAAAAGCAACAAAGCCGTCATTGCGAATTCAGCTTCATTTACATGTGGGCTAGACACAGCTGGCCACTCTCATGCCTGGCAAAATAGCATTTTGGACAGTGTCCTGAGAAGTCCGTTAGCGTCTAATCTAGGGGCTCTCCTCTCCCAGCGGACCGCGCGGCAAACCAGGGTGAAGCCCGGCAAATAAAGACAAATGCTCTGTGTCACCCGCCTTGCGCCTCCAGTAAGAGACTCTGCTTTTTGCGCTGCACTCTGTAGGTTTTTAAAAGCAAACAGCGGCATGCAATTTTTCAAAACATTATTATGCACAGAGAGGCTGTGGGCCCATGATACTTCTTTCGCCCGTGCGCATGCTGAGACTTGTAAGCCTCTTGTGTCATATTAAGATGAATTTTTTTCCCCCTCCCCATCCAGCCGTTGTGGAATCTCAAAGTCAGTTTCTTTTTTCTCTCTCGCTCTATTCCACCCCCTTTTTCTCTTTATCCAGAGACAGCCAGTGTCTTAACGCAAGCATATGCTGAGTGCCTTTGACACATCTCTTCTACGGAATTATTTGCATATTTGCCAAGCATTGAAATTGATCCAGCTGACATCACAGATCAAAGCCGTGTATACTGACAGTAGTGTACTAATGGATCTAAGATGGCTGTCAATTAGGAAAAACAATCCCTCTGGTGCTGGAAATTATTATATCTTAGATACCTCTCGAGAGTGTGTGAAAAGGGTGTATTGAATGCATTTGCTCACCCTTCAAGCAATGGGTCTTGTAGTTTGTTAATAGTGTTCCCAGTGCTTAGCTTTGATGGCTAAAAGGCTAAACAGAAGGCATGAACTCTAACCGGGGAAGGGAAGTCTCCCTTTTGTTTTAACGTGCCATGTTTTATTCCATATTGGCTTGAAGTTCAGGGAAGCTGACAGCAGCGTATAATAGTATAGAGGTCTCTTTCACACAATTGCACTTTTTTTAAAAGCGGAAACCCTTTTTTAAGAGTTCGGGACCATAACCGTGCAAAAAAAAAAAAAAAAAAAAAAAAGCTGTATTGTTACTGGGATCAGATTGAGTTAACGGAAACCCTCAAAAAGTGTGTTTAGTGAGAAATTGCCTTGAAGAAACTGAGTGATTTTTGAAGACAGGTGAAAATGTAAGGTTAAGAGTAGTGGAGGGGTATCAGTGTTGTACAGTTTTCCTTCTTTTTTTTCCAGTTCCAAGCTTATCGTCTAAAGGAATTGTTGTAAAATCCAGTATTTGGTGTCAGTTTAATATACTTTGTACTATTGGACTAAAGCTATTTTTTGGGAAAATATGCTGCATATTGAGTGAGGGTACATTCAGTATTCAGCGTGTTTGAAAAAAGTTACCATTAAAGCAGGGCTTTTCTTTTATTCTGCTGTTATCACTACCACTTAATGTCTCCGAGCTGTATTTTTAAGCTCCTTGGCTTCATGTAACGATCCTCAAACATGATTGCAAGTAGACCGGCCACAAACAGAGCTATCATTCATTTTAATAACACCGCCATTGTGCCTTTTTATTATGTCTTAATGTCCGGTTATGTGAATGGACTTGTGAGCTGCTTTTATGTCAGATTTCAGTGTTACAGAAACATTAAAATTACATTTTTTTTTTCTCTCTTTTTTCTTGCCTCCAAAAAACCAAAACAAACAAAAATAAAAAATCACTGTAATCATTTTTTAAGTGTATTTTTTATTCTGGGTTGAAGAATTTTTCTACACCACACTTATATAGTTTTACAATGGCAGTGCCATGGAAAAGCAAGCAATGATAATATATTAATCCATGATATTTCCCAAGGATAAATACATAAAAAATGGACTTTTTGTTAGCGCATCATTATTTATCAAAGCACATAAAAGGAAAGTGAAAATTGCTTGGAGTTTAATAACCAACACATCTGTCTCTAATAATCTGTGGGTCTGAATTAGTTCAGACTCACTGAACTGTATCCCATATCTGCCATTTCTAAATGTGTTACAGACCTATTATTGTCTGTTGTTTCTTATGCAATCATGGTGCAACATATTCCTTTGGGAATATGGGTAATTGTGGGTTTCATTAGCGGAGCATAACATGATAAGGCAGTTATTGGTGCTATTGGTGCTGTGATTCCAGTTTTATTATTTACCTTTAATGTACTCCCTGGTAGTTCTTCCCTCTAGTAAACTTAAGATGTCAGATAGAGACGTTGTTCTGTATATGATGTGCTTTAATGATGGCCATGTCGGGCAAATTGTTTAATCAGCAAAGTGCTGCCAAACCACATGGGTGTGTTTTGAAGTGCTTATGAGAAATCTAAGACAATCTTCAGGGGAGTTCAGATGGTGCTAAAAACATTCTACTACTTTATGTATTGGAAAAACAAACAAGTGGCTTCTGTCCATGAGGAATAAAGCCTACTGAGTGAGATAAAAGTTTTGTTAGATCATAAAACTTGAGTGTATGCGTGCCTCTGAAAGCAATCATGATGTAATCTGTCTTAAAAGTTAGAACAGAAAGGCAGTGGTTATCTGGTGCATGATTTTTACATAAAAAAATTTTTTAGGACATAATACAGATTTTAATAACATTAAAGGAGCTGTATTTGATTTTTTTTTTTTACAATGCAGTTTTTCCTTGAGGTCCACTTATAATGTTTCATAATATTTTTAATTTTCTGTAATTGTCCTATAATTTTATTTTTCATTACAATTTTCCACTCTCTGACCATTACGCCTCATGTACGTTGAAACATGTTTTTACACACTGAAAGTGAAAATGCTAGATGATGCAGCACATTTAAAGCCAGTGAGATTTTAATGTGGGCGGGGATATGCAGCACAGTGCTGCCGAAATAAAAACTAAGCAATTGATCAAATGTTTTGCTGATGTTTGTAGTTTTGGCTGGATAACGGCACAAAAAAAGATGTTTATGGAAAAGGGAGATTTTTTTTTACTTTTCAAATGATCATTTTTTAGAAATTAAACAGCCTGTTTATTTATTTTTTGAAAATAGACCCTTTGCATATAAACTGGTGCAGTGGGTGCAGAATTGCTGTCAGATCTAATATAGTTTTTAAATCAGACTTAAATTGACCCTTCGCAAAACTGTTGCAATGCCCGACAACCCATGCTCTCTCACACCACACATCATGTTCTCCCGCTGTGAAAAATACATTGCGGAGCAAAGAGGACACTGACAACGTATGAAACAGTTTCATATTTAAAATGTTGTAATTTATTAAAGAAGTTTAAACAACGAATACCATATAGCGGCTCCTTAATGTGTCGTGACAGATCCTTTAAGCGGCTCGTGAGCCGATCTCTTCATACTAGTTAATTTATAGCATAAAATAAACATGAACATACATCAGAAGGAATGTTGTTTCAACCACAGAAAGATGTGAGTTCACACAATATTTCAAGTTAACCAATGTTAATCCACTATAGGCTACTCCCTGGCGGCTTTGTCGGTTAAGATGGCAGATTTGGCGTTACGATTGGTTAGATGGCCTGTCAATCAAACTGTTTGCGAAGGGTCAATTATCAGGGATGTTGTTAAAAAATAAACTTTACACACTTTAGTCCTTCAGAAAGTTATGGAGAGTGGAAGGCACTGTCTGACATAAGACATAGAATGTGGTGTAACTATACTAAATGTATTTTTTTCTAGACAATAGTGGGCAAAAATATATGTGATATATATATATATTAATATTGGTTCGTAACTGATAGTCAAGATATATTCTTAGTTTGTGAGCACTTCCCAAGTACATTTCAAATTTTCACCTTGAAGAAGGAATAAATGTTTGCTATTACTATAAATTACGCAGAACTTGCTGTCTTCTTTGGTTAAACGATACCCGTGCCATTGTGTGTCCTCCCATGACTTCTCAGGTATGAAAGATTACTCCAATTTCCTGTGCGCTTCTGACAAATTGTTGCACCGAAGCAAAATCCTGGCCCTCATGTCTTACCAGTGATAGAAATGTGGAACCATTTTGTTAGATTATAACTCTATGTCTCTGTGCCACCACAGTATTCTCAGTCCCCCTTTCATTCAAAAATGCATGGGCCCATGGAAAGAGTCAGACACACAGACAAAGTCAACACTCCCAAAATTCAGCTTTATTCTCTGCACATCACCTTTTATTCATTGTCAGGGGGTGGTGTAATGACCAATTAGAATATACATTATCATACAGATGAAGAGAAAAACAAGTCCATATAAGGAGAAAATGCCTATGTGGCACTATAAGTTCTGGACCTTCTCCGCTCTCCCCATCTTTGCCTTGTGGGCCTGAGGTGAATGAATCCATTCAGAG
Source organism: Opsariichthys bidens (assembly GCA_037194245.1). Classification (NCBI taxonomy): domain Eukaryota; kingdom Metazoa; phylum Chordata; class Actinopteri; order Cypriniformes; family Xenocyprididae; genus Opsariichthys; species Opsariichthys bidens. Next base: position 7,609,661 of record CM074298.1, on the reverse strand, counting down.
CATATTCAGATATCGAAAAACAGATGTGAGCATGCAGAGAGAAAAAAAAAAGGAGAATAGTCAGACTTATTTTACACTTTTACTCCAAATACGTAATTTTTAGCTCTCAAAAATATGTCCTGAAGGCCTGAGGCAATTCACAATATAATCATCTCTCCCAGTGGCTCAGATTTGAGATGTAGCAAAGCAATTCTCTCCCAATAAAAAAAGCTTTGAATTATATTACCATGTTGGATTGACTATCATCTCATCTTATCTGGTCAGATAAGTCGCCTTGATGTGAATTATGGCTGGACCGTGATAATGAATCAGCGGTTGATCTTGATTTGACAGGCCGACGGAAGGCTACTGAGCGTTTCTTTGTCAAACTGGGATCCGGTGCTCGGGTTTTGTAAAACCCACAATTTAGACAAGCTGTGCAAAAATGACATTTTAAAGATGCATTGTCTCTGAGGGAGGAAATGATGGAGTGATACTTGCAGAATGTAGGACACTATCCTGCAGAAAACAAGTGTGCATATCAAGACCAAGTAGCATTTATATAACAAGTGCCCTTTTCAAAATGAGCACAAATACGAGCACTTCCTGTCTAAATGCTACAGTAGGCTACAGCATGTGTTAATGTTGCAGATGTTAGTTACATCCACCACATGCAGTAGTGGGCAAAAGTGATGTCCATAGGGGATATTTGTGTTTAATGACCCTAAGTTTGATCAAACCATCAAAATATGAGGAAAATATTTTATATTAAATATTTGATATATGTGGGAAGAGCAAAACACTAAACTTGGTATTAATTGGATAAAATTATTTGACAAAATCTACAGCTGCAGGTTTTGTTTTACTATGCAAAAAAAGCATAGAAAAACAAAACGCTAAAGCACACAGTGACTACAACATAATGCGTTGTTAATGTTTCGTTGTTTCTCTCTCGTTTTTGCATGTATTCATAATTTTCAAAAAATTATGTCCACACAATTTGTCATGTTTCATTGCATTCTGTAATTAAAACAATTAAGACCATCCACGAATACGCAATATGCTTACAAAATGTTTCATTTTTTTTTTTTTTTTTTTTAAATGCTGAAGATGTCACTTTTTCTAGGCTGGACATCACTTTACTTCACTACTGTACAAAGGGTCTCGTTCACTGTGAGTACACATTTAGTATGTAAAACCCTACTGTAAGTCTTAATTAGTATATAAGCAATAATTATTTTCTAAAGTAAAAATGGCCATTATTTTTCACCATCAATTTACCTTTTCAAGTTTTGAGGACTACTTACGAAGTTGATAAAGAACTCCAGTCACTCTTTCCTTACAAAAATCTCCTCATTGGCATCGTTGATCATTTTTGCACCTTTGTTTCAACACACATTTTTAGACTGAAAAGTTTTGAGTTCTTAAAGTTGTACTAAACTTTCACAGTACACAGGAAAATTTGATTCCTCATCAAATATACTCTTTAAAAATGACATGTATTGGGCTTCTATTGGTTTACACAGTCTGGCTGGCACACATTACCCAGAAACAAGGGTGGCTCTGTCGAGTCATTGGCTAATCCAGCTCATCACTGGCACCGGGCTAAATAGTTGGAGAGGCACAAGAATTTATTGTTCCTGTAATAATGGTGATGTAATGGTGGTGGTGTTATGTTGTTGATGCCATTATTGTTCAAGGCTCAGGCTGTAATTTGGCTTAGGCTTACAGGACCATAGCAAAAGCCTTTATGGGGCAGTGAGCTGCAATTTGAGCAGAGCAGAATCAGCCACTGTTGCGGGGCTGGAAGCATAACATTGAAAAAAGTATTAACTATTTCAACTCTCTTCATTTTTTCAAAACATCTTACATTTTAATCCTGGAACAAAAAATGTTGCTAAAAGTATTATAAAGATTCATGTTTAACTATCATGAACAGATATGAATCAGATGAAGCGTATTTATCGAAGTGGTGACATTTACACAAATCAGTAGCAAGCAGATGAGTCATTAAATAAGATGTCAAGCACTGCTGAATATTAAGTGTTACTGCATTTAAATTTGAAGAAAGCGCCTGAAATGCCTTCTTGTTTTTATTAGAGCATAACAAGGTGTTTGCAAATGGAAGTATCATTATTCAAAAACCTTATTGCAAAATATTTTTTGCACTTCAGTTCACCTAGAGGTAGTGATAACAATGTTAACTGGGCTTTTGGGCTTTCAAGTCATATGCTTTTTCAGTAATCTGGCTTAATAGAAAACCGAATTGATTCCAGCCCTTATTTAACCCTGTATTGATGTCGGTACTGTATTGCTGTGACCTCACTAAAAGGGCAAAGTTTCATTCGGTGACCTCATTGCGTTAAACTGAGTAAGTGTATTTCTTATCACTAATTTCTGGAGATCACTGGTGCTAAGCTTGGTTTCTGTGGACTTTGCAGCGTATTAGTGGTGGATTTATTGTTGTCAGCCTAAGATACTGCTATGGCAAAGAGTGTCCAGTGCACCACAACTCACAGCCTTGGGCATTTGTCAGCTGTCGATGTGAGATCTTGTTTGGTAGTAAAGCTTAAGGCACAGTGACTGCAATTTCACACTCCCAGCTACTTCTTATAAATCTTGCAGAACTGTCGAATATATGACTTTGGTGCTGTATTTCTCCTTGCTTTAATTAATCTGGCATTCTTTTATTTTATTGCTGCGGTGTTGCCAAATTAATATATGCCCCTTTATACCCATGAAATGTCGTTCACAACCCATTTTACCCTTGCAATGTGACAAATTTACAATTCAAACCCATTTCTTCTATCCTTGAATATTGTTCCAGACATTCAATGAGAAAAAAAATTGTCAGGAATTGATTGGATTGTAAAAAGCAAGTGTTCCTCTACCAAAAATTAAGCCAGGTGGAGAAGGTGATGCATCAAAATTAAGAGGGATTTGTAAAGACAGCTGAAAAATAGAATTGGAGCAAGTTATAATTTTGGTAGGTTTATGAAGACCGATATTAACTTTTGTTTTTTTGTCTTGAATGCTTTGGAAGTATGTTTTGAACACAACCGTGACCTCACAGATATTCCTCATTTGAAGTGTAAAAATTCAAGCCAGTGTGGTCCGCAGCCAGGTTAGTTTGTGGATAGGGAACAGGGATGATTAAATATTATGAAGATCAAGAGGTCAAGGTTTGTCTGGTTAGGATGGCTATAGCCTCTATTGGTAGATAATTTAACTACATAAATTAACTATTTGGATAAAAAAGCAAAAAAAAAAACATGAACTGCAAAGTAAATTGTGTAAATATTTTGAGACTAACAGTATATGGCTAACATTTTATTTCAATTATTGTAAATGTTTTCGAGTGTCCAAATCAGCATCGTCATGATGTAACGGTCTTGCAATAATTAGTATTGAAATAATGTAAAAGGAACATACATTACACTGGCTTCATGATGACATTAGAGTATAAAATAGTTCTTATATTAACTATTTAATAAGAGGAAGGCAGACTGACAGAGACTGTGGAGAAAAGTGAAAAACAGACCAATCTCAATGAACCTTTGACTGCGAATCCTATTCCTACTCCCTACAATGTAACGAGATTGGCAAAGACAGAGTGGCTCAGCCATGAAGGTTACATCCAACACAAAGAGCTCAGCTTCAGAGAGAGGCAGCAGAAAGACTTTTGTGCGGCTTTGCGTTGCAAGCCATAAGAAGACATTTTAAGCCACTCTCTTTATATCACCCATTGCCTGAAGCTCCGTGAAGTAGCGGTGATTTTTTTATGCCAATGCGTTCCCTCACCCATCTTTCTGAGTGCTTGTCATTGATGCACCAATGCATGCCTGACTTTCAGCACCCTGGGCTCCTTTCTGGTTTATAGAGAGAGGGATTTTCTGGCCCAAAAAAGCATGAAAGCTGGAGGAATGTCACTTAAAGGTGTCATGAACTGCATTTTTTTTTTAAATAATATTCTCTGATTTCCACTTATAATGTCATTAAGATTTTTTACATCAAAAAAACATCTAATTTAGAAGTAATATGCTATTTTCTGTCCTAGTTTTGACTGTCTCTTTTGAACATTTACTTGGAAGTGAATGCCCTCTGCTATGATTGGGTAACAGTTTTGCATATTATAATAATTTTCTCTCAATTCATGACCCCTTTAAGCAATGTATAGCCACTTTGAAAATAGAATTTAAAAAAAAAAGAAAGAAAAAGGAAATGCATTACCCCCTCTGATGCAGTTTGATGAGAAAACAAAATCCTGCATCCATTTATTTTTGAGCTGTTTTTGAACACCCACGCAAAGGACATTACGAGTGTGTTATGATTTACAGATATAACACCATGGTGCCACTAGACAATAGATAATTGCTCTATAGGAATTACACTTAAGGACCATTCTCACCAAGTACTATAATGTTTTAATAATCGTTCCATTGTTTTGGGAATGGGAAATTCACACCACAACTATAACAAAAATGACAGAAAATATTTTTTTTTTAAGCTGATGAATGTTAAAAATATTGATGGACATTGGTGTAGATGCTAATATAAGTAGTTATAGTTGTCTTTATAGTCATATTAGTCATGTGGAATTAGTGGTGGGGATTTTCTCGGAATGAAACATGACTGTCTTTATGAGTGAGTCCTTGAATCATTCACTCAGTCATAAACACTGATTCATTAAGGTGTTTTATTTACAGATGTGCAAAGGTTTTATAAAGGCTTTGTTTGGAACTATTTTTGTTGATGGAGCACTAAATTTGAGCAAAATTGGGTCTTTAATGGAAGTAACTTTTTATTTATTAAATTTTTGTATAAATCAACGTCACACTTGCAATCATTGCCAGTGTAGTATGAAAGTCACTACAGGGAGTTTTCCTTTCAAGAGTGTTTCGGCATTTGTAGTTGATTCCTTCGCACCTCTATGAAAAACCACTCTTCAACGCTTGGAGTTTTTGATGGCAGAAGGTTTTATTACATGTTCTTGACTACATAAGATTAAGCATTTAATCTGTGAACAAACAGGAGACAATAAAACAAATCACTTTGTAAGTTGAGAGGCATGAGTGCACTAGATTTGATCAACACATTTCTTGAAATAGCACATTAACCCCATCTGCTGCTGGATCAATTGTGTAGCTTGTTCTGCGGTCTGGATTCTCCAGCTCATTTGTTGCCCTTCTCAGTCAGGTCTCAGTATACAAATTAAAGCTTGTGGTCGAATCAGCATGCTTGTGATGTCCAAGCCCAATGGTCCTCATCTAAATGCTGTTTTTGTCCCTTGACCCCTTGAAAAAAAGAAAGAAAGGACTCTCATTTAGAGTGTTTCAGTGCTAGCATGTCATCAGATCGTTCACGTTCGTGTTTCCAATCAATCACAACCATTAACCTGTACTTGGAAACAGCATTCTAATGGAGACCTCCTGAATGAATATGTTCAAGAGCAAATTGTTTAAATTGCTTGTTTTACTGCAAAATATATGTAAGGTGATGTACGTTTCATAGGTTGTCATATGCTTGAAATCATCTTGATGTGATTTAGTATTTACCTCAGTTTAAAGAAATAGTTCAGCCTAAAATGAAATTTCTGTCATCATTTACTCACTTTCATGCTGTTTGTAACCTGCATAATTTCATGCAGATTTTCCTCATACAATGAAACTGTAGATAGGAACCTTATGTGTGTTGTGTTATATATATATATATATAAACACGCACATGAATAATAAATATACTTTTTTTTTTTATAAAAGAAATTATATGTACTACCGGACAATAGAGACTTATTTAAAAAACATTACAAACTTAATTATTCCAAACTTTTGAACAAGACAGAGCAGGTTACATTTCATATTTAAAATATTGTAATTTAAATAAAAAAAATGTTTAAACAATAAATACCGTATAGTGTCTCTTTAATGTGTCGTGACAGATCGCTGTGGCTCCTTCAAGCGGCTCGTGAACCGATCATCTCTTCATACTAGTTCATTTATAGCATCAAATTAACATGAATGAACATCAGAAGGAATGTTGTTTCAACTGCAGAAAGACGTGAGCACGCACAATTTTTCAAGGTCAATTTCACCAACGTTAATCTACTTACTCCCCTGACTGCTTTGTCAGACAAAATGGCGGATTCGGGGTTATGATCGGTTAGATCGCTTGTCAATCAAACTGCTGGCAAAGGGTCAAGTATAACACCGTGGCCTAACTTGATGTGATAACATTCCAGTGACAAACTTTTCTGTCCACACCAGACGCGACACGACTATGAGATGCGATAAAGTTGATCAAAAATCACCGCCAATCAAAAGAGAATGTGGGCGAAATGGAATGCAAAATTTTTGAAGTTCAATATCTCAAAACTGCTCAGAATGCAGATAGAACCTTATAATTCCAAGGTGGCAATATGTGCCATGTCCCACTTTACTTTCATTGTATGCCAAAAAAACAAAACAACAAAAAACAAAGGCAGCTAGGATGCCAAGAAAGAAAGCTGTACACGTTTGGAACAACGCAAGGGGGAGTAATTGATGACACAATAGAAATTTGTGTGGAGCATTCCTTTAAAATGACAACTAAATGATCAGGAATATTACTTTTACTGTTTTGTTTGTTAGAAAGATGCTTTTGTCCAAAGCAATACATAGGAATGGTCTTCTACCTGGTCTAAAGGGCATTGCCAAAGGGCACAGTAGTGATAGAGGATCTGCTATTGACAGATCTTGATATAGAAAAGAAAAAAAAAAAAACATATCCGTACATCACATCAATGGAGATCCAGAAGATTTTTAGTCTGAAGAGTGGGCTGGCCCAGTCTGGTTTCAGATCAAAGATAATATCCCTCTATCCCAGGTACAGAGAAAAGAGAGCTGGTATATGAGAGCAGATTAAGGTGGAGCTAAGGTTGAGGAGGAGGGGTAGAGGGTGACCTGGAGATTGGACTGATTGAAATAGAGATAAGATATTAGACATCATCTACGTCGACAAATCCTTAGCTTAAGTTGTTGACGTTGTTTTTCAGGAAATAAAGTGGATTCAATCTCAGCAAGCCTTGTGATTTCGATCTGGAAAGCTCTTGCTGGAAATCATGCCTCGGGGTTAGTCCGGATATTCGAGCGGAAAGGTGTTAGCATCTCTTTAGTTTGGGCACTGCTGAATTAATAAACTGCAAACTGAGAGACCTGTCCACTGCGGCAGCTGCTCGTCATGCTTTCGAGACATTTTTTATTCCTCCTAGTAAAGCAGAACTCTTGACATGTTCCCTCTTACGATTGCTCTGCTCACTCTCTAGAATGCTGCATAAATCACACTGCGTCCCATTTACATTCGTCTTTCTCAGCTGGTAGTTCAGAACTGAACGCCCCTCAATTCACCCTCCCAGACAGCCGGTCTGAACAGGAATCTGAGAGTGGTATGGAGGAGTGCAGAGGAATCTATATATGCACTTCAGAGATTAGATTGATCCGTGTTTCCTGCTCTTGTTTTTCAAGTTCATATTGCTACCAGTGTTTTGAAGTTTATCTATTTGTCTGTTTGTTTTTGCCCACTCCAAGGTTTGGACCCAAGTGTCTTTAGCTAGTAAAGTCTAGGTCATACTTCACCACAAAATCAAAAGGAAAACATGTTTTTTGCATAAAGAAAATGAAACGTACCCTGCAGTTTGGCATTTGACAAATGAGCACATTTCCCTTAAATTCTCGTTAGTGTAATGTGAAAAAGTCTTATTCTTACTGATTAAATCTCATTATTATTTTTTAAAATAAATGTACCATATCTATATTTTTTTAAACATTTATTTTATTGTTTTATATTTTTTTTAATTTTATTTTAACACACAGAGTGAGGAAATCTTTACGGCCTTTAAAAGTATGCATAATTTTCTTTATGAAAGTGAATGTATTTCTTTTTTTCTTTTTTAAAACATTTCTTTGTTTTAAAGGGGACAGGGGACAACTTTGAGCATTGTAACTTTGCAAATGTTGTTTATGCTCAAACACTAAATAAAGTTAAAAAAGTGAAATCATAATCGACCACCCCTTTAAAAAAGACAGTTCCGTTTGGGGATTCTGGGACTTTACTGTAGTCCCCATTGATTTCTTCTCCCTTTCCTGCAACTTTTGCAGTGTCAAAAGCTTGAAATATATAGAGAAATACTCCTTTCCTTGGCACAATGTGTGCTTTGTCCCTATTCAATGGCGATCCCTTTGGGAGTTCCACTGAGAAAAAAGTGAAAACAGAACCAAAAAAAACCAAAAAAAACAACGCTTCCCCTTCTGATTCTCACTACAAACATCCTTCAACCACACCAAGCGCACAGGAGTTATCGAAGTGTGGCATGTGACGATTCAACAAATGTATTAAGCTGTAACCAAGTGTGAAAGTAAGTGTTATTTGGCTCAGCAATGATATAGAAAAGAGCTCCACAACTTACATTGCAGAGTACTGAATCAGGACTCTTAAAGGGATAGTTCACCCATCATTTTCTCATCCTCAAGTTGTTCCAAACCTGTATGAATTTCTTTCTTTTGCTGAATTCAAAAGAAGATATTTTGAAGAATATTGGTAACCAAACAGTTAATGGGCCATTGACTTCCATACTATGGGGGGAAAAATATGGGGTCCAGACAGATCGCTGTAGCTGCTTCAAGCGGCTCGTGAACCGATCATCTCTTCATACTAGTTCATTTATAGCATCAAATAAACATGAATGGACATCGAGCGCGGAAAGACGTGAATACAAACAATTTCTGAAGTTCAAGTTCACCAACGTTAATCTACTATTCGGGGTTATGATTGGTTAGATCGCCTGTCAATCAAACTGTTTGTAAAGGGTCAATTTTCACTATTCCTTTTCAGGACATAACATTTTTGCCAGACAAGATCACATTCTCATTTCAATAAACTGAAATTTGAGTACCAACTAGAAGAGAGAAATGTGATTGTATATATAAATTTACATAATATATCTTTTTATTTTATTGAAGGTATTTTTGCCTTCAAAGCTAAACTGTGTAATTTCTGCAAGACAAGTGTCACCAGAAATGTGTCTTTACAATCTTTCATCAAAATGTAATAACTTGCTCCACTAAGCCCTCTTATTTTTTCAGCCAACTGTCGTATATGTAGAGACCGCTTTTCACAATCCAATCAACTTCTGATGGGTAAATTTAAGGGTTTTTTTGTTGCGATATGTCGTATTACAAAAGTTAAATAGGTGTTGAACATCATTTCAGAATGAAAAGTGTCAAGTATCAAGTGCCAAACAATTTTATAAAAACATTGAAACATTATGCCAGCTTTTTCTGGATTTTAGTTCAGTCAACTATAACCATCGCATAACGAACTATAGATAGTGTGGAGGATTAGTTGAATCAAACGAAGCACTTAATTTTTGTGTTCCTTACAGAGTGAAGAACGAGAAACCACAGAGAGGACTCCATACATTCGTGATTGGATGTGAGTGACTTTGACCGTACCAAAGTGAAGATGAAGTTGCTATGGAAACTGCTGGTTCTGCAGTCATTCCTGGGGTGCCTTACAGGTAAAAGTATCTTATTAAGAACTTTTGATGCATGCATGGCAGCTCCTGTTTGTGAACTCCGGTTTCACATTCTTGCGTATATAGGGCAGAGGACAGTCTGAAAATACATCACGGAAATTGCAACCAACTCATATGCAATTTATATTAGTGGATAAAAGGCCTGATCATTAAAGAAGAAAGAAAACAACTGTGTAGTTCAGTTAACAGGAGAGCAATTGTTAAAGTCAATAGCAGGATCCAGCAGACAGATCTGAGAGGAAGGGCTCTCAGCTGTTTGCTTGATAGATTTGAATATAAATTAGGTGATCGGCTTGCAAGATAGGATACTAAGATGAAAAATATTAATTTGAATCTACTGATAGCTAAGAATGTGAGATTTAATCAAGAGGAGGAAGAAATCCTAATCTTTATTATTTGGCAGACTGATATAATTTATAGCAGTCTGAAATTAAATTCTTGGGGACGCTACTGACCCAGAGGTGCTCTGTACTGCACAATTGAAAATGATTTGTTACAAAAAGCCAATTACTGAGTGTTACTTTGTGAAAAACAGAGCTAAAGAAGTGCGATAGTGAGCTCTTGTCTTTATACAGTGTTTCATTAAGACTGATTTGATTGATTGATTGATTGCCTTTGGTGTGTTTTACCGTTTTTTTGTTTGTCATAGTTTTTATTTTAATGAAAATGTAATTTACATTTTGATTTGGTTCATTTTTACACTTTACAATCCTGTGTTGTCGATAACTTATGCTTTAGAGTGAGATTTTTACCATTCTATTTTACTATACTAGACTGTTTAGGGTATTGCATCTTGTTATGGCAATGCCATATTCGCAAAGCAACTTACATTCTAATTGGTGTGTAATTTGGTTCAAGTTCTCCTGTGTCTGTGCAATGTAGGCTAAGTCATAACGTTCATGTTTTGTATTTATATTTAAAATATCTATCGATGCACTATTGTGAAAACCAACTATTGCGATAGATAGCAGTATCGATATTCCTGCACATTAAATGAACACATTAAATTGACAGCCTAATATAATATTTTATGGCTATCAATTCAGTGTGTTCATTTAATCAATTATGTGAAAAAATAATGCTTTAAATCATTAACGCATCCGCTCGGCGGATTCCTCAATGAATCAGCCGTTTGAACGGATCGATTGAATAAATGCATGCCTCAGTGACTTACTCGTTTAGACATTTACCGCCACCTACTGGCAGTTTTAGATTCTTATTTATGGCTTGTTTCCACCAAGCGGTATAGTACAGTACATTACGATTTAGGGCAATAAATCCTGATCCGGCCTGTGTTTCCACCGCTGACAATAACTTTACTTGATTGGCATGGTGTATGTCGGAAAGTAGCAATCAACGTCACTTGGTGGGCGTCACTTTCCTTTTGTACCCTTTCTTCACATATGATACCCAGGAAGGTCTGCACCTCCTGGATTGACCATGGTACATTGCTGCGTGCCGACATTGTGTAGCAACAGTGTTGTGTTTCAACTGTATATTTAAAAAATGCCGCCTCTTGTGTTGTCAAGCTCCACCTTTAGGTACCGGACTACTGTGCTAGGTTCAGTGTGGTTCGGTATTTTGGTACCATTCACAACTTCTGACTATTTTAAAATCTTGTAATTAAGATTTTAGTTTAGTTTATTGCCATGATGTATATTTTTCGCTTCATCTTCATTATCATTCACAAACATCAACAAGCATTTTAATTGACTTATTTTGTTAACAAGATTAACATTTGTTTTTTGTGAGGTGGATGATTTGAGTAGTAAAGATATTGTTCCCAAATTACTTTTTGTCCACAGCAACTAGTTTAACACCTATAAAGTTCATACCGTGCAGCGCCATTGAAGTCAATGATCCTTAAAAGAGAAAATTAGTGCTCTTGGGGAAGTAAAACTCAACCACTCTTCTATCTCTAAGTCTTTGTTGTTAATTAATGTACAAGGAGGGGAAATGGCGGTATTTATTTCATATTTCATTAAAGAACAATTAAGGTGGCTATTATCTCTATTCACACTTTCTTTTACCTGAGGGCTCTTGTACATCAATCATAATCTGATTACGCGGTTCCATTTCTCATACTTAACTCTGTCTGTGTGAAATTAGCACTATTTACCTTCTTTGAAGCATTTAATCAAATAGTATTTTGCTGTGATGTATTGCTAATCATTTACAGTTTGCATTTAGGGAATGTAAAAGAAAGACCCACAGATGCCACAAATGATCTATAATGTATATTTGACTTGTTTCTCTTTCTCTTTAGTTTTGGGATTGCAAATGTGGCAGCCAAATTCCAGCACAAAATATTTTATTTTATTTTATTATTTCATTTTATTTTTGGGGTTGTATACATATAAACTCTTTCAGAATCAGTACTGTTTGAAATGTACTACAGAATGTACTCAAAGAGTGGTGACTTTGAAGAAGCTGAAATATAAAATAATTATGATCGGATTCACATATTACTCTAAAATGTGGAAAAGTTAGGTGTGTCTCTTAAATCAGTAGCATTTATGCATATGTATGACACCATTGAAAATGCAGTTGCAAGTAACTTTTCAGCTGCTGAAAGGAGCAGAATAAATTTCACAAAATTCTCTGAACTTCACCTTTAATGTTGTCAAAATGTGCAGTGTATTTGAAGACAGAAGTTTTCCTTTAAAAGGAAATTTACTCACCTCATGTCTTTCCAAACCAGACTTCCTTTCTTCCACACCGGCCGCTCTTTTACATGCATTTACAATGAATGTGAATGACATGAGGCTCAGTAAATAGTGACAGAGTCTCCATTCCTTTAATCTGTTCAGTTACATTATCTTGCAACAAAAAAAAAAAAAACACTGTGCTTGGTGGTACTTGACTTTCTTGCACTGAGGGATCTTTGCTCTTCCCTTGTATTTTCAGTTAGTGGTGGGTGGCACTGGTTGTTGTGTTGTACTCCCTTTTAATGCCGAACTGACAGGAAAGGTCGTGCAACCTGCCGAACAGCATAGACGAGGAAGGTTTGCCCCTGAAAAGACGAGGCTTGGCAGGGCGACTGCTCAGAATGCTGAGAGGGGACCGCAATGATCTCCATCCCCTGCTAGGCATCTTCCTTTGTTCTCTCACAGCAGTGCGTAGTGACAGGGGCGAGCTGTCTGCTACACACACACACACACGTCACTCCACCCTGATCACCCACCCAGTTAGCATGTGATTACCTTACCATCACACACACTTCAACCAAACACACTCTGAATTCTAATGCCCTGTCTGTTTCTCTTGTTCTCATTGACTCAGGCCTGGCTCATTATTTTAGATTTGAGTTTCTTCAACACACTTTTCATGATTCAAAGAACACTTCAAGCAACATGATTTCCCTTTTTGTCAGAGGATATGACTCAAAAATGAAAATTCGGTCATCATCTGTCTACTCACCCTCACATTGTTCCAAACCTGCATGACTTTCCTTTTTTGTCCAAACAATGAAGGTCAAATGGGGACCAATGCTGTTCAAAGTATTCTTAAAATATCATCTTTTATGTTCTGCAGAGGAAACAAAGTCTTACAGATTTGGAATGATAAGTAAATAATGACAGAATTTAAATTTTGGGGTCAGCTACACATTTTAGTGAACTCAAAAAAAATGAGTTTTGCCTCTTTTCAGTTTGATTAATTAACATGAGCTAAAGTAACATGATTTTTTTGCCACAACTTAATTTCATTGTGTTCAATTGACCTAATATTTTTTAAACTGAAACGGAGTGAATTTCAAGGAGGGACAGCATTCCGGTTCGAACCGGTTTGATTTTATTGGAAAATAAAAAAGGATTTCTAGCCTACGAAGCAATCTGAATTCCACACAAAAATGTAGTGCAAAAATAAATAAATAAATAAAATATACATGTATATATAAGTATTAGAAATCCAGCTAAATTGTGTTGACCAAACTAATCTGTTTCAATTAACTGTTCAGCAGTTAAATTAAGCAAGGGCAATGAATTAATGTTTTTGAGTGTATAATGGACATTTTATATCGGGGTATCAATATATTTCTGTTTATTTCTGCCTGCAATTCAATGTAAAATGGTTATATATTAAATAACCAATTTGATTCTTTCTTTTATTAATATGAACTTCTTATTGAAAAATAAACAGATTAATAAATAAGACGTCTAGCTTCAGTGCAACATCTTCACATGATGTAACACTTGAGTTAAAAACTCAATAGAGTAAAACTGATATACAATGAATCTTGACCTCAGATGTATTCTACTCTGTATTCCCACATTACTTTTTTCATCAGTCATCAGTATAAACCGTTTGACACTTTTCTGCCGTCATCCTGCACGGCCTTAATTCTTCTATTCTGTGCCATTTGATTTATCCACCTGAGACAGCATCTGAAAAGACACAAAGTGACATTGTAGCATTCCACTGAGGTAAATCAAAACAGAAAATGATGCAATGAAAGGAAATTGAAGACATCATAGGTGAATGTAGCTAAATCGTGATCTGGTTTAACATTTGAACTGGTGAGCTGAACTTAACAGGTCTGAGATGTTTGCTTCCAGCTGTCAGTGCCTTAGTTGAAGCTTGTGTGTGTGTGGAAGTTCAATGCTTGAGCCTTATAAACAAACCACTTGACATTTTCCCTTACCAGCTGAGCTGTTTAATTTGCCCACCTTTTTCATCTTTGATTACAAATTTCGTCCAGTCAGTGAAGTGCTCTTTACCATCAGCTACTAATAAGAAGCAGGAAATTTGCAAACAAAAGGGATTCGATGCCCGAAGCCATTTTATGTTTAAATTCTGAAAACAATATTTCATACATGGAACTAAATTTAAATGATTTAAGTTTTAAAAATGTATAGATCACCCCAAAATGAAAGTTCTGTCATCATTTACTCACCCTCATGTCTTTCCAAAGTGCATTGCTTGTTTTTGTTCATAAATTAAACTGACAAATGTAACATAAAAGAAGTTCAACATTCAACTTGTGCCCTATATTCCATTTCTTCTGAAACTTGAGAGAAGCAGAGTGAATTTAAAGTTGTTTTTCCACTGAAAACTTGCCCTCTGCATCTCTCAAATGTCATTCACTCATACTCGCCTGTTCAAACTCACCAGTACATTAAGTTAAAAATAAGATAGAATATTGTTTTAATTTACTGTGAGGCTATTGTAAAATCTTTTCCCACTATTTTCTGCTGAGTGTTCGACAGGCTGTCAGATGTTTGCTTCAATTGTAGGCATAAAATACTAGAGCAACATCTTCTTTTCTGATTAATTTGGGGCTTAGATCGTTTCAATATAGCAATCAGCTCAGGCACAGCCTTTGTTCCTATGCTTTTATTTTGTATGTCTGGTTATAGACCACTCACAGGTGAAAAGGCAGACAGCGGGACCCAGAAACCCATCATTTGGTGACCAAGTTATTCATGGCTTGTAAAGGCGAGGCCCAGTGGGGATTCTGTAAACAGCATTTTCGCAAAACAATTTTTGCCTTCCGTGAGGTGTTATGTTCTAAGAAGCACTGTCTCCCCGACCTACCGCTGGCATGGCGCATACAAATGCTAATAGAACACCAAATGACTCGCCTCCACGACTCCCTATATTGAAAAACTATGCAATCACATTGTTGGATCTTTTTCTTCAAAGCTGTTGTGTGCGCTTGTAGAGCGTGCATATATCTCGAGTGTTTGTCTTTCTACTAGCAAGACAGTAGAGCAGTCATTGAGCTCTGTATCGTATGTTATCACATTTCACACCGCTTATTCCACACGCCTCTGTGCTTGTGACTATGAATTGGTAATATGAATCTTAATTGGTTCGCGTGTGTGTCAATGGGTATGCGTGTATCCGGGTGCTTGCGTGCGTGTCCTACCTGGCTCTATACCAGGTGGAATAGATGTTTGGTTTTCATGTGTGGTGAGGATTTGTAGATTATCCGTTGTCCTCATTAGTATCATAGACAATGGCACTCTAATTATATTACATGGTACAGACCAGAATTCCAATTTTTTTCATGACCTTTTAAATGTGGCCCATATCAGACATGGGTCTGAACGGGCAACAGTGTGAGCTGCATGCATAAAGCTCCCCTACCATGGCATGTTCATCGTAACATCATCCTCAAATTCCATAGAACCATTTAATATTTTGTATCATGTAATGTTTTGTTTCAGGGCGCTCCAACAATTGGAAATTAGAAAGATATACAGACATGCATTGCAAAAAGTCATATACATAACTGTTTAATTTCCACATATGAACGTGGTCCAAATCGGATTAAAAACGTCATTACGTTTGTCATACGTGGGGGGGTAAAAATCCAGATTTGGTCTATATTTAGTTGTGGTGTAACATAGCATTTTTATGAACATTGTCTAACATTGGTGAATCACATGTTTTGATAAATTGATTTAACATGGAATGATGAAACTATGAGTAACAACTGTACCGACATCAGTAATTTGTTCTAGTGACTGTGACACTAGGTTTTTATGCATCAGAGGTTTGACTGCCCGTGTCCAGATTAGTGGGTTGAGTCCACATGATGATGGTATAAGCTTTATTGATCTTCAAAGATAGACAATGAGAGTTGCGTGAGAACGAATAAATCCTGTTTCTATTTGATGTGAGAGTAATTTGCCATGGCTTTGTCAAGTGGACCCGAAGCCATGCATGTTACGACACATGTAAGAGGTCTGGTTTGCTCTCTTGTGATTGATTGATTTAGTTAGTTCCAGTGCTGTCTTCAAAATAGTGTAGCTTTCTTTTCAAGCTACTTTTTGTAGCTGTGTAGCGCAACAAACGCTATATATTTTTGGTTTTGTCACATTGTTTGTGCGTGAACTGAGGTGATATTCAAACGCACTCTCCTAAAATGTTTGTCTAGCATTGTTAAGTCAGATTCAGTTTAGTGAATTAGTTCATTTAGGCACTTCATATAAATCAATTTGTTGAAGATGATTGAATCAATGATTCACAGAAGTTGGTTGCATCTTCATGTAGAAAAAAGTTAAATTACAATGAAAAGAGCTAAATACTTGTTAATGCTGTTCTGGTTAAAAAAAATAATAAAATAAATGAATATAAATATACATATATACATGATGAGTTAAAAACAACCCAAGTTGGGTTGAAAGTGGACAAACCCAGCAAATGGGTTAAATGTTTTCCCAACCTGCTGGGTAGTTTTAAACTTGTAATTATGTGTCTGATTTTTAACTTCCAACCTATTTTGTGTTCATTTTAAGCCAGCCATATAGCCAAACATTTTCAACCAAACTTGGGTTGTTTTTAACCCAGCATTTTTCATGGTGTATATTATATATCCTGTTGTTTTGTTTTGTTTTGTTTGTTTTGTTTTTTAACCTTTTTTTAATAGAAGTAAACCACACAATGACAAAACTCTCAGGTTATTTCGGGTTATTTTTCATCATTAATTTAATCTACGAATAATTTTGCACTTTGGAAGTGGGCTGTGCGTAGGATAAGCAAATGGACTGTCCACTCCGCAAAATGATTAGACAGAGAAAGAGTGAGATAGAGATAATGAGAGAGAAAGCAAGGAGAGGGTGAACCAAATCAAAGGTGCATGACAATTCTATGCAAATAAATCCCAACATTTGGCCCCATGCAAATCTCTTGTCACCCCTGAAACAAATTGAAGTCATCAAACAGATTCCTGTGCCAAGCTCCTCTGTAGTGAAAATATGCTTGTCACTCATCCAAAAATCCCAGCTCATGTCTTTATATTTCCTGTGATTTCTTATTGTGGCTCTTTGTCATATTTTGAAAGGCAAGTTTACACAGCTGTCTGGATCTGTGTGGTTTTGTTTGCTGATTTGCTTTACGTATTTGTTGCTATTTCTTTGAGCCTCTGGCTAGGAGACACTGCTTTCATGCAGATCAGAGGGCCACTTTCTCCAGACAAGTTTCTGTGTCTCATGGGAGGGCCAATAGACTTTGCCTCGGGCAAGTGTTGCTCACAGGCAGAGACCTGAAACTTCGAAAAGATATCCCGACAGAGGAGAGGAAGGGGTTGTGTATGAAAAAGAGGGCAAAGAAGAGCACTTTGTCATACACTTGGAAGACTGGATGTTTGCTCTTTCTGGTATCCCAGCCTTAGAAACACTTTAAAAGAGGGGATGTGTACTTTGCTAGAGCCAGTGCAGTAGACGAAGATAACTTCAAGAATAAAAGGACAGCACTGGACAAGTTAAGTTACAGTAGTAGAGAGATCAGACCTAACTTAACATGTTTGCTGAAAAGAGCGATAATAGTATGTTCAAGTTCTACCAGAAAGACTCGGGAGGCAAGATAATGAGACATTGATAATTATTAACAATCAGCGAGCAAAATATGGTAAGATAAAGTTCTTTGGCGTAGGCCCCCTCCGTAGCTTAGATCCTGAGGGTTGCGGACTCTGCATTTCCTGCCTAAAGATGAAGGCAGGGACATAGCCAACCCTCGGGAGGTATGGACAGGGACCATCCTGGTGGTGGTGGGGAGGATGGAGGTTAAGTTTGACATCAGCGTCTGCGAACTCAGACATGTGTAAGTACCGATCTTATATACTACAAGTGTTGGATAATGATTGGTTAGATCTAAACTAATAGTGATGTAACATTTGAGTCTTCCTGGCAGAATTTGCGCTACAGCTTCCATTTCAAATCTTTACAAAATATATAAGTTTTACATATAAGCCACATGAAGCCCATTTTTGCATTATTTGTGAAATTATTTTCCATTTCACGAGTGTGCCTGCCCATCCACTCATTTAATTAGACATAAAACTAAAAGATAACACATTTGTATCTTTGTGCTCATCAATCAAAATCTAACCCCTACATATATACGCCATAACCTCGGTTGGGCAACAATCTGCTTGAAACCTTCGGTTCATCCCCTTACAGACAGTTAACAGTCTTTTAAAAACATCATATCTTAAAACAGTATGAGACAGAGAGTCTGTTTTCTATATGTCAACAATCAAATTTCATTTTTCTCATGCTTTAAAGGTTATGAAAAAATCATATTAGGAAATCTATGTAATTCATGTAAGATTAAAAAAATTAATCATGTATAAGCAGTAGCATTGATTGAATGCACGTAAGAAAATAATAATTCTCTTGCAGCGTCTAAAAATGAGACCGTGCTCAGGAATGTTTTTAAAAACTTTTGAGAAGCGATGGAATAACGAACAAGTAAAACAGCTGCCACGCAAACTTACCACTGTAAACAAAAGGCTTGCAACACTTGCTTTGCCTCTGAGTTCTTCTGATTGGTCCACTGTTTTGGAACTGACGTTGATTAGCCGGAATTGACATCCATGTCGCCGAGCAGCTTTTTTTGTTCTATAATACAACTTCAAACACTTACAGTTAAGATTACTGAAAAGTTGAAAATAAAATCATTCACCGAATATAGCCTAAATGGTCCCCTTTCCTGGAAAAGCAATATACATCTATTCAAAGCAGCATAAAACAACTGCCATGATTATTTCCATTCTTTCCACATCTCAATATTTAATATAAATCATATCCACATGTGGCCAAAGTACTCATATCTATATCTTTCTCTTTCCATTATCATTTATCAACCCAAAGATGGATATTCCCCTTTGGCGCCGGACTAGCCCCATCTCACAGAACCCCATTCACTCTAATGGCTCCCGCAGAGCATGAACAATACGGGCAGCGTTTCCATCGTTCCCTGACCTTGAACCAATTTATATAGCTTTCTGTCGCTCCCTTCCTGCAAATGCATGATCAGATGTGTTGGGGGCTTCATCGAGCATGGAGGAATACATTTTCTTGAAAGTTCACCAGGGCACGCCGTGTGTTGTCTGCCTCCGTTGGATTTACAGATATCGTAGCTCTTTTCCTAAAGAGAGTGGACCGTATCTCTAAGTTTAGCTTTTCCCAATCCCAAGGGAGAACATGCACACAATTGGCTTCAAGTCTGGGTTCTAAACAGACTTATCTGCCTGTATCTGTAAGAGCTGAGCGTGGAAAAGCTGCTCTGCCCCTGGCTTATGGAGTGCAGAAATTAATGCAATAGATTTTGGATTTTCTAAAGAAGGTTTTGCCTTGTCTGCGTGTTGTAATTTTTTTCTCTATTCACATTGTGGTTTGTGGTGAGATCTGTGAATTCACATGGTCACCTGGTCACAGAGATTGTGGTTTGAGTATTTGGTTTGTTCGCAATGGGATTTTAAAAGTCTACAGCTTGTAATCTTTAATGGCTTTCCTTTGAAAGACATACTGAAATCTCTAGCAATGTGTGTGTTTTCAATAAAATGGATTTTATTTATCTGAAAGTCTTTAGTTTTGAAGCTAAAGTAACTACAGTAAGTAGCCATTTGTCTTCAGCTGAACGCAAGTGCTCTTAGTTTAATGTTCTTACCGTGAGAAATTTTTTTACCAGCATAATACCTTTCATCTTTATGTATATGAATCTTCAAATCCACACTCAGACGTGGGAGAGCGAGAAAAGTTAACTGGAGTTTTTGACTTGGTACTCAATTGATTGATTCCGGCCCTTTGCCAAGCCGGATTCTGAGACGTGGCATATGAGGTCACCCTCACACACAGACTGTTGGAATTGTAAAGGTAAAGGTATTGTATGTTGTCATGGTGACAGACACTGCAATGAATTGAATATAAAAGTGTCACATTCTATATTATTCAAGCAGCATTAAAGTTTGAAATTCTTGAAATATTTTACACTTGTCATTTAATGGCGGCTCGATAGACATGTGAATAGAGAATGTCAGACTTCAGTAAATGAGTTCCAATGGCTAAATGGTTTTGAATGTTAAAATACGCATTTATGCATTCATTTTGATGTATATAATGTTTAAAAATATTTCTCTTTAGCCACTGGATCTGGGTCACTTTGTTTAGTATTTAAAATTGGATAAAATCTGATCGGGTGAGCCACATTCAAGGCCATTTTGTGTTGTTTTTCATTTTTATTAATTTGTTTTATCCTCTATACAGTTTTTATAAATTTTTTCAGTTTTAGTTATTTTAGTACATCCAATTAAAATAAATGATAATGAGAAATATTGCCTTGGAAAATATCTCAATTAAAATGTAATTTATATAAAACAAAACATATTTTAATCACGATAATGATCTTCTTTCTTTGATTAATTCAAAATAATCTTCGTGTCATTGACCCGCTGGTTATTTGTCCTGAAAATGTTTTATATTTTTTATTTGACAATTCCGTTATCTTGCTTTGGAAGCCAAACCTCTACTAGCTTTTCTCCTTGGGGTTGCCAGATTGTTAGAGCTTTTCTCCTAAAAGAATTCATTTTCTGCCCAGTGTTTTGCTTAATCTTCACAACCTGGCAACCGCACGCACATGCAGTCTCTGGGCTGCAAAAGAGCGCAAATGATCTGACAACACCGACAAACATATGTTGTAGTTTAGTGATGTCCATTGTGGAATTCTCGAATTAATGTATCATACAACCAGTATGTTTATGGCAATTTGGCTGCCACTAAATCTGTGAACAAACCATCTCTGTGCTGAACAGTAATTAATCCACACTTGATTCTCTGATGATATTGTTTGCAATTGTGTTTGCTGAATAAAAGCACTCTGTGCTACACTATAATAACACATTATTGCCATATTATAGCTCTAAAAATGTGGTGTGATCATTGTAGCATGCCTACAAAAGCATGTTTTGGTATGGTTTTGATGTTTGAATTGATTTGAACTTGGTCCTGAGACTCTTCTTGCTCTAATACATCTCTTGTCATTAATAACAGCAGCTGTAGTTGAGACTTAGAAACCTTTAATCTGATCATTACAAAGAGTAGCACAGTGTTAAGATTAATTAATACCTCATTAATCAAACACAAACTAGTCTTAGCAGCTGCCGCAACTGATTTTGCTCATTATCATGCATAGTTTGTTATATATTTTGGCTGTCAGAAGCACTTGAGAAGTGAATTATTTCAGCTGAATTATTGACAGCCCATGATTTAGCCACCCAGCGGAACTAATACTCTCAGGAGCAGATTTATGAAAGCCTTCAATACATGTTGAAATTTTCACTCATGAATTTTCAGGGGCTTGATCAATGATTGGAGCGTGGCAAGAGCCCCGACCAATCGCAGGTCCTCTTGCTCTGCATTGATCCAGCAATGCAGTCTGCACGCTGACAATGTCCCAGTAAATCATAGTCTTGTGTGTGAAGCACAGGACTGTTAGAGTTGAACACAGTAGAAATGACAAGGAGATATTCCTATGTAACCTTGCCAAGTTATTACTCTCATTATTGCAATATACTCTTTTTTTCTGTATTACAAGCTGCCCTCCAAACTCACGATAATATACAGTTAGATATATTTGGATATATTTTTGAATATTTGGTAATAATTAGTGCTGTCAGTCGATTAAAAAATTTGATGAATTAATCAAAAAATTTTCTGTAATTAATCGTGATTGCAGTTTTTAATGTTTTTTTTTTACAGTTTTTAATATTTTCATATTGTAATAATTTCACAGTTACTCTCCAAATTAATGTAGAAACAGCTTAAAGACAGTATGTTTTAAATATATTTTAATTTCTTCTTTTATGAATGAAGGCCAGTGTCCCAATCAACCTGAATTCAACAGTACTAGTAGTAATGTAATAGAAATGATAAATGTATAAACCACCAAAGAGTTACAAATACAACAAAATTACTGCTTATTTCTACATTTCCAATTCATAGTTTTCACGTGATGTCACACCCTTAAAGGAGTGCGAACCTGGAGGGCAAAACAAGGCTTCCCTCCATTGCCCACCAGTCATTTTTACCAGGTTTGTAGTAAGATCTAATGTAGTAAGACAGTGATATTAAAAATTCAGTATACACCTTATTGATTATACATGCACAGGCAAACAAATGAACACAGAATATTAATGGAACCCGAGGATTCTTGTTAAGCATTTTTTCCATCGAAAACCATTATAAAGAAAACGCGTTACGTTCATATTCTGGGCTCATTTGCACCATCAAAAAGGGTCAAATTGAATTTGAGCTTTTAATATCACTGTTTTAGTACGTTATGGCACTTTGATTCTTTAGCCTGCCGTCGGTTCACACTCTGCCTATGCTGCTTGATCAGCCCTTTAACTGTCTTTCTGCGTAGTTAATCAGTGTTTAAAATCAAGTGGTGCAACACAACTTGATTTAAAATACAACCCAGATCAAATCCTTGATTCGTGTTAAACTTTGCCTAATTTAATAGAGATAAAAATAGTTTTTTTCATGTTAGCTTTTTAAAAAATCGTCCCGCTGTTTTTAGTGATTGAAATCACTGCAGGTGCTGTATATGGATCACAAGTGCCCAAAACTTGCATCTTGTTCACATATTTTTGTTTTTAAGATGGAAAATTGACAGGCTCGTGTGGGATGTTTTGCCCCCCGGGGCTCTGCGACAGTCACGTGACTGAAAACTATGACTGCTGTGTGTGCGCGCGAGACGCCAGCGTGATAAAACAGCGGTAATATTCCGTCATTTTTGGTCAAATGCTGATAATAGGTCAGTATTATTAAATTGCAGACAAAGATTTTTGATAGCTTGGTTGGCTTATATGTTTGTGCGTAATGGGTGCGGTAGGGAGCCCATGCTCATGTTCTTTCACAGGACCCAAAATTGCTTCCGACTCCCATATTTACGTTGCCCATTGACTTTGTTGGTTGTTGTATGCATCTTGAAAACAGTGCAACTGATAGCTCTATTCAGAGATGTTTGGTTGACTTGAATGAAATCAATTCATTTAAATGCTACTTCCTACAGTAAAGCACATTTTTGGGGCCTGTTCTGTTCTATCTATTCTTGAATTTTTGTTGTTGGGCCTTTATCTTAAATCACTGTGAACCACCGAACGGGATTTGAGAGACGAGATAAGAGAAACGTACAACCTTTTGTTAGTGCTCATTTTTTCAACTGCTATTCACGGCCTCGGTTATTGGCTGTTCTGTGGACATCTGATCTACGCCACCCTGTGTCCCGTTGCCAGGCCATCAGCGGTAGTGTCCTATTAGCACAGCCCTGCGGACTATCGAGCAGAGTACAGCTGTGGCTGTGATGCAGCACTGTCCTGATCCTCGTCCACGTCTGCATTTCTGCAGCCTCAGCCTCAGTCTCTCCATCTGGTCTTTGAAGGAGACCAGAAACCCCAAGTAATCAATTTTTAGTGAGACACTCCAGCGCCTGTGATATTTCAAGTACCTCCTGACTTTGTGAAAAATAATCTTGCGCAGGATGACGTCTTAATACCAGGCCGCTTCGGTTCCTGCAATTGACTGCATTAAAGCTTTCATTAGCTTTCATTTCATTTCATTGATGACAGTATTAGCGGGAGCTGACTTCTTGTTGATGAAAGCCAAGACTGTCTCTGAATAACAGAAGCCCTTGTTCTGCTCCAGGTGGACTCACCTGCTCCATCTCTGGGGACGCAATTATTCTTTTCGTGGCTGCATGAAGGCGCACGTATCCCTAGATGGCTGTGCAGGCAAGCCCTTGTTAATTGGTGATGTCAGCGATTCACCGCTGGCCCTGTTTTCTTTCCTACCGTTCTCGTTTTTATGTTTCCCGTTTTGGCACCTGCTTCATTTTGTTGTCGGTTGCGCTTGCTCAACGTTTTCTTCTGCATATGTATATATCGATAAATGTTTTATTCATGGAGATTGCAAACAGGTCCCGTTCCTATACCGTCTCCCCCTCTCGCTCTCTCACTTCCTCCTAAGGCTCGTTTGAGGTATCATAACATGTTTGGCAGAGCAAGCCGAGATGTTTTTGATGAGGAAAAATGTGACTGAGACTAAAGTTTAATCCTCTGTCGTGTTTCATTTGTCTTTCTTGACACTGCAGGGATCTTTTAATGAGTATGCGTCGTTAATTGACTGACTGGGATATGCGGTTGATCGCAACACATGCTGGTTGAAGAACAGGAGGTGCACTCTTGCAGTTTTGAACCGACTCTTCTTCCCAAAGGATGAGCGCACCTGTTCTTGAATAATTGTGGTGTTGCCACCATTAAATTTGAAGATCTTATTTTTAATTAAACCGTTAACTTTGTTTACTCTTTCCCATGTTAACCTAAGAGGGTTTGCCGATAAACTGGAAGTTCCTACAGAAAATCTTGTCCGTCCTTATGGTGTTGTTATTCTTTGCTGTACGTTGTCATGGAGCAAGACATGATGCAAGGCTTATGAAATGTGTCTCATGCGTTGTGTCATATGTCCTCTGGATATATTCCGTTTGTGTTTGTGCAGGTGATTGGCCCCTCTGCATCCAACATCAACAGTCACATATGACAATAAAACACTAGTGTCAAACATACAGAATATTTTTAGTGCTCTCCCTCTGGAATTTTGCATCAGTTGAACAAATCTCTTATGAAGTTTTTTCTGATAAATGCTTTCTTCTATCCCAGTTTAATGTGCATAAACAATTATAAATGTGTTTGATGCATTTCCCAAAGAGTCAGTCTGTCTGTCTGTCTGTCTATCTATCTATCTATCTATCTATCTATCTATCTATCTATCTATCTATCTATCTATCTATCTATCTATCTATCTATCAACTGTCTGTCTGTCTGTCTATCTATCTATCTATCTATCTATCTATCTATCTATCTATCTATCTATCTATCTATCTATCTATCTATCTATCTATCTATCTATCTATCTATCTATCTATCTATCTATCTATCTATCTAAAGTTTATCTCTCACTTTGTCTCCTGCTAGTAATACAAGCTCTCAAACCATAAAGCATTTTTCACTAAATGGAATTAAATGGATTTCTCAGAAAATAACCCAGGGAAAATGGTTATGATTTCTGCTGCTTTTCCCCATCTTATGGCTTTCTAAATTCTTTTGAAAATTCTAAATAATCTTCTTATTTATTTAGTGCTACCAATGATGTGTTGACATCCCTTGTCGCTAGAAAGCATTTTTTAATTTTTTTTATTTTGAAGTTGAAATATGTGCAAATGTTCTCTGGTTTGGGAAGAAAATGCTCACTGCCGCTGCTTGTTAGGAGTCAGATGACCTTTAGAGTTTTTTATGGCCGCTGCACTAAGTTGGTTAGTCTCAGTTCTACTTCCTCTGTTTTTACCTTCCTTTTGCAAAACTTGCTATATCAGTTGGGCAAAGATCCAGTGAGGTGAAGTGCAATACTTAATGAGTTTTTTTTTTTTTTTTTTCACAGAGCTAGCAAACATGCACAAACCCACAACACCTAAAGTGATATAAAGTACAAAGTGTGATTAGCTGAGGCTGTAGCTATAAAATTATGGAGAATGAACATCAAACCAATGATATTAGGTTCGTATCCTTTTTCTGTGGAGACACTTTTAGGTAACTAGGAGGACTAACGCCAGACTGTCTAAAAGACTGCAGCTTTAACAGTAACCTTATTATATATCGATCTATATAAATATACATTCAGCTATAGGGTCAACTTTGAAAAAAAACTAAAACTTTTCAGCAGGGATGCATTAAATTGATCAAAAGTGACAGTGAACACATTCCAGGTTGAATTTTTATATACAAACATGTTTCACATTTTTAAACAAATCCAAACAATGTTTGTGGAGCAGTGTTTATCGCCAGGAACAGAGAGAATGTACCGAGGTATCTCTGACACTGAAATAAGGGGCTGTCATTGACACGTCACAGGAGGAATTAGTGGAGATAGTTAGAGCTGAGATGAAGTATCTGTCTGTGTGATGGGAAGCAAAACAAGCCCAATTAAAGCACCCGAGACCTAGAGAGCAGCCGTTCAGGTGGCACATGCATGTACTTTGCTCCTCTTTTCCGTTAGTGTTATGCACTGTGGATGAAATTGTTCTGTGTTATAGTGTAGACAGCTGTTCATACTTGCTCACAGATATACACCTAGTCCAATAAAGTGGAAAAATAAAAGGTTGAGAAATAAGGCACTTAGTTACGAATGCGCTCTTCAGTGGTGATGTAAGTATCCATTTACTCTGGAAAGACACATCAGTTGTAGTAGAATCGATGGTGAATACTGACTGA
Organism: Opsariichthys bidens; assembly: GCA_037194245.1. Classification (NCBI taxonomy): domain Eukaryota; kingdom Metazoa; phylum Chordata; class Actinopteri; order Cypriniformes; family Xenocyprididae; genus Opsariichthys; species Opsariichthys bidens. The sequence continues at coordinate 7,583,064 of CM074298.1, read as the reverse complement.
CACTCAAAAATTTTGAGATGAAGCAGAACATGAGAGCTGGGTATCTTTTTGATATTTAATCACATTACAAAGCCTTTCACTTGAAAAATATAATTCCTGAGATTTACATACATTCTCGAATTATGCAGATTTCACAGCAGGCGGTCAGTTGATTTCATGTGTTATTTCAAAATGAACACATACACACACACACACACACACACTTGTTTGCTTGGCTATCTTAGTGAGGACATTCATTGACATCTCTAACTCCTTACCGTAACCTTACCCATCACAACTAAGTGCCTAACCCAAACCCTTACACTAAACCTACCCTTAAAGGAATTGTTCACTGAAAAAATGAAAATTCTGTCATCATTTACTCACCTCCAAGTTACAAATCTGTATAAATTTCTTTCATCTGCTGAACACAAAAGAAGTTATTTTGAAGAATGTCAATAACCAAACAGTTGATGGGCCCCATTGACTTCCATAGTATTTTTTCCCCATACTCTTCAAAATATAGTGTTTTGTGTTCAGCAGAAGAATAAAAAAAAGTCCAGGTAAAAAATTACTGGTATTACTATCTTTGAACATGAGGTCCACCCTAAGTGGTTTACCATGACCACACACACACACACACACACACACAAATTAACATATTTTTATTTGTAATATAAATGTTGATTTTCATTTATTTCCAGACTTTTATTTAAGTGTTATTTACATTGATAATAGTTTGTCAATGTAAATTGAAATGTATTATGTTTGATAGAATGTTTTGATAGAAATATTGAAACTGACAGCCTGTTGTGTGGATTGTAAGTTTTTCCGCTCTATTTTATTGTTTTATATCTTATGTTGAATTGTTTTTCAGCTTTTCATATGAGTGAATACGAACCAGAATTTTTTTTTATTAATTTTGAAAATAGTTTTGCAAAACTGACGTGTTTCACAAAAACAAATTTGCCCTCTCATTTGTGTATATCTAGAAGAAATATATATATATATTTTTTAAATTTGTGCCAACACTTTTTGAATATTGTCTGAATATTGTCTTGAGGCAAAATATTATGCAACCAGGCTGCCTAAGAAGAAATATGTTCTTTGAAAAGACCTCAGTAAAAAGAAAATCCAACATTTTGCTCCTTAAAAGAAGCTTAAAGTTTATCTCTCACTTTGTCTCCTGCAAGCAATACAAGCTCTCAAAGCAGAAAGCATTTTTCAGTAAATGGAATTAAATGGATTTCACTGAAAAGAACCCTGAGAAAATGGTTATGATTTCTGCTGCTTTGCCCCATTTTATTGCTTGTTTAAATAATGTTTTGAATTTTTTTTCAACTGCTTATATTCACAGCAACCAATGATGTGCTGACATCCCTTGTCACTAAAAAGGATTTTTCTGTTATTGTGAAGCCGACCTTTAGAGCTTTTTATGGCTGCTGCAGACTAAGTTGGTTAGTCTCAATTCTACTTCCTCTGTTTTTACCTTCCTTTTCCAAAATTTGCTACATCAGTTGTGCAAAGATCCAGCGAGGTGAAGTGCAACATTTAATGAGTTTTCTTTGCACAGAGTCAGCAAAAATGTACAAACCAAAAACACCTAATGTGATTTAAAGTCCAAGTGTAATTAGCTGAGGCCTTTAGCTAGAAAATTATGGAGAATGACAGACTGTCTAAATAGAGTAAAGGAACAATTCATAGAATAGGTTAATATTTAATGTTATCTTCATCCATGTGTTGTCAGCTTTGCTCTTATAATCTCAGAATAAATTTTATATATATATATATATATATATATATATATATATAAATATATATACACACACACACACACACACACACACACAGTGTTGGGGAAACTTTTAAAAGTAATGCATTACAATGTTTCGTTACTCCCTAAAAAATTAACTAATTCCATTACTTTACTATTTAAAAATTAACTAATTCCATTACTATTCTGTTACTTTTTATGGAAAGTAATGCTATGCTACGTTTGCATTATTTTTTCTCATCTGGGCTGGGCTGTATGTTTTTATAACTACACAAAAGTTATGATTCTGGCAAAAATTCAAACAAACATGCCTTTTCAGATGTGCTATCTGAAAGAATAGGACGCAGAAGAAAAAGTAAATGAGTAAATGTATCCTCTCATTTAGTCTAGAACTAGTCTTGAATAACCATCATGTTTACACAGTGCACACAATGCCTCCGCATTCCCAATTTTTCTCAACCTGAGGGACAGAAGAGCTGTCAGCCAATAAATGGGAAAACAAACTTGCACTACTTATTTGAAAAAGTAACTCAGATATTCTGTTGTCAATTTAAAAGTAATGTGTTACTTTACTAGTTACTTAATAGTAATCTGAATTGCTTTACCCACAACACTGTATGTATATACATGAATGAATATTTAACACATTATTTTTGCATCTGATGATGTTGACACATTGAGTGACAGATTTTGTTAAAATGTTGAAAACCGTTAACATTTAAATGAATGCCTATGAGTATTTTTAATAGATTCATCCCAAAAAATTTCTTGGTTCATAAAGATTTATTTTCTCACTTTGCCCCTTCACTTCGGTCCCATGTCTCAAAGCGCAGAAAATGGTGCCGTTATCCGAGGAGGTTGTGTGAGCAATATCAGTGTGTCACCTCACATGAGGAGCCTCAAATCACAACTGAGAGGCGCTTACCACACGTCTAATTGCCTGAGCGTTTTCCGTTACAACTGCACTGCCATAGCGAAGGTTAAAAACAGACCACAGAGGTGATGGAAAGCAATGAACGCGTGTCTTCAAACTGTTGTTCTATATCAATCAACGGCGATTCCATTACAGTTGCCGTGGTGTTAGTTGAATTAATTGATATGTTTTGTCTGCTTGTGGTTTGACTCTCTAATGCCTTACCAGTGCTGGCCTGCTCAGTGCCACCAGCTAATAGCTTGTTTTGCAAGCAGGTTGGGTGTCTGTAAGTGGAGCGTGCTGATCGCTCTCTTTCTCTCCCTCTCTCTCTCTGTCTGTAGGCAACATGCTGCGGAGCCCCGTGTTCTCCAAGCAGCCAGGCAGCATTGTGTTTCCAGTAGACTCCATGGAGAAGAACAGAGAAGTGGTTTTCAGCTGTGAGGCGCAAGGTGACCCTCCTCTTTTTTACAGGTGAGCTGACTGCCAACTTGCCACTGCAAAAACGCTGTTGTTTGGTCATGTGCATCACTGCTTCAGTAAATTGTACCTGAGTCCCTTTTTATCGATTTCAAAAATGCACAAGCTCTTTTGTGCCAATGCACTTTGGCATCAATAGCACCATGTGCGACATGACATGATAAGCTCACACGATTTTTCTTGAGGTTTTTTTTTTTTGTCCTAGTCCTGTCTATTTCTGCAGCATTGCACTGGGTTTCCCCGCCCAAAGTGAAATCTCATTGGTCCATCATTTTTCCCATCGTAGCAGTAAATTAAACATCAAACATCTTATTCACTTTTTTTATTTCAAAAATAGTGACTGTTTTCTGAACACTCCCCACATTTACATTTACTCATTTGGCAGACGCTTTTATCCAAAGCAGCTTACAAGGGGAGCAATTAGGGGTTTCGTGCCTTGCTCAAGGGCACTTTAGTCATGGTGTCATTCACAATCCCCACCTTCAGTTCCTACCGCCGTTGGAATCGAACCAGCAACCTTCAGGTTACAAACCCGACTCCCTCACCATTAGGTCGTTTTTAGGTCGGACTAACAAACAGTCCCTCCTCTAACTTGCTCCATGTTCCTGTGTAGGATTTTCAATAGATTACAATGTTTCAGTAAAAAGTAATTATTGCGGTTTATTGCGATGTATTGGTGCATATAATGGGAAATGAGTAAAGAAAGATTAATTTAGTGGATTAAGTTTGGATAACATGCTTTGGTTATTTGTAATTAGATTCTTTAGTTTTACTTTTTGTTCTTACTATAAAACAATTGAATCTACTTGACATTTGACTTTACCGTTTTCAAACAGTTAGGTAATTATTGTGATATATATACTACTGTTCAAAAGTTTGTTGTGGGTAAGATTTTTTTAGTCTCTTATTCTCACCGAGGCTGCATTTATTTGATTTAATAATAAAAAACTGTCTATTTGAATATTTTTTCAAATGTAATTTATTGCTGTGATGAATTTTCCGCAGCCATTATTGCATCCTTAAGTGTCACATTATCCTGGTGATCCAAAAGTTTTGAGTGGTAGTGTATTTTGGAGCCGTTTTCAAGCAAATGCATAATTATTGCGATATATGGTCAAAAGACTGAAAAATATTGAGACTTTTAGCTATACATTGGCTTGACCCTGTTTTCATTCTCCATCGGATATTATGATTTATTTATTTATAGTTTAGCGTGTTCTGAAGTATACTAATGTTGCGTCTGGCCTCTAATGAACGTGTTCCCCTGACACTGTTCAGATGTGCTGTAGAAAGACGGATCCATGTGCTGCTCCAGAATTGATCAAGCTTAATGGAAAAGCTAATCAGTAGCTTCCTCTTTCCTGTCAGGAAGGTTGAATCATGGAGCCTTTTGATGAATGTCCTTCTCTCTGCAGCTCTAGTGTCCATCACTTTCAAAGTGCATTAAGTTCAACCTACTGAACTACTCCCATCTTTCGCCTGTGCGCTATATTGCAAGTTAGGGTTTTGGGTACCAATACCAGCTACTGAAATTTTGGTACAGTGACAACCCTATTCCAAGTCTTCTGAATCTTGTCCGTGAATTAGTGGTTCACAAAGTGATTTGCTCATGATTTGGACTGATTCAGTTCTCAGGTTCAACTCACTGACTCAAGGATTGCGGCAGTTCTCTAGTTAATTGCTCTCATTTTCATGAATAATGCCTTAACGTTCACTCCTTTCCACGTAGCTACTGTATCGCTTTAGATTATTTTAAATATAGTGCACAAATCATATATATAGTCCACAAGGACCACTTTTATGATACTTTTTTTTTTTGTGAATGCAAATGTTTGGTCAGAACATTTTTACACAAAGTCATACAGGTTTGTAATGACACAAAGTCGATTAAATGATGGCAGAATTGTATGTTTTTACTATTACCATCCCTTTAAGCCCTTGCACAAGCCCGGGGGATAATCGAAGCAGTGATTTTAGCTTTTGAGCAAAGGCATCTGGTGTGTGCCTACTTTCTTGAAGAAGGTTTTAGTACAGAATATGTTACGCAGAAAGACTTAAAGTGTGCAACGTATCCTCAAACCACCTCCTGTCTCCTGATCCAGATGGTGTTGTATAGCACTACGTAGTATCTGTTTGAGCATGAGCACGTAAAGCATGTGCTCAGCAAATGGAGCGTCTGGTTAAAGCTGTCATTGCCGTGAGGTGTTGATGTTGTGATCCTATGTAATCATACTTCAGTACTATTATTTTTATGTCAAACTACACTTTAAAGTGGAGAAGTGCTTTTCTACCTGATCTGACCTATAAAACATACTTTTGTTCGTATAACTTAGTACAGTCAGGTTTATTTGGCCGTGTTGGTGTGGTATATATATATATATATATATATATAAACATCATTATTAGTAGTATTATTTTCTACATTTAAGGAAATTAATTATTTTTCAGCAGGGGCACAATAAATTGTTCATAAATTAAAAAGTGACATAAATTTACCATTTTACAATTTTTTTTTTGTTTGAAATAAATTGTGTTCTTTTAATCTTTCTACTCATTCATATACAAAAGAATCCTTAAAAAATATGTATCGTGGTTTCCACAAAAAAATTATGCAGAGCAACATTTTCAATATTTATTATTAATAAGAAATATTTCTTGAGCACCAAATTGTTACGGCGCTTGTCTGAGGACAACGCGCACAATGAAGGAAATCTTTGCATATAACTTTTAATCTAGGAACAGGAGAATAACAGGGAGAATTACACAAAACAACATTATAAAAATAACATCAACACAAGACAAGGACCAGACAGAAACTGAGGGCTTAAATAACGAAGCAACAGCAGAGCAAAACGATACTAATTAATCACACGCAGCTGATAACAAGGAACTAATAATGATGTAACCGTGGTAACTAAGGAGTGGTGGGAAAAAACTGAACAAAGGAAGACATGTGACAAATGAAAACCAAAGTCCAAAACACAGAGATTTAACACAGATCAGCATATGAGAGTGTTTTCTGAAGGATCATGTATCACTGAAGACTGGAGTTTTGATGCTGAAAATTTAGCTTTGCCATCACAGGCGTAAATTACATTTTAAATATTTTAAAATGGAAAGCAGTTATTTTAAATCATAATAATATTTGTATTATTATGATTATAATATTTATATAAACAGTCTTACTGTTTTTACTGTATTTTTGAACAAACAAATGCAACCTTGGTGAGTATTAGAAACATCTTTCAAAAATGTTTAAAAAATGTTAAATAGTCGAGTATGTGGGCAAATTTTATGTTTGAGTAGAAAACTAATTTCAAGCAATTTAAGTGCAAGTGAGTGCAAGTTTAGTTTTTATTTTTAAATTGTATTTATTTATTTATTGGAGTCAAGTGTGTCAAAACCTTTAACTAGTACTATATGTTGTTCTGAACATCGCCAGGCATATATAATGCATAGAAATTGTGATTTTCGTTGAGATCACCCTTCTTCTCTCCAATACTTTAAGTTCCTCTCTACTCTTTCATTAAAATACCTTGAATAAAACCGAAAAAAAGGCATGTTATATCATTGCTTATTGAAAAGCCCTGTTAACCATCCTTGGTCTGCCGCTTTGTAACACCTATTCCTTGTGGAGAAGGTTGGAGAGGCGGTATAATTGAAGTTTAACAACTTATTGTAAATTATACTGCTAGGTTCTCTTCATCTGAGACGACAACTGCTCCTAATACTTCAGACTTCCCACCTTCTCTCTCTGTAGCTTCTCATTCTAATTCACTTCTCCTCTTTACCTCACTTCAAGAAGCTCAGCTTAAGACATGAAGGAGACTGGAGAATGCTATAGAGTATCCTTGCATCACCTCGTCGTGAAGTTGAGGGAGAATTGTCAATCAAAGGATAGCCCGTAGCCATAGTTACTGCAGCAGATGGGAAGTGGCCGTTTTTTTAACGGTTACACTAAGTTTCTTGACATGCTGTCATATAGCAGCATTCTCATTTGTATGCTGATAATTGATCTTTTGAAATGAAGTTGTTACATTTTTCGGGAGAATGCGACGGTATTTCTGGCCCCCATGATGAAACGAGAACGAAGCATTGGCGTAGTGTGAAAATGCAAATGTGTCACAAAAACTTGGAGATAAAGAGAAATAACACAGGCTGTCTGTGACACGAACTGGATGTTTTGTCACCCAAGATGGGAAGTGTAGGTGGTGAAATCTCAATTTCTTCTAGGGACAGGGGGTTAGTAACAACTGATGACATCCATTCGTACCCTTCTCTTGTTTCAATGCAATGCTACATTATGTAATTGGATGTCTTCGAATGTATCGATGTATCATTTGTGACATTTCAACCGGAATTTCTTTTACGAGTTTGATTTCACATGATGTTGTCATTATTCTTAATTGCAAGTGCTCTTTTAGCCTTCACAAATCGCCAAATCAAGAATCTCAAACAAACAAGAAACTCATTTTGTTGTCAAAAACCGCTCATCCCCTTTTCTTTTCATCAGCTAAGATCAAACAGAGCAGAAAAGGGCACTTGGAAACTAGCAGGAAGGAGAAATCATCTTATTATTGAGCCTGAGATTTGGAAACTCGCCACTCCTATCAATTACTGGCATCTCTAAAGACTGTGCACTATCTTTCACTGTGGGCTACAAATATGAAATATTTATTGCTTTTTTGTCTTTTGAAAACACTCGACGTGTCAGGAATGTGTGGGTGTCTTTGATTTAGAGGTACTAGATTCAAATTAGACTCGAGTGTAGAAGTCCTGAAAGAAGCGATGTAGGGCTACACCCATATTATTTCTGAGTTTTGCATAGACTAGTCTCTTCCTGGTGTGAGGAGTCTGTGTGTTTGCAAATGACCCTCTCAGGGGGCATTAGGGAGATTCTGTTTTTGTTTAGGAAAATAAGATGCATCTGTATACAAATGTGAAATAGACAAAGAAAACAAGATGTTGTACTACAAACACCATTTAGGAAAGCACGGTGTGAATGTACCACATGCTGTACTGGGTGATATAACATTAGCTTTCTTGATAGTTAAAGGGATAAATGAAAATTCTGTCATCATTCACCCACCCTTATGTCATTCCAAACTATGATTTCTTTTTGCTGAATACAAAAGAAAAATGTTCTGAAAAATGAATACCTGGAACTGAAACAGTTTTTTGTCCATACATTGGATGTCAATGGGAACCAAAACTGTTTAGTTACCAATATTCTTCAAAATATCTTCTTTTGTGTTCCACAGAAGAAAGAAAAGTCATACAGGTTTAGAACAGCATGTGTGCGAGTAAATAACAAGTATTTGTTCCTTTAAAAAGGAACACAGCTATTTCAAATTCAGTCGAGTTTTGTTGCTTTTAGTCCATTTGTGTTAGCTTGGAAGTGAAATGGTTACAAAATAATGTTATAGCAGATTTAATTTTCCCAATATCCCTCTTCCAGGGAAATATAGTTGAAACATCTTGTTCGCAGTGATGTATATACTGTAAAAAAAAAAAAAAAAATCCCTGTAAAATTTACGGTAAAAAAATGTCAGCTGTGGTTACCAAAAAAAAAATATATATATCGGTAAAAAAAATAAATTGGGTATTTTATATCGTAAAATAAAATATGGTCCCCATATTTTATGTTTTACAGGACAGCTGACTATTTTACAGTTCAAAACCGTATAATTTAAAGGTTAGTATTGTAATAATAACAGTTCATAACTGTTTATTTTACACACTGTAAAAAATGCTGTTAAATTTATGGTAAAAACACGTATTACAGTAGCTGATATAATGTTAATTTACCAACCTATTGAAGTTACGTTACTAATATCTGTTTAGTACCTTTTTAATACACTAACAACCACCAATAAGACAGTGGTGATGAGAGTCATTTTTCCACAAGCTGAGAAGGACAATACTAATATATAGAAGGTGAACAAAGTGTCATTCACGCAAACGCTAAACACCATCATGGTAGCACATGAAAATTTAAAAATTCAATAAACATTAATTTAGCAACATTAGCTATAACATAAAACCCTAATGTACATAACTGATTAGAAAAAAAACTAAGAAAAACTAAGAATAAGTACATCAAATGTGAAGTGTTTTTTTCACTGTAAATTATACACGTAGACGTTATTTTTCCCTTCCAAAAACTTTCAATTTAACTGTATTTTACCGTTAGTCTGTTACAGTTATTATCCGTGTATAGTACGAAAACTTTTTGCAAACCAATTAACTGTTTTTCACCGTAACATTTTTACAGTCTTTTACTGTTAAAATCACAGTAATTTTTTACAGTGTGCCAGTTTTTGTACTGTCTACGGCAACATCTGCAGCCGAGATTGGTGGAAGGTGCCCTGCTTTGTGTCTGACAGGCGGTCGAGGACATAACCCTAAACTTGCTGCTAACTCTAACCATGTTGAGCCTGTAAGGCTAATCAGCCTGTCAGGCACAAAGCAGGGGCACCTTGAATATATTGCAGACTAGCAAATCAAAAATGGTTTGTCTAGTGCCTTGAACTGAAGGTTGTTGGCTATAAAATGTCAACATGAAGTCAAAATTGACCATATGTACTTTTTATTTTAGTTCGTGATCTGAATGATTCATCAGTGCATGTTATTCCAAATGGAAAAAATAGTCTTCAAAATTTCTGTCACCAAGTTTTAGATTTTAACCCCTCTCCATCAATCGGCTATAATTTTGAGAACACTTTTCGTGATCCAGTCAATTACTGATGGATAAAATCAACTCTGACCTTAATTTTTTTTTTTTTTGAACAAAATATCATCCTCTTCCCATTATTAATGATGAAAACAGAGCAATTCTTAAAAGTTTGGTGTATATGTGGGTTTTTGTATTGATTTGGCAGATTGTTTGTTTTAATAACGCTGTTTGAAGGGTTGGAGAATCTGCTGATACCTTAAATGAATTCAATCCTTCAGTAATCTCAGTAAATTCCTGTAGTAATCACACTGCATGCTATAGAATACAGAAATGCTTATTGCAAATATTAGTTTTAATTGGTGCTCTGTCATGATAAAGCTCACATTTGATGCTGTATGACTTTGTGTTCAACAAGATGGATGGTCACAAGCCGTGCCATTCTGGGCATTAATCTTGGTGTGGGGGAAAAAAAAAACAGGCTTCTGAATTTATCAGGGCTACAGCTGGTTGCTTTTCATTTAGCAGACACATTTTATGCAAAGCACTTTACAGTGCACTAATTGCAAGGACAATCCCCTTGGAGTTAGTGTAGTGTACTAAGTGCTTTACTCTGGAGTCTAATAACAGCAGTGCATCTCAGTAACTCATTGCAGTTCACTGGTTGTTTTTATGTGGGATCACACTTTAGAACTTTTGTTTCACCAGCCCAGATTTGTACGCACATGTCTGATGACAGACTATAGCTTTGCAAAAAACCTGCTTCCGGCCATGTGTTTTCTTGTTAAACTATATATTGACTGCTGTGTAAGTTTATGTTGGATGAAATATATATATACAATATATATAATATATATATAAGCAACTTTTGAGAAATAAAAAATCATTTTGAATATTTATATATATATATATATATATATATATATATATATATATATATATATATATATATATATATATCAAAATGATTTTTTATTTCTCAGAAGTTGCTTTTTCATACTTAAGGAAATTTAAGAGTTCTGATTGAGGAATATTTTAAGTATCAACTTTGTCTCAGATGTTTTTCCTAAAATTGGGAGAAAATAAAAATAGAAATAATAATAAGATTTTTTTTTATTATTATTATATTATGCTCATCAAGGCTGCATTTATTTGATCACAAAATGCAGTAAAAACTCAAATTTAAAATATCTGTTTTCTATTTCAATATATTTGAAACTCCTTTGTCTTGTAGGTGGAAGCTAAATGGCAGTCTGGTCAACCCTGAACCTGGCTCCCATCACAGCCTCTCTGGAGGAAACCTTCGCATCAACCATCTCAATAAAGATGAGGACGCTGGGACGTACCAGTGCCTTGCTTCCAATTCTTTCGGGACTATTGTCAGCAGGGAGGCCAGCCTAACCTTTGCCTGTAAGTCACATTCTGATCTCTGATCAAACCTGCAGCTCAGATCAGGTCTAAACAAACAGGACATTGCAGACCTGACAGCACAGACTGGTACGCTGGCCCTTGTTCTCCTCACTGATAACATGATCAAAATGAATCTGTTTTCCCTGAGGAGAGCCTGGTCGCTTTCTCACCTTTTCTAATTCTTTTTTCTCTCTCACACTTTCTGTATCTCACACACATACAGGTTGTTCATGGGCCAGATTCAGTCTTACAGTCATCAGCTATATGGGCTGAAAATGAGATATCATAAAATGAGGTTCAGTAAAACACATTCAGGCCTCTTGCTCCTCGTTAAGGCTGTTTTGAAAGCTACTGTACAACTGGCAGTTAATTGGTTCAAGCTCCACCCTTTCCACACATCCTCTAAAAAAGCCATATTCAGCCCATACAATACTGAGAATAGCATACTAATTGTATAATTTCTGCAGTACGTACTGTACATGCTATTTGAATTTTCTCTATGCAAAGAAATCCCGACTGACCTACTACATAATGTGCAGACCACTCTGTGTAAAATACCATACCCCACAATGCAATGCACTCAACCTGCATGTACAATGTGGCGAATTAACTGAAAAACCTGCTGGGATTTATTTTATCTTATTTTATTTAGAATAAATGTGGGCTTCAATAATAAATATACAATCATACATTAATAAAAATAAATTGTCATTTATTTTTTTAATTAACAATTGTGAACTTTTAAGCAATTTTCACTCAAAATTGGGGGCAAGTTTTTATTTTCAAGATGAAAAAGCGGTCTGCTCACTGACTTACAATGGCAAAATACAGTCAAATTCAGATTTTAGTTCATATTCCTATTTCTTTGAATTGGAATGGCAGTACTTAATGCTTACTTTTTCACATACTATGCAGAAAAATAGCTTTACACATCAGTAGGGTTGTCAAATGTACCGGTACTACCTGTACCAGTCAGTAAGTACAAAAAAAAGCTTAAAAGTTTCTATTCACAGTGTGTTTTTAGAAGCGTTGAACATTGTAGTCATTCACAATCTGTTGAGCGTGTGGCCTATCAGAGTAATTTAGTCAGTAAGTTAGTCACAGCTGAAAAGGTTTTTTGTTCAACGTGAGCATCCTCGCAGATTCTTTCATTATAACCAACAAAGTGTAAACGTAAATGTAAATAAGAGATTTATTGTACAATTAAGACATATTTTTTATTCTAATGAGAGTTTTCGTGAGAGTGCAGAATTCAGTCACTTTGCATTTTAGAGATTGACAGCCATAGTGATTATGAAGGGAGACTCTTCTCTTTTATTACCCATTCACAATCTGAATACAAGTTTAGTTTTCATGCTGCTAAGTACACTGCAAATTTTCTGGATTGACAAATGTGTTTAAATGCGCTATTCCACCGGAAACTGCGATAGTTGACAGTGATAACCAACGAATTGGACAAAATGGGACAAAATTGAAGTACTTAATTGAACAGTTTTTGCTCTGGTACCAAAATTGGTACCAAGAACTCAAAGTGTTTTGTCATGACTGTAGAATTTCCCCCTATCTTTATTCTAAAAAATCAAACTGATTGGCTAACCAGTCTTTGCATATGCTCTGATAGCAAATGACAAACAGGCCTCCGATTGAATTCTGTTCCCAGCAAGGCCACTGCCTGAAGACGATGGCACTGCAGGGCAGGGAACAATCCAATTCTGTGGGGAGGAAGTCCGCTGTCATCGTAAGACGATTGGCTGACAGATCCATCAATCGCTGGTCTCTGACCTTACTAGGCTTCAGTTGTTGTCGTGTGGTGGGGGCACGCTTCTCTGACTGCTCCACATCCATCTTCTTTATTACTCTCTCCATAGCTTAATTAACTCCGCCGCATGATGGAGTGGTGCAGGTTCAAGAGAATAATTTAAAGGGCAGCTGATGTTATTAGATGGGATATTTTCTAATTTGGTATCTAATGCAGGAGAATTTGTACGAGACCACGTTGTGCATGAGAATGCATAAAGGTGAAGTCAAGAAGTCCTATTTCCGACTTGAATTCATGCTCATAAAATAGCTTGGATAAATCAAAAAAAAAATGTGTAACTGTTGGTTTAGATGTATAAGCTTTGAGGTTGTTTATAATCTAGTGTACTAAATGATATATGTATATAAACCCTTTATTAATATTATTTGAAAATATTAATGACTCACAGTCATATCCCAATTTTTCTGTAATAAAAGCGACGGCGTGCTGAGCGACTGAATTATTCATTTAGTAAAGATAATATATAGATATGTGTTATATAAATCTATTGAAAGATTTAAAATTATATATTTCAGAGACTAACTCAACTATGTGATTTCTGGTGCAGTTGCTGTTGAGCGCTCACTAGTTATTGTGAGTAATCCACTTCATCATGACCATAAATTTGGCACTTAAACAGTTTTATTTTTTTATTTTTTTACATTTGAAGTTGCACTTTTGCCTTCTACGGGAGTATATATCATTCCTTAACAACTTCAAAATTACAGTTCATAGTGGTTCTGTTAATACATTGATGTTATCATTAAAAATACATTTCCATATGGAGAAAATTAATAGATTTTTACATCAGACTGTTGCACTTTGATTATTTAAAAAAAAAACTTGTTTCAATAAGAAATGCATTAACACAGGAAAGAAAACTGTTAGTTAAGGCTTTATTTGTTTTTTATATATAATTTTATGTAATTTGCACAAAAGTGTGTTTTTATGCAGACTTTTAGCAGCGTTCTGTCAGGACTAGCTTTAGAAATAATAGGTGGCTCATGAGCTAGTTTGCGTCTTTTAGAATGTATTTGTCCCTAAACAGCTCTGCCTTTTCTTTTGAAATAAATGACTGTGAAAATTACTTAATGTGTGAAAATAGATTTATGGTTACTTTGGTGTGAGCTTGTGTCAGTGCTTTTGTGTGCTTTTGAATGATCAAAAGTATAGGTTATTAAAAAGACTTTCAATGGATGTGATAAAATGTTTTTTTTTTTTGTTTTTTTTTTTTTTTACTCTCTCTGAATAGGACTGGATGAATTAAGCAGATATTGAAAGGGTTGTCAGTAGGTGCATAGGAAATGAGAAAAATTGTCAGTGTCGATGCACCAATCCCTAAAGCAGTAATTGCATTCTGGGGAATTGCAGAATGTTTTTAATTAAAATGCCACTGATAGAGAAGGCTGTGTGCAGCGTCTTAATCGTATTTCACATATGTACCATCTTCTCATTTTCATATTTGGGTCTCGAAAAAGACCTCGCACTTAATGTGCAATAACAATTAAAGTTCTATTTGACTTTGTAAGAAATTCAACTCGTAGCGTTAACAACATGTTGAACATTGTGGTGACAGGTTGAATAGAATATTTTGCAGTTCAGCTGATGTTATTTGATGGGTCAGTGAATGCTGAAGATATTACCTACTATTTATAGTGAAGATACCAGGGCTAGTCTTCACAAGGGCTGTATCACAGTAACCATGAGTCTGATTGCATAAATGCTTGTTTTCTTTAGTAGTAGTTTTAAACTTCGTTTTTAAACTTCTTCAAAACTGCCTTAAATTAGAATTATTTTTGTGAATTTTATTCACTGTACTGAATCTAAATGACTATACCACATACATTAAAGCAATTGTTAACTACTGTATATAATTTAGTATGAACTGTATTCTTATTAGGTGTCAGGTTTATATTGAGGCAAATTGACATTTTTATAAATTCCACTTTTATACAGTTCAGGAATTACTTATGCCATTGGCTGAAACATGGATTGGATATTTTTGTGTGCTGCACATTTTTGATTAATCATTTTGCATTTCATAATTGTTTTGCTGTTTAATTATGTAGTTCAGTCATGAAAGTCTAAATGGCACAGGCTGATAGATCCTTAACATGCAATCTGCAAGCAATCACTCCATTAATACATGGCACAAGCTGATTGGCCTCTGTTTATTCGGCAGCCAATGAGATTATTTGCTCAACATTTAAATAATCTTGTTCATTTACATTTACATTTATTCATTTGGTAGATGCTTTTATCCAAAGCAACTTCATCATGAAGAGGCAAATGGACACAGGAAGTGCTCACAACACAAGTTGCAGATATTTTTCAGAGTTGTATAAGCTAGAATAGGGAGGGAAAAGAAAGGATAGATTTTTTTTTTTATGATGGGGCTAAGTACTTGCGAAAGAGATGAGTTTTCAGCAGAGTTTTTAGTGTCCTGCAGTGCCCTATCAGAGTTCCTATGAACCCCTCCACCTCCCCCAGCTCCACCTGCCTAGATCTGATATGGAATTTATATATGTCTATTTATACAGCAGCAGCATATCTTACATTGTCAAAGTCTCAGCCTCAGACGTTGCCCACGGACCGCTGTTGTTATGGCAAATCAAGTAAAATGAATTTGTTCTTAATCTCATTCTAATGTTAGTGAATTTGGCGTATTCTTAATAAGCAAATGAATGGTTAGTCATTTGCACAAAACACACCCACACTCCATTTTAAGGACTCTCTCCGCACAACCTTTCCTTTACAGTTTTTCATCGCTCTCTGCAGACGCGCTCTTGCCATGATCCTTGAGCAATGCCTAGTGTGTTATTCTCAAAACCAGTTAAAACACAATAAACACCTTTTATACAGACCCAGATTTCTGTGTAACTATTAGCAGTAGCAAGTCCATACTTGCTCTACAGCAGCAATAATCATCACCAGCAGCAGCGCACCAGATCTGGTCCGCCAAGACCAAATACATTAACATTGCTATATTCAATGACATGCTAAATCTATTCCGAGAGTTGCCATGTTTGAAATATATTTGTACATCCACTAAGTAGTCGATAAGACATTTCAAACACTGATATGTTGTGTACGATGGCTTTTCTTTTATTTTAGATTACATCGTTTAGATAGAACCGGTGTTCTTCTCAAAACTTAAAAAAAAAATAGTTGGTTCCCATTGTGACAACTTACCCCATTCACTGTGCCAACATGCCCCACTGTTAGTTAACATATTTATGAGCTAATTTTTTTTTTTTGAACAATAATGGTTTTTAGCCAAGAATTTGAGGTGTGTCTTCATAGAAATTGACTTTCAAAAATAAACCTACCCTGAGAAAAATGTGACAACTAATAAAGACAGAGCGAGAGCTGTTAATCAAGTATTTGAGGAATTTCATTTTATTCTGTCCCAACAGACAGTGAAAAACAGCTGGAGTTCGTCTGCAAGTCTGATTTGAATATTACACTGTGTTTCCTTCCTGTGGTGGGGGGTCGCGCGTTTCACCTGTCTTTATGAAGACGCGACGGCTCACTAGGACCATGATAAGTTATGCTGGCATTTACAAATCACCCACGTTGGTGGCATTTGATAGTCAGGTTCATTTAGATTACTGTACATCCCATCAGATCGGTTTTGCAGAGTTGGAAGTTCTTCATTGGTGTCGTTTTTCTTCATTTCGAACTGCTATGAATTGTAGAATAGGAAAGTGCTCATGGGACATAAGATCATTGGCAGCCACATGTCTTCTCAGTCCAAATGGATACCTGATACTCGGGTGAATATACAAACTGTGGTTATATTTTTTTATAAAATGCGGTTCGGATTAGGGTTTATATTTGGATTAGTTGAATGTAATTATGCATATAATTTACAATATATATATTATATAATTTATAGTTATTTCTACTGTAAATACATGTAACGAGGAGACTAAAATAAAGTGTTACCCAAACTGTTAGTGATTTGAGAATAAATAAATTCCCATTAAGATTTTTGGGCAGAATTGAGACATTTCCCCATTGGAATATAGCTATATGTTCCACTGCAATTTGCATTTCTGCTGCATTTCTGTTTATCATTTTGCCTTTGCACCTGACTATAATATTCTTAAATGCCCATATCTGATTCTAAGTTCATGACTAATTGTGTGCTTTAAACAGTTGAAAATGTTGCTGCTTAATGTTTAATGTAAAATTTGTGTCCTGAAGCCAAACCAGTTGAGAACCACTGATTTATTGTATGCATGTGAGTGTTAAATGCCTGTTTACCACATTTTTATTTTATAACACAGCGTATAGTTTCCTTAGCCTGAACTGTTTAAATGAGTACCATCTGGATCCCCCCCAGCCCCAACTGTTTATGGGGATGCGTGTGCGTGTATTCTTTTTAAAGTTGTCTCTTCATGTGAGCGGTTGGTGCTGGGTGCTTTTATGCCACATTTCTTCAGGGGAAGTAAAAAAGTGAATGGTTTCAGCTGTGTACATTAAAAGAAGCATTTGTTTAAGTACTCCGCCCTTCCTTTCTGTCTATTTCACTTTCTTTTTGAAAAACCTCAGCTGCGTGCTATCCTGAAGGAAACAGCCCGCTGAGTACTTTCAACAACAATAGTCCCTTTGCTCTTTTTGCTGTGTGTTCATGGAGCGGGGAGCACCACTAGTAACCTCCCCAAAAAAGGGCAGACAAAAAACACTATAGTGACATCAAGATTCGGTTTGTCAGTAGCCCAATAAAGGTAAACCGGCTGCGATCAAAACTGGTGCGCCCCACTCTCACTGCGGACGACCATATGTCCCCTCTCAAAATCACTATGGCTTTTATCTCTATCCAAAATATACCCAAAAAGACACTCTTTTTTCCTGCCTCAAATTAATTCAGTACCTCAGATGTTCAATGTGTTTGTCCACTTTGTTCTTGTAGGCTCTCAATTTTATGGCTTCTGTTAGTCTTTTATCTAACATCCTGTGTTTCATTGACATGAAAGTGGCAGTCCAGCCCTTTGTTGCCTTCCCATCATGTTGAGGTAGAATCCAATAGGGTTATAATCATGAGTGCTCAAGCGCACACTTTTTGGCTTGCTGCTTACTGTCCACAGTCCATTTTCTTGAAGTTTAATGTGCAAACTTAACTGAAATATTACTAAAGCTTTATTTATATGTGTATATAAAATACATATATTTTTTTAATATATATATATTTATATAACTTTTTTGCTCAACAGCCACTGTGGATGGTGGATATCCAAAGTTATTAGCCACTCAGCATTTTCACTCGCCACAATTTTGACATTAATACCATAGGGCAAAACTGCCATATAGATGTTTTTAATAGTATCTCATAATTTGGCCCCAGGTATATTAGACTGCTGTCACTTTAAGACCTGACAAGCAGATCCCATTATACTCTTACACATGCAATTTCCTTCTCAATAGTTTACATTCACTGAAACATAACTGACAGTGTTTATAAGAATACTCGGCAAGACTGATATTTTGACATTATTTTGTGTGTATTTGACTGTTTAAGCACAATAAGCACCAAAAAAGAACTCAATTTAGTACCGAGAGGCGGCTTTATGTGCCGCACATTGGATGCTCAAAATCTGCGGGAATGCGCGCACACACACACACACACACACACACACACACACACACACACATATATATATATATATATATATATACACACACACATAGTTTTTTAATTCCTGCTTTTTGGAAATAAAAATCATTATATTTGAATATGAACATACTTGATGCCACAGTTCAGTTTCAGTCTTCATAGACATTCAGTTAGTTTTCACATCACATGCCTTCCTTTATTTGTAATATCCGCCATTCCTTGGTTACCATGATCACTTCATCATAAGTTCATTCTGTTCAGTTGTGTTGCTCATTATCTGGTTTGTATTCCTATATATAAGTACGTTTTCAGTCCCTCCTGGTCTGTTCACTGTCTTAGTTAAAGTGCTACCTGATCGTCTGTCTTTTGGAAATACCTTTAAACTTGTCATTCTGGATTATTATCTTCATCTGTGTCTGCCTTCCCGCAACCACCATGACACTTGACACATCTCATCGATGCAACCAACCATGTAATCATGCATATTTAGGGTAGCAAAATAAATTAGGCTTCCCATATGCTTTGTTGAGATGTCCAAGTTTATGATAAAGAGTTTTGCTTCTGTGTTGGTTTCATGTCTGAAGTATTCATTACTATGTCTGCACTTGCAAACTTTATGAAGGCTGTAGCTTTCAAAAGGGTGGTGAGGTCATGCAGAAGAACAGTGCACTTTTTAGGTTACATCAGTTTTTGTTTTGACTTATTTCTTTTTTTTTATTGTTTGTCCAGCTGCCAGTGGATCCACACAATGATTAGTAATGAACGCAGTTTGATTGAATACACTGTTCCTTCCATCGGTTTTCCATGAACAGATACTAAATCAGAATTTTTGTAATTTCCTTTCAAAACAAAGACTATAACATTGTGTCACATTAATATGAACAAATCATGAATAATTTGCATGCCTCATTCCCATCTATGCCCTGACAGTCATAAGGGTAATTAGCTTGTGAGTATTACAACTATTAACAGTCTGTCAATAAGCTTCACACAATTCATGACACATCTGTGACTTGAATTCATTTCAGTGGCCTTTGGAAGCTGAGCATTTGGTGGGCTTAAGGAAAAAAGAGCCAGCTGTCCTGATACAGATTTTTTAATGTTTATTTAAATTTGTTAATGTTTATTCATTTATTTTAAAGACTGAATAAGTTGTAAAAATGACTAAAATCAGTGTGAGTTTCAACGTAATTAAGTGTAATGTCTAACCCATTTACCATCATCCGTTTAAAAAATAAAATAACCAGCATGGTTTCAACAGCTCATTGTTGCTGATTCTCTGTCCCAGTGAAAAAGCAATTACATAAATTACTCCATTACAAACTGCTCATTGCAGAGGTGTATGAGCCTTTACCGCAGTCACATATTAATCTGGGAAAAATGCACAAGTATTGCTTTCCCTAATAGAAGACCAGTGTTTCAAATTGCCGCTGACTTCCAGGGTTAAAAAGAAATTTATATTTTAAGAAATAATTAGCCAACATGACACATCCTAGGTGACCTTATAGCCATCTTCATAAACCATTGAGCGCCATAATTTTGCACTTAAATCTAGCCCTGAAGCATAACCAATTTGTGGTCTGTGTTTAGAGGGAAGTGAGGAAGATTTAGCATTGATTTAGCCCATAAAGAGCCGTTTCATCTCTGCATCAGTGCTCCAGGTGACACCACAGAACCAGGATCATTGGAGATGAGGTTAATGTGGGTTAATTCTTCTGATTTGTGCAATATGTGCCATTAAATGTCACCGTTAGCATGTGGCGTGAGAGTCGGTGCTGTTGAACACAGCCTTGTTTAGGACATTCAACCTATATAAGAGCTCCTTGTAATTATTTCGTTAGATGAGGCCAGTTGTGAGGTGTTCTTCAACGTGAGTCACTCAAGTAAAGGGGTCTCTGAACTTTGATGTACTTTTCAGCTGAGCGACTGCAAAATCCCTTTGAGGAAGATGACAGCAGGGACTCGCAAAGCTGACTTCACGCTTTCGAATTCAAAACCGTGCTGGTCTCGCAGATTTTTTTTACATCAGCATCTATATTTTTGATCCTTAGAAGTGCAACAGGGATGCCATTAAAAACACTCTTCAGTGATTTAATGTCAAATAATTTCAAGATTATTCCAGTCATGTAGAGAGCGGAATTTAGTTGTGGGTTTTAGGTGTGGGAATTAAACAAATTAATTCATGAAGTTTCTCAATTTCCTCATTTTCTTCTGTGGGGACGTTTTCACACTTTTTAATCCAGTGAATATTTCTCATAGTACTCATAGGTTTATTATTAAAAGCCAAATTCTGGATAGATGCCTACCTTAAAAACATACTGTTCACTAAGCCCATGCTGTTTCATTATTATAGTAGTGGGGCATGTTGTCACATTTGGAACCTGACAAATAAATAAATTATTAAGACAATCATGAAGCGCAAATTGATGATTATGCAACAGCAAAAGTGTTCAGTTCAATTCACATTTTTTGTATAGCGCTTTTCAAAATAAATATAATTTCAAAGCATCTTTAGAGAAAATGCATGTTAATATTACAATTTAGAGTAATCCGTTATGAGAGGTGACCGTATCCAAATTATGTCATTTCAGAAATGTTCATATACAAGTCACGCAGTTAGCTAATAATGTATCATTTTAAGCAATGTGTTCATTTAAATGAGCACATTGAAGTAATGAATACATGGTAACAATGATTAGGACATAAGGCAAAATTTGCAATGGTTCATGTAGATCCAGAGTTTGCGCCATCTGATGTCCTCGCAGGAGTTGTGGTCATCTCTCCATAAGTGTTGAGTCATCTGAAGCCTTCATAAGAGGCTGAATCCAAATTGGAGCTGATGTACTCCCCTAGTCACCTCGAGAAAGGCATTCCGAGATAAATAGAAAAGCAAACGGAGAGTAATTAGCGTTGCTGCTGTTCATAACATTAAGCAAAGATAGTCATGTGCATTTGATCTGATATATCTGGAGTACAAGGATATGAGATGCATTCTGTGAATGCTTGGCAAAAGAGATGCGTCTTTAATCAAGATATCAACTGAGCGAGTGAGTCTGAGCCCTGAACATTGTCAGGGGGTCTATTCCAGAGTTTAGGAGCCAAATGTGAAATCGCTCTCCCTCCTTTAGTGGACTTATAGGCAACCAGTGTATAGATGATCATATAGTTTAGAGTTTTATGACTCTAAATGCCGGGCAACCAGCTAGTAATGTATTTCGATAATTTAGTCTAGTGATCATGAATGCATGAACTAACTTTTCTGCATCAGAAACAGAGAACATGTTCCGTAGCTTAACGACGTTTCTGATGTGGAAGAAGGCTGTTTTTGTAACATATGAAATATGATTTTTGAAGGACAAGTTGCTGTCTAATATAAACACCCAAGTCTTTAACTGTAGAGGATGAAGTTACAGTGAAATAAGTACTTCAATGAAGTACTTCAATGTGAAGTAACAATGAAGTAAGTACTTCTAAAAGCAAACTGTAGTCTAAGAGATTCTGTGTACAGGTTTTTGGCCCAATCAGTGATACCTTAGTCTTATCTGAATTTATTAGAAGAAAATTACTGGTCATTCAATATTTTATATCTTTAACACACTCTGTCAATTTGCGTAATTTAGAAATTTCATCTGGTCGTGATGAAATATATAACCGAGTATCATCGGAATAGCAGTGAAAGCTAATTCCATGTTTTCTTATAATATTACCAAGTGACAGCATATATTGAAAATAGCAGAGGGCCTAATACAGAACCTTGCAGCACTCCATAATTTACTGATTTATCTTAGATTTTTCCCCGTTTAAATATACAAAATGGTAACGGTCTGATTAGTACAATCTAAACAACCTATGTAAACCAACATACAGAAATATTAAACAATTTATTTGGTGATATTGCAATAAATGCATTGTATAACACTAATTATATACAGTAACACACATTTTTTTTAAATATCTACATAATTTTTATTCAATTGTTTTTCAGTTATAGTTATTCTACATCAAGTTAAACTAAGTTAAAATGTTTCCTTGGAAGCTGAAATAAGTCTTTTTTTTTTTCTGGTAACATTCATTTTAATTTAAGTAACATAAGCATTTTTATGGTTAACTATAATAACCCTGGTTTGAAACCAACATATAAAATCTAGAGAAAACAAGCATTTTTTTTAGTGAGATACAGCCCATGTGACAACTAGCCCCAGTGGCTAGCCTATTTCTTGGGTGCATCATCTAATTGTTGTTCATTTTTGTCTGAAAAACAATAAAAGATTCTGTAATGAAGCACAGTTCCCACCTGAGACTTTACAAAGCGCCCATCCATGCATTCGATCTGCCTGTACGAATTACCTTTCCCAGTGATTTTAGGCAACAATTGCGCAAGGGACAAGCAGGAAGCTGTTGTGACTTGTTATTGTTTTCTGTCAATTGTCAAATCTAAATTAGTTTCAAAGGAAAGGAAATTCAGTTTCTGATGCGTTTTTTGGAACGGCTTTGTAATGGTTGCCGGCATGCTTTGAGATGAATACAACTCAGAGGGGGCCTGATAACTGCAGGAGCCATTAAAAGCACTCATGTGTGGCTCACGCTTAGCAAAACACCGCCACAGTTGGGCAGGAGCACTCTTCTGTTTGGAGGGACTCATTGATTTTGTCCTCATCTTTACTCCCAATCTGTTAAAGCATCGTAAAATTACATTGCTGGCGATTATAGATTTGATGTTTTGTGATTGAGGTCTGTCAGTGAGCTTTTAAACACAATGCAATCTTTAGTAAAGAAATCCTTAAAAACATCGAAGCCTTAGTGTTAAGCTCGAACCACTCTCAAATCGTGAAAATGCAAAAGAAAATATTTTGAAGGTCTGTTTTGTCCATACTCTGAGAATCAGTGGGGTCCAAAATAACTGTAGACCTTATTGAATTTCATTATATAGACAAATAATCACTGCAACACATTTCAAAATACCTTCTTTTTTGTCCACAGAAGAAAGAAAGTCAAGCAGACACATTTTTAGGGGCAGTAAATGTGATCTGTGCTGGCAAAATGAGTCTCAATGAGCACATTTTCAAAAATGTTATTGTCATTCTCTATTAAAAAACCTTCAAATGATGTATGATTTGTTGGAATCCGACAATAAATGACTGAGCTACGCCTGTTTGAAGTTGATAGAGTCAGCCAAGTCATTTTTGAGTAAACTTGATTTTTCTGAAGGTCACAAAACAAAATCACCTAGGAATCAAACCTTAATCCTTGGTAATACCACAAAATTTGATAAAACCCATATCTATAGGACTATATACATAGACCTACTGTATAACATGGATTTAATATAATGATAAACATTAGGTGTTTTCCGAATGTTCACTTGAGACATAACAGATAATGTTTGCATGATTACTCATCAAGACATATTTTTTGAAATACTGTAATTCTGTGTATATATATATATATCGGGATCACGTCATCTTTGTGATCAGAGTCGCCGCTTCGGATCAGCACGAGTAAGATCATTTTATTTACATCAACTGAAAATCACATTTAATTGGAAATGAATATTCACAAAGTTGGAATGCAGCGCTTTTTTTCATTTTCCTCTCAGAAAATGTACAAATAATGATACTTTTAGATGTTTAATTGCTATTTGGAGCATTGGGATCACTAGACGAAGCCGTACTGAACTAATCTTTTTGAAACCCTCAAAAATTTGACTAAAATTGAAACTGTTTTTACTTGTTTTGCCTCGAAATGACCCCGTGTCCATTCCGGCTCATTTTGCCAGCACGGGTCACAAATGATGACAGTGATCTGACCTGCGACTGACTGAGTGAACGCAATTCAAGAAATTCTGCCATTCAGTTAAAAGAGTCAATTGTCTGTTTAATAGCAGCATTGACGTTTTATTTAATTTGAATGCATGTGCATTCCCTGAACCCAAACCATTTTTTGTGGAATTTGAGCTAAAGAAGCAAAATATTTATACTACATTCTCAAATGTAGTCCTGACAAACAGTTTTTTTTTGAGTTTTTAAGAGCGGTACTTGCCAGCTTAATGCCTATAAACATCCTGACTCATTGGGAAAATGTTCCTGCATCTCGCCATGCTTCTGGGAAAAAAAAAAAAAATTAAATTGCTTCCTGCAAGTTACGCAACACTTTCAAAGTAAAATAGCCAGTGAGTGGCACTAAAAGCGTGTATTTTCATTTTTGGGTAAACTCAGCCTTTAACGCTCTATCGCATTGGAAAATAGCGTACCAACCCTGACATAAGCCTAACCAGTAGTAAAAACAAAAACACACGTGAGATAAAAAAACATTTGCTGAAGCAACCAAAGCCATTTTAGTTTGCTTCCACAAGTCATTGAGCTATTTTACTGAGACTGTGCATCGCAAGTGTAATGCTGAGCCACCGAGCAAGTTTACTGTTAGAAAAGCCTTATGAAGCTGCTTGTGAAGCAAATCTTAAAATGTATTAGTTTACAAATCATGAACTATGGTCAAGTGTTTTAAGGTCATAATATTGTGCAAGGAACTGCATGAAAATAAGTGTTTATTCTTAAATAATTCTTGTTATTTTATTATCAATAACCTGCCCCTGTAATCATAATTTTTGTGAGAAGGATTTAAAGTTTGTGTTTTTCTGACACTAGTGTTCATTTCAGATGGAAACTGCAGTGAATTGTATGAATAGGTACGTCTTTCGAATTGACATTGATGTAGCTGTCCGGGGGATTTTACCAAAATGGCCACAGAGTGAAATTACTTTCATTAAAAGGACTTTGAAACCACGGCAACAGCAATGCAATAAAATCCACTTAAAATGCCTTAGCAACACATAGCAATGCATTCTGGTGGAGAGTATTGGAAAAAAAAAAAAATCTACTTTCACTATCATATTCAAAACACAGCAGGATGTTATGGATGTCAGTAATATATGCTAGATTTTTCCCAGTCTCTTTGGCCTCTATTTTTTGAATTTTACTTTCACCCTCAAACTTTTTCCCCCCATTTATTCTAGTCTGAGTCAGCAGAGGCTCAAGCTTTCTCGATAAACAGACTCAATGGGTGGTGATATAGCCCCCAGTCCAGCTGAAGGCTATTTGCCACGTCTGTATACATACTCCTCCAAGGCTTCAACTTTGTGTGGTTCACTGATTGTAGCATAAATAGTTTTTGGGGAGAAAATTACAATCACGTTGAATGTGCTGCATATATTTAGCATAAATGTAATGTTTCTCCATGTTTTCTCTCCTTTTTAAAGATCTGGAAAACTTCAAAACCCACAAGCGGAGTTCTGTGTCTGTCCGGGAAGGGCAAGGAGTGGTGCTTCTCTGCGGTCCGCCCCCTCACTCTGGAGGTCAGTACTACTTCTAGCTCGTTCATATTTCATTTACACCTCATTTTTTCCAGTGGAGAGATCTTCCAGCAGTCTCTCGGCACTCAGTTGTCCAGTCTCCGAATCATATAATCCCATCAGCATCTCTCAATTCTCTGACAGCATGTGTAGGCAAGCCCAGCCGCCCTCCGGAGACGGAGCTGTTTGTGTGCAAACCCTCTTCCACCCTCACCTTCCTCCCTGTAGCGTCAAACAGCATCCCTCCCTATACCGAGTGAGGGATGCAGGTCAGAAAGCCATAAATCACGATCGCTCTCTTCCTGCGTTACACAAAGACCCTGAAGCATCAAGCATTTCATCCATGCTGGGCTGCTCCTCCCGTGCATTTCTCCCAGAGTTTCTCTGCCGAATCTCACGTCTCTACCTCCAACATGAAATGTTCATTAACTCTGCCATCACTTTGATGGCCTCTATCAATTAACCAGCAGCGTGTGATTTAACTGCTTATTAATGGTGCCAGCAGTGTTGCTTGTTAGAAGAAGTGCTTTGTTGGCGTTTATTGCACAATAGGTGCTTTTCACATGGCCTTTTTGAACAGCGGCATGGATCCAAAGCGTTTGTACTTTTGTAACGTGAGCTAATTAACATTGCGAAGCCGAGGTTTCCTTGACTTAAAAATGATATAACAGATTTTTTATCGCCGTTTTTTTAAAAACCTGTTCGAAACTAGGTATGTGCAGTGGGGATATTACACCACTTGCATTTTTTAAAACTAAAATAATACTGACAGGTTTGTGCGGCATTCCCATATCTGAATGTTCCTGAATTCCAAAATTCCTAAATTTGAATTGAAATGGAATTCAAATGAAATGGGAATTTTAAGTTTCTGCATCACGTAGAAATGAAAATAAAATGGATTTAATCATCCATAAACATGTTATCAAATGCTATTTAATATTTAATAATATACACAATGGACCATGATGGATGAACACCATTTTTCAGATATTTCTCTTTTTAACTATTTCCCCTCCTGCAATTTTTATCTTCATTTTCACAAAATTTTTAATGGCCCCCAGAATATTTTGTTAATGTCTGAACATGCAATATAAAAAGAAAGAACAGCAAATAAACATTTTATTCTAGCTTCATGAATTCTTTATTTTAATCAACACTTGAATCTGAGTAAGTTTCATAAAAAGCTGAGAAAATGTCTTTTTTTTGTCAAAGACTTTGTCCGGATCAGATGATCAAAACACAGGATTCTTTGATGAATGGAAAGTTCAAAAGAACAGTATTTATTTGAAATATAACGCTTTTGTAACATTATAAATGTTTTACTGTGACTTTCACAGTATATCAAAAGAAAGAACAGAAAAAACAAACATTTTATTCTAGCTTAATGTTATTTTGAACGTGAGTAAGTTTCATTAAAAAAAAAGCTGAGAAAATGTCTTCATCTGGATCTGATTTAGAAAGATGTTCAAAACATGGATGCAGTAGATCAAGTCCATCAACAAACGCAAAGCTTCACAGTCCTATTCATTCGGTAATGTGAGGCAGTTTTGATTTATATGTTGTTTGATGCGTGATGATCGTCTTAAAATGTGCATAAGAAATGCTTCTATCGCTTGTTTCTGCTTCTTTTTCGCCTTTTTTCGTCAATGGCAGGGAAGTGTTGTCATATAGTAAATGACGGAAAATGTCAATGGCGGCAAAATAGTTCATTATTTATGTCTTGTTGCTAATTTAAACAAATTCTGCCTCACAAATTGAAAGTGAGATGATTTTTAAATGCTAAATCTTTCTCAATCCTGGTGCCTGGTGGAGCTGCATGATAAGACAATAGCACAGCACAGATGTATTACATAAATTGGACAAAGGAAAGACACTGATATCAAAGAGATTAGTAGCAAGCTCCACAGAGCTGGTAGAGCGGTAACAGTTGTGAGAAGATTATATGCTAGTAAAGCCTGCTCTGAGCTATTTTAGGATTCAGTCAATCAATAAAAAACAATAAATCAAATCCAGTTTGGTGACCAGAACTATCTGTTATAAAACAGAGGTTAGAATTTATTCTCAAAATGTTGAATCAAGTTACATACTAAAAAGGTTTCATCTGTGCTGAAATGTAGCAGATAAGTGGGCTGTGTTACATTCAGCAAGGTCTGCGTTTTAGATTTGGCAGCTACAGGAAGTGGCAAGGCAATGAAGAAATCAGATTAGACAAAGATTCTTCTAATTATAAATGGTATAATTCATTTATAGATAATTATGTTGTTTTTGTTGTGGCGCTAAATTTCTTCTGTGATTTTTGTTAAGAGTTATGTAATTTACTGGAAAAATGTGTGGCTCTCTTTTTCAAGAAATGCTTTCTATGTAATAAAATGGTTGAATCAACAATTTGCCTACCAGTAGTCATATTAACATATATATTAAACGTTGTGTAAACGTACTTTTTAAAAAAATATTGCCCATTTATGGAGGCTCCTGGTTAAAAATAATACCTGCCATTTTACAATATGAAATTGTTAATAGTATCTGATGTCTGCAGCTGGCTGGCACATTTATTTATTTATTTTTATTTTTTTGTCCGTCTTTGATGTTGACTCACAAAATTCTGTGAAGTTTAAGAATTTGTTGTCTTTGTTGAATTTGGTGATGTGTTTTTTCCCTGACAGTGTGGTTGGTTTGCAAAAGCTTCCTTTCAGCTGTCCTCACAAATTAGATAAAAATAATTTTGGTGTTGGAGCATTGGTTATCTTTGACTCATAGAAGAAGGAAACACAGAGTATAGGAGTAAGAGGCTCTCTGGAAAGGAACTGTTATTACTGAGATTCCGTGTGCAACGTGTCTGGATTTAAACGGAAAGCCTTTGTATGTTAACTTTTATCATGTCCTTGTCTCTGTGGCACTGTGGAACGAAAAGCACTGTGAAAAGGAAGCAAGACTTCTCTGTTAACTTTCCAATGAAAAAGAATAATAACTTAAAGAGTCTTTAAAAGTATGTTGGAGGCTAGATTGTTAAAGATTCATTTACTCCAGGAGTCAATACTTAATAATAATAATAATAATAATAATTAACAAAAATACATTATATTATTAGTAGTAGCGCATGATGAAATCCCATGTACTCTGTGTGCTCGAGTTTATCTAAGAAGAGCACTCGTCCTATAAGTAAACGGTTTGTGTTACAGTTTACTTGAATAAGTACTGTAAAAGTATCATTTTATTTAGTAAATGCTTGATGGCTACAGTCTGTTGTTTTAATTTAATTTATTTATTTATTTATTTACTTTGGGACCAGTAACACACGCAACCACTTGAAAAAGAAGTGTCTTTTGTTCACCAAAGCTGCATTTATTTGGTCCAAAACACCATAAAACTTATAAAATATTATGAAATATTTTTCTAATTTACAATAACTTATCTATTTAAATATATTTTAAAATGCAATTTATTCCTGTTATGACAAAGCTGAATTTTCAACACATTAGTGTCACATAATCCTTCAGAAAACATTCTATTATGCTGATTTGCTGCTCAAGAAACATTGTTGTTATTATCAATGTTAAAAACAATTATTTTGTTTCCAGGATTCTTTGAATATAAAGTTCAAAAGAACTGCATTTATCTGAAATATAGAGCTTTTGTAACATTTTATGTGTCTTTACTGTCACTGACCCCAAACTTTTGAACCATAGTGTATAATGTTACAAAAACTTTCTATTTCAGATAAATGTTGTTCTTTTGGACTTTCTAGTTAGCAAAGAATCCTGAAAAAATGTACACTAAACTGTTGATTAGAAATGTTTCTGGAGCCAAAAAAAAAAAAAATCAACATATTAGGATGATTTCTGAAGGATCATGTGACACTAAAGACTGGAGTGATGATGCTGAAAATTCAGCTTTTCTATCACAGGAATGAATTGCATTTTAAAATATATTAAAATAATAAACACATTTTGAAATATTACTGATTTTTTTCATCAAATAAATGCAGCCTTGGTGAGCATTATTTTCTCCAAAAGTTTTGAAATTAATTAATTTACACATAATAATAATTATTAATTTATTATAACGTTTAACTATACTATACATTGTTTATTATAAATATGAATATCAGATTGCTCAGTATCATATACATTTTTTCTGGTGTATCAAAACCGATCTTGGGAATCATGAAAATTCACTGGTATATCGACTACTGAATTTTTACTGCGGTGACAGCCCTATTGGAGTCTACAAGAGGGTCGTGCAGCTGGACTGATTCAGTGCATATATAAATCACCCACAATTTCTTGTACAAGCCGTAATAGGCCCATAACCGCTCATAAAAAAGCATTTAGTCATGAATAATTAATGTTGTAGTATTTGTACATTGATGCACATTAAAGATGTGGGTCTCTGCTTACGAAAAAGTGACTTCCTGTGACATCTGATGATGACACTGATCATTTATGCCACCTCCCCTCCCCCCCATCCCCCAAGCATCCTCCACAGTCAAACTTGGCATAGTCAGTGGGTGGCGCAGTAACGAATGAATATCGCAGCGTAGTGCTATTCATTACCTTCTGCACTCGGGGTCTGAATGACTGGCTACAGCTTTGAGGACTCATATGCTGCAGAGAACCTCTCGTCAGGAGCAGGGGCCTGTCTGCCAGAGCAACTGTCAGGGGAAGCATAAGGCAGGGAAGACAGCTGGCCCCCTGTTTCCTTATGCCGCCCGGTGCATGCCGCGGATGCGCTCGCACATGCTGA
The DNA here is from genome assembly GCA_037194245.1 of Opsariichthys bidens. NCBI lineage: Eukaryota > Metazoa > Chordata > Actinopteri > Cypriniformes > Xenocyprididae > Opsariichthys > Opsariichthys bidens. Next base: position 7,552,329 of record CM074298.1, on the reverse strand, counting down.
TTGAGCTGTATATGATCCACTGGCGAGGGAGAAGGCGAGAAGAGAGTATTGTGGTGTGATTGGAGGAGGAACTGTGTGCTGGCTGTTACGCTCCACCAATACAAATGTGATGAGATGTGTGGCCACGTGCAACAGTGTGAGCATATATTAGCGTGCCAAACCTCTCGAGTGTGTATACATGTGTAAGCTTGTGACTCAGAGTATGAAATAGAAGCAGATGATCTCTTGCAGCATATTATCTGCGTTTATTGCTTGGTTAAATCTAACCCTTTATTTACAATAAATACTGCTCCGATGCGGCCACTAGAGTCGATCCGTGGCCACTCTAGTCAATGCTTGTGTTTACACTGCCCGCGCCACAGCAGGCTTCAGAAGCTTCCCAGAAGCGGCTCGCCACGCCGCTTCACTAAAGATAGGCGCTAAGTCTATTTTTGACGGATGCCGCGTCCAAGCCGGGCAGCTCAAATACAAAATAAAGTCTAAAGTAATCAGACTGTGTAGACTCCCGCTCATATTTCACATCACTAGGAGGCCAGAAATTGATGACAAGAGATTTGAAGTTGAATTTGATCTTTTATCCTTGTTGTCCATCACTGGACTTTTAAGTGTATTAACTTAGTCCATAGGTTACAGAAAAACAAAGTATAGCAATAAACACAATGAAACCGGATAAAATATAACCATTAAAAGCACGAAAAATCAAGAAAACACTGTCGGACAAGCAAATAACGTGGTCTCGCGAATCCAGCCACTTCGCAAAAAAGGTTTTTTTATCCCTCATAGAAAGCAACATAATTACCACATTCAATGTCCAGAAAAGTAGTAAAGACATCTTTAAAATAGACCATGTGACTACAGTGGTTCACCTTTAATGTTATGAAGCGACAAGAATACTTTTTGTGAACAAAAACAAAAGAAAAATGGCGACTTTATTCAACAATTTCTTCATGACGCATACGTGTGATGCTGACACAGGAGTCGTCCAATAATGAGTCGCCGTTCTGATGTAGAACACAGAAGCGCTGCACTGTTTACTACATCAACAGTGTAGGAGACTGACAGGGAAAAGAAGAAATTGTTGAATAAAGTCGTTATTTTTGTTTTGTTTTTGTGTACAAAAAGTACAACATTATGGTTGAACCACTGTAGTCATGTTGACTATTTTAACGATGTCTTTTCTACTTGTCTGTACATTGAATGTGGTAATTACATTGCTTTATATGAGGATTTTTAAAAAAAAAGATTTCATCAAAAATATCTTAATTTGTGTTCCGAAGATGAACAAAGGTCTTATGGGTTTGAAACGACATGAGGGTGAGTAAATAATGACCGAAATTTCAGTTTTGGGTAAATTAACACTTTTAGTGCCTGTTCGCTAAAAGAACAGAGATTAATCAATAGTTATTTATTATTATAAAAGTCTTTATTATGAAATGTACTTTTGCCAATGGTGGGCGAATTGAGAAACCTTTTCAATGACTAATCTACTTTATTTCATTTGATTTTTTTGATTTTTTGATTTTTTATTGATTTTTTGGACATTATTTTGTATAATTCAAAATATAATGTTTTTTCATCCCTACAGCATAATTATTAATGAATAATTATTTATTCGTTCATTCATTCATTCATTTGTTGAAAGTGTGATGTGCAAAAATCTGTTCTTTTTCTCGCTAGTATACATTTTTTAAAATATACATTTTTAAAGTATTTTTACTGTGCAAGATACAGTGACAAAATAAAAAAAATATGAAGCTCTTTTGAATGCTGATTACACTCAAGGAGTATGAACTCATACTGTAAGATTCTATATATGTATGATCGGTGAATAGATGAGGAGCAATCTGGTGCCATGTATTATGGGGCTTATTAAGTCATCATTCACAGGGTATTTCATCATACCCCCTCTACTTAACATCTGGACATGCTGTGAATATATTAATTAAAGTCTGATACAGAGTGATTCAAAATCAGCCTATGCTATACGAGGAGTAAATGGCTTGGTAACCATATTCATATCAGTTATACAAATCAAGAATAGGGTAGTTGAAATGTCACTCTCTTTTCCCCCTTCATTTTAGAGTAAAAAAAAATATTTTATATAATGATGTCAAGAAGTCTGACATTGAAAAGGCTTCTACTTTATTTAGAATTTTTCCCTTTATAAAAAACATGGTTTTTGTTGTTGTTGAAAATGTGCATGCTATTTAAAACAAATAATAGTAAAAATATAAATAATATATATTTTTAGTATTTTTTACATTCCCTTTTGCTTTAATGATAGCAACACTCGAGTTGCATGACCTCTGCAAGTTTGCATAAAACCTGATAATCGTGTTTTCCAGCATAATTTGAGAACGTCCCAAAGATCTTTCTGCTTATTTATGTGTCAGTTACATTTTGAATCCCAGGTTTTCAAAGTTTCCCTGACAGTTGCTCTGGAAAATGTATATTTTAAGTGCTCCATAACTTTATTCGACACTACAACTTTTTTTTTATTTTATTTTAAATAACTTTAAAAAGAAAACAGTTATATGCAGCTGCTTGGGTGTTCTGGATGGTTGCTAGGTTCTTTCTTTCTGTCCCAAGTCATAAGAGCCCGCCTTTAAGTGTTTCTGATATTCTGGTTCCTAGCTATAACTCAATTTCCAACTTCATTGAAAGTCTATGGGTTTCTGCAATAGTTGGCCAGGTGAAAAATGTAGGTGTGATTCCTTAGAAAAGTAATAGCACCCAATTTATCTTGCTCATATTACTATCTGAAAGGATATTCTTGAAGAATTTTATTCTTTTGTGTAAATGACAGCAGATAAAATCTTGCATGAAGCTTTACTGTCATGTCAGAAAGGCTCAAAACATTGCAACAACAACAAGCCACCATTGTCTCTCTTTTCTGTCAGTAAACAGTGTGTCCCTCTCCATTGGACACCAGTCACACATTATGATGTCCCCAAGGCTTCCTGCTTACAAACACCCGCCCCCTCACACACACACACACACACACACACACGCACTTCCTCACCCGTACACCCATCCTGTGGGAATAAATTCAGCCCTACAGGAATACACTGCCACTCATTCCCAACAACAAAACAACTGATTTTGTGCTAGGCTCCTAGGCTAAGGCTTAGGAGATTTAGGAGCTGCTCTTAGCGCCGTCTGCCTTATTTCTATAAATGAAATTTCTTAAAGCAGCCACCATACAAAATCGCACTTTAACGGTTTACTTCTATTACATTGAACCTTTATTGTGGTATATCGAGACTATTAATAAAAGGTTGCAGGTTGCTATTTGGTGTGCTGGGGTCAGAGGTGGAAAGAGTACTGAAAAAATATACTCAAGTAAAAGCACCATTACATTAGTGTGAGTAGAGTAAAAAGTACTCGTCCAAAAAATTACTTGAGTAAGAGTAAAAAACTAGCTTGTTTAAAAGTAGTCAGTACTGAGCAGCAGATTGCACCCCCTTATTAAAAACACAGCACTACAATTAAAAAAAACCAAAAAAAAAAAAAACACATACTGTAATTCACATGGTCTTTTGTTGTTTGTCAGAAAGATTGAAGAATATCTATCATCCAACTTTTTAAAATGCATCAAAAACAACACGGAAAGACTAGTACAGAGATGATTAGATGAGTCTCAGTACACTCATCACCATTTAAATCATATTGTTTGAAAAAGTAAAATTTAAAATTAGGTGTAAGGCCACAGAGCCTGAGCATGCTATTGTCTCACATAAAATATCAATGTTCGGAACAGTGCAAAGAAATCAAAAGCCTTTAGAAACTGATGAGATTTCAACATCCCACACCATATAGAGAGATTAAAAAGACCCAATTCCTTCTGTACCAGTTTTAGCGTTTCGATAAAGAAATGAGATTCACTAATATTTCAATAATATCAGTTTACCTCACCTAATGCACTGAAAAGGCTAAGATAGGGAGCTAACACTAATTACATTGCAATTCCATGCAATTAAATATGTTACAATTTAAACATAAATGTACATTGTTCTAGAAGCGGGGGCATCATCCCCTACATTTTACATGGCTACATTTACCCAAATTGTTACGTCAAATTGAAATTTTGCATCAAATAAAGGGGTATTTCCGGGGAAACTTTTTCAGAAGAAACACACACAGGCTAGCCTATATACAGATCATTTAGTAAGCAGAAATTGGAAAGGTACCTTAGCATATTAGAGGAAGATACTGATAGGCCTCTCTCCATTGAATCGATGCTTGAAGAATGCGCTTCCACCGCAGCCATGATTAACAGCGGTTGACGGTTAAAGTTTTCTATACAGAATTTGATTTGACGACAGTCACGAGACCGGTTACTCGATCCGGTCATGTTGATGGATAAAAATAAAATTAAAACAAGCATGTAACGAGTAACTACTTCAAAAAAGGAGGGAGGGAAAATAGCCGAGTAAAAGTACCGATACGTCACTTAAAATGCACTCAAGTAAAAGTACACAATTTTTAAACTACTCAAAAAAAAAAAAAATTTCTGATAAAAACTACATAATTACAGTAATGGGAGTATTTGTAATTCGTTACTTCACACCACTTCTAGGGTGTTCTGTTTTGTTGTTAGGGTGTTTTGTTTGGTTGCTAGGTGGTTACTTAATTTTAAAGTCTAGAGTTAGAGTTAAAAGAGCTCTAGAAGAAAAAAAAAGCCTTAACCAGTGTCCAAAATGTACTTTTTGCAAATAGTCAGTGAATTAATTTATTTTACTTTATTTATTTTTCTGAATAATTTTTTATTATTGAAAATATAACATTATTTCCCTAGAGCAAACCTTTCTTGTTTGAGCCAATCTCATAGTTTTTCTTATGTGAAACACCACCTGTCACAAAATGTGAAGACACGTTGTGACTTTGTCTTATTTTCATTTTAGTGGTTTAATGTGTTTTATTTGTCATCACATTTTTTTCTGGGAGAAAAACACCCTCAGAGTATATTATTTTCACCCTTCGACTAAATGTGAGATGTGCGAGATGTTTTCATTAGTCGATGGTTTGTATATCTTTGAATTCAATTTAAATCTTGTATTATGTTAGTCACCAGTTACTCATCAGTTAGCAGTTCTTTTTTTTTTTTTTTTTTCTACTATAGTGATGCTTTGCAGGATATCTTTTGTGTGAGACACAAGTGAGCAGTCAAGCCAAGGACAAAGTATTTGTGTTAATGGAGAGATAATAATAATAATAGAGCAGCTTTTGGCTTCTAGCTATTTTAGATTCACCACAAAGACTCAACAAGGTGTCATCTCTTTGTCTTTTGTCCTCTATTCCTTGTTTTCCCATCCCATGTCCTTGCACGTCCATAAAGCGCAAAGTACAAGAGAATTCTAGAGTTTGTATCCGATCAGAGCTGTCAGCTTTCTTTTGAAATGCATATTCCTCATCGCTGGACATGGCATTAAGGGCATGAGTAAATGTTTGTGTGCGCGAGTGACTTCAGGAGTGCCCCGAAATGTGCAGCATAGACCCAAATCGAGCCTTCTGTGCCGGCGCAGTCAGGTCGGATCAGTCACGCACAAGCAGTTGAGCGGCTGCCACCTCCACCTCAGCCCCCGAGCCTCTCTGTATTCAGGCGCCATCCGCATCATTCAGTCCTATTCTCCGTGTTACTCAATAACTATATTTAGTGTGGGAATCTAATGCAGCTGACCTCCATTTTCTAATGGAGATCGGCCCTTTCAGGTGTAGCGAACGCTGAAATCGCTTCTTTTCTGCACTTGCGCTAACAATGGGCATGATGGCATCCGCCTCGGAGTCCTGCGGGCTGTGAGAGCACAGACCATGTGCACTCTGTCTGGTCCCGTTAAGAGAAAAGAAGATGGGATATTCTGGAGGCCTTAAGCGAAGTGCTTCTCAGACTGCTGCTGTGTTTCCTGATTTCTCCTGCACTTTCAGGTTCACTCTTCTCTGTTCTTACTGTGCCTGTCAACACAAGGCCAGATGGTAAATGCTGCACACAGAGACAGACTTGTGTAGTTGGATAGTTATCTCTAAGGAGGATATAAACTGAGATGCGAGGGTCAGTTTAAAAAATCTTTAGCCTTGGTCCCATTTTACATGGTCATTATACATTAAGATTTTATTGTATTCCTGATTGTTCTAAACATTTTTACTAAATATTTTGAAGAAACATCTTAAAGAGTTAGTTCAGCCAAAAATGAAAACTTTATCATTAATTACTCACCCTCATATCAATCTAAACCCGTAAAACTTGCATATTGCTATTGACCTCTCTCCTGTCATTGCTATATAATAACAAGTTGTGTGTGTATATGTATATATTTATAAACTTCATTGTGATTATTTATTAATGTTATATAGTACTATCAAATTGATTTATCACGATTAACATAAACAGAGACATATTTACTTCTCACATTATATCTATATGTCTGTGTTTGTGTGTGTGTGTGTGTGTATATATGTGTAATATACACATACACTCACATATGTAAACAAACTTTCATGTTAGATGCAAGTAATTGCAATTAATCGATTTGACAACACTATATATATATAAGTGTTGTCAAATCAATTAATTGTGATTAATGACATCTATATAAGACACACACACACACACACACATATATCAACGACTTCAATAAAAAGAGTAAAAAGCCATATAATATATATTTACATAACACATACTGAAGTACATATATACATATATGTATATAAACTTGAGTGTATTCCTGCTAATCATCATTTTTACAGACGAGGTGGCGATTGCTTGAAAAGTCTTAATTCACAAAGTGACAGTGAACTCTGTCCTTTGATCAGTGTTGTTTTTTATCATTTATTTATTTACAAAAGTATTAATTAATCAGTTAACTTTGTTTATATATTTGCCAAGCTGTAAGCTTGTGTGATCCCAGGCACAATGATTAAATATGCATACTGTTGTCACAACAAGTCTCACATGTATTATTAACAGGCAATGATCAGGCAGCTGTGATGCTATTAAAATTCATCAACAGTACTCGCATCGATAATGCGCGATTAAGAGGCAGATATGTGCATCTTTTCATAAAGCTTTATTTCCTGCTTGCGGCATGACAGAGCGTAAAAATAATGAATGGGTCTCTTTGATTGGAACTGAGACTGGTGTTTGCGGTGATAGATGGTTTATTTTGTCTACAGATATGTCTTTTCTCTCTGTTTCTTTACCGGTGTAATAATGGTTTCTTACCGCTAAAATGAAATATGATAGTGAGTTTTTTTTTTTTTTAAATACTTCCCACACCAGTGTTTTCCCCTGAGGCTTCCACACTTGGTGCAAATTGGAAAGAGAGGGATTGTTGTCAGATAGACTGTTTATACCATTCAGCATGAACTAGCCTAAAGTCTAAAACATCTATTTTCTAATTGTGGTTCTAGTTACTGTCACACATCAGTAGTGCTTGTGTAAGCACATTAGATAATTTGTCATTGAGCCAGATTACACTGTCACCTTCATCATGTCAAGTTAATGGCAAGAAAAAGTACAAAACAAATAGGTTTATTTTGTCATGGATATGTTGATAACGGCTTATGGTGATTTTTGCTAATTTATTTTTATTGATGCTGGCTACAGTCTGGCAACAAACCCTCGAAAATATCTTTTGAGTGTTTAATTCATTGGCTAAAATGAATGATACTTCAAATCAAGTGGCTTATTTAGAAGAGGTGTGCTATTATTTTTCAAAGTGATCAGAATTTTTGCCTGGCAGGTAGTAACAAAAATGTGAATTTGTCAAAACGTCATGACGATGTATGTCCAATGCATATGTGCGTAGGGTTTCTCTATATAGTGACATCGCCAACTACTGGCCTGGCATGCAAAATACAGTGTTGTTAATCGCTTTCGGAGATCCATGTGAACGGGGATAGTTTTGACAACGTTGTCGTCTGAATGCAAAAAACGCAAAGGAAAAACTTCCATTTTTTATACATCCTGTGTGTATAAGTGTACATTTTCCATCTGTCCTGCCCCTTGCCGGCCATTTTTTGACCAATCGCGTAATGTCACTCCAAACTCACGTTAGCGATCGCTGATGTCATTTAACGTATATTAAAAAAATACACGCATCAGCTTTAAATATGTATTTGTGCAGTAGATGTTAACCCTACTGCAGTTTTGTACAAACCTGCCCTTAGAAAGCAAAATTTGTTTCCTTCATCTTCTTAATACTCTCCACATGTCCGTACAATTTGCACAAATCTCATATGGTCTATTTCTTCCCTTCTCGTTTTATGTTGACTTACTTGCTGACTTTCTGCAACCCCAGCATTCTTGGTATAATGCAAACTGAGTTTTGTCAGCATCTGACAGTCCCCTCTAGGGACCCTTCAAAGTGAAGAGTCTTGGCTTCTTACACATCAAATTTCAGAGTGAACCTGGAACATTTCACATACTGTATGGAAGATTCTGTGTAGCATTTATAATTTTTTGTTTGTTTGTTTTTCATGCCCATCTTTTATTTTTGGTTGAAGTGCCCAGCTGAGAATTGAATGCTTTATCAGGAAAGGTTTCATATCAGGGGGAAAAAATGTGAAAACTTTGTACTTTGATGTTATTTTATCTGCTTAGATTTTCTCATTTTGTTCCATTATGCACAAGTTGATTTCTTTGGACCTTGATATCTAAGTAAATAAAACCATATGAAAAAACATAAATCTAAGGGTTTGAATAATTGATTTCAGAGGCAAAATAGAAATCCTTTGGGTTGTGTTGAGGTTGCAACAACAGCCTTTGAGCAACTATACGTGACCTTTCTTTGCTAACACAAAGCTTTGTTTTGTTTTTAAAAGTGGCGTTAACGCCTGCAGCTGTAGTGGTTTAGCATTTGAAGTTTTTACCTTTGAAATTAATAAAAAATTCAGCATTGTGAGGAATGATTGATTGAATGCATGGATGGCAGGATTTAAATCAGAAAGCAGACCCTGTTTTGCCATGTGCGATAGCACATAATCACATTATGCTATTCAGCTCGTCGTGAGCCCCAGATGTCTCTGCGTGCAGGTATTATATCCCTCGCAAGCGACTTATCAAACATTTTCGAAGCACAACGCCAGCATAAGAGAGATTTTAAAACTTTGGTTGGTAGCCTCATGTAAGGGAACACCTAGCTACAGCTAACTTTAGCGCTTTGTTTACATCTTATTAGCCATCCTGCTAATTTTCCTGTTATTAATTAAAAGTAAGAATTTAAGTGCCTGAGCTTGACCATAGAATATTTCTGAAAGTCTTGCTTATTGAAATACTTCCTTATAGAACAGTTGGAATGACCTGCACAATGTTAGCTTAGCGCTCGGGGTTCACAGGTAGGAAAATCAAGCCGCTCAAGCCATTTCTGTGCGTGAGGTAGCCGAAGCCCACAGCTATGGATCAGATCAAACTGTGATAAATGACCAGGGCTCAGGCAGGGATCCTCCAAGACTGTTTTGTTTAATTAGCTAACGAGTGAGTGGGTTTGATTGGGCTAAGCCGGGGAGATGCTATATGCCTGTCGATTAAATGCGCTGCTGGGGAGCCAAGAGCCTTGGCCTGAGTAGAACATTACAACGTTGCAAATGGATTTATGGCGCGAATGGAATGCTCACATGCCAGCATGTTCAATCTCAGAGTGGTTTGGTCGAATAAGATGTAGGTATGTTGCACAGAAATATGGAGGAGGCTAGTGACAGGAAGTGCACATTGGTTTATTAATGCTTCGGTGCATTGTTCCTCTACAGATGCAGTTAGATGCTTATTAGATTGACAACTGATTTCTTTATTGCTGTTTTGAGTGGCAATTTAAATTTTGACTTATGCAAAGCGTTTTATAAAAGTATTCATTTTAGGTTAGAGCCTTTCTCCGGTTATAAACATGTACTATGCTGGCAATTTAAAAATAGTCAAAGTAAAAGTCAGAAGTTTAATTATTATCTCAAAGCGTTTCCTCTTAAAAAGAAAATTTCTCTTTTCTTTTCGCATCACACCTGGATAATACGGAAATGCCTGTTTCACCATCCACTTTTCATGCCTCATACTTGTCGGCGTAACTTGGAGAATGACAGGGATTGTGGGTAATTGAATCAGCAAAAGGCAAAACAATTGTAACTCCCAGAGGTCAAGTTTGAAACAGTTTTTCTGCGCTGGTACAGGAACCAACCACTGACAGATGTGACATTAAGTGCATGCCGACATTTCGTGGAGAGGAGCGGCCGACAAGAATGCTACATCTTCAAAGCTTGGTCAACAGTACTCCTCTCAGAGTTGAGACTGTTTTATTTATTTGTCTGTTTATTTGTCCGATATTGTGTGAAGTGATGTGGTGAAAACTGCGTAACTAGAAATATGAAACGAAATATATTTTGCTTAAAGGACGATGTATTTTGGTTTCTAACATTATTTTCATGATAGTTAAGCACATTGCCCTTTCCCAATTATAATTTATAATTTAAAAAAATACTTTCAGAATTTTTTTGAATTACCATAAATTTAATACTGTAGGCCTAGAATGAATACTAATGAGATTTATGCACTTTACAATTTGCAATTTTTTGTCACATTACTGTAATGAGAATTATATATTTTTTCAAATGATCATGGGCTACTGGAGATGAGAATTATCGTGAAAATAATGTCAGAGGTCTTAAAAATAGACTGCATATTTTTGTGGGGGAACAAGGACTTTTCTTGACAGTTTTTGTGAGATTCTCCCAATTAAGATGGTTGGACATTTTTGGACATTTCTATACCTCTGTTGTGCTTTCCACAGTTTTACTGTTTTATCGTTTTCATTAAAAGCTCTTCATTCTTATGAAATGATGTGTGACTAGCTCATTAAATGTCGCCTGATTATCCATTAACTGACCAGTGTCTAAATGAATAGCGCTCTGGATTTTTGAACATTGGTTACATTCAACCACTTTCCCACTTGACTAGAGGCCAACTAATCACAGGCCACTGGTTATCCTTTCTGTCATTAATTTTCACCCTCTAAGCCACACAACCCTCCTCAGGCTGATTAATTTTCACCCTAGCATGTAGCCCCAATGCTAATTTAGTAACTCTGGGGAGGCGCAAGATTCATGAGCAGAGCCCACATATGCCATTTAGGCTCTGCTGAGAGAGGAAATGTCACCGTGTACTCTAGTTATGTTTATGCAAATGTACTTTCCGGGCAGTAGAGTGACCTCTTTCTTCTCATGTGTGATGTTGACGGTCTTTTCTCCGTCTTTCCTTTTTTTCTCTAACAGCTTTGACGTTCTCCTGGATATTTAATGAGTACCCGTCATTCGTGAAGCAGGATTCTCGTCGATTCGTGTCCCAGGAGACAGGGAATCTATACATCGCTAAAGTTGAGCCATCTGATGTAGGCAACTACACCTGTGTTGTGACTAATACTGTCACCAAGACACGCGTCCAAGGCCCACCCACTCCTCTGATACTGCGCACTGACGGTGAGGATGCCTGTCCATGTCTCAATAATGTGTACAATCAATCCTCTGTGCATTATAGAACTATGGAACTATAAGAGATAAAAAGAGGTGAAATATATTTTGAATACAAATTTAATACAAAGGTTAATAAGCTGTTTCTCTGTAAACTTTAAGATGCTGTGGCAGCATGTTTTGGTGCCTCTAGGCTGGCATTATCAAAGGCCCTCAAACTGAAAGGTCATTTGTCTTAGGCAGATCTAATTGTTGCTTCTTTGTGGATTTACAATTTGATCACACTCATTTTATTAGGGTGATAAAAAGAAATGGACAAATATCATAACAGACAAAAAAAAAAAAGCTTATTTATCTGATAACTTTTTGGTTCCCTTGGTTGATTTTTTTTTTTTTATATTAAACAACCATTCTAGTATTTTTACATGATTATCTGAAAGTAGTTTTAATTGGTGCCAAAACCGCATATGAGAATTTTAAGAAATACATTTCTTTTTGCTTTTATGATAGCAAAGTTAATTGACACCTGACACATTTGTTGCTTTAGGAAGTTTATATAAACATGTAATAAATGTTTTCAGGTTTTAAATTAGTCAAAATGTGCTCACAATCAAATTTATGCAATTTTTACCAGATCTTTAAAGCACATTTCAATGCAAATGCAGTAACATACAAATATAACATATGTATACACTATACCATTCAAAGGTTTGTTTTTGTGTTTATGTGGTTCAGGTAAACCCTACAGTATATTCCCAAAGATGGCAATATCTGAAATCCTTGTCCTTGTACAAACATTTTCTGGTCATAATGAGGAAAGAAGGTTATAAATCATACTAAGTGATGTTTTTGACAATCTAAAAATGCAGAAAGTTTAAGTCTAGGGTTAAGGGATAAAATATACACATGGTACAGAATAAACATCATTATGTCAATGTAATGTCCCCATAAAACAGAAACCCAACAAGTGTGTGTGTATTTTCAGTTTTGAGGTCCCACTGGCAGAGATCCATGCCATGTCTGAGTTGTGGTGTTAAACATGTTGTCTAAAAACCTGATGTTTGTATCAGTAGTGTACGGCCAACATGAGCCACTCAAAGGCTACTGTCACAGTGTGATCTCCAGGCACAATTTCAAACGCCATTGTACATGTCTCTCTACATGTGATGCTACAGAAGGAGATGATTACCTCTCTTCAACCTTTCCCATTTGGCAGCGCTGACATAAACGGCCAGCGTTAGACATTACAGATAAGCATCTCTTTGAGTTCCTCCCAGACAGCTTAGTCGCTAGTCCGATAGCACACCTCACAAAAACACAGGAGATATCAGGGCTCCCTGCTATCCTGCTAAAGTCTTTCAGAAGGTACAAAATAAATCATACAATAATAATGAAAGGGAAAATAAAGGTGGACTGCTTTTGAAATTGCAATTGCAGATGGAGTAATTGATACTTTTATTGGAGATAATTGGGAATTTGAGCGATATTTGAGTGTTTCTTTTTGTAGGTGTGATGGGAGAATATGAGCCAAAGATTGAAGTGCAGTTTCCAGAAATCGTTCAAGTGGCCAAAGGTTCAACCGTGCGTCTAGAGTGTTTTGCATTGGGGAAGTAAGTATTATAAGGATGCAAGGCCGTAGCCGTGTTTCGGTTTGATTAATTTTTTTTTTTTTTTTTTTTTCCCTGGATTGTTGTGTTGTGTTTTTGGGTTACTTTTTTATTAAAAGAAATTAAAAAATTAAAAGAGACTTAAGAGTATAACGAAAAAGAAAGGTCTATTGTATTAATATTAAGTTAAATATTGTATTATTTTTCTAAAAAAAACAATATTCACTCTTATTTATGTCTATAATATGTCAAAAACACCAAACGTTTCTTGTCTCATCACATTCCGTTATGAATTATATTAATCGTATAATATTAATCAAATAATAGCATGTTTTTATTCAAAACAGTGACATTTTATTAAAAAAAATATTGAGTAGTTTGCACCACTGGATGCATTGCATTGGAATTCACACTTGTCTTCTGTGAACAGTAATTAAGCCACGCCTTCTTTGATTTGATTGGCCAGCTCACTCATTCTGACAGTGAGTAGCACTGTTAGACCTCTGACCAGCCTAGAAATGTCATTTGTCGTTTTGTCATCCTAACAACAAATAGAGCGATGCATAATGGAGTACAGCAGAGAAGCATCAATAATATCAAATATTATTTGGCAATTTGGTCATTTCTAATTATTAAAGTCCTTGAATTTTTTTTTTTGTGTTTGTGATGTCTTCTCCCTCATAGTCCGGTACCATCCATAAGCTGGCGTCGGGTGGACGGAGTACCTTTCGCTCGAAAAGTGGATGTAAGGAAAACCAGCGGCGTGATGGAAATCCCTTACTTCCAGCAAGAGGACGCAGGCACGTACGAGTGTGTGGCAGAGAACACGAAAGGCAGAAACTCTGTGCAGGGAAAGCTGTCTTTCTTTGGTAAGTTGACTTGAGATGCATGAATATTTGAACAGCTAAAGCCACATGTCACGTTCATTGAAGTGAAGGACATGATGCAGGACTCCATGATGCCTTTCCAGTCTTTAGTCCTGACCAGCAGAAAATCAACTTATGGCCGGATGTTGTGCTTTAACAGTGCATCAAAATGATTAAAGCCTCCCGGTCACGATGTCTCTAATATTTTTATCCAGATTAAAAAGATGAGAGGGTGACCTTGTGCTTGACCTTCTGTTTGTGTGTTTGTGCATGTGTGTGTATGTGTTCCTTTCTACCAGATGGCACTGTGATTGGGATCCAATTTGACTCCAGATCAAAGCAGTTAAATTTACTATACTTAGATGAGGGGCACATATGCCAGGAAAACACTCAGCAGAGCAGCATCTGCATCAGGGATGACATCTGATTTTTTTTTTTTTTTTTTTTTTTTTTTTTTTTCATCTAGAAGTACTTTTAATACATTTTGCAGTCTCTGGACCCAACTGAAGATTGTGAGACTTAAAGGCTTAGTTTGTAGTGCTTGCTTGTTTGTATTATGGTCATGAATGATACTTGAAATTTTGTGGCTTATTAAGAGAAAGGTTATTATTTTCAAAGCAATAGGATTTATCATTTTCACCTGGTGCTTGATAAAAAAGAAGATTTTAAGCCTTGCCAATTTAAACATTCAAGCACAAGGAGACGCTTAAGAGAACTCACGCTGTGTGAGAAGTTTTGTGTGTGGACACCCTTAGCGTGCACACAAAAAGACTAAATTGAGTTTGCTTGTGCTTGAACCGACAAATTCAACATGTCCGTCTTGGCGAATATCCTAGCAAACATAGTAGGTCATGTCTTAATTGAACATAAACAGTCGATTAAGACAAAGCATGTGTACAGTATTGGATCAGTGCATTATGTCTTAAAGTGACAGCAAAAGAATATTGCTACTGCTGTCTTTTTAAAGTTAATCAAACAATAATCAATCAAATAAATCACTCACTGCTCTTGATTGAATAACTTTTGTAACATTAAAGGCACAATATGTAATTTTTCACCACTAGAGGTCGCTTATTCAAAACAAAAGTGAAGCTTGATGATGCATTGATTTTGCGGGATCATGAGAGCTGTTGTCTTGACATCTACAACCGGTGGAAAAGAATCCAGTGGGGCTTGAGCAGAAATCAGATTAACGGATGAGCTAATGTATTAAATATTTATTAACATTTCTGTAGTATGAAGCAGGGTGTGGCTGAAAACCTGAACGAGGCCGCTGGAGCGATTGCTAATGAGAGACAAGCGCGTCACACGGCTCAAGAGCAGTGGAGCTTTTTTTATGGCGCAGACGACCGCTTCCGCTTCTTCCGGTCATGCTTATATGGGCTAACGCAGCGCTGTTTTTTTAGATTCATTTGTGTGTTGAAATTTGTTACAATGCTACTCTGTGCATTAAGTTAGATCGTTATTAGATCGATATTACCACGAGTACCCTGGTGAAACATGGTACATGGTACCATGGTAAACAATGCTCAACACAGCAAGAAGACTTGCTGTTGTTGAGCTATATAACAATGATTAGTTTTCTGTCGATGAATGCATCCAAACAGTTACTGATCTGTCTAATAAAACACATAATATATTATAGTGTATTTGGTGTTTCCATGGTTTCTACAAAAGGAAATCAGAAATCGAGGGTAACGAGTCAACAAAATATATCAAAAACAACAAACCGTGAGTAATTTATATATAAATATATAATGCAGTTTGTTATGACGTTGAGTTTTGCTATGACAAAAAAAAAAAAAAAAAAGATTCTAGTTATTATGTCAAATTTATCGTGGTAATCTATTTACCTGTCACATCTATTTCTTAGTTAAGAATTTCAGTCTTCCAAACAGCGAAACAAAGAAACAAACAAAAGAAGAAAAAAAAAACTGAGATTAAAACATGGAAATCACATTTACATTCTATTAATTGCATGCGCACCTTCAGCCTACATTTGTTTACCAGTGCAAATTGGCATGAATTGTAAAATGAGACCCCAATGGGTAGGCCTGGGTTTCTAGCTAATGTATTGTGACTCAGAGGCTTATGAAGTGAAGCATATTAAATATGGACTTTAAAATGAAGGGTTCATAACCTTTTCCCTTCACCGCTGTGTTGGCTCCGTGGCATTGTTCATACAAGACAGCTACCTATTAAGTAAGTACCTGAAGGCTAGAGAGCACTGGGATTTATCCTCCCCTTATGGGATCTTGCACTGGCTCTAATGCTGTACCCACATGCCCAGTGGCCCATTTACAGGAATAGTCTGCACTGAGCTCGCTGAATGTTTTATTATCCCTGTTGTCTCATTGTTTATGTTCCAAACAATGTGGAATGTGGGGGGACAGGTTCCTAGAAAAGGGAAGTTCTCCTAATGGGCTTCCCAGATGTGCAACGTAGCAGTGATTTATAAATGTATTAATTAGATAAATAGCTTCTGCATATTGTAAAAGCTAATGTAATCCAGTCAGGGAGGTGATTCGTCATAGGTGTGGTTGTGTTTCACTAATGCTCTCACTCCATGCACCATTCTGTTTTGGAGAGACTTGATATTTATGATAATTTACCTCGATTTTCGCTTCGCTTCCGCTGTTCCTCAATTTGCACAGTGTCTCACCTCTTCTTCTGTTTATAAGTCAGCCACAGTATAAGTAGAAGGAGACAGACCTTTAGCGTCTGGTTAAACTGGATTACCTATGGGTATTGAATAAGAAATATGCAGTTTTTTTTGCATATAAATATCTCATACTAAACCAGCATTGATGTCGTCGATCAAATTATTGACGCAAATGTTTGTTAATGACATTTACATTTACATATAACACAGCTGTAAAGGTAAATGTAAATGTGTTAATGAATGTTTTGTAAGTGATTACGAAGACAAATAAAATGCATTATAAAAATGTGATGTTTACATTATTTCAACGCAATTAGAATTTCAAATAAATGCGGTTCTTTTGAACTTTTTATTTATTAAAGAATACAGAAAAAAATGTTTCATGGTTTCCACAAAAATATTAAGCAGCGCAAACCATTTTCAACATTGATAATAATAATAAATGTTTCTTGAGCAGCAAATCAGCATATTAGAATGATTTCTGAAGCATCATGGGACACTGAACCCTGGTGTAATGATGCTGAAATTATAGCTTTGCTATCACAAAAATAAAATATTTTGAAACCCATTAAAATACAATACACTTATTTAAAATTGCAATAATATTTCACAGTATTACTGATTTTACTGTACCATGACTACACTGAAAAAAATTGTAAAAAATAAATAAATAAATAAATAAAAAAGAACACTGCAAGTTCTGGATTTCAGTGTGATTAGAGCCAGGTTAAAAAAGCAGATTTGTCAGGTCAATCGGACCTATACATCAAATATTAGCTAAGACGACGACCGCCAGCCATCTGCCAGTTATCACTCATTTGATGCATTAAGCTATTCTCATTTATTTACAACACACCTCGAAGCTACAGCAGGCATGTAAATAAACAGTGGCGGGTTGACACTAATCCCGTACGAGGCTGTGGGATTAGCCTAAGGACAGACCTCTTGACTGTCACTCGGATCTCTCTCCCCCTTCCTCTCTATTTCTGTCTCTGTATCTCATTCTCTTCCACACTGTTTTTTCCCTGTGCCAGCCAGGTGATAAAATCTGTAATCTTATTTTGAAGTCCCATGGAATTAAGCCTACGAGACATTCGTCAGCAGAGCGGGGGAATGAGGCGATCAATAAGTGTATCTCATGTTTATCACTTCCACTGGCAGCAGCAAAGCAGGAGGAGACACTCAAAGCCTTTCATTCTTTCTGCTTACGTTGGCTTGATTAGCAATTGCCCTCGAATGTTTTTGTTGCTTTCATTAGTCCTTTTCTTTGCTTGGCTCTGAATATTGCGTGTGTAAATGTGTCCTTTCACTTTTAATTATTAAGGTGTCTTGTCAAAAATGTTAGCATCCCCCCCCCCCCCCCAAATATTGTTAGTCAAGGTTTTTTGCATCAAAACAGTCATTTAGTTTTACTTCACCATTTTTCACACCATATCTGATCCTTTGAAATAAATTTCATGATATGAAAGAGAGGCAATTAATGGTTGAATGTGGCATTCGGTTGGTGAGGTTGGAGGTCATGTACGTTTCTTTCATCAAGAGGTTTTCCTATATAAAGAAAAGCTGAAGGTATGTTCTTCCATAGAGTACATTATGATTGCTAGGGACACTGAAAACATCTATCATAATCACAGTATGCCACTGAATAAGCATTCAGTTGGTATTAAGGATGCTGAGAGCTCATTTTGACCTCTCTACCTCTCATTCCTCTCAAGTTTGACTTGTGGGCGTGAAATGTTGAGAGTGATTGTGTGCCCTGTGGGCAAGGCTAAGTCAGGCCCTGACTGCTTACTCTCATTTAAACAGTGGGGTTTAAAAGTCAATACTCTCCCAGTGAGTGTGAGGTAGACTGAGTGGCAATGACTAAGGGATCCAAGCAGCACGTCGGTCTTCAGTTGTAAATGGTTGACAGTTTGTGATTGAAATATGACTGGTTTGCAGCAACAGGAAAATAATTAAGAGTACAGTTAACCCAAAAATAAAGGTTCTGTCATCATTTTGCTATTCTAAACCTGTTTCACTTTCTTTTTCTTTCAAAAACTCTTTTCAATGCAAATAGTGCCAAAGAGACTTGGGCTTTTTTTTTTTCAATCTTCAAAAAGGATGCAAAAGCACCATAAAAGCAATATTGTAACCAAATGTTCAAAATTTGGGGGACCAAATGTTAAAGTTGAAGATATGATCAATGGAAAACCCTGCATAAAAGTAAAACAAAAAAGCTTTTTAAACACTATACTCTAAATCTTTGTTAAAGTCATACAATAATAGCAATAAAGAGACCGAAATGCTCACCAATACTCATCCCATCGAATAACTTGTTAACCGCTGTGGAATTTTGGATGTTTTGAACTCAAGAACCACATCAGCCTAGTTCATTTTTTAAACAAATGATTCATTGAAAATATTTGACTCAAAAGAATAATTCGTTCGGGAATCGGACATCACTGACATTCCCATTTCTAAACTTTACATTTAGTTCAGTGACCTTGTGTTCACATTGTTTTTTGCTTGTTTGTCTGTTCTACCTTATATGTCTTTTAGCTTCCTTTGAGGGAAAATGCCCATAAACGATTCCCTAAATGTTCTCTTTGTCAATTAGTTACTGGTTTGAGTTACATGCATTCAAAAGATAACGATCAATACAGCTTGTTTATAATTAAGCCATAATTTACCCTAACAGTATTGGTTAAGGTAGTTTATGGTATTAGCTTTTAGACAATACTAATATATTAGATGCGATTTCCTTTATATACCCATTTAAGTGGAAGTGTGAATCATTTGGGCTCGACTGCTTCTACTGTCACAGCTGTTGTTTTCTCATGTGGCATTATTGTGATTACATCACACCATTTCCCGTAGTTCATGGCTCTAAGAATGTCCGCTTGGAAGGACATGTAACAGGTAATAATCAAGGTTGAAGTAATTCTGTGTAGTCATTACCTCTGCTGTTGGTTGTTTCAGCCTCCCCCCAGCTAATTGAGAAGCCCCAGGATGTGCAGAAGGCCATAGATGACTCTCTGATGTGGGAATGCAAGGCCACAGGGAAACCCAAACCCTCTTACAGGTGGATGAAGAATGGAGAGAACCTGGAGCCCACTGAGGTCAGTTCACCTCTGAGGTTTGAGGACGGTCACTTGACTTCTGACCATGATTAACAATCGAAAATGCATGAATGATTACAGTTTATCCTTTGACTTCCATATATATATATATATATATATATATATATATATATATAGTAATAGTTGGAACATTCTTCAAAATATCTTCTTTTTTGTTCCACATGGGAAAGAAAATCATCAGGTTTGTATTGGTATGAGGGTGACAAAATTAGCATTTTTTTTAGTGAAATAACCTTTTAAATGTTATTTTTAAAAATATAGGTTTAGTGCAAAATAATATAATATCAAGTGTATCAAACAAAAGTAATGATACGAAGAAAGTTGCGAAACTTATTGTCTTGTTTTTAGGTTATATCAGCGATTTGGTAACAGTCATCACACTAGACCTGCCAGCCAACTTTATTAACCTTGTGAGACCGATGCTTTAGAGTGTATCCCTTAATGGCTTCTCTATAACCAGCTAAATCAAAGTGAATCCAATGGAGTGCCTGATATGTCATTCTGCGGACCCTCTATATAGGCCACTCCAGAATTATCAAACCAATAGGAAAAGACAAAATTGAGAACATAAAAGCTTTCAAATACTGTATCACCATTTGTTCTGACAATGAGAGGGAATAGCTCCCCAAAAACGTAATACACTCAAGGTGGCAATAGCTAGAAGAAAGCACTACCAATACTCCCTAGCAAAACATTTTTAAAGATTGAAACAACACATTTTCATTTCATACCTCTTCCTTTTTTGTGAGTTTGTCAAAGTTGATGTGAAAGTTTTGTGAAAGGTGATGTTAAATGACTTTTTCAACCCATTTTACTTCCCTTATGTGACTTTTTAGAATGTTTAAGGTGAAAAAAAAAATTAAGGGCTTGATTTTTATCCATTGGGAATTAATCAGAAAATGAAAAATGAGCACTTCAGGACTTTGCAGTTAAGTTTTGGAGGTGTAGTACTTTCCTGAAACACTGCCAGTATCTGTTGGTTGAAACTTCAGCAGCCTTGGTGAGATCCATTTGAAGAAAGTTATGACATTTTGGTGAAATAAAAAATTTTTTTCTTTGGAATAACATGCTCTAATAAATTATGCACAATAAGAGCAGTAAAGTCCATTAAGTTAGTAAATAGGGCAGTTCTGATTTCATGTCAACTTTAAATAAGGTGCAGAGAGACGCATGCTAACTAAGGCTCTTCTAATCATCATTACTGCTCATAAACATCCTTACTGGTTTTCAACCTACACAAACGTCACCAAACAACACAAGCTCAGCATATGAAGACATTTAAGAAGACATTTAAATAAAGTAAAATACATTTAATGAACATTAAGGCTTGATTTAGTGCAGTCATTCAAAATGCAAGATGCAACAATCTCCCATTAAATCTCTGAGCTAAAAGAGCTGATTTTATGCCCTCTTACTTGCAGGCCATTAGGAGAAGCCTTATAAACCTTTATTGTGCACTAGACAAGCTCTTATTGTTTTGTCTTTCTCTGAAATCCATTTAAGCTATAGTGAAAGAGGCGATAAACATTTATATGTCTCGACATACTATGTAATACACAACCTGTCTCCACTGAGAGCGTTTCACCCAGAATTCCAAACTCTCCGTGCATGAAGTTATTTTTAGAGACTCGTAGCTCTTTGGCCCCACTATGGTGTGGTGAATAAACAAATCAGTAAACTTCATGTAAATTAGCCTCACTATGCAGTGAGGGTGCAAACAAAACAAAAGATATTGATCTATTTAGAGACACCGTATAGGGCTGTTCATGTGCTCAAAGACATGGTCACTTGTCTTTCTTCATTTGTCACCCATTCTTTTTCATCTTTCACTCCACCAGATTAGAATATCTAACAGCGCTGCATAATTAGCAGTCTGTCCATTTCTTTGTTTTGCACTTTATTAGAGAACGGTTCCAACAGAACACACTGCAATCAAAAAAGCTCGAATAAAGTTCATTTACATGCGTTGGACCTCAGGAAAGGATTTTTAATGCTGGTTGGATCCACATTTGTTGAATGAATTTGTATTCGAAAACCAAATTTGCATAATGATCAATGCTTTACAGGTGTGTTTGTGTGCCAAGGCAATTGCCAAAAGGTGCACTTGAATTTAAAATGCAATAAAATCTTTTTATTTTGCATTTATGGTTTTAAAAATGATTTGAAAGACCTTGTGCATCTCTTTGAGAACTGAATAAATACCACTCAGTTTGTACTATGACAGACTAATGTCCCAAGGGCACAACAATCTCTTGATTGAATCATGGCTTACATTTTATTCCGAAATGTTGATTTTAAATGTATCCCGGTTAAATGAATTAATCAGTGCAGAATTATTACAATCTCCAAATGTCACCGTCAACATCAGAGCTTTAATCAATTGTATAACTAAAGGTCATTGATGTAGCAAAAGCATGGGTTGTTGACTTATACCATTTGTTATTTTCATTGTGCTTAATCAATTGGGACCTTTTATGTTCTTTCTGCCTTATTGGAACGCAGCATTGCTAAGGTGACCAGCTGAAAACCTCTTCTTTGTAAATCACTGTGACGCTCTAGTCACTAAGAGAAAGGAATCTGATGTGAGGCACATACCGTGTCTTGGCTAATCTAGTAATAAATGTGTCAATGATCTTGTTCACCCATATCATTGTGCTTTTTTGATGCCAGATACTGTACTGCTTACACAGAACCTAGCTTATATTTGTAGTAGTTTAATTTAAAATGTCCCACATAACATAAAACGGAGTGTTTACAACAGCTATGAATATGTAATGAGGCTTAACATGCATGCTATTTTGAACAAAAGGAGACATTATTGTCTTTTAGAAAGTGTAGATTTAATTCAAGACTTAGGAAACGAACACGTCACGCACTTCATATCAGCATGAGAATTTGCCGCAACTGTAGTCATGCATTGCGGTTTATGTCCCGACCCTACGGATTTCGAGCAGTGACATTGCCAATCACTGCATTTCAGTGCAGATGTGCAGATGGTTCCCTCCCTCAGGTCCCGCCACGTGCAAAACTGCTGATTTAAGAGGAACGTCACGGTTAATTAGTGCAGTAGTAAAGTGAAGCATCACCTCACTACGAACTGCTATATGCCACCGTGTGATTTTCTGTGAAGTCTTATTTGTCCCATATTGTGCATTTGTCCCTTCCTCCTTCTCTCCATTTCAGACTACACCGGCACGAATCTCATTCAAGCACAGATAATCCAAAAGACCAACTGCTGTTATAGCGGTGACTACAGTAAACACTGTAGTCAGGAAATTGAAAAATTAATTCTTCAAAAATGAGTTCACTCGAAGATGAAAGTTCTGGCATTATTAGCTCCGCATGCCGTTCCAACCATAAATGGCTGAAATAGTAAGAGTGCTGGGAATTTTTTAGTGACTCTTTCAGCAGGTTACATCAAAAGTGAGACATTTTTTTAATACTGGATTTGAAGATTTTGAAATAACTGAATCATTCAGGAACAAAACACTTGACTGCCCTTATGAATGAGTGGATCTTTTCCCCAACTGATTCGTTCAAAAATACTAAATCATGCAAGATGACTGCGTAACGATCACCAGTTGGTGTGCCCTGGATCTCCACTAGAGGGCACTCCCCTCTTGTTCATTGTTATTCTGTCATGGACTACAATTCCCATAACCCATTGCCTGGACACATTATGATCTGATCACCTCCTCCTGTGTGTTTTATGCATTTGTGTCTTGCCTTTATATGTTTTCTGTCATTCGTTGCGAAGTCTTGTATGAGTCACTACTGCATTTACTACTGAGTAATCCTGAGTAATCCTGGTTCCCTGTGTCTTGGTTTTTATCTTCTGCTCATCTCCCTGGATTTCTCTGTTTGCCTTTGTCTTTGCCTATGTTTTATGTTCAGACTGTTTGCCTGTGATTTTGGCATTATCCCGGTTTTTGGACTTTGATTGTGAATTACCCTCTCTATGAATACTGCCTTTGGATCTTCAACCTAAAGTCTCTGAGCAGTGCATGACAGGCTGTCTTATGAATAAATCATAAAAGCTTTTACTAAACTGATTCAACCAAAAACACAGGTTCATTTAGGAATGATACAACTGTGTGTTGTTTGGAGATGCCCAACAGTGTATTTATCTTCAGCTTCACTTGGAGTTATTTTCATTGGTAGAGCAAAAACAGAGAAATAAATTGGCAATATTGTGTGCAACATGCAAGTTGCTAATTATTCTTGTTTATTGAATTATTGGACTGTTATATAAAAGCACTATCACATTCGCAATCGTGCTGTTGGTCTGAATGTCAACATGGCATTGATATGAAGAATAAAGTTAAAGGGCAAAATGTGAAATATGAAAGGACAGAATACTCTAAACCACAGCAGTGAGTGTTCTGCCACATTTCATGCCAATTTTTTATATGAACCTGTCTTTTTATGTGGCTTTAAAATATTGTTTATGCCTGTTGGAAGGAAGCATGAGGTGGAAACTAAATGTCCTATTCACTATGATATATTTATATATATACACTACCGTTCAGAAACGTGGGATCTGTAAGATTGTTTTTAAGTTCTGTCACCAAGGCTGCATTTATTTAATTAAAAATACAGTAAAAACAGTAATATTGTGAAATATTATTAGAATTTAAAACAACTGCTTTCTATTTGAAAATATTTTATTCTTGTGTTTGCAAAGCTGAGTTTTCAGCAGTCACTACTCCAGTCTTCATTGTCACATGATCCTTCAGAAATCATTCTGTGTGTATATATATATATACATATTTAGACACACACACTTTTGATTGCAGTGTCGTCGGATGTAAGATGCCTGAGGAGTATTGAAACCTGGTTCTTTTATGTTTTTTTTTTTAATACACTATATTCATCAAACAAGTTTAGTTAACATCAGAGGACATGCAAACTTCATTCCATCACATGCTCAAAATGGTATAAAGCTGTCAGCGTTAAAATATTATCCCAGCTTGTTTGTAATGGCAAACATCATCCAGCCTCC
This sequence comes from Opsariichthys bidens, assembly GCA_037194245.1. Classification (NCBI taxonomy): domain Eukaryota; kingdom Metazoa; phylum Chordata; class Actinopteri; order Cypriniformes; family Xenocyprididae; genus Opsariichthys; species Opsariichthys bidens. Next base: position 7,527,622 of record CM074298.1, on the reverse strand, counting down.
CAACGACTTGTCCACGGAATGCAGAGGCTCGAGCTCTGGTTAAGAAGTAAACAAGCCGGAGCTTTATTTCCATCTCATAAACATACAGATTTATTACCATCGTTTTTGAGCAGCCTCCCTACGCAGTGTCTCCCATTAGTAATGAACACTCAGATTTATGATCGTTTCCATCAACCTCCAGATGTAATTTACCTTCCCAGACACGTTGTGCTTTTATGCAGATTAGCAGTCTCAGTAAAAGTCTCTTAACGGAGATATCCTGTTTTCCACAGGAGAGGGTGCAGGTCATTGATGGCGCCCTGTCCATCACTCGCCTGGAGCATTCCGATATTGGAATGTACCAGTGCGTGGCTGGGAACAAGTATGGGGAAGTGTACTCCAATGCTGCACTCAGAGTTATCGGTAAGTGAAACCTTGTTAATCGCATTTGACTGAAATATTTGTGTTTAATTGTAAATGTATAAAGTTGTAACGCACAGAATAATAACTGCATTAATGGAGCTTACACTCGTTATCTCAACTATGTGCTCTTAATAATGGCCACTTATGAGTCATAATGTAATTAGATGTTTAATATTGTTCATTGCATGTGCAAGTAGGCATTTCATTCTTTCTGTCAAGGAGATCATTGTTGTTAAAAGGTTAATGTATGCCTCACTACTAGCACACAACAGAAATAACGTTCAGTTCAAACAGGCTTCCCAAAACCTCCCCATCTACCATTAGTTGGATGAACTGATAGTCCTGCCCGACACTTATGCCATTGGTTTAGCCAAAGTTTCTCTGAAGACCCATTAAGGGTCTTTCACTGTTTGAATACCAAACTACAAAACCCGTCCCGCACTTCTTATTTGCCACCACAACACCTAGATGCAGTTAATTATTATTACTCAGTACTTAAATGTATAAATACATTGTAATACTGACACCTTAAAATAAAGTGCAACCGAATGTTCTTTTCAAGTGAATCAATAGAATACATCTTAACTAGTGTAGTCTGATTCCTGAACGAATGACTCATGCATATGTTCTTTAAGTGAATCAGAAACATACAGCTTAACTGGTGTAGTCCGATTCCTGAACAAATGACTCATATGAGCATGTTCTTCTTAAGTGAATCAATAAATGGTAAATGGTAAATGGACTGCATTTATATAGCGCTTTCACAGACCTATGGCCACCAAAGCGCTTTACAATTTTTGCCTCACATTCACCCATTCACACACACATTCATACACCGACGGCAGCCATGCAAGGCGCCATCCAGCTCGTCGGGAGCATCTGGGGTTAGGTGTCTTGCTCATGGACACCTCAACACTTGGTCAGGTGGAACCGGGGATTGAACCACCAACCTTCCTGTTAGTAGACAACCTACATGAACCACTGAACCACTGCCGCCCCAATAACATACAGCTTAACCAGTGTAGTCAGATTCCTGAATGCCTCAGTTACACTTTAGTTTAGGGTCCAGCTCTCACTATTAATTAGTTGCTTATTACTATGCATATTACGAGGATATTGGCTCTTTATTAGTACTTATTAATGCCTTATTCTGCATGACCATATTCTACATCCCTTAATCCTTCCCAATACCTAAACTTAACAACTACCGTAACTATAAGCAGCAATAAACATTTTTTTATGAATCAGATGCATGCTGACTGTTTGTTCATAAAGTGTAGTTAAAGATACAAATTATACTTTTTGTCAGTGGTTTTCTAAAAATGAATGAAATATGTTATATTTTCTTTGTTTAGTAATGTTGTCCACTATATAATACCTTATTGCATGCATGTGTTCACCTTTTGAAAGCATTGTTTTGAATTATTAAATACTTTTAAAATTTTAATTAATAATATGGCAATGTAATTGCATTTTTTGTTTCCAAATATACTGTATATTCCATAAAAGTCCTAAAGGAATGGTTGAACCTAAACCAGCTAATGCAATTGTTTGAGCCAGAAGCTGATACAGTATGTTGGGACACTCAAACACACAGCAATGTGTTTACTGTTGTTCTGGGAAGTCAGCCTACAAATGACTTTGTACAAATGGTTACTGCATATTAAACTGACATTGTGATTGTCACGGGCAGTAACATGCACTAAACTCCAGAGCTGTGTTTCCTTGCAGTCTACAGCAACATTCTATTCACCCACAGTTTTCTTTGTTTATTGTTTTACCAGGAAAATTCAGCCGCCAAAGTGGCAAAGAAACTGAACTCACCGGAGAATAATTGTCAGTCCCTTGTGCAGATAAAATAATTGCAGTGCCTTTTAAAAGACAGAGAGTGAAGATTGTAGAGCTGAAGAAATTATCATAATAAAAACTCATTTGAGTGGGGAACATGGAAAAAAAAGAGGAAAGGACGTGACATTTTCCCTTTGTTTTTCTTAGCAGAGAAAAGGAGCATGTGATAATTAAAGTGCAACACATACGCCAAGCCTCTGTTCTGCCATCTCTGTTTCTACATCATACGTACCCTCGTACACATGTCTTCCTTTGAAATACAATGATTAGAGAGGATGTGCTCTAAATATTCCTTAATCCTCATGTCTGCTTACCTGTAATTATGGTCAAATATGAAGGGAAAAATTAACCTGATGCATGGTGGATTTCAGTTGTTAAATATTATTGCTCTTAAATATTTGTGTCATTTCTTTATTGGCACAATACAGGATGCGAAATAATGGGGATAAGAAGGGGGAATGGAAATGTCAAAGCCGGATTCAAACCACAAAGCAAACCACTAGGTCACAGCTCTGATGTTTTCAGCCTGTATTTTCACAATAGCTAATGATCAGATCGCTTTTTGTTGCTTTGAATAACATAATTATGAGAGTAATTTAAATTATCCTATGACATTGATTTCTTTCCTGTGTTGATTTCTTTAGTTTACACGTTATTTCGATGGTCCACTTCTACTTACTCTCATTCATTTGCAACTACATATCAACTAACTCCTGTTAGGTGAGGGTTAGGTGTTAGGGGTCGGTTAGTAGAATGTAGAATATCGGTTAGCAAGTTGACATGTACTTGCAAACTTACTTATAGTAAGTAGAATGTCTGCTGGGCGACCATCAAAATAAAGTGTTAGCAGATATTAAGCAGACAGTCTATAATACTCTAACGAGAGTTCGTTGACATGTAGTTGCAAAGTTACTTATAGTTTGTAGAAAGTCTAAAGTGGACTACCAAAATAAAGTGTTTTTTAAGAGAAAGACAGTACATATAAAAGGTTTAGTTCACCCAAAAAATGAAAATTCTGCCATTAATTACTCCCCCTCATGTCATTCCAAATGCGTTAGACCTTCGTTCATCTTTGGAACACAAATTTGATGAAATCTGAGAGGTCTCTGTCCCTCCATAGACGCTTCAAAAAGTTCATAAAGAGATCGTAAAACTAATTCATATGAATTGAGCGGTTTAGTCCAAATTTTCTGAAAAGACTCGCTTGCTTTATATGATGAAACGTTTTAATTTAGGCTTTTATTCAAATCTAAATATCGATCAGCGAACGTAAACTGAAGCTCAGAAAAAAAACTCTCACTGAAGCTCAAACGTACTGCATAACACACGAGAATGAACCCTTATTGGTTTTCTCACGCATCAAGAAAACATGCTTGAGCTTCTGTTTACCATGACTTATGTGCGATTCTTGTTTATATTTGAATGAAAGCCTACATTGAATCTGTTCATCATATCAAGCAATCAAGTCTTTTGAATCGAATCAGCTTGAGAACAAAAACTGAGAGACTGAGGAGAAGCTTCTTCCCCCAGGCCATCAGGCTCCTAAACTCGGTCTCTTAACTTCATCTGCACTCTGGACTTTATACCTGCACTCAGCACTGATGGCCCTTACTTACTTTAATGCTGCTACTTTTAAATATCAAGCACTCTTGCACTTTACATTGCTGCTGTAACTACCTTGTTACTATTGTTCTGTACATAATTAGTCACATTTTAGCCCATATTCACAGAATTTATTATATATATTATTAGTAATTTTATCTTACAGTATATTGTTTAAATTGTCAATTCATGTTTAGTAGTTTAATTTATGTTAGAAGTTAATATTGCACTATCTTGGAGTTGACCTGATCTACATTTCACTATTGGCTGTATATCCACATACAACTGTGTACGTGACAAATAAAAATCTTGAATCTTGAAATTTTGGACTAATGGATTGTCAAAATTTCTTTAAGTGTGTATATACGGTATCAGCCTAAAGTTCATTTTTTGTTGTCATTTTACTTGTTTCGATTATAAAACAATCCTTTATTTGTATGTACTTTAAAATAATTGTGTGAGACAGAGTTTGAAGTGCTTCCTTCCTCTTAATATAATTTAAAACTTGCTCTTTCATTTCAGCTATCGCTCCTGATTTCTCCCAAAACCAACTGAAGAGCCTCACTTTAGTGAAAGAAGGTGGTGATGTTCTCATTGAATGCAAGCCGAAGATGTCTCCTCGAGGCACAATCTCCTGGCTCAAAGGCAACGACGCCCTCCGAAAAAGCAGCAGGTAATCCCTTATCCCACTCAGATGTCATTAGTCATTCCTGCGGAGCCTTTCCTCTGTTTGCAGTCTTTTATAATGCTCCAAAACTAAAAGCTTTTCCAGCCTGATCCAGGAACAGTCAACTGGACTGTGGGATGATGAGCCCACAATACTGCAGTTGTGCTCTAGATCGGGTTTTTGATATAATGTCTTTGTCAAATCATTTCTGTTATTCACAGCAACAAAGCACTGCCACTGACTTTGGCCATTCATCTCTGCCAGTGGAATCCCACTACAACAGCCAGAGAAAAAGCATGTCTCAGCATGTCTCTGCAAAGGGTCGCAACGATATGTCTCTGGTGGGCTTTGAGTTTCAGTTTCAACTGCTCTTTTCTCTTTCTTTCATTCAGTTTTATCTCCTTCTGTTATTTGCTCTCATCCCTAAACACAAGAGCCTCATGGTGGGCCATTTTCTGCAGACGTGTACTGCGGATCTCTAACGTGTGCCCTGATATCAAACATACTGCCTTAAAATATGATCAAATTAAATATTAAATATTATAGACATTTACAAATATGGTTATATAAAATGTAATAAAGTTATATGTATGCAAATTAGACTTTATTTCTCACACTACCTCAACGTTTGGGGTCAGTAAGATTTGTTTTTTGAAAAAAATGAATACTTTTATTCAGCAAGGAAATCTTACATTTTCTATTGAACTATTTCTGGAATCCTGAAAAGAAATGATCACTGCTTCCCCAAAAATATTGAGCAGTAAAAAAAATGTTTTTTCCATAATTATAATAATAAGAAATTTTACTTGAGCATCAAATTAGTACATTAGAATAACTTCTGAAGAATCATGTGACATTGAAGACTGGAGTAATGATGCTGAAAGTTCAACTTTGAAATCACTGGAATAAATGTGCATTGCGCAAAATAATTATTTTAAATTGTAATAATATTTTACTATAATATTTTTGATCAAATAAATTCAGCCTTGGTTAGTATAATAGACTTCTTTCAAAAATCTTACCAACTCAAAACTTATAAATGGTAGTGCGGATCAGATCATAGTCTGGATCAGTTCATGTTTTGGCAGGTTAACCAACTGGTTTCCCAGCCTGTCCAGCTTACAAACCTTTCTAAAACCAACAAAGTATAGAAGTCTTTCTCAAAGTAGTTTATGCAAGAGATTTTTCTTCCAGTAGGGCTATTTTTGGCATCCAAAAATTCTATACTGTCTAAAGGCATTTTTTTTTTTTTTTTATTATTAGATTGGATTTTTAGAACTCAGTATTTCATCACTTCAACTGTGATGAAGTTTTCTAAAAGATGCACATTGTGCACAGAAATCAGTGAGCATGCATAATTATTCAAATGAAGCCTGATATTCTTATTAACAGCTCCAGTAGGGATCATGCAGTCTCTCATAACTGGACTCTGCAGGTTTATCAGGTGACCAGTAATATTCCCTCCTGAGCAAAGGCAGGGTGTTAATCAACTTCTCTGCACTCTTTGTAGGAGGTCAGCGTCCCTGCCAGACCAGCCTTTATCAACAAACATATGTCCCTGTCTCAGCCAGTCCCAGCTTGATACAAGTTCAGTATGTTACCAACCCAGAGCGTTTGACCGCACTGAGATAGGCAAAGTTCAGTGCGTCTTCGTGTGTTTGTGTATGCGTCTGTCAGTGTGTGCACACCACGGTTGCCCATCGTTTACATATACAAAGTTGGTGTTGGCGCTCATCAAACAGAGTGGCGGGCCGTTTGCATAGGGGTTATGCTGTCAATGTCCTTGAGCTGTCCTGTCCCAAAGCTGACAAATTCTTGAAGTCTACACCTTGAAGAGTCAAGGCAGAAAATTGATTTGCTATGAGACGTCTTTGTTCCTTTTGCTATGTTTTGCATCTCTTCACTATTCTTTTAAACACTATATTCAGTCATTTTATTCACAAACAGAATATGTGTTGTCCAGTTTGTTATGGTTGGTTTAATTTTGGGAATCCTTGCGCAAAACTAATAGAGAAGATAACGTGGCCCCAAAAAGTATTTAAGCACTTATAGTAAGTTACACTTAAAAATGTCTGAATGTGAATGCATTCAATGACAAAGTATCAAACATAAGTGGCATTTATTTTCGAGAAGGATAAAACACGCACCACTTCAAGCAAAACAATATATATACTATGGAAGCTTGTTTCCACCAATAAATACAAAAGTTAATTGCGACTATTTATCTCACAATTCTGACTTTGTTCTCCAAATTGTGAGTTTACATTTCGCAATTCTGACCTTCAGGAGATAAACTCAATTGCAAGTTACAATGTCAGAAATACAAGATTTAAACTCACAACTGCGAGAAATAAAGTCAGAATTGCGCGTTGTAAACAACTTTTTTCTCCCAATTATAACTTTTTAACACTCAATTGCAACTTTATATCTCGCAATTCTGACTTTATAACTCGCAATTGTTGGTTTACATTTTACATTTATTCATTTGGCAGACACTTTTTTATTTAAGCGACTTACAAGTGAGAAATTGCCCTTAGTGGTGATTGACCCCGGGTCTCTGGTGCATTAGAAGTGTGTGTAGATACTCACTGAGTTAACTCCCCCCTGAATTGAGTTTATATCGCAATTCTGAGAAAAAAGTCTACATTGCGAGTTTACATCTCGCAATCGTGAGATAAAAATTCGCAATTTTACCTTTTTTATTTTTTATTCAGTGTCCAAAACAAGCTTCTATAATATACTTTTCAATATTAAGATGAAAAAGCATTTAGATGTCACTTAGTGAAACATGCCTAATTGCAGGTCACTGAGTTCGTAAATCCACTAAAAGTGATTGGAGATAACTCCTCAGAAAGGTTAGTTTGATTTGATTTGATTTGATTTTGTCTAATGTAATGAAATTCAGACTTTTTAAGTGAGACCTAAGTGTCCAAGTACTTTTTGGGGCCACTCTTGATCTTGACCACATTATGGAAGACTTTTCATTGTTCTGCCTGGCACGAAAATGTCCTAAACCCTACCACTTTAGATAATAGTCTTTGGTGTGCTTTATTTTCTATAAATATCGTGTTAGACAGTGCTTGTTTTCTTTTGGGGAACGAAGCGTTCCGTAGTTCCAAAGATTGCTAAGAGCCTTATTTAAATTTTAAGAAGCCATTTATGTGACGAATGGGTGTTTAGCGCTTAAGTGGATCTAAAGAATTGTCTTTTTCTTTTTTTTTAAGACAGAATACATATCTCACAAGATATGTAAATATTAAATCTTGCCACTCTGCCTTTGCAGTCAGGAAAAAAGGCAGAGTAGACTGAGTATTCATTAATGCGAAGTCTTATTAAAATATAATTTTTTGATGCCGTTTGGACCCTCTCTGTGGTTTAGAACAAAATAATGCTCTTTTCTGCCTTTGATCATGAACGGTATTCCACCTAGACCTCCTCACCTATCTTTGACACACAGGTAATTAAAAAGAAAAATGGATAAATCACAAGTTTTCACGTACATGTCCCAGGTTGTATTGTGCCCAGCGAGGTCTGGTCAGAATGTTTGATTGCATTGTCAATAGATGGAAGCCAGCCAGGGAACTTTTTGCAGAATTGAATATATTTCTGGAAAATGCTGACGTTCTTTCAGGCTCCTTTGGCAATATCTTGTACGCCTATGCCTACGCACACTTACAGTATGTACACATCCATATACTCTTATACTGGCATTCATTTCCGTTACTCCTTATAAAAATTGAATTAACTTATGTACAACAGAGTGTTCCTGTGAGATGTTAATCAATCCATGTTAAAGTACTTACTGCAATCACTTTAAAGGATTAGTTCACTTCAGAATTAAAACTTCCTGATAATTTACTCACTACCATGTCATTAAAGGTGTTTATGTCTTTCTTTCTTCAGTTGAATTTTAAATCTTAAGAAATTTTGAATCTTTTATATAAGCCACTGGTGTGAGTTTGGGGTGGAACTACATGTTAAATGACCAATAGAAACCAAGAGCTTACAGGTGCATCGTGTCGTGAGTGACGTGTGTACACAAATCCATCCCATCAGGCTTTCCATTGTGAATCATGTTTTGGAAGAAGGATTGAGGATGTAATGACTCATTATTTCAATTTAGCTCATTTTGAACAAAAAAAGTTACCTAGTGTATCCTTAAATAAACCAACTTATATAGACTTATATACAATATAATCATTGCTTTTCTCAGGCTATACGTGATTTAATTTGATTAATTAACCAGCATATCATGTAATTGATTTGATTACAATTTATAATTTATTGTCAGGTGTAATAAAATCGAGTCCCATCTTGCTTTTTTATATGCCACATATGTGAAATAAAAAGGGTTGCAAATGCGGTTTCATGTCGGCTTTAAGATGTGATTTATTCCACTTATTTATATTGCGTCCCTGTCAGCTCTCGCTAACCTTGCAAACAGCAGCAGGTATAAAGACACCACTCTCATTAAGTGGAAATGCCATTAGAGACTAATTCATAATCAGACGTATTGTTTTATGCAAATGGGTGTTAGTGTGTGCGTGCGTGTATGTGGATGCATGCTGAGTGCAAGCACCTGTCTGGGAGCCAGACCTAATCAAAGCAGGGTGCATTTGAACTCCTTTTGTATAAGATTAATTGGCATAATTGTGCAAGCTCTCCTTGATAGCGGAGAAGGAGAGGAGACGGTGTCACCAGCAGGATAATCCATCTTCATAGCAGCAACCCCTTTTTTCTGCAGGGAGGAGAGGAAAGAGATCGAATGGGAGGGAGGGATGGTTGCCATTTCTGTCGCATTTGTAACTGATGTGTCTACCTGGACATTCTATAGATCAGTGGCTCTAAAAGAGGAGGTCGTGACCCCTAAATGGGTCTCAGGACTCTTCTGATAGGAACATCTACTGTTGTTCACAGTATTTGTAAACTAGTCATTCTTTTGACCCAAATCACTTGTATATAAAAGATGTATTAAATTGTAAATATTAAAATTATTTATACATAAAAGTAGCATTTTTGTGCTGTATGTATACACTTTATTTCGATGGTCCACTTTAGACATTCTATTAACCATAAGTAACTTTGACACGTAAACTTACTCTCATTAGTACGGAAGCTTGTTTCTGCCACTAAATAAAGAATTAAAAAGGTAATTGCGGCTTTTTATTTTACAATTCTGACTTTTTTTCTCGCGTGCATCTCACAGTTCTGACTTTTCGAGATTTAAACTCGCAATTGCGAGTTATAAAGTTAGAATTCCATGATATAAAATATTTAAAGTATTGTTATAAAGAATTGTGAAATAAAGTCACAGTTCTGACTTGTTTTCTCGCAATTACAAGTTTGTATCATGCAATTCTGACTTTTTTCTCGCAATTGAGTTTTTTATCACGCAATTCTGACTTTATAACTCGCAGAACCTAGAGATATAAACTCACAATTGCGAGTTCTAAAGTCAGAATTGTGAGATATAAATTCGCAATTATGAGAAATAACATCAGTCTTTTTTCTCTCACAAATGGACATTATAACATGCAATTGCTAGTTTATATCTCACAATTCTGACTTTAGAACTCGCAATTCTGACATTATATCATTTAATTTTGACTTTAAATTACGTAATTCTGACATTATATCATGAAATTCCGACTTTACAACTCGCAATTGCGAGAATTGTGAGATAAATAGTCGCAATTACCTTTATTTAATGGTTGAAACAAGTTTCCATACATTAGAGTATTAGTAGACTGTTAGGTGTTAGGGTTTGGTTTAGTAGAATAAGTTGGCAAGAAATTGCAAAGTTACTTATAGACAGTAGAATATCTATTGAGGAACCATCATGCTAAAGTGTTAGCAGATACTAAGCAGACAGTCTATAATACTCTAATTCAAGGTTATTTAGCATATTATTAGGCCTATGCTGTTTATTGTAATATTAATACATTTTAATGTTTGATTTTAAGGATCCTTGTTGTTGTACAATAAACAATATTGGTCCTGAGCTAGGTCATCAACTTAGATGACATCGGTGACAAGAAATCCGCTGAAATGGCAAGGTGAATTTCTTTTCTTTTTTGTGTAAGAAGATAGTGGCAGCTCCTGAAACGCAAGCCACTTCAAAGTCGTACACTGCAGTAAAATAAATAATACCCATAGGAGAAACACATAAATAAAAGAGATAGGGCAGGGGATTTGTTCTAGATATACAATCAGCTGTTTTAGGTAGGACAGGTCAGCGGATGGGCTGATGTTTTCGAGCTGACTTTGCTGCGCCCGAGTGCATGTTTCCAAAGCTGATTTTGACTTGATTGTACATGACTGCTGCGCAATATTGTAGCATCGTGGCGGTTGAGTTGACAGCTAATTTTTGCCTGTGCTGTGCTGATGTGCACTTGTTTAACAAACAGTAGGATATAATAAGTTTGTGTGGCTCGGTGCAGCCCAAGGGAGGTTATTAACAGTGGCTAGTTGTTAGATACAATTGCAGCCACGGTGTGTCCTTTTGAATATGTAATATTACAGGGGTTTTTTTTTTCAAGTGTCTGTGTGGTCTACTGGTTTTTGACATTATTTTAGTAATGTGAATTATTTAATTTCATTAGGCACATATATGTTTGCACAAAGAGTTGCCTGTGGTTTTAAAGAGGAAAGGCAATTCATTAGCTCTTCATAATTTGAAATCTGTACACGTTTGGTACTAGGTGACAATATTAGATGTACGAATTTAAGTTAGCACAAAGGATCAAAGGTTTTCTGTGGAAGCATAATTTGTAAAAGACAAACTAATGGAGAGTTGACTTTCTTTTTTCACAAAGCTGTGTGTCTGAAATTGCCCTCTCTCAAAGAATAGCCTTTTGAAGAAGATGAAAGGTTGCCTGGTATATATGATGGAATGGGTTTTGGAGGAAATTTGGACTGTCTTCTTTTGATCTTCATGAAATTTCTGGTTCTGGACTATTGCAGAGAAAGTAGATTGGAAAACCTGGGCCAAATGTACACATGGGTGAATCTCACCAAAGTGAAACTGCATCCCAAAATCAGACTAAATAATTTAGAAATTGGTAACGCTTTACAAGACTCATTTGTTTCATTTAAGGTTTCATTTGTTAATATTAAATGTACATTGAAAAGTTTTAAATGATTTTTTTGTTGCCAATGTGTGAACAGCTTGTAACAAAACTTAAAAAACGAGACCTTCCCCAACTTCCTAGGTTGTCTACGAAAGCCTGTAGACTGATTTTTGTGTGAAGGACCGAGGACGTTTTTGCCGGGAAAATCAAAAGGATGTGATGTTTACGCACGCTCTCGAGAGCCTCTATCATGAAATGAATGCTTATACAATGTTCAGGATAATGCAGAAAGAGCTATTCTGCACTGTACTCTCAATGTGTCCTCCGAAGTTAAAGGGATTAATTCAAGCCACATGGCCAGATCTATATAGTGTGCTGTCTCAAATATACTTCATAATTAAAATATTCATGTAATTTTAAATAGCTCATGCTGGTGCAAACATGTCAGCATCACTATGGTCAGATGCTTTCTTAACTGCGCTTTTCCCCACCTTTCATTTTTGTGTTTTTTTACTGAGAGAAAAGCGTGCAGCACATATTTACATATTCATCTGAACGTCGTTCTCGGCAGTGTGAACGATGTCTGGATGTCCGTTAACAGTATTTTGCTTTTTATTTCTAAGCAAAGAGTGAAAAAGAACTTTGCCATGGAAAGTGTGTTAAGTTGCTGACTGCCGTTCACTTTATGTCCACCGGTGTCACTAATAACAAGGGTTTCTGAATTCTGCAAATAGCCTCTTCAAAGCATTTATTGATGTTAGTTAATGTTAATTTCAACATTCAACTAATACATTATTCAAATCAAAATTTGCATCTGTTAAAGGAGACTCTTTACAAGATGTCTGTGAGGTTTCAGCTTAAAAAAAACCCCACAGATCATTTAGCTTGTCAAATTTGCCCCTATTTGGTTAGCAAAAACACACCTTTTTTGTTTTTTTTCCAATGCAAATGAGCTGCTGCTCCCGGCCCCCTTTCCAGAAGAGGACAAAGCTTTAACAGCTTGCGCTTCGGTTGCTCAACAACAACAATGTTCGGAGTCGTCTTTATTGCATGTTCCCAGGGGCAGGGTTTATGTAAATATTGGGGTTTGTTATGTCACCAAACCAGGAAGAAGCTCGTTGTAGTCCCTACCAGCTATTTGTTGTAGTCCTTAAAAATATCTCCCTTTGCATTGAACTTTGAACTTAATCATAACTTTGCAGGTGTTGTTTATGCTCAAACAGCAACATTACAGTCTTAACTAAAGTGAAATCATATTCTTTAATATTATTTAATGGTCCTGAACTAACATGAAATAACCATGAACAGTTGGTTTATTATTAACTAATCCAAACAAAGATTAATAAATACTGTAACAAATGAATTGCTCGTTTTTATAATTAGTTAATGCATTAAGGTTTGTAAGGTATTTTGAAGAATTTATATTTTGTATAAGGAAAATGAAGCAGTAAATTTGTTTAAATAGTAATTAGAGAAATATGAGAATGTAATGAGAATCAACAAAATGGCAATTACAATTTAAAATGTCCAGACATTACTGTAATTATTTCTGATGATAATGTGCTTAATTGTCACAAAAACACAGTGCTTCTCTAAAATAGGCTTCATTGTCTTTTATATAGTATTTCTTTGTTTGTTTGGCCTGTGACCTGTGTTTTCATGAACATAAATTCACAACTAAATAAAACAGTATGCCGACCGTCTTGTGGTAACATGCTAATGTTGAGTTAACTTCCCACTTGTAGATGCGGTCGGTGCTTTTACAGAGTGAGAGCGAAAGATGAAGCAGAAAAGAGAGGAGGAGTGGGATGAGTACACTCTATGAAGTGATTGCTTGTCAGGATGATTTCCATTTAAAAGCGCGTCTGCCACAGAAGGCTGCAGTGCAGGTGAATGAAGGATGGCGCTTTATCAATTCGGAAAGCTCCGTATAGGAGAGGTTGTGGAGGCGAGCAGAGCTGCTGTCATTGCAGATATAGGACACGTTTGAGGGCTGGGATCCGTTCTTATCTAATTAAGCCCACTTTCCCTTATCTTGTTATTATAGAATTAAGCTTTAACTTGATTTTCAGTCTAATGCTTAAAAGCATCTGAATTTACTCACTAAGTTCTTTGACATCTCACCTTAACTTCTTCTTTCCTTCAAAACCAGTTGCTTTAATTTAATAATCATGGTAAAAAAAATACACAATGTATGCAACATGCTGTTACATTTATTTAAAAAAAAAAAAAAAGAAAAGAAAAGAAAGTTGTTAATTATTTCTTGATGTCACCTTTTTTTCCCCTCATCAAAGCCCATTGTTCTGCTTTTTTTTTTTTTTCTTTCTTTTAATCTAATTAAACACCTGTTTGGAACTTGCCGTCTCATGGACACAAAGATTGAACATGATGCTGCCATAAAACAAAACGTTTCTCACAGCCAAAAAATAAATAACGAATACATTTTCCTCATTAGCTCACCTTAAGGCTCATCTGCCTAAACTGTTGTGTTGCCAGCTCATATGGTTCATTTTAATTTCATATTCCTCTCTCACCAGGGGAAATTAGGCGGTGTCAGTCAGTGGAATGTCATTTGAAGGGGAATGGGCCCACCAGCGGAGATCTGGAACATGCCCCAAAGCTTCAAATTCTTGGTTAAAACCCAACCCAGGGTCTTTATCAACATATTACTCGCCCCTTTAAATAGAATGTCATTTACTTAACCTCCTATGGCTGTGTTTTGCTAATGTTGGCTAAAAGACTCTTTAACTAGCAGAGCATAATTTGATATGCCGTGTGGCGCAGCCGTGCCACAGACAATCTATAGGTATAGATTTGCACGGCAGACAATTGGTCAATCAAGATGGTGGACAGCACATCGATTGCCACTAATGTTATGTTTGCAGTCTCACACAATTGATGCGCAACTTTAATTAAATTCTCCATGGAACAATTAGTCTGTTAGTCTTTTGATATTTTTCTTAAATATTCAATGGGGTCCAAATGTCTAAATCCACATGTGAAAATCTGGATTTTTTTATTATTATTATTATTATTTAAACCTGAAATTTGAAGAATTTGAAAAAGAAAAAATCAAGATAACAGAAAATCAGTGATTTTGCATTATTTTGGTTCACTAATTACATTTATTGTGAACTGCTTTATACAAAAGGACAAATGTTCTTCACTAATTGTTAAATTAATCAAATAATTCTTGTTGGATTATAAAAATATGCATCCACTGGTGGTCTCAGACTTTTGGACTGCAATGTATTTGAATCCCCTTCCTTTTTACTGCTGTAATAACTCTCCTCAGGAGCAATTATTTTAATATGGTAAAATAAAACTCAACCAGAATGCAAATGAATGCAGAGGTTTGGCCGAGATTAGTTTGGCGTGCTCTTTACTAGTCTAAGTGCCATGTTAGACTCGGCGGGATTAGTTTTATCTTGGGGGACTTGGAGGCTAATATCATTTTTCAAAGAACGAATGTGCCAGCGCAGCACCAGTAATCCATCTTGGTCCCTTCGCACATTTCGAGCATCATATGTGTGTTGCTCTTTTTATTCCTAGAAGGAATTGTGTGCATATGAGTGTGAGAAAAAGAGAGATGAATATCAGTCTGAAAGAATGAAGCTGAAGAGTCGTTTGTGATTAAAGGAGCCCAGTTTGAGTGCACCCACAAGCCCACAGTGTTTGGCCCTGATAAACACAGTTTCTGCGCAGCTGCTGACCCTGGGGATAGATATTGCTGAAATTAAAAGCCTCGGTTACTACTGGAAATATGCCCTGCACTGCAAACACGAAATGAGACAATTTTCATGTGTTAGCATTTTTGTTTCTGTTTGTGGCTGTTTTGTGTTAGTTTGTATCTGTTGTTGGTATTATTATTGTATTTCATTGATTCTTGAGTACTGAGATAAAAGCTACAGATCTGAAAAAATATATATTTATGTTTTGGATGAATTTGTTAAACATGTCTTGCTTCTTCCATTTTCTCACAAAAATGTTTTTCCTTGTCTAAAGCCTAATCGTCATTCATTCATTCATTCATTCATTCATTCATTCATTCATATCTAAAGGTAACACCTTTGAGGACATAATCATTTTTCTTTAATCTTATATTTAAGTAAAAAATGGACATGTTGCTGTTTTAAAAGCTAATCTAAGGGATAGTTCACCCAAAAATAAACATTTTGTCATCCTTTACTCACCCTCAAGTTGTTTCTTTCTTCTGTTGAACACAAACGAAGATATTTTGAAGAATGTTGGTAACCAGACAGTTGACGGTAGCAATTGACTTCCATAGTAGGGAAAATAAAAACAATGTCAACTGTCTGCTTGCCAACATTCTTTAAAATATCTTCTTTTGTGTTCCGCAGAAGAAAGAAATTCTTACAGGTTTTGAACAGCTTGATAAATGATGACAGAATGTCATCCCTTTAAGTTTGTTTCATATGTCTCAAGAATCAGTGATTTATATGTAAAATATAAGTGGCTTACAGCAGAGCATAACATCTTTCTGTGCATATTATTTAGGTCCATATTGCACACAACTGATTTAAAGCTAAATTATTACACCAGCTGGTGCCTTGTTGATTTATTTCACATTGAGAAATGACATAGAATTATCTTGTGGAATGGCAAGAGCCGAATGTACCCATACTAAATCAGCGCATTGAATAATTGAACAGCGTTGAATGTGTTAAGAAAATTACCTCAGGATAAGTGGCAAGGCAATACGAGCCTCCTTTTAAGGTGGGGAAAAAGTAGCGGCATACGTCGCAAATTATTCTCTTCGGGGAATATATCTTGACGTCGCAGCTGACACTTAGCTCCGTGGCACGAATATAAATTTGGTACCTGTGTATTTTGGGTTTACAAAAGTAGAGATTAATACTTCCTCCTCCACGTTTGTCTTTAGCCGTCTCTTCCATTTTCATTTTTACAAATCTCTTCATTGCCATGGAAACTTAATGCTGGTCCCCCCGAGACGAGGGGTCAACGTGCCGAGCGCTCGCAGGAAATGTCACAGCCGCTTTAGCTCACAGCTCCACCGTTCTTTTGCTATTTTAATACCAAAAGGAGAAAAACACCATTGTACACAGCTGGTTGTCTAAAACGCCTGCTCTTTGAGCTCGGCTAGGTGTCCAGATGCTTCTGTCAATCATTTCTTATCACTCCCATTATATCTGAATTGCCAAGCCCTTTGGACACCCACGGAGTGAGCGACACCCGCATTATTAAACCCAAGAGCCGTCTCTGACTGACAAACCAAATAATGCCTGTCGTGAAGACAGATAAAAGCCACGGGTGAATTCTGTGTGAGCCAATTTCAGTGGCTTCTCTTGTAAATATGCCGCAAATTTGGAGATGTTGAGCTCATGGCACATTGGATTTACTTCACTTCATATTCTTGCCTTTATATATCAGTGTATACCGAAGAAATCAATGTCTTTCTCCGTATTCCTGATTTATATCGTCCTTAATCAATAAGCCCTGCATTATAAATGCAACTATACCACATTAACAGTAAGTCAGACCGGATAGACGCTGTACTCCGGAAGGAAAAAAAGTTTGACACGGCTAAGTGTCAGATGCGGCGATAATGAATGTTATGTCTTAAGAACCATTGACTCGTATACACTAAAAAAAATCAATATCAATTACCTGGCTATTGGAAAAGTGTCAGAAGACAACCTTTCCATGTCCCATTTTTCCCCTCTCCTATTTTTCCCTTGACCAACAAGTGATTGCTCTGTTGTTCTAGTGATAACGGAGAAACTCGTTGGAAGACTGTTTTTTTTTTTCCTCGTGGCAGTAATTGCCGACCAACCTTGAGGTTGAGGAGTCGAAAGCAAAGGTACGCTCATCAAGGTGGCTTCCCGTAAACAGATCTCTTGACAGAGCGTGATCCGAAATGACCTGTTTCTGCCTCCCCCGGTTTATTTATCCAACTGACAAGGTCGTCAGTTTATCAAACGCGCTTCCCAGCAGAAGGCCTACTGAGATATGGACACATGATCCATCTCAGTAACGCCAGGAGCTCTCTCACACCCCTCTTTAGGGTATTAGCCCTTAACATAGATCAGACCTTCACGTTTGGGTCAAGCCTTGTGCCCCATTTGGAGGATAAAACGACCTATCTGGTCCTTCTGTAGACGCTGCCTCGCCCCGCTACATAACCCTCCCTCTGGGTCCTCGGTAAATGTTTTTAAAAACATCACTGATGAAACACTACCTCCAGGTAGGTCAGAGAAGGCCAGTTAGTGCAAGAGAGTTGCAACCCGCTTAAATGTGCTGTCCTGGGTCATATCTGAGAGCTCGTACAAATATGCAACATTATTTATGAGCTTTTGCCTTTAACTCGAGCTCCATTCACACTGTTAGCGATTCAAATGCTGCGGGTTGTGGAGTCTCCACTGTTGGTCACTATTCAACTGTGACTCGTCGATAGTCGCGGCATCACACTGCTACTTGTTTGCATGAGTTTAACTCTTCTGAATTTTTTATTTGGAATACCCTTGTTCACTTTCACTCATGTTACTACCAATTGAAAAATTAATGACTTAAGTCGCTTTGTCTGCAAATCGCTGTCAGTATGAAAGGAAACTCGAGAGAGATGAAGAAAACAGCAGGTGGGAGAAGGAAGCAATGGGATCAGGACTTAAGACAAACCAGACTTTAACCTGTTACTATATATTCTCTTAGAACATTTATAGCAGAAGCAGTATTTTTTTCTTTTCTTTTTAATATTTCATAAACATCATTTTGGACATATTTTATTGTATTTTAGACTATGTATTTATCTATTTTTTTTTTTTTTATCCATAAACATTTGCATTGACACTTTTTGCTGGTTACATCAGGACAGCAGTACGTGGTGACCAGTGTTGGGGAAAGTTAGTAATGCATTACAATTTCGCATTACTCCCTAAAAAAGTAACCAATTGTGTTACTTTGTTACTTTTTATGGAATTGTTACTTTTGCATTACTTTTTCTCATCTGAGCTGGGCTGTTTGTTTGTTTTTATGACAACAAAAAATTTTAACCAGAAATTTTTCACCAAAAGTGAAATTAATAAATCTCAGACTGAAGGAAATGTACGTTGTTATAAATGTAAAAGTAATGCGTTACTTTACTCGTTACTTGAAAAAAAGTAATCTGATTACTGACTTCCATTATTTGTAACGCGTTACCCCAGCACTGCTGGCGACATTGTGAGTGACAAGTGAGTCATTCACTGAACTGAATTGGCTTTTATAAGACACTCCTACATTCACGAATGCCACTTTTAGTTTATTCTAATTCATCCAGTATATTGTAGTTAATCTGAAATTTCAAAATAAAAACTATAAATATAAAATATAAAAATAATAATCAGAAATCTGTTTGGATGGATGGATGGGGATGGATAGATATGTAATAAAACAGAATTTTTGATAGAATTTAGAATTTTATTTTATTCTGATTTATGTTTGAGCTCTAATGGCCATTGATTTAAAATCGAAATGGTTAATGATTGTTTTATTTGCAAATAGAGAGATGGAACTCTTGCTGCATAGTCACGATTTCATCGGTGTTGTTGAAGGTGAGGTGGTGAATTAAATCTTATTTGTAACAGAAAAATAATTAAATAGCTTTTGGAATTGTATGTCTTAAAACTATGAACATTTTGATTTCACCTTGCACCACTGTTCTAGTTGACCTAACGTTAAGTGGATGAAATTCTGAAGAGTGAGTTTAAGAGCTTGTTGAAGTTTATTAAGTGATGTGCTCAGACTGAAAATGCCTCGGCAAAGTCAACAGAATTTTTATTATTCTACTCATGCTTCCATTTCAGGAGCAAATGTTTTGGAATGAAAAAGAATATACTAACAGATATTAAGGTCATGTTCCTCCTCACATAACAAGATTTTCAGAATTATGCCTTTCGTCCGATTCTTACATTCACAACATGAATAAATAAATAAAAAGGGATGCAGGAGAGGTGCATTAACTAATTCACCAGTGATTTAAGCCCATTCACACAGGTTTCTGGTTTCTGGTTTCCATTCACAGAGGTAACAAGCATTTAGCCCATTCTGTCCAGTTTAGGATTTCCAGAAGGAAGCTCCTACAGGATGAATCTTATTAATGCCTCCGATCTGTCTTCTCCTGCAAAACAGAAACGCACATAATAGCTCGCTTTTGCCTCTGTAGCATAGTTGTCTTTGTACCAACTCTAAGCACACTTCTGGGGAGATTTGAGAATTCCCTGCAACACAGCGCCTCTCTTTAAGCTGCTCAGCTGCACTGTGTCATACAGGTTTGTACCCTGGTAGGAGATTTACAGCTGTCCTTATTAGCTGTTACGAACGGGAGATGAGGAGACCAGCACTCAGGTTCATCTCGCTGGTGAATTATTGATAGATCTTCGTCCGCTCAGACTGGATGGAGGGACTGGTATGCCTGTCCAAGAATAGATGTGCTCTCCAAGTATGTTCAAGACCACAGACTACCTCACCAACCTTAGGAGTCTCCTCTGTTTGAATCCATCAATGTCAGAATGAGTCCGTCAGGTTTGCTTACTCTGCTGAAAGGTCAGCTTATGAATTTTCACACTGCGTTATACTGGTTAAAGGCACAATATGTAAGATTTTTGGATTCAAATATCCAAAAACCAACTAGAACGATGTTATATAATTTTTTTACTTGTGTCCCAGTCGTTTCCAACAATGTTTAAATCCAGAGAAAACAGCAATTTTAACCAGTGTAACATCCCGTGTCATTACGTCGTCTGTCAGCGATTTCCAGATTTACTACTGTAGAAACCAAGGAAGTACCAAAGACGCTTTAATATATTATGCTTTATTATACAGGTGAGCAACGGTTTGGATACTTATGACGACAGAAAACTAATCATTATAACTAATCCATCCATCTATTCTTATTGTTTGAATCTCTTGTTTTCTTGATTTACTGTAACATGTCAGTATCATGCCTCAGAGACAACACTATTTTGTCAAGTAGCTAACATAATCAGAAAGAGCTTTATTTTTAGTAACAGTAATACAGCAGTTTCTCCACCATACATTGTTTTGAACTGCATGCCATTTCAGCAACACAAGCCGTCGAGCATTTATTAACATGATATTCTAATATTGATCTAGCTTACTGCAATGTGCAACAAGTGTCTCATACCAGCCACCGAGCGAATACACAGAGTAACCTTATAACTTTCAACACACTCTAATGTATTTTAGTAATTGTTTTGACCAAGTAAAACAGCGCTGTGTTACCCCACAATTTTAATTCTTCAAATGAAGTGACCTGAATGAGTTGTAATTTAGCATATGCAGCTGTTTCATTTGGATAAAATAACATAATGTGAATTTAAATAATCAAACATAGCTGTAACAAAGTTTAAGTTCAGAAGGAGGCGAACATTAAATGTAACTTTAATCGTAAAATATTCCTAAGCAACTAAATGAAAGGAACGGCATGCTTAAAAAAAGCAATGTAAAATGTCCCAGGCTCTCGGCTCCGCCCTGCTTATGTCAAGTCAAGTCACCTTTATTTATATAGCGCTTTTTACAATGCAAATTCCGGCAAAGCAGCTTTACATTTTTAGTTGGCAAATAATTTTGGCTGCACAGCAGCTCCCAAAGAAAATGGTGTCATTGTCCAGCTTATTCAATATATTATTGATTCATTCCGATGCAAAGATCAATAGTTATTAGTCTAGTTAATTTAGGTATAGCAGCACTGGAGAAAACAGTGACGTAATCGTCCAGCTCAGCTCAGTTCACAAACAACGGCGCCAATGCAGGCATATCAAAAACACTGCTGAATATCAAGCAAGTGTCCCCAACTTAAGCAAGCCAAAGACAACAGCGGCAAGGAACCAAAACTCCAACAAATGGAGAAATAAACCTTGGTAGAAACCAGGCTTAGTTGGGGGGACAGTTCTCCTCTGGCCAACAGTGAACACTTGTCCGATACACAGGCAGAGTTACAGGTCCTTAAACCGATTTGGAATCGCAAATATTTTTTCCAGTTCCATCTAGTTTAAGATCTTTTTGATCACGTCAGTATAGGATGGTTTGTTGGGGAAATGTGCCACTGGCTGATGAGTCGGTAAGGTCTTCACAAAGGATGAGGTAGTTCACACAGTCTCCGCTGACACCCCAGGGCCACGTTGCTGCCGCGCACAGGCGCGGGTTCCCCATCCGACACGGACACGGCCTGGATCCAGCCAATCTCGTTAATTGGTAAACCTCGGGATAAGCAGAGAGACAAAAATTAGCATAGACGTCATTCTTCTTCTGATGTAACGAGTACATCCGGAGTTATAGGAAGTGTTCCTGGTTCTGGCTGACCTGATCTATGCAGCCTAACAATCCTTTAATGGCTATGAAGACAAAAATTGATAATGTGTCATGTGTATGCCAGGTTAAATTGATGCGTTTTTAGTCTAGATTTAAACTGACAGAGTGTGTCTGCTTCCCGAACAATGCTAGGAAGATCGTTCCAGAGTTTAGGTGCCAAATAGGAAAAGGATGTACCACCTGCGGTTGATTTTGATATTCTAGGTATTAACAACTGGCCAGAATTCTGAGATCGTAATAGAAGGACTATAATGCATTAAGAGCTCACTCAGGTACTGGGGAGCTAAGCCATTACTTAATACCAAAGTAAGATTAAGAAAACTTTAATACATTAGCTAGTTTCAGAATTTCAGCCTGAGTCCCATCGGATTGCGGAGATGAAGACAACAACTCCCGTGATTCCACGCTCATTCACAGTCATCAAGCTACACCTTTGTTATTGTTTTGAATAAGCAACAATCTAGCGGCGAAACTTGCATATTGAGCCTTTAAGGCTCTTACTGTGCCTTTAAACCATGTGAATTTGTGATAAAATGTGTAGACTTTCTCCTGGAATTGCTGTCTTGGAGAAACAATTGAAATATTGTGGGGGGTTTTTATTGCTGGTGCCCTCACTTTATTTTCTGACACCAGAATTTGAAATCTATGCACATTCTCCGTATGTCAAAATATTTTTCCTTGTATACCTGAAAGAATTGTCTAAAGGTGGGAAGAGACAGGGAGAGTAGTGTTATAAGGAGATGAGAAAACAAATGTATACCATAACTCATAAAACATCACGAACAGCTGGAGAGCTGCACAAAAGCAGGTCATTCCTTGATCTAGATAAGACAATGTGCTGGCCTATTTGTTGGTAGTCTCTGGAGGTAGGGTGCATAATGGAGGAACGAGGAAGAAAGGGGAAGAAGAGAAATTTTACAGCTATCACTGATAAACTGTATTTTACCAGCTTTGTTGTGACCTGCAATTGTGAGACCTTTCTGTCTGTGAATATATATGCACTGCCATTCAAAAGTTTCAGGTCAGTAAGATTGTTTTTAAGAACTTATTCTATATTAATATTAAAAAATATTCAGCAAGGATGCATTAAATTGATCAAAAGTGACAGTAAACACTTTGTAATTTTACCTCTGAATTTTCTATTCATTGATGAATCCTGAAAAAAAAAATCATGTTTTCTACAAAAGTATTAAGCAGCACAACTGTTTTCAACATTAATACGTAATGTTTCTTATCAGCATATTACCGATTTCTGAAGGATCATGTGATACTGAATACAGGAGGAATGATGAAACTGAAAGCTGAACTGAAAATCCAGCTCTGCCATCACATGAATAAATAACATTTACAAATATATTACAATAAAATAAAAATTATGTTAAATTGTAATAATATTTCACAATATTATTTTACTGTATTCTGTTTAACTTGTTTAAAAATAATTTAAAAATGCTTACCAACTGAACTTTTGAGCAGTACATGCAGCGAATATCATTCATAAAAATAATGTTTCACCATATAAAGTTCTCAAATTACCCCAATAATAAATTACACTTTTGGATTGTTGGTATATTTTCCACCAAAGGAAAAGTTGTGAGACAGACGCTGAAGGCTTTCCACTAGACTGTTGGAACATGACTGCAGGGATTTTCTCTGGCACTGAGGTCAAGCACTGATGTTCCAATTCATCCCGAAGGTGTTCGTGGAGTTCATGTCTGGGCTTTGTGCAGGCTAGTCAAGTTCTTCATCCTCAGTAAACACATTTTACTAGTGCCATCCTTTGACATTGCCACATGGAAAATCACTCACCATTCTACCGAAAACGCTATTCTAAGAAGATTGTATGAGTGTAAGTTTGATTTTATGCTCCTGTTATTGATGGATGAAGCTGAAATAACCTAAAATATGTGTTTGTACCAACCTGATCTGATGGAAATTTGTACATGTTTTATGAGGTGGCTAATTCAAACGAATGCCTAAGACCGCACAATCATAGCTCACCATTGTGTGTTTTAGGGACATTTTTGTCCTTCTTTCTTTTACAGTGTGTTCTGTTCACCATATTATCATTACATTTGACACACTTCAGCTGTGTTAATTAGGAAGATATTATTTATTGG
This sequence comes from Opsariichthys bidens, assembly GCA_037194245.1. NCBI lineage: Eukaryota > Metazoa > Chordata > Actinopteri > Cypriniformes > Xenocyprididae > Opsariichthys > Opsariichthys bidens. The sequence continues at coordinate 7,503,563 of CM074298.1, read as the reverse complement.
GGTCCTCCCAGAGTCATTAATGAAATCCACAGTTTGTGGAATTGGATTATTTATATTCAATGTTTTGTCCACACCAATTAAACATCTCTTCCCCCAAGCTATCACAGCTTTTCAAAATAGTACCATATATAATATTAGCACCATGTTGTTGTTCTCCTTTTTTCCTCTCTCACTTTTTCTCTCTCTCTCTCTCTCTTTTTTTTTTTTTAGCTATACTAACATTGTCATGTATAGCTTGCTTATGGCTCACTCATTCTTGAGCGTCGTGGCTAGAATAATTAAAATGCCATCATGAATTAATGAAGCACTTCCTATTTTTCTCCTTCATCCTCAAGGTCTCCACATCATGCGTTTTATCTTGTAGGATGTTTTTTAAGATCCTTTTATGTGTGTATGCACTACAAGGTTTAAAGATCATTTTTGAACAGATTTTTCCATTGACCTACATAAAAACAGGTATTAAAATTTGCATTGGTTTGATTCTGGTTCAAGGATCAATATTTGAGTATGAAAGGGAATATATTATTCTAAATGGCCAATGAAAGATATCCTGGCTGCATAAAAAAAACCAAAAAAAAAAACCACACTTTTTCAGCACCACTCGTATTCCTCTTAAAAACATGTTGACAGAAGTTTGTTGAAGGTGGTGGGGGTTTGAGAACTGACAAGACAAAAGTTTTATAGCAATGTGCAAAGGCTGAAAAACCTTCAAAACTGTCCTGAAATTGCACTCTTTTCCCTGAAATGGTCTCACACACTTAAAATCTCTCCAGAAGTCTCAAGTCTTAAATAGCTGCAAAACCTGTCGTTGTACTTTTATCCTGTCAAAAAATAAATTGCTTTTGTTGATTGCTGGCTTGAAGTCACAGAAACACTCTGAAGTAATATCATAATGTGTGTATGTTTGCCTTGCAGAATTGTTATATGGGAGAGTGGAAGCCTTCGGATATCCAATGCCACCAAATCGGACGCTGGCATGTACACATGTGTCGCCAGTAACCAGTTGGGCAAAGCCAGTAGCTCAGGGAACCTGCTTGTCAAAGGTATTTGCATGAATTCAGTTATTCTCAAGTCTTTAAGGATAATATAGCCTCTTATGACATATATTTAATGGATTATTCATTTTTATAAACTTTTACTTTTGAAAAAATAAAGGTTCCACAAGGGGATTTTCGCAGCGATACCATATGGGGTTTTCGCACTGGGTAGTTTTAGGTATAGCATTTGCCATGTGGTTGATGGCCAATGTCCCAAATCCATGTTTCGCTTGGTCCCTTCAAAGTCGTCTTGGATTTCCTCCTTAGCGTAAAGGCTGACAAGTGGCTGGACTTCAGCGTGGTTCCAACTATCACTGTTTTCCACGTTTGTGATGTTAGTTAGTTGAGTAAATGTATAGGCTATAAGCTGTGTGTATAAATGGCTTTTTAAAAATGGCGGGTACTAGTGTTTCAAATGTGTTCGGCCAATCACAATACACGTACGTCACTGGTAGTTCCAATTGTGCTGGCTTAGACCCAAAAGGTGTTCCTAAAACTAAAATAATTCATGCCAAAAAAGCGGCTATTTCCACAAAAGCACCTATAGAAGATCCATTTTTGGTTCCTCAAAGAACTTTTCAGTGAACAGTTCTCAAAATAACCTCTTTTGCTAAGTGTAAAGAACATTTTGGTAGCACTTTATTTTACAGTCCTGTTCCCCATGTACATACTATATAATTATTATAGAAAAACTGGGAAATAACCAGGTAATAACCCCGAACCTACCCCTAAACCTTACCTTAACCCATGTAGTTACCTTATAATTGCCCAGTACTTTTATGTCGGACTGTTTTTTTGGGAGGGAAAAAAAAACGCATTAAGCTTTAAAACAAGATCAAACACATGGCAATAAAGAACCTCTATTTTTAAGCATGTACAGGACATACGACACGAGTCATACGTCCGCCCAAGTTGCATTACAACATCTTTTCAGCATGCTTATCTGTATTATGTTTAAGTAGAATATACCTTCCAAAGCTATCTGATCTTAGCCAAGTGGAATCCTTTTATTTCCTAATGAGATGAAGGAGGGTTGTGTCAGAACACCAGCATGGGGAACCCGGAGGGACCCAGATCACACTTGTGTTGAGTCACTGGAGCAGTGAGTTATTATGCTGTATTAAATATGAATGAGAGGTGGGTGTGCAGTGCCGAGCATGTTCACTTAGGAGTGCTCTAAGGCTGCGGGGATTTTCAGGATGTAAGCACAACTCAGAGGAGGTCTCCATACCCTCTGCAATGTGTGTGTTTTACCTCCCTCATCGCTCTCTGCTCCTTCCTCTTTCTCATGAGCAATATTTGGGCAGATTAGTTTTCTTAACAATATGTAAGTTATGATTAATAACATGGGACACCTCTGATTTATACAGATTAAGCTGGAATTGGGATTGCTATATTTTTATAGATGGGCAACGTTGTGAAATTCTGAATTTAATTGAGAATGCCTTTAGGTAACTAACCGGATGAATGTAAGGAAATAGAGTTCAATTAAATTTGAAATCAAACACATTCAGTTAAAATTTAAATTCCACTTCCAACATATTCTTTGGATGAATGTAAGGGAATAGAATTCAATTTTGGATTCGAAAACATTCAGGTAAAATTTCATTTCCACTTCCAACGTATTCAATGGGTTTCAAACCCATTGAAACCAATTGAAATAAATGATATATTTGATAAATTATAACATTATGTATTAAGATAATGAATTAATTATGGCTGTGTTGAACTGTCTAATTTAATTCTCTTTTTGAATTGGATGGAATGCCAGCAGTACTTTAACCACCAGCTGTTATTTGACCAAAAAGTTGGCAAAAATTCATAATGAAGGTGAATTAGGCAGCACGACTACAAATGTAGCTTTAGTTACAGTATTCAGTGAAGGACAAAATAAATGAGAAGCACTGTGAGAAAATATACCAAAATCGCAGACATTCCTATCTAGATGGGATTCGATTTCTCAGAGGTCGCCCAAGGTAACTGAAGAACAGTGGGTAATTTGTTCTGAGGAATAAAATTACACTGTAAAACACAATTTTACCTAAACTCCTAAGGGATAATTAAGTCTGGTCTGAATTGGGCTCTTCTTTCTTATTTTTCAAATTAGTGTTCAACACACTAATATTGTGGCAGATCATACACAAATTGTTTTAAATATATTTTAGCTTTACACACCAGATTTGCTGAAATAAAACCATCTTTAACAGATGGTCTTTTTCAGCACAGCTACCAAAAGGACTTGGTTTCCAACCATTTTATAGAACTTTTTTAAAATGGGTGTCCTTAACAAACATTCAGAAGGATCATTTTAATGTAATCCTAAAAAAAAAAAAAAAAAGCAAACAAAGCTAATCTTCTATAAAAAGCTCTACATTTATCACCTCTCTCAAGTTGTTTTTGAAGTGAATAATTTCTCAAACTGCAGGGTTTCTTGTGCCTTAAGTGTGAGGTTTTAGTCTACTTCATTAACCTTTGTCAGGCATTGAAATCCTAAATCATTGCATGTCAAGGGGAGATCCATCAAAAACTCAATAAATATTGAGCCCCCTTCATTTTATATTCGTATATATTATGTTATCAACTTATTGACGTGACGCAGGCGGAACGTTGTGTGAGTAAATGGTATTTATAGATAGATGGACTGGGGCAGAGAACCTTAAACACGATTGATAGAGAGATGCAATGAGGCTGGGCACTTTTCACTTGCCAAAGATGTCAAAAGAAGTGATAGGCCAATGGCAGCTATATGTCAATGTCCATTTTCTTTCCATTAGTATGTCAGACGGGCATACACATGCTGTATCAGCAAAAAACATCCATAATTATACCATAGAGTCAAAACTACTGTAGAAAACATTAGAGCGAAGCTAAAACCTGTTATGTGAATACAACTTTAGAGACATAAAATAAAAAGTGCCTTTTTTAATTTATTTTAAGCTCGTTTACCTGCTTGGACATTTAAGCTACTTTTACGCCTGGAAATATCCGTGAACAATCAGTTGTTTCAGTTGCATGTCTAGAGTTTACATTTTATATGCTCTCCATACATTGAAGTTCTACTAATAAGTATCCGCCCAAAACAAGAAGCATGTGTACGTTTGAACACCTGCGAATACTAATGAGATCACCTAGTCCACACTCAACGTGTTTGTTCTTGTTTTAAAGCTTAATGCAGTTTTCTCCCCCAAAAAAACAGTCCGACATAAAAACAAATCTGTTGTGACTGAGCGTGTTGTCATGTTTACTTAAAGGTTCAATCCATTTTTGTTTCCGTCTGCACACCGCCATCTCTGAGGCCTTCAGACACCAGCTCAACAGCTCTCTAATAAAGCACCTTGGAGGTAGTTCTCCTTTTAGTGGTTGCTATAGTGACCGCTTTGATTGTTTCATTTGCCCTTTTTTAAGATGCAAATGCAAATGTCTTTTGCATGAGTCATATCATTATTCTTTAACATGGCTGACTCCTCTATATTTAGAGATGATCCATAGGGCTTTCTGGTGTAAATTATGTCCATAGGGGAGAACAGTGAACACATTTTGTGCTATTCATCTATCTGTCTTTCTGTATGTGCATCCGTCCATCTGTCCATCTGTCAGTCACACTGTCTGGTGTCTGTAGATGAAAACTTGCATGGATGTTATATATCATATACAATGAGAACCTGCTGATTCAGATGATAGCGGTTCTGTCATTTAACATCTACTAACATAATCACAAATCCAATTATTTGATCATATACAATCATAATCAGCGTCAGGGTAACGCATTACAAGTAACGTAAGTTATGTAATCAGATTTCTTGTTTCAAGTAACGAGTAAAGTAAGCTGTTACTTTTAAATTTACAACAAAATATCTGATTTACAGTGAAATGCAAAATATATCAGAATATTATGCAAACCTGTTTTAATTAAATGTTAAATCCAACCCAGGTGAGAAAAAAGTTACGTAAAGTGACACATTACTTTCCATAAATCGTAACTAGATATAACAATTAGTTATTTTTTAGGGAGTAAAGCAATATTGAAATGCATTAGGCCCCCGATCAGAGCACGTTTTTCGGGTCTGAAAACACGAGGCGTACTGCATTGCCTTTTTTTGTTGATTTTAGAAAAAAAGAGCAGTGTGCTGTGGTTTTTTATGTTTTATGTTTCTTATAAAAAAAATGTACAAGCAAAGGGCTCTTTGCATCTTTGCAGTGTCCAAAGAACTGTAAACATTCGACAGCACAATGGAAGGCCCACCTTTCCAGACATTCGATTGGACAATGGAAAAAAAAACGCGAATGACTTCGCCGCTTTTCAGCTCACTTCAGGCACTCAGAACGCTCCTGCTCCTGCAAATGCGAGGCGCAGCAGGCGGCTAAAATGAAAAGCAAAACGCTCACTGCCAATAGAAAATAATTTTAAAAAGGCGCCTCTCATTGCACAAAACGCGTTCTGTCTGATCGGGCCTTACTTTTCCCATCACTGATCATAATTATTTCAAATTATTTTTGTACAAATACACCCCGGTACAAAAATGCCTATATTGTCTATCATGAATCAGATATTTGTTTAATGCAGACAAATCGTTGTTTTCTCTGCTAGTTACTTGTAAAACCTTAGGCTGGTTAATAATTTAAAAATGCATTACTTGCATTATAGATGATATATATGTGGTCAGAGAAGTTTAGAGAGAGAGAGAGAGATGGATGAGTATCTTATAAGTCTTTTATGTTGAGTCTCCGCTCAATGCTTTCATCGAAAGATTTTTTTTTTTTTTTTTTTTTTTTTTTTCACCAGTGCGAGTGTTGTACAGTCACACGGTTTTTCCCTTTCTAACACTGACATATTTAATTAATCAAGAGTGGAATTCTTTAATCTGGAGATATTTAATTTAAGAATGAAACTCCACAAATCATTTCACACCGTAAAGGTTGAAAAGCAGCCTCATAATTATTATTATCCGTCTCTAAAAACAGAATTATCTCTTGAAAGGATGTTTTATTTCTCATTTGCAGGACTTGGATTTAACACTAAAGCAATAACTGCTCTTTCAACTCAAACCGAAGTCAAAAAAAAGAGTCTAACAGGACGGTGATTGGCCCTCAGCCTGCCTCATTACTTGGAGGCACCGTCTGCCCTGTGCGTGCTGTTTGTTCGTAGCGTCATCTCGCACCTTTTATTCCATTACTTCTCTTCATTAACGCAGTCCTCAGACATGTCCGCTCTGTCATTATTGATGACATTTATCCAGACACTTTGTAATGCGTCTGAGGAAGGGGAGCGGCCCATTAAATTGCTTATCAATCAGCCTTCGGAGAAGGATGCATCTTTTTTCTATCTGGATGAATTGCACGATTATCTTCAGATTTATATTTCAGAGAGAGTGTCACGGGCGTCTATTCGACACCCACCCTGAGCGTTTACTCTCGATTGCGCGGGCTGCATCCTTGCTGACGTACAAATGTTCCCCTATATGATCTAGCACCTTACTGTCAGTATCAATAAGGTGCTGAGACTAAGACAGGGACATTTACATCTGCAATTTCATTTAGGAGTGGAAACCTGGTTTGCCTGTGTACATCAGCGTCTTCTGGAGCCCTTATGGGAGATGACAGTGGTTTATTTAAATTGACTGCGGTGATATGAGGGCTGAAAAATACCTGTCACATTAGATTCCCACTGGATAAGTTGCATGTAAACCCTCCCAGAAAACAGCGGTTGGAAACCGAGCATTGTGTCAGCCCTGCTGATGTCCCAATCATCAGAACACTGAGAGGATATTACCCAGATTAATTAGTCTTAATTAGAAATTAGTTTTGCTGGACAGAGATTAACTGAGGATCAAATCATGTGTTTGGATGTTGGACAATGATATCAGAGTTGGTGAGAGATCATTCTCATTATGAGTTGCCTCACTGTCGCATGCCACGTACACCAGCATCACATCGCTTAAAGTTGCAGTGCGCACATTAAACATAATCAAACAATAAATAAGATAAAAGACTTTCAAAACTGGTTGAAATTTTCAAATAAATTTTGATTTAACAATCGGAATATGGTAGTATAATGTATTGCTTATTGTTATACTTTAAAAAAACAGTAAAAAAACATGCTAATAAATTTATAATTTACAGTACATATTTATACCAGTTACAGTTTTTTACTTCACTTGTGCGTATATTGTGATTATATTATGCTACGAAATAATGATTATAATTATAAATAATCAATGGTGTTCAATGGCTATTTTCATTAAATGCTTATAATTAGTTGTTTGATCATAATTGTAATTAGATGGAATTTTTCCCAAGGCTCTTTTGAATAAGGACCAAAGCCATCATAGATTGCGCTTCTGAGAGGCTCTATTTCAATTATTACTTTGTGATTTTTTTCGACCCGTGTTGTCTGAGTACGAGCTTCAAAAAGGGGGATTGCAAGATCCGCAAGGTTATCGCGGAGGGTGGAAACTCAATTGGAAGAGGTTGCCGTGGTCAGGCTTTTTGTCAGGTTTCTTTTGGTGCGATTTTGCAGAGGTATTGGAGTGAAGATAAGGAGCCCTGGTCATTTCTAAACTGCTTTTAGAGTGTGCATGAGGAGAGAAAAAAAACATGGAGAATGGGGACAGATATAAAAGAGCCTTAAGAATTGCGTAAATTATTTTGTAGGCGCAGTGGTAATCATGTGAATGAAGCTTGTGATTTTGTGAATCTCGTTCTCTTCTTTTATCTCTTCATCTCTATAAATAAAAATGCTTATCTGTATTTCACTGTGAAACACAAGTTGGCTTCCTATACAATTTAATTCATATACATTACTTGGACAGTCAATTGTCTCAACAGCGATGCATTTTTTTCCTATTTTGTGTCTTTTCTGTGGAACACAATGTTTTGATGGCAGTTTTTCATAAAACACACTGAATGACTGGAAAACATTTACTTTTAGTTGTTTTATCTAGTTTTACTCAATGTCAGTGCTGCATGACAATGTTTTCTCAAGGTTTTGACGGAAAGTTTTCAGTTTGTGTCAGTTCATTTTTATTGCAGATGAAAAACAAGTTGAACTTGCGTTCTACTTAATTGTTTAATATAATTGCACATTATTATTCCTAATTATGAATTTTACAGAATTTGACAGTGTCTGGACCTTCTTGCTGAGGGAATTTCTGTATATTTTCTTTCTTTGTTATGACGTTATGTTGTTGCAGTTACATTAATTTGTTATATAAAATCAAGAATATTGAAGATACATTATTATTATATATTGTAGTATTTTATTATAGTTTCATAGTATATGTTATTCTTGTACACATTGCTATTATATTATACAGACAGAAAAATCTTATTTAAAATAAATGACAAGGTCACAGGTGTATTTGCCAATATTTTGACCCTGTTTGAATTTGATTTCTTGACACAAGCCTCAGCAGGGGCCTGTCGCACAGATCTGCACATTGGCTTTACTCAATTGCTTTTGTGCCAGATCATTGTGAGCCTCCCAGAACACTTGACCCATATGAGACTGCAATATTCAAGTCGAAATATTATAGACAGAAGAATAACATGTAGTCTGGCCCTAGCGCTTCCACAGACTATTTAATCATGTTTGGTCATTGTGTGGTCGAATTGTTCCATTCCCCTCACCTTCGTTCTGTCACTGTGAAGCAACAATACGGATGGAGCTGCATTAATTCAAATGTGTGAACACACTTTTGAGGTCATTGACATTTCTCTTCAAAGCTCTTGCAGGAAAGCGATGGGATGGGTCTGAAAGCTGTTAACGTATAAGGTCTCGTCTTCTCTCGACAGCTTTAATGACAGACAGTAACCGTAACAAGGTATTATGCAAGAAGGATATCACTCAGATTACGCCGACGAGAGCTTGAGGGCGTCAGGTCTTTTAAACGAGGTTATCTATGCAATCTGTCACAAATGATGATGGAGCGGGGTAATAAGAGGCATTTTCTCCAGTTCTACAACCTCAACAGTAAGAAAGCAGTGTCAGCTAGGCCTTGAATGAATTCTCAGCTTTCACTTCAGAGATTTTTCTGCCACCGTTCAGGGCTCTGGTCCTGAACGGTGTAAAGTGTAAATTTGTGGATCGGCGCATCCGCACATTCCCTCTACACCCTCATTGAGGCGCATTTCATCCATTACAACTACAATAGGTGGTATTAATAGCTTCTCGCTGACTTACAATGGTAATTTTTCACCTGTTCAGTTCAGTCTGATGCTTGTTTAAATATAGACCGTAGAGGAAACCGCCTTGTTTGGAGACCCCAAGCCACTTCCGTGGCAAAGAACAAAGGGAGCCATGGGACATTCGTCTACTACGAGAGACTGCAAACAATAACTTGAGAATGTTACACTGAGAACAGGATGAAAGTGGTAAAGGTATCAGGGATGAAAAAAAGGTATATTATTCAACCAATCCTCCAACAAGTGCCGTTCCAACAGGAGAAGAGCGAGTAACATGCTCTCTTCTGGGCTTCAAGGCGCTGCTGTTGAATTCTGAATTAAATTGCCAGGCTAAGAGCTGACAGTAGAATACCAGGCAGTGCCGTATTGTCATCCCATTGTGTGAATCTGACAGACAGTCGGAGAGGGATCTCATCCAAACAATAAAAGAAGCGAGCCTCATCCGACGGCCCCTCATTGTGTTCCGCACAAAACCCATAGCAATGCACCTGTTAGCTTTGCCTTTCCAGTTTGATATCAGTCAAGATGGAAAAGGTTGTTTCATGTGTCGGAGACCTGTAATTCCAGCATCGAATCCTCACACATAGATTGGAGCTTGTGCCGGCTGCTTTCTGCATAAATTTGCACTCGGCTGGGATATCGTTCACCGTGCTTAATTTAGTTCAATGGAAGTTTCAGCAGAACACACACAGCGCCCTCATGAGGCGCAAAAGGGATCTGCAGAGGATTTTTGCTCTCGTGCACCTGTTCTATACACTCTGAAAGCGGAGGAGCCGGCGTGCTTGTCGAGTTGTCTTGTTCCCTAGTGAAATGGCACCAGTCTCTGCGCAAACTGAACTGACTTGGAAAGAAAGTGAGCCGGCCCTGCTGGTACTGGTGGCGTGCTATCTGTTTTTCGGAGTAGTGCATTCTGGGAGAGCAGATGGGACTTTAGTGGCTTAGCAGAGATCAGACAGTGGCACATGGCGGAGCTCAGGGATCGTTCATGGGTTATTCACCTCTACGTCCACCCTAGATATTGTCCTGTGAGTTGTTAGCTGTCTATCACGGAGCTCTTAGCTCTGGGCTCTGAATCCTGTTTTGACATTTGAGCAATGTTCAAAGAAAAAAGTTTATTTGAAATAAATGCTGATTGATTGATTGATTGATTGAATTAATCATAATTAAACTCATTATGTTTCTTTGAAAATCCCCCACATTAACATAATTGAAAGACATTTCTATGGCAGTTGAAATATACACTACTGTTCACCAAGGCTGCATTTATTTGATCAAAAATACAGTAAAGCATTAATAGTAGGGCTGTCGATTTAATGCGTTAATTAATTAATCAGTTATGAGCACATTTTGAGCAATTCAAATGGGTGAACCAATGATTCAATGGTCCATTCATAAAGAGAGTCATTTACTTCATTCCAGAATGAATCAGCCATTTGAACAAAAAAATGATTTTAAATTTCCATATTAATAAAAAACCCATTAACGTATTGTACGTACGTATTGTTCACCCAAAATTTTCATAATATACTCACTCTTATGGCCATTGAAGCCTAAAAGTTACTGTGATAAATTCTATTATGAATCAAAAAGAAAAAAAATATATTTCTAAAGCTGCTTTTTGTAATGTCTTGTAATGCTTTTCTCATTTAACACAATAATGACTTTACATTTTCTTTTGGGGGTAAGTTCTCAGCCAAATTCGATGTGGGGTTAATTTGCGATTATTTAGAATAATTAATTGCTACATCGTGCAATTAATTAGGTTTTGAGTTGTGTGACTGTAATATTAATTAATTTATTCCTGAGACAAAGCTGAATTTTCTGCATGATTACTCCAGTCTTCAGTGTCACATGATCCTTCAGAAATCATTCTAATATGCTGATTTGATGTTCAAGAAACATTTCTTATCATAAATACTGAAAAACACTACTTTTTTGGATTCTTTGATGAATTAAAGGTTTAAAAGAACATTTCTATTTTTTAAATAGAAACCTTTTTTAACATTATACATGTCTTTACTGTCACTTTTGGCCAGTTTAATGCATCCTTGCTGAATAAAAATATCTTTTTTTTTTAAAGAACACTTCATTACATTATATTATAAGACATTACAATACAATACAGCTGCAATACATCGATGCATCGGATGATTACGTCACTGTTTTCTCCAGTGCTGATATACATAAATTAACTAGACTAATAACTATTGATCTTTGCAACGGAATGAATCAATAATATATAGAATAAGATGGACAATGACACCATTTTCTTTCGGAGATGCTGTGCAGCCAAAAATGATTTGCCAATTATTTATGTAAAGCTGCTTTGCCACAATTTGCATTGTAAAAAGCGCTATATAAGTAACGGTGACTTGACTTGATGCTTGTTTTATTTCCATAATGGTACTTTTTGAAACATATTTATGTGTAACCATTAATACATTGTTTTCCAGAGCCAACGATCATTACAACCGCTCCCAACACGCTAGACGTGACCGTTGGCGAGAGCATCATTCTTCCCTGTCAAGTGTCCTACGACACCACACTGGAGCTCAAGTTCACATGGTTCTTCAACGAGCAGCTCATCCACTTCGGCAGCCATGGAGGATACTTTGAAAAAGTTGGCGGAGTAAGAACAAAACAATTACAAATACCTTATTCAGTGGTTTATTTTGCATTGTGTGGTGTTAGTGTGTTGTTAAGATGCTAATAGTACAGTTAAAGTGTTAGTTCAGTTAAAGTGTAACAGTTAAAGTGTTAGTTAAAGTGTTAGCTCACCCTCATGTAGTTCCAAACCCATAAGACTTTCGCTCATCTTCGGGAACACAAATTATTAAAAAAAAGATCTTTTAGGTGAAATCCAAGAGTATTTTTTTTACCCCCCATAGAAAGCAACATAATTACCATATTTAAGGTCCAGAAAAGTAGTAAAGACATCTTTAAAATAGACCATGTTACTACAGTGGTTCAACCTTATTGTTATGAAGCAGCGAGAATACTTTTTGTGCGCAAAAACAAGAAAAATGACAACAATTTCTTTTCTCCCCTGTCATTCTCCTACTCTGTTTACGTTGTATAGACAGTGCAGCACTTCTGTTTTCTACGTCAGAATGCGTATATATTTTATGATATAATGATATATATATGCATTCTGATGTAATATAAAGCATATCTTTTTAGAACAGGCTTTGAATGCCTATGTAGGCATAAAATGTTCCCTACATAAGCAGCTAATAGGTATTGTGACATAGCCATTGTTTTCTAATTAATTTTTAATGACAAATTTTTCCTTTCTTTTAAAGATATTAAGAATTAATGCTGTCTACTAGCACTTCACATGCATATATGCAAATGTATATAAACTGTAAGTTGTAGCTTGTACTATATGTATATTTATTCATATCGAGTACTTTCAATACTTTGAATTGTTGGGGGGGGGGGGGGAATCACATTAATTCTTTCATTAAATTCCACAGTTTTGAGTTTGTGAATTTATGATAAGAGATTTTCCCATTATATGTGCAGGCACTGACAACCCATTCTGTATTAATCTAGAGCATAATTAAGCTTCCCACTCAGTGATATGAATTACAGCACTTGTACAGTCACATGCGTTTCTTTTCATTAAAAGTTCATGATATTTTTTTTTTCCTTTCCTTTTGGGGGTGAGAGGCTGATCGCTTTTCTCATCATCTAGTTCATCATGTCATCCATAGAGGCGCCTCGTCGCCAAAGAAACAAGCAATGGAGAACTTTCTGGATGGAAGTGCTCTATTTTAAGAGCAAAATCTGACACTCTGATATTATTTTACCTGATTACTATGATTAAATATGAGTGATGTATCTTAATAGCAGCACTTTGAGTTAAGAATGTGGGAAAAGTATATACCCTGGATAAGGGAACAATTTTAATTCCACAAACCCTACCTTTGCTTAAGTCAATTAAATCGTTCTAAAGTACTCACAGCGACAGGAACAAAAATAGTCCAAGCCAAAAATCAGCCAGATTTCTGATTCACCTTATTCTCTGTGGACCACTTTGTAGCTATTTCTGAGCAAACACTGCCCACCTAGACGCCAGAGTTTTTGTTTGACCTACATGTTTTGCATGCTACCTTTTTATACAATGTCTTCGTAGTCCTAGTTTGTCAACGGCTGTAAAGAAAGCTGGGGAAAAAAGGAAAAAAAGAATGTGTCATCTGAATTTCTGTGCATCCAAAGGTTATACTGATACATCAAATATATACTACTGTTTTGGGGTCAGTAAGAAATTAATACTTTTATACAACAAGAATGAATTCAACTGATCAAAAGTGGCAGTAAAGACATTTGTAATGTAAAATCCAATTAAATCCATTAATAATAATAATAAATGTTTCTTGAGCACCAAATCAGCATATTAGAATGATTTCTGAAGGATCATGTGACACTGAAGACTGAAAATTCTGCTTTGCATCACAGAAATAAATTAAATTTTAAAATATATTTACATAGACAACAGTTATTTTACATTATAATAATATTTCACAATATTTCTATTTTTGATGTATATTTGTGATCAAATAAATGCAGCCTTAGTGTGGATTAGAGACTTGTATTAAAAAAAAAATTTAAATCTCCCAAACTTTTCAATGGCATAACGTACATATAAATACAATTTAAAACAAGCATAATTTAAGATAAATACAATTAAATATACATACCCAAACTGTAACTCCTTACCATGTCTTTGATCTTTCTCTTTTAGCAGCACTCGGCAGGTGACATCATGATCCGGAACATTCAACTGAGGCATGCTGGGAAGTACACGTGTGCCGTACAGACCAAGGTGGACAGCAGCTCCATTGCAACTGACCTGATTGTCAGAGGTGAAAATGCTGTATATAACATTTGCATGTGGTATATACCTTATCTTATACACATATACAGAGCATCATCTACTTTTGCACACTGGGGCTAGTGAGTATTAAATATCTATCATGAAGACTAACTAGATACAGTGTTACAGACTGTTAAACAAGCCCTTGAAGCATTGCAGATATTTACCAAATGGAGGAAAGATGTGCTGGTTTTCCTGCTATAGCAAAAATAACCCATAAAAAATGAGACATAATCTAATTAGAGCTTTTAAGTGAGTGAAAACATGTAGCTCAGACTTAACCAACTGCACTGCTTTGCTTTAGGCGGCAGTTTATATGCAGCCTACAAGCTTGACAACATGTATCTCTCTCTGTGTGTGTGTGTGTGTGTGTGTTTTCTGGTTTGCATGGCTGTCTTCCGTCTCAGGTCCCCCCGGCCCCCCTACCAGCATCCATGTGGAAGAAATCACAGATACCACTGCCACTCTCTCCTGGAGGCCTGGTCCTGATAATCACAGTCCAATTACTGCCTACACCATCCAGGCTAGAACCCCTTTCTCCCTCGGCTGGCAAGCTGTTAGCACAGGTGGGGCTTCTAACCAGCCTTCGCTGATCAAAACATTTGCTGCATAGTTTCCTTTTTCGTCCCCCTGCTTTTTCCTCTCCTATTATGTACTGAGATTTTCATCTTGTTTTTGTTTTGTTTTTTTATGATGCTTGTTTATGCTTTTTTAGGTCTTGCTAAAGTGACTGGTTTTATCACATGAAGTTTTGCTTTCTCTGTAGCTTGAACAACAATCCTAAAGGAGATGTTTCGCTAAATGTTGAGTCTCCTCTTTTCCATACCATGAAATTAAAGTGTATCCATGGTCTATATGGGTGGATATCTACACACACACACAAACTAAACTACTGTTCAAAAGTTTGTGGTTGGTAAGATTTTTTTAGTGTTTTTAAAGAAGTCTCTTATGCTCACCAAGGCTGCATTTATTTGATCAAAAATTGAAAAAACATTATTTACAATATTACAGCCATGAGTGCCAACTCATAACTCAAACAACAATGGAGTGCCTTTAAAAACGTTCGTTTGAGCAGAACTACTTCCTTCCGCCACAGATTGAAATCTCAAGTTGACAGTTTAACAGTTGAGCCCAATCCTCCGTTATTAAATCTAAAACGTCACTTCAGAATTAATAATGAAGAAATGTTGAGTTGCTTCTTTGAAGCTGATTGTATAATGCAGATAGAGTATTATGGTATTATGAGAGAGAGATCGACTAAGCAAGTGTATTACCTGCATCTGACATAGCATTCATTCTTCAGGTCGATATCCATAATATTATATCATTATAAAAATCTGTTTGAATGTGTGCTGAGGAAAGTGATATCTTTGTCTTTGTCCTTTTAAAAGGTTTCCCATGACGGCTCTAAAACAGCTTCCTTGTTTACAACCAGTCCCTTTCATATGCTACTGACTCGATCATAGAGACAGTCTTTGCCGAAATCTAATGGTGTAATAATGTGACTTTCACTGAAGTCGAAATCGCAGCAAAATACGGCATATTGTTTATTTAAAAAATAATATTTATTGAACAACAATATTTAAATGAACAACAATAGCCAATAGGAAATAAATGCAAGCAAACAATTCAGTCAAATGTACAAAAGCAGCAGTACAGAATTTAATTTAGCTTAAATATAGTTAGGAAACTTAATTTTCCCCTTAACCCAAATTGATTTGCATCTGAAACTAAAAGTAATTGGTTTGATATACCCCAAATGAATTATATCCCATGTTTAACCACTATCTACATAAGAAACTGGCCGAGTTGAAGCTGTTCTCTGTGGGTACATGAGCTCACAGACGCGAAAGCGTCTAAACAAATTGTAAAATAGACGCTATGAATATATAGGAGTCGAATATTTGAGGTTTCAATAACTACATTCTCTCCCAAAAAAAACTCTTAAAACTACATTCTGTGACACAACAACAGTAGTATTGATAAAAAAAAATATGGTGGATTTGCTCGACCGCCATGATAGTCGTGATACAAACAGTAAAATAGTTCCTGTGCTGATACTGGGGGAATATCACACGGCTCTTAGCTAATCAGATTTGAGAAAGAGCTGTTATTTAAAGTGATATAATTCAATATAAAAAATATATGTATTAAGCTGCATTATATCTCTTGAACATTTTACTCTTGATTGTACTGTATAATTTAAACTGTAGGGTGCTATTTTTATCTCAGCAACTGTCGATAAGCCCAGTTTTTGTATCTCACCTACGGAGCCTATTATCTCACTGAGCCAAAGAGACCTGTGCTGTGCGTCGTGTTTGTGTGAGCGTGCGGGGGGGCCGTGCAGGCTCATGAGGGGGCTCGTCTCACAGTATGTGTGTGTTTTGTTTTGTTCCAGTGCCGGAGGTGGTGGGGGGCACGCATCTGACTGCTACAGTAATCGAGCTTAACCCCTGGGTGGAGTATGAGTTCAGAGTTTTGGCAAGCAATGCAGTGGGCACAGGAGAGCCCAGCAAACCCTCGAAGAAAGCCAGGACGAAAGAAACAGGTGAGTGCTTCAGACACACTAGTGTGTATGTGGCGCTTTCAATTAGCGTCCTGCTGTGTGACACGCTATCTTCCGTTACTAACGTCGGAAGGAGAGACCAAAGACATGTCTAAGGACCAGAATATCATAGAGACTTGGAAGTGGCCACTTTTGACTTGAGCCAGTAAGCAAACCCCATAGTAATATACTGCAATGCTTGAGCATCCCGGCGACCACTTACATTTCCTCAGAAAATGTAAAAATTTTGTTATGCATTCAGTTTAATGGGGTATTATAAATTACTAAGAGGCTAAAATGTAGTATTTGTACTTTTAAAAATGTATTTCTCACACAGCAATTCCATTTAAGAAACTGTAAAATTCAAAAAGGTGATTAATAATGGTGAAAAAAAAAATATATATATATATATACACACACACACACACACACACAATGTAATTGTTCAAAAATATATTTTACATTATATTTTGTTTAAATTACTTTTACAAATAAAATGCTTATATTATTTTGAAATGAACATGTCCATGTTATTTGTTGAACTTTCACATGGAATGCAAAATCTGAAGTCTTAAATGGCCACACCTGAGCCAGACTGAGTAAATCTTTTCCTTCCTCCAGTTCCCAAGGTCACCCCAGCCAACGTGAGCGGAGGAGGTGGCAGTCGATCAGAGTTAGTCATCACTTGGGAGGTAAGATGGCCAGTGCACTTCACTCGCCCGTGTGTGTGTGTGTGCGTGCGTGTGTGTTTCTCTCCCTTAGTGAGTCCTTTGTATACGGTCTCCTTTTGCAAGCTGGCTCGACACCATTGTTCCCTTTATTTGAGGTTTTCATTAATCATAGTAAAGTGGATACACATAACACTTCATTTTCTGTAAGAGCTGCGCAGCAATAACTGCCGCTGTCATACAGGAGAAGCAGCAAAGATAATTAAGTGGAGTTACCCTTGAATTTTTGCGAGGAACTTTTCAAAGATTATGTTCTCTCTTTCTGTATCTCCTTTCGTGAAACACGTTCTATTGTTCAGGTTTGAGAGTCAGCTGGTATCATCTATTGAGCTGGAAGTTTGTCACAGGGAACTTGAAACTTCAATTTGAGAGATTCACTTTGTGTTGTTTTTTTAAATAAAAATGATGTATACCACAGACAGAACGCCAGAAGAATTTGACTTCAAACCCACCCACATTCAATGAAATGAAAGACGTACTGGTGGATTTTACTCTATCAATATACTTACTTTTTATCAATATTGAAATGTATGTAGCTTTGTCAGATTTTTCTGGGACAGACAGACAGGGTCTCTCTATGGCAAATTGTTATTTTCACAGCAGACACTGGAGTGAGCGCTTGATTACACGTGCATTTTTATTTAGCCATTAAGCCCTCCCGCACAAGTGTGCGAGCGTGAAAACATAATCTCCCCTTCTTTGAGTCACATGCCATGGTTTCGGACTAATGGATGCTATTTTACGGTGGTCTCACCGTTAGCGCACTGCATTACTGCATGGTCAGTGGCAGACCAATACCTCAAACAAAAACCACCATGATATCATTACCTGGCAGAACGATTTCCTGGGAGATGGAATCCCTCTCTCGCTGAAGAGGCCGAGATGACAGCTATTGCCTCAGACCGCGCCGCGGCAGAGATTAGCACGAATGCGGCGTCTGATGCCTGACAGGTGTCAAGGAAGTCATACATCCTGTCTGCACAGCCAAAATATAAGAGACGGGTTTGTGCATGAACTCTTGAGTTAAGAGAAACACCTTACAAACAAATGTCATGGTTGTAAAATACTGACATAACCAAAAAACACGGTTGTTTTTGTCTGAGGTGGTGCACATATAAGGAGTAGTATAAAAGGACAGGGTATTGTAATAAAGGGAATGTTCTGTATTATAGCTATGTGTTTTATTTGTGGGTGTGTGTCTGTGTTACAGCCCGTTCCTGAAGAGCTCCAGAACGGGGGAGGGTTTGGCTATGTAGTTGCTTTCCGGCCCTTTGGTGCCACCGGGTGGATGCAGGCGGCAGTTCCCTCTCCTGAAGCCTCCAAATATGTCTTTAAAAACGAGACCATCTTACCCTTCTCCCCGTTCCAAGTCAAAGTGGGGGTGTATAATAACAAGGGGGAAGGACCTTTTGGACCCGTGGTCACCATCTACTCTGCTGAGGAGGGTCAGTCGCATTAGCCTAACCGTTGCGTGCAACAGAGAAATTAAAGTCAAATGTACCTTTTGACATTTTGCTGTGGAACGCTTAGCAGGCAGTTAATAGGAGCCAAGTTAACTGAAGTGTGTTGTGCCAGAACCCATTAATCATGACCGGCCTTGTTTTTTCAAAAAAGAGTTGGACTTTTACAGACATTTGTTGAATAAAACGGTCTAATCGAAGAATTTCTCCTTCGAATTCAGAGCCTGGGAGAGCACCCAGTCGACTTAGAGCCAAAAGTCTTTCAGCGTTTGATGTTGAGGTGTCCTGGAAAGCCCTTCCCTGGAGCACGAGCAAGAAACGTGTTCTCGGCTATGAGGTACACTAAACACTTTCACATTATTTTTTTGTGCATAAACGAAATGTTTTGTTTATTGTTTCTAATATTAACTAAATATTCAAATCATTTATGCGCATGAATGATAAAACTAAATATCAAATTATTTGTTTTTATTACTGAGCTGTTTAACAAAATAAGATTTCTTTCATTTTTCTCTGAATCCTACAAAATAAATCTACTGATGACTCAAAGATTGACACTGATTAGCTCATGTTTCATTTGTAAACTGAGTTAATCAGTTAATAGATATATATATATATAATATAAAAATATACTATTCAAAAGAATGTTTTATTTTGAAAGAAATTAACTTTTATTAAGCAAGGTCTCACTGAATTGTTTAAAAAAAACAATGAATGTTCTGTTTCCCTTAACAACTGCATCTCAGTTTCCACAAAAATATTAATCAGGACAGATGTTTTCAACATTGGTAATAATAAGAAGCATATTAGAATGATATCTGAAGGATCGTGTGACACTGAAGACTGAGTAATGATGCTGAAAATTTAGCTTTGCAATCACAGGAATACATTACGTTGTAAAATATATTACAATAGAAACCCCCAGAGTACTGTTGCTACACTCTTTAGATCTTACAATGTGGGCTACCTATTTAATTGGGTAGTAACAGAGTTTTTTTAAGGTTGTACTATTACAACCATCTCCTAATTATCCTGTTGTTTCATTAGTCATTTTTTCACTTTTCCATAAGTTGCTGTGGTAAGTCATCAACAAAGATCGTCAATATAAAGCACTGAGACCTTTTTGTCCTCTACTAACAGTTTTGGAACAAATACAAATTAGATTTGTACCATCATCCATCTCTGACTCTTCAGCGGGGACTGTCCAGAGACTTTGGGAGGGAAAAAGAAAATCAGTCAACCTGACAGTTGGGAAATGTTGCATATGATGATTTTCCAATGACAGGTTCATTTCAATACTCCCACACTTCAGTGGCTGAGTAACCAAAGCACCTGTAAGCTGATAGCCTGCAATGCATAAAGAGAATTATAAATGAATTCTTTCTCTCACTAGTTTTAAATTATATTGCACCAAGTTTAATTAAAGTTTAATGTTGAGCGGTTCTGTTTTGTCTTTCTCTGTAGTTGAGATACTGGGAGAAGAACGACAAAGAAGATACAGCTAGTGTGCTAAGGACAGTGGGAAACCGGACAATAGCCATCATTCAAGGCTTAAAAGGAAGTAGCACCTACTATATAACGGTGAGAGCCTACAACACAGCAGGAACAGGACCACCAAGTCCAGCGGTCAACGTTACCACCAAAAAGCCCCGTAAGTAACTTTTGGTGTTTTCTTTTCAAAAGATTGATTGAAGGGGATGTTACTGAATGATTGGGTGTTTGACTTTAAGGGTAGTGACGCTTGTTCTATTAGATTGTTGTTGTTTGATTAGTACCTGTCTTCATCTAGCCCCCAGTCAGGCGCCCTCAAAAGTCATGTGGAATACGTCAAACTCCAAGATTATTCTCAACTGGGAACAGGTGAAACCTCTTGAAAATGAATCTGAGGTCATGGGATATAAGGTAAGCAAAAATTTGTGTGTGTCCTCTATGTATCATGTGCAATTAGCCCTAAAGTCACCATGAAACGGAAGTTACAGTACTCTTTTCTTCCCTATTGTGACGTTTATACAAGGGAAATTGCTTCTCGAACAAGAAAAAATTGATTTTGTGTATCAGGAATTGATTGGATCTGTGACTGCTGTGATCTCATGTGAGTGACAGGTTGTCCCGCCCTCGCACAGCAAACGCAGAAGAAGGAGAGGGAAATTATTTTGATTAGAGATGAGAAATGAAGTGCATGGATAAATCATTTATAATAAATACTGCAGTATTCCATAAAAAAAAAAAAAAAAAAAAAAAAAGAAGAATTGTCAATTTTGATTTCATGGTGACTTAAACTAAATACACAATGTGACACAGCCCATTATTGCTCAATGATTAAACAGCTTTCAGTGTATTAGTGCCACCAAATGCTTCAAAAAAGTACATGACAACATCTCCAAAGCCTCTATAGGTTTGCTTGTATTGTTTGGTGCAGTTTCATAGTCCAGGGTCAGAAAGTAAAAGTCCTGCCACATGTTTATTCCACCCACTGAAGCGGTGTTAAAGTCAATGAGAAAATTCAGTGATTAATTGAGTGATGATTGACCATTATTGAAGATACCTGATGTTAACAAGCAGAAGCAGCAAAGGAGAAAATCACAGTTTTTAAGTCACAATCATGGAGATCGGGGTTTGCTTTAGTTTATAATCCTATGGGTTATATTGAAAACGATGGATCTTCTGCCGTAGAATCCCAATGCTGCTGTAATCAGTTATGTAACTGTAACAGATTGGGCTCTAAAGAAGTTCAGTGATTCAGGTCTAATAATGATTATGTGAAAACACAACCAACAGCACATGACCGTCGTTTTTATTCGCATGCCTGGATGTTACAACAGCCCAAGCAATTTCTAATTTTAAAAAGTCAATGGTCAAGAGCCCAACTAAAGAAAAACTTAAAACTGTGATTTTCTCCTCTGGTGCTTCTGCTTGTTAACATCAGGTATCTTCAATAATGGTCAATCATCACTCCATTAATCACTTAATTATCTCATTAACTTTAACACGCTTCAGTGGGTGGAATGAACATGTGGCAGGACTTTTACTTTCTGACCCCTAGATTTCCATCTCTGGAAATGGCCTTTACATTTGCCGAAAATAGAACTTTTAAACAAACAAACAAACAATCAATCAATCCCAGGCCAAGTGAGCGAAAGTTGCACAAAAGTAACATAACACATTACTTTCCAAAAAAACTAAGTAACGCAATTAGTTAGTTTTTAAGGGAGTAATGCAATATTGTAACTCATTACTTTTAAAAGTAGCTTTGCCCAACACTGATCAGACCGATGTGGGATTTTTAATGGCTGATGCTGATACAGCTTGAGGGCTGATTTAATACTAGCAAGAACCAAGTCTAAATGAATGCATTTAATGCAAACATTATTTATTGTAGATTCCCTGTATTCAAAATACTTAAAATCCAACCACAGATATCTGGAGTGAATGTTTGGCATGAATTATTCAGTAGAAAACAACTGATCCTATGAAGCTTCTTACACCAGGAGTTTCAGTTACGACAAGTAATGTGTTGTGTTACTTTTGTGCTACTTTCTCTCACTTGGGTTGGGATTGACTGTTTGTTTTAAAAGTTCTATTTTTGGCAAATGTAAAGGCCATTTCACACCAAAAGTGAAATGATTAAGCCTCAGGCTGAAGGAAATGCAAATTCACAGCTGTACAGTACAGGGCGCTGCTCAACGATTTCTCTCAACATGGGGACGGGAGAGGTGTCGATCAATAAATGGGAAAGCAATGGAACTTGCATTACTTATTTGAAAAAACTACTCTGACATTTTCTAGTAGATTGTAGAAGTAGAATGCGTTCCTTTACTAGTTACTTGAAAAAAGTCATCTTTTACTCACGTTACTTGGAATGCATGACTGGGACGCATATGACATGGAACCATGTAATTGGAGGTAATTGTTTCAACAACATTTTGGAATGGTTCTGTAGGTACTGTACAAGCGGAATCGATTCAGCAGGCCCAACATTATGGAAACTAACACCACGTCAGTGGAGCTCTCACTGCCCATAGATGAGGAGTACCTCATCCAGATCAAGTCTTTTGGAGAAGGAGGGGAAGGCAGCAGCAGCACACAGATCACCATTCCCAGAATAGCAGGTACATCGTCCTGTGCTGAGTGACTTATTTTTTATGCTAGATTTTATTTAAGAGCTTATAATTTGATAAATAAAATACATTGTCAATAGATATAGTAAATTAGCAATGTAATATGAAGGGGATAATGTACAATCAGCCTGTCATTGTCACATTAAACTCAACAGGGCGATCAGACTTGAATCAGCCGGAAGGGGTTTAATTACCGGCTGACTGTACGTTATCCTGCTGATTACATGACTACTCACCAAATAAATGAATTAATGTACATGAAATACTGGGAAATATTATATTATATATTATATTGGATTTAAATGATTTTACTATGTGAGCAGAAACACACGAAGGAATATGAGTTTACTGATTTGTTTAAAAGTTTGGGTTAAAAAGTTAGGGATTTTTCTTCTACTTACCAAGGTTTCATGTATTTGATCAAATACAGTAAAACGGTAATATTGTAATTAAAAAAGTTTATTTTAATAAATTTTGCATTTTAATTTCTTCTTGTGATGGAAGATCTGAATATGCCTGTTAATTGAGAGATCATTCTAATATGCGGATTGGACGCTCTGGAAACTTTTCCTATTATTGTAAATGTTAAAAACACGTCATACTATTGTTCAGGCTTCTCTGATGAATAGAAAGTTCAGCATTTATTTGAAATTTATTTTTTGTTTAAAAAAAAAAATGTAACTGTCTTTGTGACGTTTGATCAATTTTAATGTGTTCTTGCTGAATAATAAATCGTTCTGACCCCTAACTTTGCAGGAAGTCAGCTGGGGACAACTGTCAGTTTATGCCCTATAAGAGCTGCCTTTAATATACAAAACATATATTATAATATAATGTGAGGTCCTATGAATTGTTGCTCTGAAACTCCAGCTATATTCGAAGTGACTGTAGATTGCACACTTGCTTGTTTTAGCACTTAACCGTTTTATCTTATTTCATTCATTCAGTGATTCAATTCTCTTTCAGGTCCCAATGCCATCGCCTCGGCTTCCAGTGTCTCCACTCTCTCGGCTCTCAGTACAATAGCTCTCTCCCTCACAGCCCGCACATCTTTATGACAGGACACAGCGCGGGCCGCTGACTTCAGACCACGCGTTCTTCCTGGAGAGGAGGCTCTGAGAAAAGTGACTCGGACAGATCGATGAAAACCCATTCACACAAAGCAGAGGACCCACCTGAACCATAATAGTGGGATGAAGAGAAAAAGATTTTTAAAAAACGGGTGTGTGCTTCGCTAGCCGATTCGAAAGAGATTGCAGGCCGATGGGATTGAATTTGTTGTTACCAAAGCAGCTTAAAAAAAAAACTAATTGAAAATGTCACATGCTTTTCCTTTTTTGTTTGATCCAGTCGGTCTGTCTGTTCCTATTACGGTGTGTAGGAACCGCTTTAGATGCATGTCATGTACAATGTTTTGTAAGAGAATGCAGGTGTCTGAAACGTAATCATTTAGAGCAAGACATAAATGGCTGAAGACCAACCAATCATCATAGAACGAGGCGACGATCCTCTGAGGGTCACACATTCTTACAAGCAAAGAATCTCCAAGGACTTCTTACTGTTTACGACACGGGAATACTTGCACTGAAATCGCGTCTGGAGGAAAGTGAACAACAAAAGAAAACATCCTGACCAGAAACTAGAGAGAATGCTGCTACAAGGCCAAGGCGGATGTCTTCTGAAAGCCGCCCGTTGGCGTCTTTGTCACCTCTCTCCTTACTGGGCAACAGCGAATGGACACCAGGCGTTCACGTTAGCCGTCTCTTTTTTCCGTCATCTTCCGCTTCTCTGTTTGTGTGTCACTTCTAGAGCTCTTCTTTGCCTTTTGTGTGCCTCATTGTGTGTTTTTGAAATCCTCAGGTCCTCAGAAAAGCCTTAATACATATTTCTTAGCGTTACCTACTTAGATAAGTGCTGGACGCCGGGCTGTGAGTGGTTAGTCATGCGGGATGCTGGGGTTAGTTGGTGTGAGTTTACTGCTTCCATGTTCCATATTATAACAGCCATATGCTGTTCCTCATTGTTTCAAGGCAATACAATTTGTGTGTGTGTGTGTGTGTGAACTATGCTGATGTAGGGGCTACGGGCTCTGCATTTTTTTTTTAATGCCATGTGGGACCGGTGCGATGAAAGTAGCTTGTCATTTCTTGAGGTGCAAATAGATGTACTGCTTAAAGGGACATGTGGAGCTCGAAGACTGAGTGAAAGCAAATGTATATGTAAATGCTTTTTTGTATATTCCAGATAATTTATATTTAAGTGGAACACATCGAACTTTCCTACAAGACTCATCTGTTTTTATCTAAAAAAAAACAGAATAGACGTTTCTTAGCTTACCGTGGCTCTGCATGTGGATGTACTATTTCCATTCTTGATTCATTAGGTACTAACAAATGAACTTTTGATGAAATGATACAAATATGGTCATCCATTTCTGAAGATTTGTGTATCGGTGTGTCTGCCATAGCCAGAATGATCTTTCTCTAAGCACCTAACTTCTTTGGTTTTAGAGGAAACATTTATTAAACCGCGTACATTTTCCTCCAAGGTTCTCTGTTTATACTGGATCACAAAATAAACAACATTTATAAAAATGTTCACACAAATGTTTTTTGGGGTGCATTATCTGAAAAAGTTCGATTATAAAGTGCTTAATGAACGTTCAACCAAACATTTTGCCATTTGCTCAATCTCGTGTCGTTCCAAACCCATATGACTAGTGTGTCTCTTCACACAGGACGAGCAACTTAAAAGTTTTCCATAGGATTATTGCGCTATATTCTGTCTTTTTAAGCTTTGTGTGAGGAATAGGCAAAAATGAAAGTTTTGACGTGCTTCCTTTCATAAAGGGATAGTTCACCCAAAAATGAAAATTCATTCATTATCATTTACTCACCCTCATGTTGTTCCACATCTGTATGAAATTCTTCTGCTGAACACAAAAGACATTTTGAAGAAAGTTTTGGTGACCATAAACTTACATTGTAAGGACAAAAAAACACTGATACATTTCGACAAGTATCTTTTATGTTTCACAGAAGGAAGAAAGTCTTGCGGGTTCAGAACAACGTGAGGTTGAGTAAATGACAGACTTCATTTTTGAGTGAACTGTTGCTTACCTTAAAGTTAGGAACAATCTCAGACGTTCCTGATGCAAAGCTATTGTAGTGCTTCGGAGGACCTGCTTGAATACAAATAATGAGTGCACTGAACTACTTTGTCTTCTTTTCTTTTTTTGAGCCTGGTAGAAACCTGGTAACTGTCGTTATATGTAAATGTAAGGATAAATAAATGTGTTCCAAAGAAAGAAAGACTGGGATACACGACTTGCCCAGATACAGCCAAGAGGAGTCGACACTAGTCCCGCAAATAATCAATAGCAAGTTTACAGATTTTAAGAATTTGGAGTTGACGTTTCACAGAAGAAAAAAAAAGTCAGGCACAGACGCCGATTATTTTAAATCTTCAGAATATGATTCCATCCAACCTGAGGTTATCGAACATGTTTGAAATCAAGAGCCAATTTTTGAACAAATTGTCGTGCGTCTCCCAAGAACGAGGCGCATTTCCCTCTTTTTCTTAAATAACTTACTATTCAGAAAAACTGGTAGTAAATCAAAGCGTAACCACTCTTAATTTTGTAACTGATTGACATAAAAGGTATGGCCAGTCCTAATTAAAAGGAAATATTGATGAACAAGACTATGCAGTTGATGCAACCGGCCACTGGTAGCGTGTAATCCTCAGTCTTTGTGCCCAGTTTGCATAGTCGGCAAGTATGTGCTGTTTAGTGCAGTAAAATCTGTTGTGTATTCCAGCCTTTATTAGTCATATGGGTTTGGCCTGTAACACAATGGGTATAAGAAATTCTGTAAATTGTGACAGAAGTTGAATTTTTGGGTGAACATACTCTTTAATAAAACAATTGAACAAGACAGTATGTGACCATTTTACATTACAGATTGGTTTGAACATGAACACGATTTCTCCAGTTTTCCTGGAAAAACCCCTGTGATGCGGTGCACTAGAATGTCCACTTCATCTTCTCTGTAGACCAAGACTGTTTTGACCTCGACTGTACAAATAGTACGTTTTATAAAGTGAGGTATCTAGTGTGATTACCACCCTAAGATAGAAACATTTCCAGACAAATTATTGTTGCATCAATAAACAGTATGATCCCAACAATACGAACGCACTCGTCATTTCTTGAATAATCACTGACCAGTGTTCAAATTCGGGACTGTTAAACAACAGTGGATAAATATACATACTTAGATTTTACATTATTATGTCATTATTCTTAATCAAGAACAGACTCCAAGAGACAAATTCGGTGTCAAAAAATGAAGAAGCAACCAATGTCCATTTTCATCTTCTGCTACTGATATTTTGGTCAATCACTGTCGTGATTTTTCAATATCACCAATGTCGCAGCAGAGTTTGAAAAGTCTCGGCCCTCCGTGGCGATTAAAAACATCTAAAGCAAACGTGGCCTTTGGGCATCTTTTTCAAAAGGACTCCATCGTCGAGTTCACCTTCAGCCAGAGTTGGTCTGCGGGGAGACGCTGTGTTTAATACATTGACAGCAATAACAGGGATGATGTATGAGCATATAATAAAAAGCTAATTGGGAGCATCTGGGGCCAAAAGGAAGAATTCCTGAAGAGACTGTGAAGCAGCTGTTTAAGACGGAGTTATAATAGAGATAAATGGAGTTCCACCGGATGATTTACTCTCTTATTGATGCTGGAGGTGACTGACGGCTGCTATTCACTCCCCGTCTTCAGCCCCGACCTCCATCTGCTCCAAGATTCCCTCTAACACCTCCGCCTTCCTCCGCTTCTTAGGAGCATCTGACAGAGATGATGAGAGGACAGATTTGTGCACAGATTTGTTTTAATTAAATTAAAGAAAGGAAATTACTAGAATTGCAACCAATGTTGGGGAAACTACTTCAACTTAGGTGCTTTGGCAGGCTGCAGTTTTCGAGCAGTCAAACTACTGTTTGGAAAAAGTCAGTTTGACAAAACTTAGTTAACAACAATCAAACTATTTGACGGGGCAAAATCTTTTGGATTAATTATTAAGATATATACTATATTGGTTACAATTTATAACAGGCTCGTATTTGTTAAAGCGTAAAGATGAACTAACAATGAGCAGTATAAAAAATATATATATATATTTTGGGTGAACTAATTTACAACTAATATAAATTTAAGACAGCAACAAATGACTAATTAGATAATTATTCTATTTTTTAAATTCATCTTTTTTTTTTTTCAATCGGCATTTCGTTGGGGAAACCTCAGTCTCAATGACATTCTCCAAACACGTTTTGCAAGCATCAGGACAGTTTAAAAGTCACTAAATTATGCAGTAAATGAAGTTTAAGGACAGAACCACAAACTAAAAGTTAAAATGTCTTAAAAAAAAAAAAACACACTCATTCAAAGGAAAACTGTTATAAAGCCATTACAGTTACTGTCTTCAAAATACCACTAATTGCATTGTGTTGCAACTAAATATTGTTCTGCGTTTAAAATCCAACAGATGAAGTATTTCTCTAGTATTTTAATTTTCAAGTACATGAAATTTTAATGGTGACTCGATGTTAGTGTGAGCCATTTGGCAAAACAAAAATAATAACATTTACAGCTAAGAAGGGTTATAATACATTTATTTTCATTTAGAACATTTTGTTTCAGAATAATTCAATTAATTAGCTATTTTTCTATAGAATTTAATAATTAAGTAAAAAAAATAAACCTAACTGATAAAGCTGAATTGAAAACAGGGATTAAACGGTAGTATTTGACAGTATTTATTTCACCTCAAAAAGCTGTAACTGCCATGAAAACTATACCGTTTTCAAAAGATCTGAGCTTTTGTCAAACTGAAAAATGTAGTTAAAATAAGGATAGTGTGGCAAATATGGCCACGTTCACACAGCAGCAGAATACGGTTGTCAGTCCTGTATTTGAGTCCTTAATATGGTTACAGTCACACACAGTTCCTTTATTTACAGGAGTGACAACCGCATTCTGTAACCGAACTCACACCCCTAATTTTTCAGGACTCATAACCACATTTTCGGAAAACCGGCGCTGTGTGAACAGAACTGGTCTGGACAACTGTCCGTCATGTCATAAAGTGCGACGGAGCATCTCTGCACTGCACAAATGTGTGTCTACCATGTGTTGCGGGTTTTCATGTGCGATTTCGGTACAGACGAGATGCTACTGTAAGCAGGGCCGGGTAGGTTACTTTTAAAATGTATTTCACTACAGATTACAAAATACATGCTTTAAAAAGTAATTTGTAACGTATTTCGTTACATTACTCAAGTTTAGTAACTTAATCTAAATACTTTAGAATCCTTTGGAAAACTAATAAGTGTGGAACAAACACAAAACAGGTAATAGCAAGTTTTTAGCAACTTTTTCCCTCAGAATTGTGTAATATAAAGTTGCAATTACAAATAAAGTCATAATTATGAGATAAACTGACAATATTGAGAAAAGTCAGAATTATGAGATATAAACTCACATACTAAATTCACAATTGCAAAGAAAAAAGGTCAGTATTGCAAGTTTATATCTCCAAATTCTGACTTTATAACTTGCAAGAGTGAGTTTAAATTCTGAGAAAAAGAAGTCAGAATTGTGAAATGGAAAAAATTTGTGAGAAAAAGTTGCACTGACCTTTTTTACAATTATAAAATGACTCACAAACAACTCTCACAAAACACGAAAACAGGCGTGGATCATCCGGTCATGACAGGACAGTTTGGGCAATTTTTTTTCATAAATGCAGTCATTTTGTCTTGTTCAGGACAGTACTAAATAAAAATAACAACATTTTTATGACATTTAATATTAAAATGTTGATGAAACTCAACCAATTGCTGTTTAAATGACATTAAAATTCAAAGTAATCACTTTGGTAATCTAAAATACTTTTCAGATGTAACTGCAATCTGATTACCACCCATTTAAAATGTAACTGTAATGAAATACAGTGACTCAAATTTTGTATTTTAAATATACGTAACTAAGTTCCTTGTATTTCGTTACTCCCCAACCCTGACTGTAAGTTGCTGTTTGAACGAGACATTTCGAGACTCACACTTATAATTGAATGCAGTGTGAACGTGGCCTTTTAGTAGATAACTCATCAAAACTGCTTGCGCCAGTCTCCGCTCCATAACCGTTACTCTGTGTATAAAGCAGAAATTTTACCATGAAAGTGCTGTGCGGTTTTTCGTCTCAGGTCGTCCACAGTCTCCTCTGCGTCTGCCCACTCCAACACCAGCCTCCTGCCGTACAGATGGGTACTGTGGCACAGTGCCGCGAACGCTTTCTGTGAGAGACCGGCACAAAATCAAAGCTTGTGTTAGATGTACTGGACACACTGAACAGGATCAATGCTGATTAGTTGTTTTACAGGAGACTGTCTCACTGTGAAAGCAAGAAACAGAGACAGATGCACCCACCTTGGCATCCTGCTTAGTAAGGAAGTCAATAAAGCCAAAACCACGGTGAGCTCCACCGATCCCTTTCTTTGGCAGGCGGACTGTCTTCAGCTCTCCAAATGTACTGACAAAAAGAAACAACACTTGCTCTAAAGATCAGATCTCACATGACAGAGGATAGTTTAACAAAAATTACAAGGGTACCAAGTCCAATCCATGACGCTAGCAAAAATTCTTACCAATAATTTCCGAGGGCCAAAGTTTGGCCTGTTTTGTTCTATAACATACACATGAAGAGCAATACAAATATCTGTTAAATGTGAAACAAGGCTTACCAGAAGAGTTCTCGCAGTTCTTTCGCTGTGGCCTGGAAGGGGATGTTTCGCACCAGGATCTTAGAAGTTGTCTGTTTCCTCGCTGTTTGCTTTTTCCTCTTGGGTTCCGCCACACCTGACCTGCAAAAACAACAGAAGGAAAACCGTCTTCACTTACGCATGTGCCATTTATTATGCCTGTCATTGACATCATTGGTCAAAATGACTAAGAAAGTCCATACGAAAAGATTAAAAAAGCAATGACGTTAAAAAAAGTCATCTAAAAATAACTTAAAACACTGACTGTATCTTTTATTTACCATTATTATCCTAATTTAGCATCACTTTAACAAAAGCACACTGTGACTGGACATTTCCACTGATATGAAATGAATAGGGTCTATGCAAATTCTATACACAAAAATCCTATGAAACTTTAGCAAGTTTCCCATCACTTTCATTACAATATCCTCTGTATTAGAAGTTGCGCACAAAAACACATAAATGTGAAATTTAGACACTATTTATGCATTACTTTCTGATAACAAAAATATACATTTTCAGCAATTCCATGAACTTGGAGGTATTTACATAAGAGAGTGTATCCTTTCACAACCTTTTCAAAATACTAATTATGCAGAAAGGTGCAGTATTTAAAGAAAAGTATATAAACAGATCATTTTATACAGAAATTGATAGGTGAGCATGAGCGAGTCAAGTGGAAGTTCAAATCATTATAATGCTAAAAATGTTTCTTTAATTTTCTGCACTGATAAGTTAAATCTTCAATTAGGCCTTTGCTGCTTACGCATCAACACCAAAGCAAAAGTAATTATATTTTACCTATTTTTTTATTATTATTATTATTATTATTATTGAAATAAATGAGAAAAAAGACACTGTACTTCAAAAGCAAGTCTGTCAATTGAGAAATCTCCATATGCTTCAGGTAAAATAAAAACACGAAAAGTGACCAGTGAATTCTGATTCAAGTGCAAATGACTCTTATGAGTTAGTTCTTGAATCAATCAAAAAAAAATGATGAATTATTCAGTGAATGAACTAAATTCATAATCAGAAGGCTTGGCGACCTCTAAGAGTGAAACCCTGTCTTACACGATACATGAAGATTTAAGACACAAAAGACGGCTTGACTTACTTGACTTCTCTTTCTGATATTTTCAGCTCAAGCTGGTGCTCATCAACTGTGCAGTGCTGCAAAAAAAAAATTTAAATAATGAAAATAGATGCCTGACTTTATTTCATCACATGAATACTTGAGCATAATAAGAGTACATGAATACGGCAATGAAAGAGCAGCAGATGGTCATTTACCTGCAGCTGTCTCATGGCTTTCTGTGCTGCCTTTGGAGTTTTGTACTGCACAAAGCCATATCCCATTGATGACAATTTACCTGAGAGCGCGAGACAAAGAGATGAAGGCGAGATTCACACAGAGAGGAAACAAGACGGAGAAATGACAAAAGAGAAAGAGAGAGAGAAAAGACACTAATATACAGATGAATATCAATGGTAAATATGCATGTCTTGAAACCAAACCTGCTTTATCTCTCTTCTTTGATATTGTGCAGCTTTTCACCACACCACATTTAGAAAAAGTCTGTAAAAAGAACACAATGAAACCCGTACGGTGAGACAGGGCCGCGTTTACACCCGTTATTAACAACATCCGTTTCGGGTGATCTGTTCACACAACATGTTGCTGCTTACACATGCTAATAACATGAATCTCAAATAAGTCTCCTGTGAACCCCAATAATAAACAATATTTGCAGTTTGCTGCTTGTGCCCTTGAGCTCACCTCGTGTAATGTTTCTTCTGAGGTGTTAAAGTTGAGGTTCTTAACGAAGAGAGTCGAGCCGGGCAAAATCTGTTCTTCCTCCTCCTCATCCTCCTCCTCCTCCTCTTCCTTTTTGGCCGAGTCATTGTTCTCAGCAGATGCATCTTTGGTTGGAGGCTCTGAGCGGAGCAAAAGAAAGATGGACATTTAGACAGAATGAGAAAATGCAGCACTGACGCAGTTTCTAGATCAGGGACTGACAAAACACTGATTTGGACATCCTGAAGGAAATACTTCAGAACTGTAATATTTTGACAGTATTTTTACAATACGGTTCAGTTTGTTAACATTAGTTAATGCATTAGGTATCATGAACTAACATTCAACAACAATTCAACAAAGTTAATCTAGGTTAATGTTAATTTATTTTTTTTTTTTTTAAGAAATTACTTTTATTCAGCAAGGATGCATAAAATGTAGCAAAGGTGGCTGTAAATACATTTATTATTTCACATGCTGCAAACAAACTTTCTATCCATTAAAGAATCGAGAGAATCCTGAAAAAAGTTAGGCAGCCAATTAGCTAAACAACACCGAATGATGTTGAGCAATGTTGCTTGAGCATCAAATCAGCATATCAGAATGATTTCCGAAGGATCATGTGACACTGAAAACTGGAGTAATGATATTGAAAATTCAGCTTTTCAGTCACAGGAATAAATTACACTTTCAAATATATATTCAAATTTTGAAAACAATTGTTTTAACTTAATCTTAAGTTATTTTATTTTTGATTGTATTTTTAGAAAATCTTACATACCCCAAATTTCTGAAAGGTAGTAAATAAAGAATTGTTCTTAAAGTTAATTTATACTTAACTTGAAATGTTAAAAATGCATAAGTATAAATAGAAATGTAATTAATATGAACAATAATTAATAAATGCTGTAAACGATTAGATGACTGTTAGTTTATTATATCTAATGCATCAACTAATGTTAATGATGAACAAACATTATTGTAGAGTGTTACTGCATATTTTAACAGTTTTAATTTTAACAATTTATGACAGACATTTTAGTTTTCGGGCAAACTACACCCACATGTGACCTTATGAACATTTTTTAAAATAAAAATTAATACTACTACAGGTGGCTAAAATATTATTAGCCAAAATATTTACAAATGGGAAGGGCTTGTTTGACCGTGTTCAACTATGCTTGAAATGTATAGCGCTTCCCGATGGAATTCTGACGCCGATTTGGAATTTGGATGATTGGAATTCTCTGCAGATTCCATGCAGGCCTGTTTTATGATTCATGTTGTCATTTCAATAAATGTCTCGGTTTTGAGCATGTGAGTGTTTAGGCATACATATATCTGGTTAAGCAGCAACAAGCCTGATATGTCAGTATTAAAGGATTACCTGGTTTAGGTGTTGGGGGAGTTGTAAAGACCGCTACAGGAGCCCACTCCAGAAACAAAGGAACATGCTGGAACTGGAAAGATAGACAGTATGACATCAAGCCATGTTACTAATTCAAGCTTCACTAACCAAAACTAAACAAAGGCACAAATGATTATAAATATTATTACAAAAATTAAATATACAAGTGCAGTGAAAACAGTAGCTCAAATGCCCAACACACACACACTGACCTTGGTGTACGCAAGCTTCATGAAGGCCCGTTTGGCTTCAGTGGGCTCCAGGAACTCTACTATAGCAGTGAGGCCAGATGGGGGCAGCAGAACTCTTCCCAGAGATCCATGGGGTGAGAACAGAGCCTCAAGCTCTGCGACCTGCACTCCTGAGGGTAAGTTCTTCACCAGCAACACAGAGTTACTGCGCTGACCTGATGCCTAAACAGATGGAAATCACAGACACCATAAAACATAAAACATAAACATGGTTTATGCAGAAACAAACATACAATAAAGATTTGGATATTAGTTGTGTCATATTAAGCTTTCCGGGGAATTCTGTCACAGATTCAGAATTTGGATGATTGGAATTCTTTGCCAATTCCAAGCAGGACTAATTATGAATGATTCTCACATTCTTATTTCAATAGATGGCTTAGTCATAGCAATGTGTTCTGTGTTTTAAATATAAATGCACAATACTTAAGCAACATCAGTAAATAGGTGATATTAAGCATATTTATTCATATCAATATTTTATTTATTAAAATCAATAACTTTAACTAAATGTTCCGAGTAAAATACACACACACACACTCTCTATACCTGACTAAATGAGTCCAGGGACACCCCATTGTCCAGGAGAAACAGTCTGGTCTCTTGTACGATCTGTGTCTCTCCTAGGGCCATCCTCACAGCCAGACTGCCGGTAGACTCCTGCATGCATACACAAATCCAGTGTTACCCGGGTCAATGCCAAAAAAAAAAAAAGAGAGGCAATTTATAGGTCCCAAATACTCACATGATCCAACACTTGGCTCTTGGTTGTGTTGTATTTCTCAGCGATGGCATCAGCCACTGCGCTTGTGCCCAAAAACAGCGTATTCCAGTTATGAGAGCTGTGTAAAAAACACACACAAAAAAAAAACAGTGAACACAACTGGAAATCTTCTGATAGAGGTTTTCAGCTCCAGACGGTTCAACAAATTCTGACCTGCCGCTGGCTGCTTTGTCTTTGGCATCTTTCTTTCTCTTATATGTGGAACTGCCTGGAGCGTTTGGCCCCTGATCGGGATTTTCCTTCTTCAGCCTTGAAGCCATGACATGCAGAACCCGCCCCTAAAGGGTCCAAACAGTTGTAACAAAGCAAACAAAACAGCTCAGACAGAGATGAGATAAAAGTTTCCAGTACCTGGAATGCGTGGCCATCCAGTTCAGCCAAAGCTGAGACTGCGTTCTCTGGAATCATGTAGGTCACAAACGCAAAGCCCTTGGGCTTCTTAGTCAGACTGTCTATGGGGAAAAGCATCTCAGAGAGAGGACCTGACGGAGACAAGAAAAATAGGTGGTTTTATGAACATGAATCGAGAAATGATGTGTGGTAGATCTCCTATACTCACCATACTTGATGAAGACTTCTTTCAGATCTTCTTCAGTGCATGTGTAGGGCAGGTTCCTGACGAAAAGTCTTCCCGATTCTGCAACTTCTTCCTCTTCCTCATCTTCCCTCAGCTCACTCACAAAATTTCTTTCCTTCTTGCTTTCCTTCTCAAACTTTCTATTGTTTTTAAAGTTGTTGGTTCTGAACACTTCAATATAACGCCCCCCTGTGGGTTTACACAGACAACACACATGCATTCAGGACCTGGAACTAGTCTTAGGCTGTTTACAACTTCTTTTTTTTTTTTTTTTACTCACATCACTGACACAGATAGGAATTTGTTGCACATGTATGAACACAAAAATCCACGCGTATGTTCTGAGCCACTATCAAATATGGTTTTAAATCATATACATATCCAAAATATAAAGATCAGGGGCCGTATTCACAAAACATCATAAGGCTAAAAGCAGCTCGTAACTATAAAAATAATGACCGTGTCCGTCCTAATTTTAGGACTCCTAAATTTTTGCTCTAAGAGTATTTCACAAAGCATTTCAGCACTAAAACTAGCTCCTAAATCTGTATAACGTTAGGAGTAGTCAAGAGGACTCATTCAAGTCACTAATACCAAATCACAAACAATCCTAATCCACCTAAAGAAACAGAGGCAACAGCAATAGAGCCTTGGGTGCTGAACCTTTTCTTCATAAATGCGATACATATTGATTTATAGATTTGAATCTACGATAAAACGGCAAAAATAAATCTTTATTAAATAAATAAATAATGTCCAATTACCAGTGGCAGTTGTTTTCATGAACTAACACTAACAAATGATCAAATAAAGTAAAAAAATACAATAAGCGTATTTGTCGTGCTGTCCAAGGGGATTGAGGGCTCGAGCTTAGAATTTAGCCCAAACCCAGAGTTTTACCCCATATCCCCAGTCGAGAGTGAGGAACGGGGTGGCGGAGGGATGCAAAAATCTGTGGAGGTTACTATAGGTGAGTCGGCTCTCGTCTGTGTATATATACCTCCGCTCGAGCAGATAAGATAGACCGTTTGAACACGCTCCTCCCAAACTTTTATATAAAACATCATTTGTTGCTTGAATTCTGCATTCTCTCAAGACACAGACATGTAAGACGCTGACAATTAGCTGAACATATACTGGTTTAATTAGTGACACTTAGCCTACATTTTAAAACCTTTATCTGAATATGACAACACTGTAGGCATAGTTAATAAGCATGTTGACATCATCCATAGCAACGAGGTCAACCGTGCCCTTACTCTAAGCTTAAGACTTCGGTCCATTCCTTAGTAAACGTTTCTCTCAGCAGCTTTGTGAAGGGGTTTTAAGAGAAAACTCTTAGCCAAGAACTTTAACTGGCATTTAGGAGAACTAAAATGTTTTGTGAATACGGGCCCTGACCTACATTTAAACACGTATATCCAATTCCCCTTGGAATTCCAAGAGACCACAAGGTGAGGTTTACCAACAAAGATGTTCCTATAAACACCCACACTAAAACTCATAAACTTCATTTATTAGTAAGAAACTGTGCACACATAGAAACATTCAGGAGCATAGAAACTGGTTTTCAATCTCTGCCCCATGAATTAAAAAAAACAAAACAACAACAACAAACAGCTTTGCTACTGAAAGCTACTTTATATTTCTCAGCAATGAGGTGATAATTTTGCTGTTTTTATAATTACGCTCACAGCTTCACTATTACATAGAGATGCTGTACAGATGCAGGTAATTTACACTCACAATCTCTCTTGTTAATTACTCACGGTTCATTCAAATAAGTGTAATATTTATTAATAAAAAATATTACCACGCTATCTTAATTTTGGTTCATAGGTCTAGATCTAAACAAACTCTAGATGAATAACACACGGAAATATTACTGTTATTTTCTGGTCTTTACCCATTCAGTCAGATTTTGCTCTGGCAAGTACTCATGGTACCACCCGACATGAATTAAATGAGTAATTGTGATTGTATAGCCATTTAAAACCATTTAAAGGGTCAACCATTGTCACCTTGTATTCAAAAGATGAAAGAAGGTTTTATGGGTTTGGAACAACATGTGGGTAAATACTTAATAACAGTAATTTCATTTTTGGGTGAACTAACCCTTTAATCCTTGCAGTGTCGATGGAATCTTGCAGTACTTGTTTATGAATTGGCTGTACTCGCAAAACAAAGCACACAACCTAAGGATCTTTTCACAGTCGTGAACTTGTAAAAGAGAAAGAAAAAACTGCTCACCCATGTAGTCCCTGTTCAGGAGCAGAGCCCTCTCAACCTCTGCCTCTGAGCGCAGGTCCACATACACGTAACCTTATCACAGGAAATTCAACATCAATCAAATGGCACCAGAGCGACATCTTCAAACCATCAACAGACAGCAAACAACAGAAAATCTTACCGGAGTTGCGCCCGTCACTGTTTTTTCCAAATCGAATGGTAACGGGTTTCAATGGCATCATAAATTCTCTCACTTGTTGCTATAGTGAAGTTGTAAATCAGACAGAAAGGACAAAACATTTAAAAATGACTGCTGTCAGGCCCAAAAATGATCAATCAAAAACTAGCTGATCTTGATTTGTGTTAATTATGTGACAAATGTATGTATTAATTACGTATTGATAATTAAGTAAATAATAATTAATAACAGTAATCTTAAAAAAAAAAAAAAAAAACATAATTCTTAGAGCAGGATTTATTTTTTGTAAAAACAAGAAGGGCTGTACCAGTATTGCAAATAGCAAATATAGCAAATATTATAAATGTTTTGTAAATAAAGAAAGAAAATTTAATTTTACAGTATGAAGGAATAAAGGAGGGGCCTGGTAAAACAGTCCTTGATAAACTCAAGACAAAAAAAGGGCATTAGCATCATTAGTTATTTGTTATTCACGGTAACATTGAAACAAAAGTTGTTGTACAAAAACAAATGACACACTCAATATCGACCAATAATCAATATCTCACCTCTTTGACGTTGAATGGAGCACCTCGTAGCTTGACTGTGAACTCTGTGGTTGGCTCCATCTGTAATGGTGCACAAACAAATGAGCATCTAATAGCCAACGATTCCACATGATAGTTTTATCACACTGACCATGTTCTGGGCTGATGGTTTTGGGCCGATCTTGCCGCTTGTCTTATCAATACTCTCATATGCACTGTCTGTGTGCTGGACCGGGGACTCTTCCTCATCCTCTTCTTTCTCCTCACTCTCATCCTCATCCTCATCGGCAGCACTGGCACTGTGGCCACCTTTTTCCATCTCTTTCTTATCCACCATATCTGATTTATCCACAATTTTGGAGCGGAGATAGTCCATATCTGATAAATCTTTCTTCAACGCTTTCTTATCAGTTTCTGGTGAGAAAACACATTTGGAGAGCATGAAAAAAAAATCACAAGTGCATGAAGAAAAGATTGGTGACACTTTACTTAAAGTGTCAATTACTGTCGTTAATTGCTCACCTTCACGTCCATCTTCAGAACACACATGAGTTTTCTGTCCCTCAACAGACAGCTCCACAACTGACACTTTGACTTTTTTTTTTTCCACAACTGATGTGTGAGTTGATAAATGTATCTATGAAGAAAAGCCTTAATTAAATCCGTTAATCATATAAAGTGGTCAAGTCTCTTCAGAAAATTTGGACTAAAGTGCTCGCTCAATTCATATGGATTAGTTTTATGATCCCTTTATGAACTTTTTGAAGCGTCAAAGTGTCAGTTACGTAGCTGTCTATGGAGGAACAGAAAGCTTTCAGATTTCATCAAAAAGATCTTCATTTGTGTTATAAAGATGAACGGAAGTACGGGTTTGGAATGACGTGAAGGTGAGCATCTAATGACAGAATTTTAATTTTTGGGTGAACTAACCCTTTAAAGCTTATGTATAATGTATATTATAATGCATTATAAGAACTTTTCATAATTATAAGCAAAGTTACAATGCATTATAATATTTGCAGATTTTACTTTCTAAAGCGGTGTTCAATTAATAGATAATAATGATAAAGTATAATAATGCATTATAAATGTGGTTACAATTATACAAAAGACCATAAAATGCATTATAATATGCATTACAAAATTTTATAATGCTTATACAGAGAGAGAGAGAGAGAGAGAATAAGATCTTTGCAGCCCAAAGAAAAAAGTTGTATTGCCTGCGATGGGAAATACAAAAAAAAAATCTAGAATTCAGCACAAAGTTCTCTTCTCACCTTGTTCGTCCTCTTCATCAGCAGCATCCTCATCATCACTCAATTGCTCCGATTCATCAGAGTCAAAGTTCAGGTAATCATCACTAACAGCCGCTTTCTTCTGCTTCTTTTCCTTCTTTTCCTCCTTCTCCTTCTCCTTCTCAGCTCCAAAACAAGCTGCTTCCACAGTGTCATTGGCCCATGTGGGCACCTGTGTGCGTTTCTGGTGCACAGACAGGAACTCCTGGAAGCTCTCGTCGTTTTCAAGCTAAGGATTACAAATGAAATAGCAGGATGTCTGCATGTCTCTTCACTGGAGTATGATTTGTGTAATGCAATAAAGAATAGACTTAAGGAGTAGCAAACATACATCTCCAAGAAGAACACTCAACGGCTTCTTCTGCTTCTGTGGAGATAGAGTGACAGCACAAATTCAGTTTGATGTATTTGCATTGCACTTTTCTCAATACACATCGTTCTAAAGCAGTTTAAAGAAAATAGACAAATAAAAAAAGGAAATGAAACATCAATGAGACTTTTCAATAAAACTGATCGCAAACAATAAAGTGAGCGGGTCATAATAATCCCATTTTGCTCAGCGCAGACACTGAAAAAGTGACAAAAATGAATTTACCACAGAATTTTCCTGGTTTTCTAATTGTTTACGCGATTTAGATTCTTCTGTATCTTTGTTTGATGATGGTTGCCGTGCGTGCTTGCTCCATGGCCTGGCTTTGTTCGGGTCTCCAAAATCTGTGCAGAATTCCACCTTATACAGGCAGATGATGAAGAAGGTGAGAATTGCAAGATACAACGTTCAAATAAACTATTTATACGGCCATTTTAATCTATAAGCAACTTATTTCCAAGTCCAAATCTCTTCGGACTCCTCAATGATCTTGTGACTTACAGTAACTCTTGACGTGTCCACAAAGCTCTTGTTGAAATGTTTCAGAGCTTTATCTGCATCTTCTTCCGTCTTGAAACCTATGAATCCAAATTTGCGGAATTTGCCATCTTTGGTGAATTTTAACGTACAATCTGTAAGCGTCCCAAAATCCGCAAACATCTTACGGAAACGATCTTCCTTCATCTGGGGACAGAATGAATCAAATTTTCAAATTTCATACACATACAGTTCACGCCCTCCATGCATTTAAAATCGTTGCCTGACAGGGTCTATAAGAAACTTTATTTTAAGGTGTCTTTGTTACATTGTAATTATACATTTAAGTACTGAGTAATAATAATTAACTACATGTGCTTACTATAGGGTTAGGATTAGGGTTTGCTTTAGGGTTAATTGCATGTAATTGCGCATAATTTATAGTTATTACTATCGTAACTACATGTAACATGTGTAACAATGACACTGTAAAATAAAGTGTTACTCTGCAATTCCATGTTACACTGATGCCATCAAATGTAATGCCATGGTACTTAAAAAATAAACATTACAGCATTCAAATAGAGCTCCAAAAGTCTCTGGGCAGTACCACGAAAACTCCAAGACACCAATTCAAACAAAAACATAGTTGTGACTTAGTTAATACAGTAAAGAAGCGTGCTTAAAACTTCGTTACATCTTCCAAGGCGCGTGCATGTTTGACAGCGAACTTGCATCAGCTCTAATATCATTAGAAATACTCACCCCATTTGGGAGATTCTTGACTATTAACCTTGACATTTTCCGATCCTGGTGTGAGTTTATGTGGTAAAATAACAATATATTGTTTTATCAACAATAACGCATGTTACGTTTCAGTAAGTCGCCATCTTTACTGCATGACGTAAAGCGCGTCACCAAACAGACTTTGATTATGGCTCCCTCTTCTGGACATAAGTGGAATAATGGGACATACTAAACCTTTCCTTTAGTTAAAGGGACCGTTCACCGAAAAATGAAACTTCTGTTATCATTAGGTGTTTTTCCACTGCATGGTACGGTTCGGTACGGCTCACGTTTTGGCGCTTTTCCACTGCATTAGACGGCTCGGAACGAAATGGTACGGGTCGCTTAACCTCGGTGGAGGTTCCAAACACGCCCTAAATGTGACGTGTAAACACT
Organism: Opsariichthys bidens; assembly: GCA_037194245.1. NCBI lineage: Eukaryota > Metazoa > Chordata > Actinopteri > Cypriniformes > Xenocyprididae > Opsariichthys > Opsariichthys bidens. The sequence goes on along the minus strand of CM074298.1, from coordinate 7,461,685 downwards.
ACAGATCACTGATTGGTCAGAGAGAATCGTCACTTACTCACCCTCAATCTGTCAAGTTGTTCCATTAATGTGTGAATTTCTTTCTTCTTCTTTCTTTTTTATATACACAAATATATATATATATATATATATATATATATATATATATATATATATATATATATATATATATAATTTTTATTTTTTTTAAGAATGCCAGTTACCAAACACTTGAGCCCCATTGACTTCGCATAGTATGGGGGGGGGAGGGGGGGGGGGGCACTATGGAAGTCAACTGTTTGGTTACCAATATTCTTCAGAATATCAATATCCTCTAGCATGAAGTCGTAATATGCACAATCAAATGAAGGTAAGTGTAGATAAATGAGCCTGACCCACACCAGACACGTTTTAAACTTGTTCACCAGGTCAACACCCAAACTGTACAATCAAGAGCTTCATTTCTGTCTGCTACGCTATTAAACACACCCTAAAACACAGCCGTGGTCACATTCATCTTACATTTTTATTCTACTACTAGTACCTCTATTACAAAGGTAGCTAATTCGTGATTATGATTCATTACTCTTCACACACATTCTTCATTGAAGGACTGAAGTGAGTCAAGTCTATAAGAGACACTTTGTCTGCGCTCCAGGCTTTCCGAACTACATTTGTGTAGAGGCTTAGAGCCAACTAACCAACAGAGAGAGAAAACAAAAACTAGATCAGTAAAGGAATACATTGAGTGAATAATTAAGTGTTTTATATATTTATAGAAATAAATTAAAACACGTTGATTTTACTTTTTTTTACATAAGTAATTCCAGAACACGACAGGGCATAAATTGTGTGCGAGATGCATGATGTTGAAGAAATGACTTAAGATGAGAGTTGCAAAATATTTTAATATTATACAGTACTTTATTTTCTTTACAAACACAGGTAATAAATAAAAAAATAAATATTAAATAAAAGAGCTGAAATGACATGTAAACATCCTGTGCTATGTTTCAAAACAGGAGGATGCCTAATAGCATTAAACACTTACTACTAATCTTTTTACATTTGTAATGTACAACATTAATCAGACTTCAACCCCTCACATTTGGCAACTTTGTTTAATATGTGGACTTGTATAGCAAAATATGGGCACTACAGTAATATTTAAGGTTACTATCATTGTACCCTTGACAGAACCCTAATCATCAGACCTGAGGCAGTAGTTACAATATTTCAAAGCAAACCCTCATATGTCCACCGTATGCTTATACAGCTAATCATTATGGCTTAAGTAAAAAACAAAGTGCATAAGGGTCCATCTGACATGTGTAGAAATGTGATATGAAAACAAAATATCAAAACATCAAAACCATAAAGTGTTTATATTGCCAAAGGGAGTTATTTAATTGGAGGAGGGCATTCTAGTCTTTATCCAGCCAGCTTTTCAAGTCCATTTGGGGTCATCTCAATTGCTGATTCAGAACTGTGCTGCTTCAGTCAACCGTACTGTCACACTGCAAACAGATCCAGGGTACCCATCGGGTCTTGCAGGCCCAGAATGCTGTAGGCTATTCTCTTCTGATGACCAGGCAGCCGTACTCCAATATTACTAATATCCCTTTTTGGGAAAAAAAAGGAGAATCAGGTTAGATGAGTTTTAGTAATTCATAAGCTTTTATAATTGGTTTATTTTGCAATCCGTTTATGGATGCAAGTAGGTATACTTACTCAATTTTCAAGCGCAACACCTGTTCCATAGTTTTAATTCCAGCAAGGGCAAAGGTTTCTCTGTACTGAGCCATCTTGATGGATTCCAGCCATTCATCCACTGATCTGAAGGGGGCGCCGTCACAACCACTAGTGCTGGGTAGACGAATAGACACACTGTGGAGAAAAACAGACATTGTAGATTTCTGCACTAATGACATTTAACATTAGCGTTTTGTGAACAGTTTCTTACCGTGGGTCGATACTGGCAATGGCCAATAGTGATTCTGGGTTGCGAAGCAGCTTCTCGAGCAAGTTGACAATATCAACAAAGCGTGGCCGTTTGGAGCGGTCCTGCGTCCAGCACTGCAGCATTAGCTGATTAACCGCAGATGGGCAGCCCATCGGTGCCGGCAACCTGAAGCCTTCGTTTATGGATTTCATCACCTTTGATTAAAAGTATGAAGAAAATGGTGAAACTCATGCTCACAGAGGACTTAGAGGCCTTCAATGTGTTTTAAGTTAATGCTAAAAGGGATAGTTCACCCGAAAATTTAAATTCTGTCATCATTTACTCACGCTTATGTTTTTCCAAAGCTGTATGAGTTTCTTTCATCTGTTGAACACAAAAGATGATATTTTGAAGAATGTTGTAAACCAGACAGTTGGCCAGTATTTTTTTTTCCTGCTATGGAAGTCGATGGCTGCCGTCAACCGTTTGGTTACCAACATTCTTTAAAATATCTTCTTTTGTATTCAACAGACGAAAAGAAACTCATACAGTTTTGGAACAATATATGGGTGAGTAAATGATGACAGAATTTGAACTATCCCTTTTAAAAAAAAAATTATTGCTAGGGTGGTTGCCAGGACATTACTAAGGTGTTCACTGGTTTTTAGAACGTAGTGCATTTCTAGGTGATCATTTCCTCACTTAAAATACATTTTCTGGTCGCTAGTTATGGTTCGATTCATTGTCTTTCTTTCTTTCTTTCTCTTTCTTTCTGTTGTCAAACTCGTAATGTATGACCAATTAGCATTAATAAATATTTAGAAATATCCCTTACCTCATGGTTGCTCATATCCCAGTAGGGTCTTTCTCCAAATGACATCACTTCCCACATGACAATGCCAAAACTCCACACATCACTAGCTGAGGTGAACTTCCTGTACGCTATTGCCTCTGGAGCTGTCCAGCGAATAGGAATCTTTCCACCCTAAAATAGTTAAGAGTAGAGTCAGAACAGTGAAAATAATGTTTTGATGGATTTATAGTTTTTTTTTAACAGTGATTCTGTGCATTCATATGACTTACAGTGGTCGTGTAGGTTCCTTCAGGATAGTCCTCAAGCACTCGCGACAGGCCGAAATCAGAAACCTTACACTCCAAGTTGCTGTTGACCAGGACATTGCGAGCTGCGAGGTCCCGATGGACGTAGTTCATGTCTGAGAGGTACTTCATCCCTGCGGCTATGCCACTGAGCATTCCCACGAGCTGGTATGAGGAAAAGTCCCCATCGTGATCCTGTGGCGCACAAAGAAACGTCAATGATTCTGCAACATCCTGGCAAACGCATTCAGAGGAAATGTAAACAATTGTTGACCAAAACATACCCTTAAATACTGGTCCAGAGCTCCATTCTCCATGTACTCTGTGATGATCATGGCATCTTTGACTGAAAATGATAGGTAGAAGAGAACATCCTGTTAAAACTTGTTCCGTTTCAAATGAACAAGAAATTGATTGATTTTATAGCTTGATACTTACATTTGGTGACAACACCCTCCAGGCGGATAATGTTCTTATGGGAAAACTGGCCCATGATACTAGCTTCACTAAGGAAGTCCTGCCTCTGTTTCTCTGTGTAGCCTGGCTTCAGCGTCTTTATCGCTACGGCGACCTCACAGCGCCCTGGTACCTTCAGAGAACCACGGTACACCTCGCCAAATTCTCCTATGGAGCAGTATGGAAATACAGTTGTTAATTAAAAAAATTAAGTGAATTTTTTTTTAGAAAAAAAAATAAGACAGTAAAACGTTTATTATTGTTATTATTGTCATTGTTATTACCAACTAATATTAAGACTATTAAATATTGTTTTCAGTAATTGAAATAAAGCTAAAATAAAAACAGTAATATTAGATAAAAAAACCAAATGAACATAAGAAATTTGCCTTGGCAATTAACTACTAGTACTAAAATGACCAAACTAAAACTGAAGTAAAAAATAAGGGTATAAATAAACATTTAAAAAAAAAAAAAGACTAAAGATGGCAAAAAAAATAAGAAAAACTAATTTAAAATATTAAATACTATAACTGAATATAAATAACACTGCAATAACACCGACCTGCACCAATGACTTTTTGCTTGGTGATGTGACTAGGGTGAATCTCACTGGCAAACTTCAGGACAGCCGCACAGGGGTCTTCGTATGTATGGGGATCAATGTAGGTCTTCAAAGGAAGGAGTTTTTCTGTAAAATGAAAAGGTAGTGGTAAACTTTGGTTAAATGGCGTCCACTGAATGATGGCTGAGATTTATGTACAGTGATTTTCAATCAAAGTTATTGCTGATAACACATGAATGCATACAAAAGAGAAAAGAATTCAATTTCATACCTGGACATGAAAAATAATCGCCATCAACCCTCCGTCGGACATGGGAATTCAGCCTCCTGATGAAAGAACATGAAAGAACATTCAACACCACATTATTGAGTTAATTTAAGCTCCTATCTAGATGATATCTTAAATGAGAATGATTGCACATCAAAGCTGGAATGTAAACAGTGTGGGTGAAGTGACTATGGAAAAGTTGGGAAATCCTGCTTTGCGGTCTGGAAAAAGATAAAGAAGAGAATTGTCTGGAAAAAGGAAGACCAGAGATGGCTTCTCTAACCTTTTGTGCAGAAGCAAAATAACCGCCACAATCAGCAACATCACTCCGCCCCCTGCGACGGCTCCCATCACGACCATGGAACTATTCTGTGTCTGCGATTCTGCTGTTGAAGAGAACACAACAAAAGAAGTTCACTCTACTTATTCTGACAAACATTCACGTACCAATCATAGATTATCACAAATGCATCTAGGTTACGCACTCTCATACGTGAAAGAATTAAAGGACTAAAGCGAAACGCCCACGTGAGTATTCGCACGCACTTACCAAGAGGCAGTGTCTCAAATTCAAGCTCTGTGCTGTGGCTGCTGGGATGGCCTTCTGCCGTCAGGGTGTGCACGCGGAACACATACTTTGTGCCTGGTAAGAGGTCATTAATCTGCACAGAGTTCTTCTCCAGAACCAGAACGGTGTATGTGGTGACATCAAGCTCTCCAGGATCCTCCTATGAAACAATGAGGAGATGAAATTGAAACTTATTCTAAAATGGTAAAGGAAGAAAACATTTCTAAAAAAAATAAAATAAAATATTTTAACTAAATAAGATATCATAGTCACCTTCTTGCGGTACATAAGCTCATAGCGGGGGGAGTTGTGATTCTGCACATGGTGGTCCACGACCCAGGATAAAGTGAGACTGCTGGTGGTCCGATCGTCAACTCTCAGGTACAGCACCCTCGGGCCATCTAAGTAAAAAGGCACAAATCATCAGAATTTTGGCTAAAAACATCTCAATGTACATGTAAATGCCATCTGATACACCATATCTCAAGTTCTTCTGCATGTTAATCTGTTAATCATCCATCCATGACAAGCAATGAGACATTTTGTTGGTCGAAATGCACTGGTTGCCTCCACCCACAAAGTAACCACACTGGTCCAAATTTCAGCAACATTTTAAATGCATTTAATGGCTGCATTTTCTCCATCACTGTGGACAGAACCATTGCTTGTCACTCAATGGCTTCATATTATTGTAATTAATCCTTAAATATCTGACCTGTAAAGTGAAGCACTGTTGTGATGCCAGCTGCGGCTCTCTTTCGACTGAACTGGGACACGCCGTTTTGGGCCTCGACTGTAAAGGTGTAGTTCACATGAGGCTCCAGGTCGCTAACCACAACTTCGGGGTCTTTTAAGGCCGTCTGCGCAGGTTCAAATCGCACCCTCCCACCACACAGCGAACACAGACCGCTCTCACAGCGCTCGCACGCCACACTGTATGTGATGTCACTTCTGCTGCCTGTGTCTGCTGGTGGGCGCCAGGTCAGTTGCAAACTCCCTGCTGTCAGGAGGGGTGTGTATTCCAAGTCTCGGGGAGCGCTAGGCTGAGCTAGAAGAGCAAAACATAGTATAATGTTTAGATACTAGATTTTTTTTAAAAATGCAGCAAAAAGAGTTTCATAATGAGATCTAACAACTTTGTGGGGGAGCAAAAAATGTCTATTCAAACTTACAAGAACAGGGAGCAGAATTCGGGTCTGTTGGGGCTCGATAGAAACCATCCATGCAATCGCACAGCAATGCTCCACGACCCGAGCGCTTGGTGTTTTCTGGACACATTTCACATGGCTGACTGGAATCTGTACTCTTGTAGTAACCTGGTTCACAAGCTGTAGAAAAGACAGCAGAAAAAAAATGATCATGAGACACTTATGTAATAAGGGAGGGTCAGTCTTTCTGCACCATTACAACTGCACACAACAAGAGCCAATCAAGATGGTGCACTCGAGAAGCATTCAAGTACTCAACGATGCAATAAACTGATCACACTTCACAATGCAACCGGAAGACACTCTGATTGTTAAATAAACCAGTCAAACTGGTCAGCAAAGTTTTGTATAACCCTGTTATGAATAATTACATCTGCATTGTCAACTTCTAAAACATTGAAAGATTTAAAAAAAAAAAAAAAAAAAAATGACATGAAGCACTTGTGGATGTCCGTTGGACAAAACAGGATGTCGGAATTGCAAGCGTCAATATAAGCCCTCTGGCCTCCTCTTCTCCTCTTCTCCTCCTTTCCTTCCTCTGCCGAAGGATGAGGACATGCTATAACAAACACAAAGGGAAGAAACTCCGGAAACAAGGAATGGAGGCTGGCGGTGGGGGGGTGGGGGTGATATAACAATCATTAACAAAGGAGGCAGAGAGCAGTGATTCAGAAATCACATGCACAGTCTTAAGAAGAGAGCGGTTCTGATAGGTGTACTTTTAATGGGCATGAGAAACTCACTGGTTCGCAAAATCACTGTGAATATAGATTCCACAGATCCGAGGAACTTCCTTTGAGGGGAGTTTGTCCCAGTGTCCCCCCTGGGGCCCGTCTCTCAGTGCTCACCTCAAACAAAGGGCCGAGTTTCAGATTGACGACCGGTGGGAGGTGTGCGAGTGTGAGCGTGAATGGGTGCGTGAGGATTGCTGACTGAAGTTCTCCCGCTGGGATTTTACATTGGGTTTTGTGTATTTGCTCTGTGTATAAGGGTGGACGTCTATAGGAGGGGGTCCGCATAAGAAAAGCAGCCCTTCTTTGTGCATTTTATTTGAAGCCAGAACAAGAGCGGGAAACTCCCACTCTATTCCTCTAATCTTTATGTTTGTGTCTATTGAGAGTGGCACATGTGAAATTGGCAATGAATCCAAATTTCACGAAAGCCATGATGAGTAATAAGTCTGATGCAATAGGTTAGCCGTTTCCATGGAAACTTCATGTGAAATATATTTAGAAAGCACTTGGTAAAGTGTGACTCGCTCATGGCACCGTTGATGTGTCAGACTGACCGATTTCACTAAGAAACTATTTAGGGCGTTGGTGCGTTGGTGGACAGTCAAGGCGCCATCAGAAACAGTATGTGAGGAAAGTGGAAAAGTGCCTAAAGGCTATTTTGCGTACTTCTGCCATGTTTATGTTCTCATAACCACTAAAATATGCACGAGGCAAGTGATTGGCAGGGCTGATAAGACTCCAAGTCTTTGGCTTGAGAACACAATACACAAAGGGAATAGTTAATGCCCTTTGGGTGGAAAGGTCAACAGTTAGAATAGCAGTTTCGCCAACGCTGTGGTCCTCAACAACGTGCCTGAGCAATGCGATGGCTTTTTAAAGAAAACTAAAGGTTTAATGTCAATCAATTTCAAAGTCAAAATTCTAAGACAATTTTTCCTAAAAAATGTTTAAAAAATTGTATGTATAAAAATTATGGCCAATAATTAAAAATATTTTTTAAATCACCTTTTTTTTAGGCATCACAACATGATGAATTATAAAAAAAAAAAAAAAAAAAAAATTAAATTGGCATATATATATATATATATATCCACACTGCTCTCTATGCATCAGTATCAGCATTTTATAAAAAACACCTCAGACAAAATAAAGCCCCCAACTGCTAATTAAACTGGATCAAACATCAATTAAATTGAAGCTAATTTTAAACATTAATATTATACTCTTATATAATAATATAAAAATAAAACATGACATTATAGTCTGCTACTATCCAACATCTTTGGTTGGTGAGTATCAAATTCACAAGCAATGAAAACATTGGAACACTTGGGTTCCCCCTGAAACTTTTCAAATGAGACCCCTTCCCCCATCTGTGCTCGGCAACCAACCACAATTGTACCCAACAAACACTGGCAGGTGGCGATAAGCTGAACAGAACAGCAGTCACGTAGAAAACCACTCGTAAAACTCCCATGAAAACAATGACAACAGCAACTTCATTGTTTCAATGGCTGTTTGGGGTTAAGAAGAACCTTCTTTTACACTGAATGCTTTGCGGCACCTTTTCACTCTGTATAGAAAAAAAGCGCCAAGTTGAATCAAGAGGCATGGGCAAAGGTTGTTAATAACTGCGGTGTTTCAAGACATGAGTGGATGAACAAATTATAGAGTGAAACATAATTTGCAGAAGACAAAAAGGTTGTCAGAATCAGAATGGAAAGACCCACAGGTTGGGATGTCTGGACATGTACTCCTCATTCCTGAAGCATGTCATCACAAAGTCAACAAGATAGCCGTTTTCATTACATACATCTCTCCCATGAGCTATTTCATCGGGTAATCATTCATCACACTTCCTCTAAGGGTGTCAAAACATTTAGCACGTCTCCTGGAAACTACATTATAAAAGGAAATGTGTGGAATCTGCCCTTTTCCAAAGACCTTTAGATATTCTGAACTCCCTTGATGTTCTTCGACATCCGTTTCAGGTGCAGGTTCCTGTAGGGCTGCCAGAGGCCAAGGTCTTCAAAACACGCTTTCCTGAGATTGCCCTTGCTAATGGATCCTATATGGATCTTTTGAAAAGATTTCATGCCAACTTTTTCACAGTGATATCTTTTTTTTTTTTTCTTTTTTTTTTACAGCATGTTCAACAAACGTTCCCTGCTCTGAAATGTGTTTATAATAGATAGACTTTAATGTCTTTGATTTTACAGTAGCGTATAAATAGCATCTGTCTACTCAAAACCACATTTTCCCACAAATACAAAAGGTGTCCGGAGAGGTCCAACCCAACCTTTAATTATATGATGACTACCCCAGATAGACCTTGGGCATACCAAACCTTCTCTGTAATCTGCGGTGAGCCGTTGTCATGGTAACACACTTACACATACAAAGTAACTCAGGTAATGTTAGCTCTTCCCATTGAGTCATATCAGCTGTTAGAGGGTATGGGAAAAGTGTAATATGACCTTAGGGGAATTCCTTGAATCTAGTTGGAAAAACCTTAAAATGAAACTTAAAAATATTACTTTTTTTTTCCATCCCAAACCAAACTTGTGGGGAAATTACTCCATATATCCACTAAAAAAATGAATCACCTTGGGACGAGTTGGTTACTTGCTGATAAAAGTCAAATTAGTTCTGAGGACAAGATTGAACGCAATTTGTTTGCAGATGGGGTTTTACTTTAATATCTCATTTCTAAATGCAAATCATTAATACTTGAACTCATTATAGAAGACTAACCTTTTCACCCAAACAAGCCCTTTTATTCAAAAGCGAGACATTTGAGAATGCCCAAAGGTTAAAAACCTATTAATGCAAATCATACCACTGTAACTATGTACATACACTCCTTTATATTAGCCTGGTATCTTCACACTTCCTTCCTGAAGAACTAAACACACATGCAGAAATAATACACCAGCAGGTGAAAGGGTGTGGAGACGGCTGACATTCCATTTGACTGAAGTCATATTTCTGTCCTCTCACAAACTTCTCAGACAGCTCTGTGGCAACCACAAAAATCTCTCAAGCTTCCCAGAACACACCCTCACCCGACAACACACTTACCATCTGCCCACCCACAAAGACTTGCAGTTGTTCCCAAATTGTCTTAAAGTAATGTGAAGTATTTTATAGTGCTAGACTCGGACGATTAAAACTGATGTTTTTTATCCAATTCAGAATTATCAGCATCAGTTGTCAATGGAAAACTAACATTTCTTTCCGCTTTTTGGGTCAATTCTGAATAAATTTTGATTTCAGCACTTTTTATGCAGCTCTCTGGAATACTTGATTCTGATTGGTCAATTTCCTTAATCTGCATTGAAATATTTTTTGAAGGATTATCGCCAAAACTTTTGGCATAATTTCCCTGCTTTAGAGAAATCAGCAATGGCCATTTAAGGGTTAGTTCACCCAAAAATGAAAATTCTGTCATTAATTATTCACCTTCATGTTGTTCCGAACCCATAAGATCTTCGTTCATCTTCGGAACACAATTTAAGATCGACTAATAATAATAATTTTAATGATTTCAACAATTTCTTCTCTTCCATGTCAATCTTGTTTGGTTTTTGAAAGTATTCTCGTCACTTCATAACATTGAGGTTGAATCACTGCAGTCACATGGACTATTTTAATGATGTCTTGACTACCTTTCTGGGCCTTGAAAGTGGTAATAATGTTGCAGTCTATTGGAGGCCAGAAAGCTCCCGGATTTCATCAAAAATATCTTAATTTGTGCTCCAAAGATGAACAAAGGTCTTATGAGTTTGGATTGACATGAGGGTGAGTAATTAATGACAGAATTTCAAAATAAATTTTTGGGTGAACTAACCCTTTAAGTAAAAATCTATATCAGCTGACCACTATTAGATATGCAGAAAATTTCAGAATATTGCGGAAGCAAAGGGTGCCGCAAAACAATAAACATCAAAATCACAAACTCACCTTTGCAAGCATCTCCAACAGCTTGGTATCCCGCTCGACAGAGACACTGGCCCATAGGAACGACCCATTCTCCCTCAGTGGTGCAGTACATCCGAGGAGCAGCTTCTCCAACCACCACTGCGTCCTTCACACAGGTGCCCTCCACCTCCGTCAGCCCTCCCGATGCCACCTGCTCAGGGAAGGAAGCCAGGCTTCTCATCGTGGCTGGGCAGGTGGTGTAGAACACCCTCAGCCCCAAGAGAGCAACACAGCCTCCTGAATCGTGGAAGGCAAGATAGAAGCCCCTTCTGGAGAGTGGCCCAATGCTCCGTGTCTCAACGTTCACCCGCAGATCAGCTCGGCCCCCTCCACGATCAGCTGTTACCTCGTCTGGCGCTATGGTGGCTACCTTTCGAAACTGGTTCTTGCGGAAATTTGTGCCAACATCTGTGTCGGTTTCGGTTAGATAGAGGCCAAAAGTCTCGCGACAGGAAGACGATGAGCCGCCAAACGTGTTGCAGTCCCGGACGACAAAACGCAGCTCCATAGATACGCGAGAGACCTCGGGTCTACGCTGGATAAAAGTTGTACGAAGCCAGTTGTCTTGTTCGGTGTCACTGGCAACGTTGCACACACTGTAGGTGTAAAGAAGAGAGCCATTCACCACCGTCTGGACAACCTCCCACTAAGAAAAATGGAAAAAGAAAGAAAACAGGGCATGTTGTATTACAATCATCTCATAATATGAAAGTACAAAACTTTCATTAAGGTAAAATATTTTACTTTTGCATTGCAAAAAATAATGACTGGTTTCAGATAGTCCCACCCCAAACTCATAGCAGGACTGGCTAAAACAGGCTGGTTGGGATGTTTAAACTGACTAAATGTAAATGACTCAATGGAGTTACAGAGCAGAATTCACTGATATGTATTTGCATTTTAACACTGAAAAAAATGTAACGTTAAAGCAAAACACTACAGGCAAAAGGGTGGTTTTTTTCTCCACGTACAGGTCAATGTTGAGATGTTGGCTTTTTTGTAACATGTTGCTTCAGACTAGTGGAAAGAACTCTTCCAAAATACATTTTTAAGTGTTTATTTTATTGTATTTTATACATTTGTGCCTGTGCATTACAATTAAAATACATATCTTTAAAAAGGAAGTTTTCTGCATCGTTTACATATTTACATGCATCTATTAGATGCATTTCTTCCCCCCTATTCACCTGGAGTGTCTTGAATTTTAAATTTTCTTGCCTAAAATATTTCGGTATCCTAAATGTTCGACCGAAACAAAACTATACTGAATGCGAGAATCACACCTTTGTAACAGTATCTCATTAGAAGGGTGTGGGAGACAAAAAGCAGGCCTCTGCTCTCCTCTTTCCCACCACGCTCTGCCGTGATATAACTCCCTTTCGACTCAGCGCTTCAAAAAGTACTGAAATAGCTGGCAAAATAAGCATGATCTCAAAGGGCTTTTTTGGATCCAGCAGCTGAGTAGAGCTGATGGAAGCCTTCACGACATCAGGGAACCAAGATGACAGGACTAGCCTCTAAAAGACTAATTAAACACTTTAGCGTGAGACTATGCATGGTCAGAGGAAGTGGTGGAACCCTCTCAGTACATCTCTGGAGAGGTCTTTTTTATGTGACTGAACCGGAATTCACAGAGAATTCTTTTAAACCAAATATTCAAAGAAGAAACTTATTTCTCCTCAATACTTCAGAAATATTTTTTTAGACACTCTAGTACACAGTGTATATATATATATATAGTTAGTCACCCAACTATAGCGGAGTCATTTTTTCAAGGACTTTTTAAATCAGCATTTCCTTTATATAATAATTTTGTGAAAAGTTTTGCTTAAATATTAAAAAATGCCACTTAGTTTATTTTCTAATACATTGACCTTCACAATATGTAAAATGTACATGTACTGTATGTAAAATATGTAAAATGTTTTTTGGGTTTTTTTTTGGAGCCGCTGTACATTAAATATTCACATTAAATATACACCATAAGATTGGTTGGGATGTTATTTAAGCATGTTGCTGAGGAAAAAGCTCCTTATGTTACTCAGGTATCAACTTTAATAGCAGGAAAAGCTTTTTAATGGGTTTGAGGATATGACTCATTTTGATTGGTGTTTTAGAATACGAAATGACACTGACTCATGCATCCATGTAACCACTTTAAGATGTATAATACACGAACCTGAAGTGAATGAGGCTATTCATGGATGTTAATGCAAGATATGTTGTATGAGAACAGAAAAATTGATAAGACTCACCCCTTCTTCATTCATGGTTAACCAACCTAATTCACTTCCGGAAGCCTTCATGTCAAGCAGCACATCTAAAGAGCATATATTTAAATTCAAATTAAGACAAATAATATTTAAAAATCGCACGTTACATTCTTAAATGTCTTGATTATGTAAATTTTATATATATAAAATATATAACATATAACGAAACATCTAATAATATATAATCTAAACATTACGTTTTTGTCCACAAATAATACATTTTATTTATTCATCGTCATGCAGATCATACAAACAGAAATGTGACAGGATAGAAAAAAAAAAAAACGTCTTCGGAGTTAAAAAAAAACTTTATAAATCTCGGTTTGTACTTACGTTCTTTTGACTGGATCCTAATAAATACGTTGTTAACAAATAAATAAAAAAACAAGAAATGAAACTGAGTGCGTCGGTAGTCCATTGTGTTTGTCAAATTAAACTTTTTGGTCCATGCGTAACTCCGACGACTCCCTCATGAGGAAACTTCATACTAAGTGGTGGTGAGGTTTCATTCATGGATATGGGAAGTCAGGTGACTCCGCCCCTTGGAATGTGCTCCATATATGGAACCGGTGGGCGTGTCCTTGTACGCGTGGGTGCTTTGATTGACGGCCCCCACACCTGTTCTATGAGTTTCGGATGTTTGCTCACGTTCATTCACACAATAGTAATTTTAGACGATTGGGTACGGTTTCAGTTCAAAGAGAGGGCTTTTTTGTATTTGTCTCCTTTGAACCTAATATCTAGGTAATTTTGTTTGCAGACTGCGGGTCGTTTCGTGTTTTAATGCAGTTCACCACGCATTTTAACAGGCTTAAACGATAAAAATGATAGTACTGGATAGTGACTAAAACTATTAACAATTGTATTTATACTTCAAAAATCATCATAGTAAAAAAAAAAAATCATATAGAGGTTATCTATCTGTTAATATGCAAATATACTTATTTGTATATATATATATATAGCCTACAAATATACAATTTTCCATTTGCAATAGTCAGGACATAGGTGTTTTATGAAGTTATATAATGTTTCATGGATTTTAATGGAATGGAAAAGCAAACTGAAGCTAGTTATGGTTGACGTGCTATAGAGACAAATCTGTGCATACCGAAGAACACTCAAAATATTTAACAAACCAACCATCACTATTTTATTCCCATGACAAGTGAGAGAAGGGGTCAAGTGGGCATGCCTCAATGAATGAATAACTACTAATGAGTTGAAGGAGTATGAATATGTAGACGGCGAAATACGGCAAACAAAAGCATCGCCAGGCAACGCAAAGGAATGCTTGAGTCAAGTCTCCATTGTGCGGCAGTCTGTCAGAGTTCCTTGACCTGGGAGTCAAACACAAGCTGACTTCTTCTCAAGAGCTTTGGAGGCTGCCTGCATTGTCAGAGCAGCTCTGAATATTCATTAGACAGACAATGAATGAAAGACCTCAGATTTAATTCTAGACAAACTCAACCAAGGATTTATGCGGTAGGGCTCTGAACAAAATCAAGACTTACATAAACATTCAAACTAGACATAAACCCTTATATATCAGCTAAACGTATCCAAAGCATCTTACATTCTATCCCCCGGTTCCACAGACAAGTGTTAAATCCAAAAATGGATGTTTGAGCTGTTTTAACTGAAAGCAGCTTGCATTGACATATCTTAAAATATGTCAATGCCATTGTTTTGCCTCAAGATGCACATCATGCACAATTTTTTTTCTAAGACATGTTTATAAAAGCTACTTAAATGTCCTAATTTAACTAAGGCTTAATCCTGGCTTAATCCCTCTATGTGAAACCAGGCCTATATATCTCCGATATATGTAGGTGCAGGAAAATATTCAAACAATGCAAAATTAAGCCTTAAGCAACATTAAGCCATAATTACTTAATGTCAAGTTAAGTTAAATCACTTTTATTTATAGCACTTTATAGAATAAAGATTGTTTCAAAACAGCCTCACACTGATAAACTGTTCAGTTTTGCAAAACTCATCAAATTTGAGTCTGCAAATTCTGCTGTCATTAGTTCAGTGTTGATCCAGTTCAGTTCAATAACTAAAGTTCATTAATTATCAAATGAATTCAACAAGCAGCTCTTCAACTCTAAAAAATAATAAAAAACAAAACAAATTTACATAGTAAAATACCGTTCTCCATTGAAACAGTACTATCAAAACCGATATATATTACCCAGAATGAATTGTAATATACAGAAGTAATGTACTGTAAAACAATGCATACTGGGCCTATAGGGTAGCTACTTTCTCGAAAATGACAAATATTACCCAGAATGCATTGTTTTTACAGTATTACTGTTTCAAAGGAAAACTGTACTTTACTGTGTAATTTTTTTTAAGTTATTTTTTAGAGTGAGTGTTTAATAAGAATTAAGCATAAAAATTCACATACGTCAAAGAGACAACCAGACCCTTCATTCCTGAGATCATTCAAGAAAGGAATATCCAAAGTCAGCCGGCTTTATGGTTGTGTTCACATATGAGGTGTCTGACAAACATGTCTAGCACATAAAAAACAGCTAACCAACTAACCAAAATTACAAAATAACATTATTAAAATACATTAAAAAATACTTATGTGAATAAAAATACAATTACTGCAAATTAGAATGTCATCTGTCCCTAATGAGAAAATACACATACCATCACTAACTGAAAACTAACATGCATCACATAAAAACTACTCCTAAGAAGATTAAAATGGCAAGCAGTTGGCCACAAACTCCAAACTGAATGTGACTTGCTTTTAAATTATATTCTTTTGTGTAAATGTGTGAGTTCATGTATATGTGTGCAACATTTATTAATGCATCAACAAAGTAAATCTTTGTTTATCACGCCAGCCTCTATGAATACCGGGTACGCTTCTTAATTTTTGGAGCAATTGCTCGGCCACACAAAATGGATGATTAATGACTTTACTCTGTTTGGTGTTTAAGCACAAGACACTTATGTTCAGAGGAACATTTGTCTTCAACAAATAGGGAGCTAGAGCCATTGAGATGCCCTCACAATGCAGAGGACCCTTTTCATTCAAGGGCCATGTGTGTTGCAGGAGGCCTGAATTATCTGCTGCACTCCCATCAAACCCCCCTTCATCTCTGCACGCTGTTCCTCACAACCACTAGTACAAAGCACTTCACGCCAGGAGGTTGGCCCGTTACTCCGGGGGTCACAGATCTGCAGTGGGACCACTGCTGCAGGGTCATTCAACTCTTCCACCCATCGACTCCCTCTTGTCACCCTCGTCACCACCTCTCGCCAAAAAACGCAAATACAGAGGCAGCCTTCCATTGTAGACTGCTTCGGGACTGTCTGCCCCTAAAAAGCTTTGTTAACACTCCCAATCCTACTCTGATCCCTTCGCTGGGGGTGAACGGAGTGCTGTCGCGGGATGTGTACCAGTGACATATGGCGAGATGTTAACACATTATTAATGCAAAGTTAACAAAATTATTTTGTGAGTGAGTCATAAATGGACTTTAGATATAAAGTGGCCCTAAAAAGTATTTAGACACTTAATGTCAGATTACAAAAATATCAAACCATTTCATTTATAAAAATATTACATACACAATTTTCACAAGATATTTTTGTTGAATTACAAACAATTTATACACCAAAATTATTTAGGAACTTTACATCACTTTACATAGATAATGTGATGAACTACACCTGTGGTTACTAAACTGTAAAAAGTTCAATGAACTCAAAATTTTAAGACAACCAGGTAAATCGGTTGGATTAACTCAAAAATGTAAGTTACCTGGTTGTCTTAAAATTTTGAGTTCATTGAACTAAAAACTTTGAGTTTTCATTTCACTTAAATTTTTTGAGTTTTCTTTTTAGACATTTGTGTGAACTTTAGGGGAACTTATTTCATACATCTATACTTTGAGAACAGTTGGTTTAAGAATGAGGTAAGATTTATTCGAGAAGGAGAAAAGTGAAGCATTGGTAATGCTTTATTTTAAGGTGACGTAGTTACATGGTACTACATGTATAGTAATAACACAAAATTATGCATAATTACAATAACTAACCCTAAAACAAACACTAACCCTATAGTAAGTACATGTAGTTAATTAACATTACTGTACTTATTGGAATAAGTTCAATGTAACTATGTCCCCTTAAAATAAAGTGTAACCAATACTTTTGTTAAGCAAGGATGCATTTTATTAAAGAATCACGAAAAACGTAAATATTAAGCGTAAGACGTTTTCAACATTCATAATAAGAACTGCTTCTAGAGCAGCAAAATCAGCATTTTAGATTGATTATGGGAATATGACACTATAAAGACTGGAGTAATGATGCTGAAAATTCAGCTTTGCCACCACAGGAATAAATTACGTTTTAAAACATATTAAGACAGAAAATAGTTATTTTAAATTGTAGTAATATTTCACAATATTACTGTATTTTTATCAAGTAAATGCAATCTTTTGTGAGGATAAGATACAAACATTAACAATCTTTTTCACCCAAAACGTTTGAACGTTATATCTGTATATAACTCAAATAAAGTTTGTTTGTGTAAACATTAGTTGAAAATTAAACAGCTGACTGAAACACAAATGTAATATTGATTTGAACTTAAATTACTTAATTATGTCAAATGAAATCAGTGATCGAATGATAGACATGCTATGTGGGAAATCAATTACCTGCAACATTGGTCAATTACACAGTTTAGCGCTCATTATACACATGACCACACTGATCAGAATCAAGAATGAAATGTAATTGTGAAATATATGCTGAGGATGTTGATAAATTAGTACAGAAACATCCTCAGCATATATTACACAATTTCTCTTCTTACAAAGGCAGTTTCTTTGATCCGCCGCCCAACTAACAGCATTCATTCACTTCCTTAATCTGGCATTATTGAGCTCTTAAGTAGCAGGCAGAGCTTTAAATTAGTCAGCCTTTAGACGGAGGGATGATAAATGTAATGTGTGTTGGTGAAGAGGCCCAATAAAGAGGATGGCACACATTCATATGCATGTGTTTGTGTGCTCAGCTTGATTGGAATGTTGTGGCAGGGGAAGAACAAAGGATTTGAGGAGGAACAAAGCACTTGAATCTAAAGGAAGGAAGGCAAGTGGCAGGGTGGCAGTGGGAAGGGGGTGATGGGAAGAACATGGATGGTTGTAAGAAGTGTGGGAGATCTTACACACAATGAGCCCCCTGGTGCCACATAGCCATTCGACCTCTCTTTAACACACACACACACACACTCAAATCACACGTAGCCCCATTGGCTGCATGTTAAGAAGGCGACAGCTGAGCTGCCTGATTTTTTTGCATGACACACATGCACACACACTCGCAAACTTGCTACACCTGAAGCACTTGTCACACAAACAGGAACTTCTGTCACCTAGTTTACAGTTTACATCTCACTTTGACCTCAAGTGGTGCTCTAGCTGGGAGGCCTACACTAGTGTGGTCCCAAGTGTGCATCTAGGTAAAAAAATCTCTCACGCAGCTGGCAAATTCCATCCATTTTATGTGAATTGCATTAAAAATCGCTGGATGGAAACGCCGAGATGCAATTGGGGTGGATAATTTTATTATCCAATAAGAAGATATGCGAATGAGCTATGGAAACACGTTTACTGTTTAAATTTCTTGATGTGTAACAAAAAAAAAAAACTCTTCTTCAACAGAAGATGTAATTTGATAACTGGACTAACCAGCCGACCAATTTCCTTGCACAGCATCTCAAATGTTGGTTTGGTCATTCTGAAATGCCTGAGCCAAAGTCTATCATCAATATGGTTGGGTATAATTACCCTGCAGAACTGTCTCACACAATACTTGAGTTCCCAAAAATTAGGCATCCACCTTATCCACCTAATTTCGTCTGTGCTCTCTGAGGTGCAAGACATTTATGAATGAGCCACCGTAGCTTCTCCAATTGCAGAAACTTCCAATTTATTACAGATATCTCGCGCCAATTTTTCAGTTCGAAAGCAATGTTGCTGTTTTGAACGGAATCTAAAAAACAACCGCTTTCATAAAATAATATATAAAGTAATATTACATTAAAACTGGTTGATGTGACGCCAACATTTTTACATAAAATACTTGCCAATTAAAATAGTGAGTAATATAAGGTGACTACAAGGGTTAAGGTAAGGTTTAGGTGTAGGTTCAGGGTTAGTACCGAGTTATTACCCAGTTATTATAATTTCTGTTATAAGTACAGTATGTACATGGGGAACTGGACTGTAAAATAAAATGCTACCCATAAATTTTATGATAATATTGCAGAAACTTGTTCAAAGTGTAATACTAAGTGTAGAATACTTTTTATTGTGGGAGTGTGAAGCGATTTCTGGAAATCTGGAAAGAAGTGATAGATGATAGATAAAACGATTCATGTCTTTATCACTTAAAATTTATCATTGAATGGACTCTTTAGGTCTTATTCACAGGAGCGTCACTTTTCACGGGAATGAAAGCGAAGCTGTGAGAGAAAGAAACACATCTCTTCAGTTGGTTGTACTGTTATTCAATGTGTTTTTTGATTGTTCTGATGATGAAACACTGCAAAAAATATCTTTCCAAGAAATTTCAGTAGACAAAAAATCTCTAAACAGGAGCTGTGGAATTTGATAAGTGATCTAGGAGCTTTATACAGCGGATGCCATGGAAATCACGGTAAGTCTATCCCTCACAGCCAACCTTTCATGGCGCTGGCCTGAATAAGGTCTATGAACAGTCACTTCCGCATTTTTTCAAAAGAGTGCAAGATTAAATCTTGTGGAAATGTCCCACGTCACAGCAAAACTGATACAATTCACTTTACGCTATTTAAAGCATCTGTAACTGCTAAAACGTTTTATAATTTTGCACACAATATTATTAGTTGTGATCAACGGTAATTAAAAATATGACAGAAAGTGTTTGCTACTTTCACTATTTGCAGTGAATATTATACGAGAAGCTCGCATATCACTGAAGCTTTAGTGGAAATATGAAGGCATTCATTAATACCTACTTAATTTTTCACTAAGGATGTTTTTCTTTTTCTTTTTTTAAAGAGCAGGCAGTGTACGGTGCACACGGTGCAGTATTTAGAAAGCTAGTGTTCAGTCCCAACAATAGACTGTTTTCAAACAGCTTTCCTAAACACTCTCCCATCTGCCATTGGTTGAATACCCCTACCCCAAACTCACAGCATTTAGCATGTGCTGTGTCGGGCTGGTAGGGATCAAGGGGTCAAGGTTTGGCTGGTTAACATAGCCTCATTAGCCTCTGGTAGTAGATGTCGTCCACACCATCTGCCTGCAACATCTTTCTCCTAGGCCGGGTGTAGGCCGGGAAGCAATATATTAATAGCAAATAATTAGCCAACAAAATAATACAAGTTTGACTGATTCATTTCTGTTGCGCAAAATAAAAAACCTTCTCACTAGAAGGATTAAAACAGGTTCAGAAAGTTTCACAACAAGCTGAATCAGGGGATGACTTTACATTTCCTGAGGTGAATATGGATCTTGTTTGAATACTCTCTGCCTAAGACTATTTCTCTCTCTAAAGCAGAAAAGGGAATGAGCAACACATGTACTCAAAGATAAGAATATTATCATCAAGATCATGCTGACGAAAACCCATTGCTCAATGTATTGCGAAATAAAGCAAACTGCAGGTTTGTGACACGTGCTTTTCTAAAACTTTGGATAGGCCTATGTCTTTTAATTTAGCTGTAGGATTAAAAAACACTTTTCCTTTACAATATTTCGACAATGGGCATCTGGCCTCGTTTTTGCAGGCTATGGTTTAGCACCTTGTCCTAAAGGCAAATATCGCCCTCCTTTGGGCAACTCCCCAACCTGCATTTCACTAAAAGTACATTTTGGATAATTTAATAAATATTAATTATTAATTTTAATATATATTAAATATATAAAAACAATTACAGGCTCAACACGGATACGTCTCCACTGTATTGACTACCTGTACAGCTAAATGAGCTGATAGTCAAAGAATGCCATTAATTTAATGGTTCGTTTCACAGCACGATTCGTTTCTCAGTATTTACCTCTGTTATTATATTTACTCTAAAAGAATAACGCTTTTAATATCTCATCAAGCACTTTAAAGGTTTACAAGTCCCCTTGTTACCAGTCAGCGTATTTTGTAAAAAGTCGAATGTTAGAAACTTAAACCACACGATAAACGAACGTCGCGATCACGTGACCATCTACTGGAAACGTTTGTTTGTAGAATGTCACTATCCGCCAGTCCACGCCGCTCGCGCTGTCATCATACTGTCCAGAGGTGAATCAGGTATGTCCATCGTCTCTCCCTGTCAAATCCATCTTTGTCCTAACGCACGTGTTACTATGGCCGCAGATATCATATGTACATTGAAATTGAAGGTATTGTCCTTTTATTTGTCTGTCTAGCTCGCTAGTATAACAGGTGCTGTCAGGACTTTGTGCTGATAGTAAACTCTAGAAGTACACTAGTGTTTATTCTCGTGTTCTAAACGTGTAATAAGCATATTTCTCATCAGAAATCATTATATGGTCACATTTAGTTGGGATCAATATTATTAAAATTGAATAATGTTCTCTAATTGATTAAAATAGTCCAATAATGTTATATCTTATTATAATGAATATTACACTTGTCAATATCACTTTCTATCCTGTTAGTTTTTAGTAATATATCTTAACAAATCTTTATCTTCCGGAAAATGACATTGTTTTTGATGGGGAAAACATATTGAATTTTCTTGTCACTGTGTAAATAATGAGTTATTATTAATGAAATGTAATAATGTAATATGCTTTAAGTGACCAGAGCATATCATGACACAAGTTAAAGTTACAGAGTTCAACTGAATTACACCAGTTCGAACTCTTCTGCGTCCTGTTATGCTCATTTAATATTCTAGAGAGATTGTTCCAAAGAAATTTTTAATATTTATTTTAAGGCTTCATGCATCTGTTTGACAATTTGCAACACCCAAATGTGCAAACAGTGGTTTCTCTGTCTGAACGTCAGGGTTGCGTTTACACTGTTATCTTTGATCTTCTCACAAGCTCGTCATGAGATATCATGAAATCAGACTCATCCTGGTCAACTGTTTTCTGTTAGATATGCCAAAATTATTCCACCAACATAATTTCTTGTCACCTTTATATATATATCAGTTCTTCTCTGTTTGGCCAAATTGTGCAACCTTTAATTTCAGTCAGTCCTTTACCGTAAATGTACTGTTCTGTTGGTTTAACCTTGAATTTATGGGTGAACACTCACTGATTTGCCTGACCATGGTTCTTGCTCTCAGTTCAGGTTTGTCATTAGATTTTACAACCCTCCTCTACACACATGGTCTTATCATAGACCACTGGTTTACTTCAAATGTTTCACAACTATTACAGAAGATCCACACACTTAATGAGTTTCCATTAACACTATTTTGAGTTGTGTGATTTTAAAATGAGTGCATAAATATACATGACTTATACAATGACTTGCAGACATGACTCGTTATTACCGATCTTAACGGTTTGTCCTCAAACATCAGTTATAATGTTATGTTGTGATGCTTGATATGTTGGGCCTGACATAACCAACAAATTGTATTTAGCCTTCATTTAGGTTTATATGCAGTTAGTCTTTTTTTTAAGACATTTATTTATATCTTTTGCTGTAATGTGTCAGTAGGAAATATCAGTTTACATTCCTTTTGGCATTGGCGAATTGTAATAGTCCAGTGAGATTTTTTTATGCACAAAGAGTCTGACAACCACCGCTATGCTCCACATAGAGATCTGACCTCACCACCATCAAGTCTGGGATTACATGAAGACACAGAGACAGACAAAATCCAGAAGAACTGCGGCATTGTCTCCAAGATGCTTGAAGAAACCTACCTGCAAAGCTACAGTACTGTGAAAAGTTTTAGGCACTTGTGTAAAAATGCTGTAAAGTGAGGATGCTTTCAAAAATAGATTGTATTTATCAATTAACTTCTATTTACTAAATCAAGTCAATATTTGGTGTGACCACCGTTTGCATTTAAAATAGATTTTGTCCTCTGTACACTTGCACAAAGTTTTTCAGTTAGCTTTGCTGGTAGGTCACTTCAGGCATCTCGGAGACATCGCTGCAGTTCTTCTGGATTTAGTCTGTCTCAGTTTTTTTCTGTTTCTTCAGATGATGGACTTCAGATCTCGAGGTTCGTGTGGAGGGTACCGGCTGTTGTCAGACTCCTTGTGCATACAAAAAGTCTCACTGGATTATTACAATTAATTTGGAAATGTAAACTGGTATTTCCTACTGACACAATACAGCAAAAGATATAAATAACTGGCTTTAAACCATTGGGTTTTTTTGGTGAAAGTACTGACATGTCTAAAACTTTTGCACAGTATATATATATATATATATATATATCTATAAACCTGTATAAAAAAAATTCCCTCACTTTCATTTAGAATTCATCTGCAATTCTTAATATTTCTGATGTCACATGTTTAGAGGCTTAAGTCTTATCCAGTTGCAGAGCTGACAGCTCCATATGTTTTATGTGAGGATTGAAGCTGGTGTGTAATAATTAGCAAAATGTTTGCACAAGGTGTTCACTTTATGCCAAGTTATAGATGGGAAATGAAGTCATTAGTCAATATGCCAAGTAATGAAGCAAACTTTAGAATCCAGCTTCTGGCATTTCAGCTTTCATGCATTTCAGTCAATTCAGAGCCTTTGATCATTAAATGTAATTTATGTTTTACCAATAACAGTTTTCATGTTTTTGTACCATTTTATTTCTTAAAATTCTAAACTTCTTTTATTATTATTATTTTTTAAAGGTGGGCGCTTGGTTTTACAATGTTGAGGATAAGATGGGAGCTGCTGCTAATGGCCATCATATGCTGGCACAGAGGCCACACAGATAATCATGAGGCTAAGCAGAGTCTTGGTCACGTGACTGTGGTAGTTGTGGGTGGAACAGGTGACTTGGCCAGAAAGTATTTGTGGCAAGGTTTTTTCCAGCTCTATGCTGACCAGGTAGGCAAAGGGCACACCTTCTCATTTTATGGTGGGGGACTTTCGCCGACTGAGAAGGGGACCGAGGTGTTGTTTGGGATCTTGAAGGAGCTGGCTTGCCCTACCGAGCTCTCTGCTGAGCGCTGTGCGTTGGTCAAAGACCAGTTTTTGCATCTGTCCCAATATCACCAGCTGAAGACATCTGAGGACTATGAAAAACTCAGCCAGCTGATCAAACAGCAGGTAGGACAGGAGGGAATGGTCGAAGCAGGGAGGCTCTTCTACCTGTCTGTTCCAGCTTTTGCATATGCAGACATTGCAGAGAAGATCAACAACACCTGCCGCCCCCCACCTGACGCATGGCTGAGGGTGGTACTGGAGAAGCCATTTGGTCACGACTTTGATAGTGCCCAGTCCCTCGACAAAAAACTGTCAGGCCAGCTGAAAGAAGAGGAGATGTATAGGATTGACCACTATTTAGGGAAGCAGGTATAATGTTATTTTATTAACATACACTAAGCTTGGGGTTGGTAAGATTTTTTTGTTTTTGAAAAAAGTCACTTATAATCACCAAGGCTGCATTTATTTAATATAATATAATAATAAAAAAAATAATTAAAAAACCCCCTGAAGAATAGAAAGTTCAAAAGAAAACCATTTTATTTGAAGTAGAAATATTTTACAACATTATAAAAGGTTTTGTCACTTTTGGTCAAATTAACATATCTTTGTGTATCTATTATTGAATCCATTATTCAAAAAATTCAGAAGAAAGTACTGACCCTAAAATTTTGAATGGAAGTATATAGGGGTGTAACGGTATTCGAACTGTCACAGTATAGATGTCACGGTTTGGTTCATAGTATTGTACTTGTCAGACGACAAGTACAGTAAGTCACAGGCAATCCACACTCCAATCCAGAAGGTAATGCAACGCTGTTTGCTAACTGCCACACAAAAGGATAAAGAGATGATCTATGCACCAACCTAAAACAAGAGTTCCGATGGCACGCAAGAGCATTTGTGAGTGCTAAATTTAACAACAGAAACAACAAACTTAACAGAAAGTAAACCGGGATGGTAGAAAGCAGCATTCTGCCACCTAACCTAGCAGTTTAGGGTTAGGGTTATACCTCCCTGTTGCTTTTTCCTGTTGAACCAAACTCGTATTGAACCAGGACCCCAAAACCGAGGTATGTACCAAACCGTGACTGTGTGCAAAACCATTCTGTCTACTGTTACACCCCTAAGCAGTATACTTTCACATGAATGACTGGAACTTCATGAGCTTTGAACATCAATCAATGTTTTTTTTTTCTATTGCAAAGGTGGTCTCTAAAATATTGCCATTTAGGAAAGAGAATAAGAAACTTCTTGACCCTATCTGGAACAAGCACCATATTGAAAGAATCGAAATTGTATTGAAGGAAACCCTGGATGCCAAAGGTACTGGTTTTGAGTTGCTTCTAAATGCAAGTTCACCTCATCAGTGGATGCTTTCTCCATTTGTCTTCGTTATTTCTTTAGCATTAATTGTTGATCTGTCATTCATTTACAGGGCGGATTCAATTTTATGATCAATATGGCGTCATCAGAGATGTGCTCCAGAACCACCTCACAGAGGTCATGACCCTTATGTTGATGAACCTTCCTGTAAACCTCTCCAACAGCAAGGAAATACTACAAAACAAGCTTAATTTTTTGGCTTCCCTACAGTATGTAGATAACAGTAATGTGGTCGTAGGTCAGTACCAAGCTTACAATGGAGAGGTTCAGGAAGAGCTCAATAAAACAAAGGACTACTTCAGCCTAACCCCCACATTTGCTGGTGAGTGGAAGAGCTTTATAGTTATCTTATTTAATATGCAAAAAACGTTAACGTATCTTATTTAATACGCTCACGTTAGAGGGCTGCATTGGGATTGGGATCCCCCGGGACCCAACACAAACCTTGTGGGAGCGGGCGGTTAAAAAATTTAGCGCATAACAAAAAAGGGAGTCAACAAATGAAATTCACTTACGATCAGTAACATTCTCTTCCTCCATAGCAGGCTAGGACAAGCGATTCACTATTTAATTCATTCGTTAAGTACATTTAATGTTTTTTAATAGTCTATTATGTTTTCTTTTTGTTCATTAGCTAGGCTACATAGACTCCTGTGATCTTAGTTTTTTTAATTTAAATTGTTTAATAGCCTATTTATTTATTTTATTAATTCAATTAAACATTGTGCCTTGTTAGGTTACCAGAGTTTAACTTTTATGGTTAGGGCTGTGTGTCTTGTTACACATATGTTTCAATATGTTTTAGACTCCACTAGATGTGATGTTTTCTTTTAACAGTTGATAGTTTTATAAGGCTGGTAAAAAGCTGGCTGAAGGTGTTTGTCATTTGTGGTGCTAGCATTACTTTATCTTATGGTCAATTTAAAGGTTTGGTTCACCCACAAATGAAAATAATTCCATAATTTACTCGCCCTCAAGCCATCCTAAGTTAATATGACTTTCTTTTTTCATTCTAACACAATCGTAGTCATATTAAAAAATATTCTGGCTCTTCTCAGCTTTATAATGGGAGTGAATACAACAAATATTTTGAAGCCCAAAAAAGCACATCCATCCATCATAAAAGTTATCCATATGACTCCAGGGGGTTAATAAAGGGCTTCTGAAGTGAAGCAATGTGTTTTTGTAAGAAACATTTCCCACATGCACATTATTTTAAAACCGCTTTTTAAAACCTCAGAATGCCGCTTAAGCATTTACTTGACCAAATGAAAAAAGGCGGAGGATAAATTGGGTTCACGTTTACATGATCTCTTAGAAAGCCCTGGAATGTAAACGTGCATGTTAACATAGTCATTGATTCAAAGCAGTGTGTCTTTGGAAAATCAATCTAGCCATGCTTACATTGACTGTGATTGTCTTTACAGGTGTGGTCATTCATGCTGACAATGCGCAATATGAGGGAATCCCCATATTCATGACCTCAGGCAAGGCACTTGATGAACGGGTCGCTTATGCGCGTGTAGTTTTCAAAAGTGATGTATTTTGTGTCCAGGATCTCAACAATGTTCAATGCAAATCCAAACAGATCATATTTTATCTGGGTCATGGAAACCTCCAGTACCCTGCGATTCTCGTGAGCAAGAACCTGTTCAAGCCCGACCTGGTGAGCAGCAGTGACTGGAAGGAAGTCACCGAATATAAAGACCTTGACATGCTGGGGTTACCCCTCAGCGATTATTATATCCAGGCACCAGTCGTACCCAGAGAGGCTTATTGTGAGCTGATCTCGCACGTCTTCCTTGGACGCAAGGATAGCTTTATCAGTGCCGAAGGACTCCTTGCTTCTTGGGCATTTTGGACGCCCCTCCTTGAAAGCTTGACTCGGGTCTTTCCACGGTTGTATCCTGGTGGCGTAGCCAACGGGAACCTGCTGAACTTTCAGCTGCAGGGCCATCAGGTCGCCTTCAGCCATGAAGCCGTGGTCAACGTGATCAACCCTGGTGCCGAGGACAACTTCCAGGTGATGCAAGGGAAGTACCGTAGCTCTGAAATGGTATCTGCTTGGCCACGAGAACTGGTTGAGCGCTTAGCTTCTGATCTTCTTCTGGCTGCTGAGGAGGCCATTCGTGAAGGAGGTCAGTTTCACCTGGCGCTGTCTGGTGGCTCCAGTCCGGTGGCACTGCTCCGTGCTCTCGCCCTGAACCTCTACACCTTTCCTTGGCGCAACACTCACATATGGCAAGTGGACGAGCGATGTGTGCCACACACAGAATCAGGCTCCAACTTCCGGTCCATTCACGATCTTTTGCTTCAGCATATCCGCATACCCTACTTCAACATCCACCCCATGCCGGTGCATTTAACCCAACGGTTATGCGTGGAAGAGGATGGTGGTCCTACATTATATGAGAAGGAAATAAAGAAACATGTCAATGCCTCCAGCTTCCACTACATCCTGCTCGGCGTAGGCCAGGACGGCCACACTGCCTCGTTGTTCCAGGACACCAAGTTGGAAAGCGATGAAGAACGGTTGGTAACTC
The DNA here is from genome assembly GCA_037194245.1 of Opsariichthys bidens. Taxonomy (NCBI): domain Eukaryota; kingdom Metazoa; phylum Chordata; class Actinopteri; order Cypriniformes; family Xenocyprididae; genus Opsariichthys; species Opsariichthys bidens. The sequence goes on along the minus strand of CM074298.1, from coordinate 7,433,518 downwards.
TGACGGAGAGCCCCATTAAACCTCACCAGCGGATGAGTCTCACATTCACTGCTATCAATAGGGCTCGAAGGGTAGGTGTTTTAATAATGGGGAAGAGCAAGCATGAACTTGTCAGTCAACTCAGCCGAATTAAGGGGGAATCATCTAAGTATCCCATTACCAAAGTTCAGCCAAAGAGTGGTACTCTTATATGGTACATTGACTATGAGGCACTGTTAGGATAGTCCAGTACATATAGGTCAATGAAGCCACCCACCAGGGCTTTTAGCTCAAAGTTAATGCTCTATTTTGAATGATTGCAACGTTTTATTTTCACACTGAGGTGTGAATTGTGTGAGGGTTGTTTTAATGCTGTGGTAGGGACTTTACCATTTGATTGTGCTATGGAATGATTGCATTATAAATGACCAACCATTTCAAATCTCAGGACCTCTTTTAGATCAGTGTAATTAACTATTTTAATTAATAATTAATCTTATAATGTTGCTACAAATTCTTATTCCACAATATCAGACTGTTTAGAAATCAGATGCGTATGGAAAAAAATCATTCCAGATCAAGCACTTTTCCAGATTTGTGACCAAGCAGTGATCAGATAAAACATATTTTTGAATGCTCTGTAATTTGGCTTTTCTTGTAGTAAGCAAACATTTATTCATCAGACTACCACATTAAATTTGAGATGAAGAACCATGTGGCCTTCTTTGTTTTTCAGATGTATTTGGTCTCTTTTTCCTTCTCAATTAAAAGATTTCAATTAAATGGTGAAATCCTGTTCTAGGCATAATTCCAGACCTCAGGTTAAGAAATCCTAATAAACATGTCCATAAATAATGGCATATCCAATGTTTTTTGGAAGGAACAAATGTTAATGTACTGTTTCATCTTTAGGGTGTTTTCACATTTGAGTCCTCTTTAAAAGAACCAAACTTTACGCTCTCCTTTCGTTCACAATGTCCCTGAAAGAGGACCCTGATCCTTTTTTGGTCCACTTAAGTAGGAATGTGGTCTCGGACCTCTTTGTGGTCATACTGTTGCTTTTTGGATCTAGTCCAGTGTTTGTGCTCATAAAATAAATCGTATATTTCAAAAATTATAGGCTGGCAAGGAGCGCAGGCATGTCTCTCTGACACAGTTTTGAAGCGGTTGAAATTACAGTTAACAAGTGTATGTTGTGAATGAATAATTTGCAGTGATCTGCCAGAAGCAGCAACCATGATAAACAGCCAATTTGAATGGAGGAATGCCGTTTCCAATGAAACTACACTGGAATTCTCAAAAGGAAAAATCAAGTGAGCCTAGACTGACTTGTGTTCACAATGGACATGTTTAGTGAACTGAACTCAGACCACCTCCCGAGATGGTCTGTTTGGATCGCTTTTAAGGGGTTTGAGATCGTTTGTGATCGTGTTTACATAAGGACCAAAAATCAGGCGAACTGCGCTCGCACCCTTGAAAAGGACCAAGTGTGAAAACGCCCTTAGACTGAATTGTATTTCTATCGCTGGCCTTACTTGATGAATCCATTCCAGAACTACATTGTTGACAGAGTGTATTTGTGTCATGAATATCTTAGTAAGCATCACATCCTTTATGAGACACTGTTTTTATGGACAGCATTGTCTGATTCATAACCATTGATTTTGGCCAAACTTTTGTAATGAAGCACATCAACATTACATTCCACCGAGATCTAATATGAGAGAATGTTAATAAAACATTAAAACAAATGCACAGGGTTTTGAAATCATACACTGAAGTTCTTATGTGCATTCACACGATTTTTAATAGATTAATATGTTTTCAATACAAAATGTTTAAAATTGTACAGATCCTGTACTGAACTACTGTGTATATTTCAACAAAGTATGTGCTTTCCTGACAGGTTTAACATATTTGAATTGACACATTTGAATGAAGTATCTTACTTTTCCAGTATGTTTCACAAAAGGAATTTTTGTTACAGTATTCAACTGTATTACATGGCATTACATAAATCATTTCATATTTGGTGGTGGTTTTAATACATACAATAAAATATATTTTTGAAATCATCCGTTTTAGTTTGATTTCTCTTATAAAATGTCTTTTAAACATGTCTGGATTCAAATGCAACCCAAAAATGTTTTTGTAAAGTTTTTATAAAAAAATATATATGTATATATAATACATTTTGCCTATTTTTTTCCCCTCCCCTGCATGCTAATATTAGATGTGTCATTGAACAGAATGTATCTTAAAACCAGTGAAACCATGTAAATAATAGATGCACCTGTATTGAGTGTCAGTGAATGGCTGTACAGCAGCAGTGGCTCATTTTCAACCCCAGAGGCACGTATCCCTCAACCAATGAGGAAACAGTTTGTGGATCAGGTGCAGACCTCCTCTGACCAGAAAGAAAACTGGGCAGAGATACAAGAAGAACTGGTTATTTTGTCCTTTATATATTTTTTTCCTTCTACACTTGGAATGAAACTGACTACAAGCCCTGTATATGTTCTTACCTGTTGAGAGTATGCTGGCCCAAGACACTACCAAAGAAAATATATACAATTCTGTGGTGGTGTTTGCCTGAGTAAAATAAACTGTGATTATATAAAAGTAAAACTACTTTTTGCCAATAAAATCACATTACTACAATTCACACTTACACATTGAGGTGAAGTCAGGGTAAGAATGACTGTACAGAGTCCCTGGATAAATGCAAACAGCCCAAATGAGTGAAACGCTAACCTGATGCTCTTGGGAACTGGGTCTGTGAGTGTAAGTGCTACAGCCAAACCTTAAAGGGGAAGAGGGGGGTATGATGATTAGAATTTAAAATCAGAAAAAAAAATACAAAATGAACCATTTATAAAAACTGATTACCTGTTGCAATAAAGGAGAACACAATGAAAACTATAAGATTGTTCAACAGCGGCTTTTCACAATAGCGAGAAGATTTTGGCCTGTGAACACATTAATGCAGAATATTAGACCTATCTAATATATATATATATATATATATATATATATATATATATATATATATATACACACACACACATACATATATGACGCTTACCTTGACAAAATATAAAACTGTGGTGCCAGGAAAAGCACCACAAAGATGAAAAGAACAATCTGACTGCGAGAGAAAAACGAGTTTGATTTTACAATTTTAATGTTATGAATGTCTGCACACACACTTTACAACAAAGAAAGACATAAAATAGTTTAGCATCTGGTCACAATTTAGTTGACTCAGATAGATAGGATAGACAGAACGACAGACAGATAGATAGTGACAGATAAATAGTCAGATAGACAGATAGGATAGATAGATAGATAGATAGATAGATAGATAGATAGATAGATAGATAGATAGATAGATAGATAGATAGATAGATAGATAGATAGATAGATAGATAGATGGAACGACAGATATATAGACAGAACAACAGACAGATAGTATGACAGATAAATAGATAAACAGACAGATAGATAGGATAGATAGAACGACAGATACATAGAGAGAACAACGACAAATAGAGAGGATAGACAGAACGACAGACAGATAGATAGTGACAGATAAATAGTCAGATAGACAGATAGGATAGATAGATAGATAGATAGATAGATAGATAGATAGATAGATAGATAGATAGATAGATAGATAGATAGATAGATAGATAGATAGATAGATAGATAGATGGAACGACAGATATATAGACAGAACAACAGACAGATAGATAGTATGACAGATAAATAGATAAACAGACAGATAGATAGGATAGATAGAACGACAGATACATAGAGAGAACAACGACAAATAGAGAGGATAGACAGAACGTCAGACAGATAGAGAGTACGACAGACAGACAGACAGACGGATAGATAGATAGATAGATAGATAGATAGATAGATAGATAGATAGATAGATAGATAGATAGATAGATAGATAGATAGATAGATAGATAGATAGATAGATAGATAGATAGATAGATAGATAGATAGATCGTCTTACAATTTTAACCTTTGATCTTTTGGAAGCCACCTGCTGGTCTGAAAAGCTGCATGAACTAAGAAGTGGTGAAGCATTGTGCACTTTATATCAGCTGGATATTTCTTATTCGTACCACTACAATGAGAAAAAAAAAAAAAGTAAGACTCTCAAACGCATTTTATTTAAAAATGATAAGTATTTATATAGTGAGGTATAGAAGTCGGGGAGGGAAAATTCATAAAATTACAGGACTTACCAGAAAGGTATCCCGCTAGTCAGCATTCATGATAGATTAGAAGCTCGGAAAGAAGCAAGATCCTCTGTCGGGTAATGTCAAATGGCGCCGCCTAGTGCTGATTCTTGGTACACTTTTAGAGATGACAAATTATGGATTAAAATCCTTTATATTCATTGTGTCACTCAGAGCTGGTTTAAAGGATCTGCGTATTGTGTAAAACTGATTGGCTTGTAGAATGCATGTTGTACCACAATAAATGTACATACTTTGTTCAACATTGCAAAGCTATTATAATAATCATGACATGAAAGAGTGAGAATGATACTTTTATGTTTTAATGGATTTTTATTAACATATTCAATGTTACCTTATTGACATTAGAAACCCATCTTTTTCCGCAAAATAATATATATATATATATATATATATATATATATATATATATATATATATATATATATTTGTCATATTGCCCCTTCACAGCTCACATTCACATTGAGTTTGAAATTCCAATGTTAACATTAAGAATAGATGAAGCAAACATGACTGCAATACAAACAATACAATAAACAATACAAACTGTCTGTGGCTTTTTAGAAAAAAAAAAAGGTTAAATAAAGGTTCAAGGAGGTTCAATATATATGGTTCTTGACTCATCTTGCACACTTTCATGTTTCATGGTGTTGCATTTTTTTTCTACTGATGTCTACAAACTGTTTAATTCATAAAAATTAAAATTTAAAAATAAATAAAGAGAGAAAGACCAACCAGTAAACAGAAGTTCTTCAAAGACACAGCCATGAAAGTTTGGCACATGTAATGAAACAAAACCAATCATCTCAAACCAAATGGGACTTTTCTGACATTGCTAAATTCTTACCAAACCGTTCACTCCCTGTCCCAGATCCGCTCACTGCCAAAGCAACATGTGTCTTTTGAATTACATTGTTCTCTGTGAGTTCCCACGGGACGCAAGAAGTGTGTAAAAGTTATGTTCCACCTCAGAGCCAACAGCCCCATTGACCAAGCCTCTAAAATAGCTTTTGTGTCCTAGGAATCACCCCTGCCCCATATTACTACACACAGACCTGCTGAAATACGACACATCTGCTTCTCTCATTTCCACGCATGTACACTTAAATTCCCGTTTCTAGGTTCAGACAGGAGCTAGAACTCACAGAAACGCCCCAGGATCAACATCAAGCATGCCTGCAAACTATAGTGGAACCTGGGACATAGTGGACAATGAAAACTTTGAAGGGTATATGGTTGCTCTTGGTGAGTAAAGTTATTCATTTCTCAGAATGTAATATATATATATATATATATATATATATATATATATATATATATATATATATATATATATATATATAATATATATAATATTAAAAAAAAATTTTTAAATTGCATTTCATAAATAGATATTTCCTTTTTATAATTAAGAGGAACTGGTATTGTGAGTATACTTATGTATTTAACCTTGCGCAATGAAATACAGGAATCGATTTCGCCACACGAAAGATAGCGGGGATGCTAAAGCCACAGAAAATTTTTGAGCAAGACGGAGACTCTTTCATCATTAAAACTTTAACAACTTTCCGGAACTACTCTTCTTCATTCAAAATCGGAGAAGAGTTTGAGGAAATCACCAAAGGACTGGACAACAGAAAATGCCAGGTGGAACACACACACACACACACACACACACACACACACACGATTGGCAATAAAATGGTGTGGTAATAGTCTAGAGTTTTCTGTTCCATAAGTGAGAAATACTGGTTTTCTACAGACAACGATCAACTGGGAAAACGACAAACTTGTCTGTGTCCAGAAAGGAGAGAAAAAGAACAGAGGATGGACACACTGGATGGAGGGAGACACTCTTTACCTTGTGAGTCAAATGCAAAATTCAAGAACATGCAATTTTCCGATGAAATGAATACAAATACCAAATAAAAAATATAATAAAATATCCCTTTCCTCTTCCTTTCAAGGAACTAAGATGTGAAGACCAGATCTGCAAGCAAACCTACAAAAGAACAGCCTGAGCTGTGCTGAACTGAAATTGTTGTCAGGTTTATTGAAGAATAACATAAAAACTGCTTCCGCATGAAAACCATAAATAAAGTGTATTCAAGAGCAGTGGAAGTCAACGCAAGTCAAATGTATAGCCCTAAAAACTCAAGAACATGTAATCTTCAGATAAAACAAATAAAAAACTTTCTATATTAAGGAGTGTTTTGATGTTCTTATCGACTTAAAAGTTCTAAACAAATATTTAAGCACAGGGGAGACTGACATTGGCAGCTGTTCATTCGCGACTAAAAAAATTGTGCAATTGTGCCAACCAACCCCAACACATTAAAATGCTTAAGTTTTAGAGAAGAAATAACCACTAGTAACTTCCCCGTGTGACAGGATCAGATACAACGAGGAACTATCCATGAAGAGAACACGTTTCTTTTTATATTGTCTTTATTTTTGAATGACATCTACTCCACACCAGTAGGAGGCGCTGAACTCATGAACTCTAGCGACGTCTCTATAACGTGAAGAACTCATAATTCGCGCAATTTTTAATTGTAAATAGCTAGAAGACTAAAGTTGAGCTTCAGCGTATTTATCCAATGAAAATGGATGAGGACGAGGCACAAAAACAGGTTATAACTTATAAACTTAATGACCAGCTCATGCGTAGCGTCTATGTTGTTATGTGTTAATGCACTCTGTAAAGAACTGCTCTGGTTTTATTTCTCAAGTCGACAGTGTTTATGTGCTTTTAGAGGCTTAGAGCTGCGGTTCACTTCACTGTCGGCTCTCTCTGTCAACACATCGCTGCAGACTGCGAGAAACAAATCACCAAACAGACAATAGCAGCCATTGCCGAGACTGCGTTCAGACAATGTGGTAAGATTTGGTTTTGTAACGGTCATGTTTTGATGCGATTGAACACATTTGCTCACGTTCGTCCTGTTTCTTGCATCTAGATATATTTGCCAAGGATTTGGAAGCGTTTGCGAGGTAAACATGTTACAAACGGCTGTTGTTAGTCTATAAATGGGTGTTTTACTCCATAATAAAAGTTTATAATCTTGAATGTTTGCAGACATGCTAAAAGACACACGGTTACAGTGGATGATGTGAAGCTGACAGCGAGGAGAACCACTGCACTGGTAGGATGATTTCAGTTAAATGAAACCTATCAGAATATATTTTTGGCTTCACCCAATAACGTAAAAAAGAAGGTAATACTATTGAAAGGTCTCGCAAACATTTATTAACTCTTGTTCTGTTTCTTACTCCTAGGAAACCCATCATTTTATATTAAGCATGTAATTCTGGAGATTATTCAAGAAACAAAGCCTAGCCTAAATATGAAATGTATAAAATGCTTAGGTACATAAGTGGTGTTTTGTGACCGTTAACTATTAACAAATTTCTTGACTTTTAACAAATAACACTGTTGCCATTTTTTTTTTTAAAGAGAGCTCTATGTACATTGTCAAGTGCTTATGTGATTACACAATATTTACTATGAAATTACTTATAATACTTGGTGCTATTAGTTTAAGTGCATTTAGATTTTTCTGTTCTAGTAAATGAGTGGGGAAAAAAAACATTGAACCTTTGGCTTGCTACTCCTTTACAGCACAGCTACATTCAGCAGAAAAGTGAAGAACTGGCTTTGAACAACCAAGAACTGAAGGAGAAAAGAAAGAAAAATGCTGCTAAGAGGAAGAGTAAAGACATGGAAGCTGAGGAGGAGAACGAGGTTGAAGACTGATCAAAATACATGTACAAAATTCTAAATTCTTTTTGTAAGTTGCATAAAAGTACTCGTTTTTTTTTTTTTTTTTTTGCATGTAATAATAAAACAGCTGTACATATATTTGAACGTAAATCAGATTAAATACTAAACACTCATTTTGTTGTACTCAAACATGAGTTCATTTGTATTTTATTGTAATAAAGAATCCTATAAACAAGACTTTCTTGAGAATATGAAGTTTTATGAAACAATACAGATAGTGTAAAATATTTTAATTTAGACATTTCATAAACATGGACCTGAAAAACCTATGCCTGCATTTGAATACAACGAGCTGCTTTCTCGAAACCAGATCAAGCCTAATACTGTTTTTCATATTGAAATGTATTACGCTTGAAGTGTTCTGAGAAAGCACCTATCAAATTTTGCTACAGTCTACCGTGTCCATGGCCGTTACCAGAGATGCAGAACCACAGCATCCTCCGTCTTCCTCCATCCCCAAACGGACTTCCCGCCTGGGGTTCAGTTGCGACCAGCCATATTCCAGGCCCCTAAACGTGTGAATTCAATTAGTCGTGTGGTATTTGCTTTCAAACATCACGTGACAAACCAGTATGAGAAAACTTTGAATCTATTCAAATTAGTTTTATTGAAGCACTCCCTTCATTTGACAAATCATATAAAATGCCTTTGAAAACACTGAGCAACGTTATCTAGAGGGAAACTCCACAGACATCCACAGCACTCAACATACAGGTCGCACTTACACCATCACTCATGTTTTCCCCCCTCAGTGTCCACTGAAGATGTCATCCATATCAAAGCTCACACTTACAGGTCAAGTTACAAGGAAATAAAGCACACACACCATACAGCATTCAGATGGGATTATAGAAGCAAGACAAAGTATGCATCATCATCATCACAACATTCCACTAGCTATATAAGCACATGTCAGTATACTAAAGGAGAAAAGCAAAATGGAACCTAGGGAGACCAAAAAAAAAAAAAATCTTAGAGGTACACATGAACGAAATGTCCGTCAATTTGGGCTCAATTAAGGGGAAAGCTGGGAAGTATCAGCAGCTCTCATTCACTCGCTCACCAAACCCACCCACTGCAGTCACATTTCGGCTCGTTCATCGCACTCGCAAGTCTTTTCGTTCGTGCGCTCCACACTTTCTTCGCTCACTCGCAGCCTTCTCACTCTTCGCCATATCACCAATCGCACTCAAGGGTTGTTTAAAAACGTCACTTTCTGCGCACTTCTTGTCTTAAAAAGTGGATTAAAAAAAGGAGACACCCACCGTGTCATCGAGCCGTGCGATGAGAGCATATAGACATGGGGAGGAAGGTGACATAATGACCTCAGCCACACTGTGCTGCCATTGAGGGCGCTCTTCCCAGGCAAACCCCACAGATGTCAACTGCAGAAGAGATTTTGATGAAGGCTTGTTTTAAAGGGTTTCCATAAAACTGGACTGAATCATAAAGCTGAATTTACAATATGTTCAGGTTTCAACCAGATTCTTTCCAATGCAATTTTTCTTCTTTTTATTCTAAATAATGATAAATGTACTTGAAAGATTATGCAATTCTCATGCGTTTTCAGATATCCACATATTGAACAACATGCATTACAAGAATCCAGTTGAAATGCTTCGTTTGCATCGACCAAGACAATACAACATTGGGGGAAAAAAACATAACACCAAAGATGGTACATTAATGTAGCATCTTGGTTAACATCTCACTCTAAACACTAACTTAAATTCCATTCAGTGTAAAAAAACATTCTTCTTTTTTGACTCCCTTTTCACCCATCCCCACTCCCAAACACACGTGACAAGATAAGTCTCTCGGAAAATACTTACCAAACGCGCTAGAAATACAACACTTCAAACACAAACCGGCTTACATTCCCCACCCTGACGACTTAGACTCCATACTAGAGCCAAAGCTGGAGTTAAACCCACCACCACTAGTGCTGGAGTTAGAGCCGGAGCCCCAGCCAAGAGTGGCTGCTGAGCTGCCGTAGTTGCTGTTGCCCGAGCTGTATGTTTGGGGCTGGTCCCGGGTAGAACTTGTGCCGCTTGTGCTTGTGCCAGACGCACCTGACTGATTCTGCTGTGCTAACATTCCCATCATACCCCAACTGCTCTGCAGGGCGGCCTGGGCGGCAGCCATCATGGCTGGGTTGAGATTGAAATTGCTGAAATTTCCCAAGGTGCTGGAGCTACCCCCCATGCCACTGCGGCTGCCTCCAAAACCCTGACCTCCGAACCCGTTCCCAAAGCGCCCTGCCCGCTCCATCATCTGCCTAGTGTTGTTGTGTTTCGGCTCAGCATTGGAAATGTGCACGCTGACGCCCTTGATGATCAAATCTTCTCCACACAGGGAGGCGGCAACCTGGAGGAAAGATGTAAAAAATAATTATGATTCGAAATGCATTTACCCATCCAAAATATAAATATATATATATATTTATACAATAAATTCCTATATGCTGATATTGTCAACAAATTCTTGTGCCAATAGAAAATAACCACCACAAACAAGACCTTGATTTGAAATATTCATATGAGCGCATTCACACTAAAAGCAAATTGATCTAGCCGCGTGGTTGTTAAAGCATACAAATTTTGGCAATTTGTTGAAGTTGTTTCTTTTTTTGTGAACAGGTCTTTATCCCTAGTTCATCACCTTAAAATGCCCCTATTGTGCTTTTTCAGATATTACCTCTCATGTAGTGTGTAATATAGCTGTTTGTGAATGTAAAGGGCCAGCAAAAACCAAAGTTTCAAAGACCAAAGTGAAAAATGAATGGAGTTATTGTCAACCAAAAGAAACAATGAATTCTGAACTGGCTGAAATTCAGATATGATAATAGACGTTTTGTTTCTGACACACGCTGTAAGCAGTAGACCAATCACAACAGCCCAGGCCATTTGACTAATCAAAGCAGAGTAGGCTCTCGGAAAGGAGGTGTTTAGAGAGACCGAATTCTTTATCAAACCGCATCAGATACACTGAGAAAAGAGGTGTTGATGCAATGTATATTATGAGAAAATTACATTTTGTAAAATTATGAGAAAGTGTCTTTTGAACTTAGATGCATATAAGCCTATTGTAGGAGACCTCCAAAACAAAAACCTTTAAAATAGCAAAATAGGGAACTTTAAGATCAATGAGAAAAAACTATAGCTTGCCTGGTCATCTGCAAAGGTGACGAAAGCGAACGCTCTGAATGGTTTAGGGATGAAGACATCTGTGACCTCTCCATATTGCATGAAGAACTGACGGAGCTCATCAGCGGTCATGTCCTCTGTGCAGCGCCCCACAAATACTTTCCTGCTCCTCATTGGTTCATCTGGACCTTGCTGTAAAATGTTTAGACACATCATTGTTTAGCACCCTATAAAGTGAATACCTGACACATATTTATATTATATATATATATATATATATAAAAATGACTTATTGATTAAGAATAACATATTTTTTACAAAAGTCTGTAAAGTCACAGTAAAGACAATTAATAATTATTATAATTATTCTATAGTAAATAGAAAAAATATTAAGCAGCACAGCTGTTTTCAATAAAATAAAAATGTCTCTTGAGCAACAAATCAGCATATTAGAATGATTTCTGAAGGATCATGTGACACTGAAGACTGGAGTAATGATGCTGAAAATTCAGCTTTGCATCACAGGAAATATATTTAAATATATTTAAAATGGAAAACATAAGAATTTTTGGATTTTGAATACTTACAATATTACTGTTTTTAAAGTATTTTCAATCAAATTAATGCAGCATCGGTAAACGTATGAAACTTATTTAAAAAACCATGAAAAAATTCTTATCAACCTCAAACTTTTGAATGAAAAAACACACACTAACCTTGGAGTTAGGTAGTTTGCAGTCACACCACCTGCCGTCAATCATGTGCCGCTGTGACATCACCTTACCCTGAGACTCCCACTCAGCAAACCTTACAAACCCAAACCCTTTGAATTTCCTGTCTTCACGTCCCGTTTGACCTAGCGTAACAGAATCAAGTGACAAACTGAATTCATACCAGTTCTAATCCGACTTCAAGAATGACAGTCGGGTCTAGTTCTATTTTTAAAAGCTGCATAAAAAGTTAGGAATAATAGATAGAGGCAGAAACTATGGATAGAACATGGGGCCGTTCACATATCACATCTTTTGCGCGTGCATATTCATTATTTTATATGTAGGCGCGTGGCAAGCGCGCTCAAAACGGAAGCAACGCGGTCACAGTGCGCATGAAGTGCGGCGCACTCGTTTTTCCCAGGCGTGCCTGTGCCACGGCGAGATGAAAACATCTCAACTTTTCAGAATGCCGCAAGCGCACCGCCGGTCATGTGACAAGAACCATCCAACCAACCCTTTCCCTTACCCTAACGGTCGCCTAATTACCTCAAACAAATCCAGAGTCGTTGTGCAAGAGAGATGGTTTCACAGCAGAAGCTGTTTGGTGATGCTTGGGTCATTTTTTCTTAAAAGATTACCAAACTGGTCCTTGTCAACTGTGAAATAAGCTTTGAATCTCTCATCGTCCAGACGGAGCTCTTGGATAAGTTTGTGAAATTCTCCATGGTGCACCCAAACACTGCGGGAGTTTTTTTTCTTCTTCTCCATAAATAAAGCTTCTGCAAGGGCTTTTCGGTGATGGAAATTCATTGCATAGTCGTGGAGAAAGCTGTTCGTGGTTGCACAGCAATGACAGACACTACAGAAGCGCAAGCTCCCGAACGCTTGCAAAAGAAGGATGAAGCGACGTGGCCGCGCTTTCCAAGGTGCAATATGTGAACGGCCCCCTATGGCAGTACAAAGACAAACACACCTTATATTTATATCAGTATGTTTTACCTGCACCATGATGACATCTCCAAATGTACTGAAGTAGTCTTTTAAGTCTTGTTCTGTAGTTTTCCATGGCAGACCCAGCACAATCAGATCTGAAGTCTTCTGATCTCCTCTCTTGATCTTTGTTGCAGAAGAAGCATCAATCTCATCCATCTTCCTCTTATTATCTGGCAGAACCGTTTCTAGAATAGTAACGTTCACTTGTTACATGATCATAAAATGAATTGTTTTTTTTTTTTTACAGCTAAAGATAGACAAAAGAAATATGGCAGAACAGCCAAATGTGCTCAACTACAGTTATGACAGACAACCTCACTGTTAAATTATGACGCACATGCCTAAATGAACCCTAAAATGAATACAGAATGACTTCTATTTTTGACTTAGGTGTGCACTCTAGGGGGAAAAGTTAGGGTTAATGATGTCCTTTTATAATATTACTCATGATTTTGACCATCTCTCTCATATTTGTTCTAAATTATATCAGAGGCTTATTTGTAATGAATCGAAAACCTACCCTTGGGGTAATTGACCACATAGACCAGGTTTCCCCAGCCGTTTTCGGGGGCGTGCAGGACACCATCCACTAGGCGAACTCCCCTCATGCACTGAGACACCGGGCTCCGGTACCGCAGGCCACACGCCCCTGGAAACTGAGCGGCCACAGTGGACAGCAGCACCGTGCCGTCGTCCTCTGACGGAATCTCCATCGGCTCCTCATTCTCCTCCTCCGCGACGCGAATGTACATCTCGGCCATCTCTCCTGAGTCGAGCTGTTGGCGAGTAAGTGTTATAATAATCGAATCTTTCTCGGTCACTTTGACTAATATTTTTGACTGTTATCAGAGTCTAGCGAACCAATAGCAATCGAGTGCAGGCTGTGAAGGCGCAATACCATTGGTTGGGGTTGCCGGAACGACCACGCCCCTTCTCTGAACGAGTCAGTTACACTAATGTTTTGATTATGAATGAGAGTCAAAACGTCACCGAACGAGAAATATCGTTTGAATGAAATGCGCTGTTGGGATACACAATGTAGGTTTCTGTCGTTAAATGACACATTTTCTACATGTAGTAACAAAAAGCATATCAGCTTTTAACGACTCCAAAGAGTGAATAATTCAACGACTTGTCATGACGATGTAAATAGCAAAACGTGTCCGAACATTTCTAGTAAACAGATTCAAAAGAATCGAATCACTGGGGTGAATCAAAATCCCTACCGCTAACCTTAGTTGTAATGTGAGCTGACGGCCGTGCGCGCGACTTCAGTGTCAGTACCTAGAGCGTGCGAACAACTCGCGAGCCCTTATTGCTTAGCAACAGTACAAATACTGCTTCAATATACCACTAACAGGTCGATGTACGGTGTAGATACATATTCACGTGCGCGCTGTAATGAAAAGAATGCAAATAACATTACCAATGAACAACTGCTCGGATCCAGATATTCCTTTGTTAGCGCCACCAGCAGCAGCGCTCCTCGTTCAGAAATGAATGAGCCAGTTAACGCTTACGGAAGATGTTATACTCTCAAAAGTGTCAGTTTCTGCTGTAATCAGAATGAAACGAAATAACAGTCTCTGTATATAATATCTAGACAATAAAATTCCGTCTCATACAACTCATGCGACACTATTTTCGAATCAAGATGGCATTACCTAAGTCATGAAGGAAATACGTCACACGTGGGCGAGCTCACTTTTACATGTGCACGGGCGGAGAAAAGAGTTGTTGACATGCAATCATGTTTGCTTTGCTGCTAAGATAAATGCATAAAATGTAATAACGTAAAGTGTTACTTCAAAACAATGCACGTGGCACAGAGATGGCCGTGTCATTTGTGTAACATTAATACTTTACTGATGAAACAAAAGCACCGTTCCCTGTGACCTGGTGGACTGTTCTCAGCGATATAGCGCCCCCAGTGGTAGATATGAGTATACAATCCACGTTATTTACTTGAGTGTTGTGTACAGCAGAAGTTACAGTACAATAGATTGCTAACACTTTATTTTAGTGTCATTGTTACATATAGTTGCTGTAGTAATAACCAGAAATTATGCATAATTACATGCAATTAACCCTAAACCAAACACTCCCCCTAATCCCATGGTAAGTACATGTAGTTAATTAGTAGTACTTAGTACTTAAATGTATAATTACACTGTAATATTGACACCTTTAAATAAAGTGTAACCAATTGTTTTTGTCTAGATTTGTCTTGAATATTTTATTAAATAATATTAATGTTTCATTTTACTACTCAATACTTAACAAAATGCAAATTCTCAGTGTTAGGGCAAGTTATTATTAGCATTTTCTTTTCCTTAAAGATTTCTGTTCGCTTAGAGAAATCTGGAAAAAGTTCCTGATGAATTGCCATTTAAGAAGTTTATTAAAGATATGACATAAATGGCAATATCCATTTATCCATCCATTTTTTTTTTTACTTGGTGATATTGTCATAAAAGAAAAAAAATACTAATATGACTCCAGTCTAAAACAATTGTAAGCTCAACAATATGTAGTTAAAATATTTGATGGGAACCTGAAAATGTACAGCATAGTAAGAATAACCCATGTACAACGTTTAGCTTTTTATTGATTTGTGATATTAAAAAAAAAAAAAGCAAAAAAAAAGCAAAACATTAAAGAGTTGTAATATGCGTTCAATCATACTGGTTAATCGCCAATGCAATGATGACTTTCATCTGTGAACATCTTCAGAGTTGTTTTATTGACCATACATGACAATTTTATATTTAAAAAGTTTTAACTTTTCAAGTAGTTGTAAGTGGAGTACTTCTTCCCTGAAATGAATTCTCAGTTTTATATCCTAATCTTTCATGCAATCAACAGCCATCATTTTTCCAGGAAAATGCCTTTTAGAGAAAGTACGGAGCGCGCCCACTGAAAGCGTGACAAGTGAAATGAAGGAAACCAGGCATATTTTTGATCAATATCTTTATATATTACAAAACAATAGAAATGCTACTGATAACAATATATGTTCACAGTTGCTGTTATGATACCACACTGAAATAATGTATATAAGTTAGACATAAAATGGCATATCTTAATAAATAAAAAAGAACATTAATCTAACAAGTCACAATGCTTGACAGTTAAAAGTCGCATCATGATGAGCATTAAGTTGGAGCTTTTCTGTGTACAGTTTTCATGGGTATGAGGCTGATGTGTGTGTTAATGTGCTGTCGCTGATCGCCCTCACACGTCTGTAGACTTTATCGGCAACAATAAAGTGATACTCGGAAACATTTTCAACACGATTATCAATAATCAGCTAGGCATCAAGTAGTAACACTGACAGTGTAGTGCAAAGTAGACTGTGTGTGTGTGTGTGTGTGTGTGTGTGTCTGTGTGCATGTGTTTCGGAGAGCAGGTTGTGACGCTCAGCAGGATAACAAAAAGCAGCAAAAATAAATATCAAAAGAATTTATTTTTATCAGTATATAAAAGCTCTTTTTTTGTTGTTGTTCTTTTTTTTCATTTCACCAAGAGTCTGGGAAAAAAGGCCTCATGGAAAGTTCAAGGAACCACTCTGTTCCATTTCATTTTCTGGAAACTTCACACCAAGGACTCCATGCTCTCAGCCTGGTTGGATTCATCCGTTACAGAAATTTTGTCCACGTAGCTGAAGCCAAGTCTGAAGTCTTTACTGCTGACAAGGCTGAGCATGGCCTTGTAAAGGTAGTGATAGTGCTCCTAAAAGAGGTAAGGAGAAATAGAGAAATAAGGGAATAAATACAAAGAAGGAAAATAACATTTGGAACAGTGTCAAACGTGAATTCATCACCAGGAAGACTTTTGTGATGAGGTTAACTTACAATTTCAGTGAAGACACCAGGCCTCATTAGGTTAATCATTTTGGCCACTTGATAGACATCCACAGCACTCTCGTTCTCCAGCTGCTGGGATAGGGTGGTCAGAGCACAGAACATCCCGGCAGAGACTGCCCCGAACCTGTGACACACAATCCATGAGGCTCTCTCTGCCTTCAGTTACGTAAGCCATTTTTCCAACGTCGGGCCAAACGGCAGGGAACGGTTCCAGTCATATTGGCACTTGAGCTTGATTCGGCAAACACGGTTACAAAACGTTCTTGGCCCGGAATTAACCATATGCTTCCTGGTTTTCGTTAAGTCAGCTTGGGCATTTCCGGTAAACTGTCATTCTGTACTCACTGACTCAGAACCGTCATTGGTTGACTTTTTAATGCTGTATCTATATTTTAATGCGGTTATCAGTTATCACACACCATTTTAATTGATTGCAATAAAGACTTGAAGCCACTGCCAATGTTGGAGAAAGTTTGTGTCTGTAATAAGACATGCACATGCATCATTTTTCCAGCACTTCAAATGTTATTTTTAATGTGATGACTAAAAACGTTATTTGTCCATCCTTCTGTGATTGCCCCTATTTTTAAAACTGAACGTTTGGTGTAGGAAATCCAACATTTGATAGGAAACACTTTTATTTACAAATAAAAAAGACGTTAATTACTACTATACCCCGCAGATGGCAGCAGAGGAGCATTTATTGGCTCATATTAGCCATTTCCTGTAATATTTTTCCACTTGGTTTCGCTTTCGAAAAAATATTAAACATGTTTAAAATGAGATTCAAAATTAAATTTGTCAAGGTGAAGTATGAAGTACTCACAAAACTTTTTTGCGAATGAAGTACACTAAGTGAGCGCCGCACTCTCCCCTCATAAACACAGAAGCTGTCTCCCATCTGCACCCTTGTGAAAAGTCACATTTTATTCAATTAATCTAACTAAAGTGCACAATAAATCTTTAATTTACAGTGTGTTCATGCTTTTTTCACATAAAAGGAGGAACACTGCGGGACGTGTCTTTTTTTATGTCATCTTATATCTGAATAACTTAATTACCGCTAGCCCTGACTATTTAAGTAACTATATTCTGATTATAAACTAAGAATTACACTATTGATGCTGTTAAATCTACCTCAGGACACTGAAGATACAGACATACCAAAAAGTGACATTTCACAGGAAGTTTTTGCAGAACTTTCCGTACACATGGTGAATTCTAACCATACAGGTAGAATGTGTGTAGAGATGTCACCACTCGGGATTGGTCACTTGTCTGTTGCCTGGCTACCAGTTTCTTTGTAGCCGTCCAAGCGTGATATTGAAGTGAAGTGAAGAGTTACTTCACAATACAAAGTTAATAAAAAAATTCAAAAGAACCATCTGATCCTCCTCCATAACGCGGTTGCTGTTTATGCCTCATACCGCCTGTAAACTCTTGCATTACCAAGGCAACGAATGACCCATTTGTATTACATTCCAGCTCGGTTATCAGCCCCACAGTGGAAAATGAAACCATATCCGTACCGGCTGGGCCGGATCGGCACGGAATGGAGTGGTTATACAATGAGAATGATTTGGCCTGACAGTGGAAAAGCGGCTGTACACTGCTTCACGTTCTACCCACACATGGGACACTCACTCATCATGCACGATGGTGGGACCATCCCTCGTCATGGCCTCTTCTTTGATGATATTGATAAGCTCAAATGTGCTGCTGATGGATGCATCAGGATCTGGCCAATTCGGACATTGGAAATGTCGGACTTCGAGCACGTAGTCGTCCTGCACAGCAAAGATAAACCACTTGCACATAAATTAACATGTCAACATAAAGTTCGTTTAAACAAGCAACCTAACTTCATGCGGATTTCAATTTTTAAAAGTCATGTTTGTGTAGTGCGTTAGACACCTGTGTGGCTTCCAGGATGAAGTCGTGGATCACAAGTTGTTCCTCATTAGACAAACAGAGTCTGTCAGTGTTAATGAGGGTGACGGTGAAGGCTACGCAGTTCATGGGCTCCTCTCTGCTGGGCCAGTACACAAATTCATCCTCAGTCTATAAAAAGAAGAGCAGGGCATATCATATGTCATATATCAATCATATCATATCCAGTTATATAAGACTAACAGATTGAAGTAATTTATATTTGCTGAACTGGTTTCCACATTAAATATGTATGAATTTACATGCAAATACAAATGATTTGTTAACTAATAAATGTTGTACAAATTAAACAATATATTGTACACTAAAAATGAACTAGTTTTCTATTAATTTGTCTTGGTGCTCTTTTGATAACTTTGAAAAAAAAAGAAAAAAAAATTATAACCCAGGATTAGAGAAGGTAATAATTAAATTGGACTTGAAGTGTAAGTGCTATGATTACCCGCTGGTGTGAAATGTTTTGGAGTGCATTATTAGAACTTACTGAATTTGAATAAAAGAACATAAGTTATATAACGCAGTTATATAATGTTCACAAGTAGCTCTTTAACGCTGTACTCACGAGGCTGAGGTTGTCTGGCAACATCACAATAACTTGAGCATTATGATCCCAGATCATCCTCCAGAAGTCTGTGGTCGTGTGGGGCAGAGGATGCTGGGTAATGATGAACTCGTTGCTCCTGTAATAGCCCTGTGAGTGGATAAACATTGATTTCATTCTACAAGAAAATCACAGCAAACGATGAGACAAGCAGATGAAGAGATAAAACACCGGAACGCAAATGATTCATTTTCCATGCATTATTAAATATGATCCAAAGCGATGTATAATGTTCCAGTAAAGTCTTATTGCTGTACCATAATGTAGGAGGCGTTGATGTAGTCTGTTCCCTTTACTCCTGGGAGGGGAGCTAGTGCCACCCGCGCCCGTTCCGCTGTGGGGAAAAACATGAATGATAAACAATTCAATACAACCTTTACAACAAACCAACCCTTGTATTGTATCATTCATTTCATGTTTTAAAATACTATTGTATATACTATACTATTAATTACCTTTCTTATGTTTTTAATACATTAAAAATAGCACACATATACACACACGTATGTATTTTTTTAAAAAGCCAACTGTACTGGATATTTATCTTAATTTTCCAATGGAAATAAATCAGTAACTATTCTTTATTGAGATTTTTTGTGCTGTTATTAACCATATATATATATATATATATAATATATATTTATATGAATTTATTTATTTATATTAATTTAATTCAATTTAAATTTTTTAGTTTAAGTACCAAAATTACTATAACTAAAACTGAAATAAATTAAAGCTAGATAGAAATAAAAAAAAACAAAAACACTGAAAACATATGAAATATATATATATATATATAATATATATATATATATATATATATATATATTATATATATTATATATATATGAAAAAAGCTAATTCAAAATATTAATGAATATTATAATAGTATATAATTAATAATAAAATAACACTGGGGATTCGTTACTATGGTTAAAAAATATTTGGTGCATCTATTTAATACTTAAAATTAACACACTATTTAAAGGTGATGTAGTTACATTGTACTTACCCAAATAAGTAATGAGTAATATTAATAATTCCAGCAGGGTAAGTTACTTGTAATTATGCATAATTTACTGTTATTACTATAGTAAGTACAAGTAGTAATGCAACTATGTCGCCTTAAAATAAAGTGTAACTGAATTGTTTTGTATTTTAAGTATCATTTATTGTTAAACTACATGGTGCTACTACACTGTATATTAGGAATACAGCAAACACCATACTGGCAAGAAGCTGGAGTGTTGATTTTGATGCATGGGTTTAGAAGGTTTAGCGACTCACTTGGCAAGACCGACGAGGTGCGGTTCTTCTCTTTGTTGCAGTTCTTCTGGGCACTGAAACACTCCGTGAGGTGAGAATTACATTGCGTCAACAACTGAAGGACCAAGAACAAGAGTGTCCACAAGGAGGAGCAGGTTAGTCGTCTAACTGAGAAAAACATCTTAATGCATTTGCATAGAGCCACAACACAGTCATCAAGTCCAGACCTTAAACTGTTTGTCCATGCGTGTTTGTCCCGTTGGGTTCGGGGTGAGAATGCTGTTGACATAACTGTGGAGTTGCCAAGCAGGCACCTCTGTGTCTTTACTAAGCACAGCTTCCATTAATGCATCATGGATAAAGATAAACTGCTCCTGTAGGTCACACATATAGTCATTAAGACAAACCATGTTTGCATTAGGAATGCGACATCTGAACATTATGAATGAATATGGGTATATGTTCAGAATGGTACATTGCAAATTCTACTCATACTATTTTTTTTAGTATGCAGTAACTAAAAAAATGTGCAGTATGCCGTATTCAATTAAAAAAAACACTGCATACTGTATCCCACAATGCAATGCACTTGACCTTATATTTCTAGTATAACGAACTGGAAGTGATGTGACTGGACTGCAAAAAGTAATAAAATTTTTTATTCTTCAATATGCAACAGTGTTATTGTAGAACTTATTTATATACCATTTTAGATTTTTTAAATTTTATTTTCAGTATTAACTATATTAGTTAATTTCTAGAAATGTTGTTTGTTTTAAATGATTACTATTACAGTTGTAATTTATTTTTATTACAGTTTATTACAAATAATTTGAAAAAATACTGGCATGAACATACAACACTTTATATCATACAATATTTAATTTTTTTTTAAATATTTTTTATTTCAGTTTTAAATTACATTTTTTTTATTTCAGCAACATTTTTTCAAGGCTCAAGGCTCAAATCTAAAATATTTATAATTTTTTCATATTTTATATTAACAGTAAAATAGTTTTAGTTTACAATAATCTTGATATGCAACATGGAAAATAATGAGGTTATGTGATCTGTAACTACATTTAATTTTACATTCAATTTTTAACAACGAGTCTACACTGAACAGTCTATATCGCACAGTTAGCAGTAAGAAGCACACTAACATTCCCTTCCGAACGTGATTTAAGAGTGCATTTTGAGTATAGTGTATTAAATCAAACAAGTAATAACCTCTGTCTGGACCAAGTAGTTACGCTGAGCTCGGATGTGCTTGAGATATCCCAGGACGTTGACTGTGCCTTTATCCTTTATCTGCTGCAGCATGCTGTCTATGACTATGTATGTGCCTGTTCTGCCCACTCCAGCACTGCAGGACACAGAGAGAGGTGGTTTGATAAAAATGACATCTCATTTTCCTACAAAGCAAAGAGTCGCTCGCTTCCAAACGCCCTGCTGAAAATGATGTAGGAACGGGAAACCTTGCACAACTGGAAAGTACATCACTAAAACTGACATTTCACATGCGAGTGGGCGGGACTTATATTTCCATAGTATAGTACCTGCAGTGAACTAGAACGGGACCTGTGCCCGGCGTGCGTGCCATTGAAGATCGAGAGATGAATTTGAGGACTGGAAGAGCATACTCGGGTACGCCCATGTCTGGCCACTGTGTGTAATGGTACTGTACCACCAGCCGCTCATTCTGCCTCCCCTTTTGACCCTGAGAGAGACAATTCAGAGATCAAAATGCAGGGTCTAAAACAATGCTCTGTAAATGCTCTAAGAATGCTCAAAAGTACCTTTTTCAGTTTAGTGTTGCGTATGATGAAATGGCGGAGAGTGTAGTAAGCACGCACTTTAGTGCTCTTCAGAGTCACCATTATGCTCCCATACACCTCGATGTTTTCTGACGGCCAATACTGATCACATTTCCTCTGTAAAAACAACAAATAAATATTCTCTTTTGCATTTCAAAATACCACCATCCACATTAACAGAATAGAAAAAAACGTAAATTCTTGTAGGGCCCTATGATTTCTTTATAACTTTACATGGCCGCTCACTTTAATGTTAACCTAGAAAAATGTGGGCTTTTGTGTGAAAGCTCGCTTACAGCTAACATGGAGGCGCAGATGTGATTTTTGGACATACAGATAAGAGTAATACATCTTTTGAATCCGTGAATGGTTCACACTTGAACTCACAATTACAATAACAACAAGATGTTTTGCTTTTGTAAAATAATGAAAGCAATCAGGGTGCGTCTTCTGCCGTCTCTCCAAAGAATCCAAGCTCCATGTGAACTTGTCTCGCAGACATGAAAAATATATCTATAGAAAGTGAAATGTATACTTTTAAATGAACCAATTCAAATTCTCATAACCAATTCTCAGGCTATGTAATCCGTATGAGACATGCATATAGGTGCATCATCAACTTCGCCACTGCAGCAGAAAATACAGAAAACACTAGTTTATCAATTAATTACTAACATTTAAAAAAAAAAAATCCTTGCTTTTTTTCCCTCCAATGCATTCACAATCAGTACTTCTGCCGGTGAGCTGTGGCAAGCTTTATGCGTGAGCTTGAACGCGTTGATTGGGCTGTGCAGGCATTAAAAGGCTCTTTATTATGATTTATATGGCTTATTAATAAACGTGCGATTAGACAACTAATAGCTTAAAATGAACCACTGCTAGTCGACTAGAAAAATGTTTAGTCGAGGGAAGCACTAATTTGGAAAATGTTGATAGAATCATGGAATACAGTCATAAAATGGAATTTACAGTATAAAGTGGAATGTCATGGAATTTGGCACATTTTGGATGAATAAATCCAAATTAGAATGAGTTCATCGAATTTTGATATGGAGTAGTGTCTGTGAATAAAGACTGCTTTTGAAAAATTAAGTCTGTATGTTCTGTGTGCCTCTGTGGAATCGGAATCCACAAATTCAAAGAGAAAAATTTGAAATGGAAAAAAATAAAACCCTATATCCAGAGTAGCTCTCAATAGCATTTGTACTTGTGCACATTAAAGTATCCTTTTTCAGATATTACCTTTCATGCAGTTTAATATAGCTGTTTGTGAATGTAAAATGTCAGCAAAGTAGTGCACAACAAATTGAGTTATTGTCTCCCAAATGATAGAACCACTTCTGAACTGGCTGAAATGAGTTGTCAGTAAATCCAGTCTTACTTCCTGCACGAACCTACTAAAATTTGAAGCAAATTTGCATATTGCCAGCTTATGGTCTTCATTGGCTGCCCGCAAACAACATCTACTTTGACCCTCAAACTCTGTAGTTGTAGCTGAGGCCTCGAAGAGTTTGGTTAGTGTTGTCGAAAAGATGCTGTTTTCTGCACTGTGAAATCAAATCATGGACTTCCAAAGTGTCAGACATAGACAAGGACAGATGAGGTAAGTAACAACTTAACAGTTTATTGAATGGTTGACATACAGCAGAGACAACAGAGTGATGCAGGTTGGTGGAACAGTCGCTGATAACTTTAAAGATGACTTATCTTGAGGTAATCAGTGTGATACAGAATGACACAGGAGATGAAGACAGACGGGGTATACAGGAGGACGAAGACTAGGCGGACGGGAAGAAGAATGAGGACTGGATGTCTGGTAGGTAATAGGTAAATCAGGTGAGTCTGTAAAGTCAAGGATGTGAAGAGAACGGAGTCAGATAAAGGGTGAGTTGATTCCGTGCAGGGAATCCGTAATCAGGTGAACTGTGGCGTGTGTGGTGATGGCTGACACAGTCCAGGTGTAGAATCAGGAAGGATGCTGGGAAATGTAGTGAACGAACTGGTGACAATGAGACAAAGGATGAGGACTGGGGGTCGAATTACAGTAAAACCGACACCATCATTGTTGGTATTATCACTGTGTATACAAGTGCTGAGGAAGATCTGGAGCTGAAAAATGGTGATAGGCATCTAGTTTCCAACACGTGCTGTAAGCAGCAGACCAATCACAACAGACCGGGTTATCTAACCAATCAGAGCAGAGTAGGCTCTCAGAAAGGAGGGGTTTAAAAAGACTGAATCATTCATCAAACCCTTTCAGACACTATGAGAAAGGTGACGCTGCAATGTACATTATGAGTAAAAGTGTTTTTTGTCCTTGGATGCATGTAAACCAATTGTTGGAGACCTCCAAAACAAAATTAGGAACCTTTGAAATAGCATAATAGGGGCACTTTAAATAAACTTTGTGGAGAGTTTGTACTCACCCTGCCTTTCTCCACTAAGTTGGTGATCATGACAATCACAGTGGTGTTCTGTTCCCAAATCATTCTCCAAAAGTCCTCAAATGTGGACTTCAGAGGGCCCTGAGCAGCTATATAAGCCCTGGATCTTTTATAACCCTGAGAGGGAGAATATTTAATTAGAAAAGAAACATTAAAGCATCAAGCACACGCATACACTTAGTAATAAAACACGTACGTCTACATAGTTGGCATTGATGTAGTCACTGTGCTTGGAGTCTTTCCCAGACAGTTGCTGCAACTTCACCCTGCTGTGATCATCTGGGTATTAAAAAGCAATAAATGATGCATCATTTGAATCATTGTTTGAGATATGTAATCTATTTAGAAATACTGGCAATGCGTGCAAGATTGAAAGATGGATATTTATATCCTTTATCTTCATCTTGCATGCACCGCCAGCACGTTACAGATGAGTTCACAGTATGTTTTAAGAAGGTAAATGTTCACGTCTGCCACATAATAATCAACAACTCACAGGCGACAATGTTGATGTATCTGTTTTTGTGCTTGTTGTCTGGGTGATTTGAATGTTCTGCTGTAATCTTCATTTCAGACGTGCAGTGTTGAACCTCCTGTAGGGAAGGTATGATTTCAAATTAGTTGTAACTTACAGACTACGCTTGGTCCCCAACTGCTATTTCTGCAGTATAGAGTTACGCACGATTTCTGCGTGCGTGGAATAACTGGATATAAAGTGGAGTAAACTACACAGCAACACGTTTTCATCTTCCATTTCCCAAGTGACAAATACAATGGAAATAATATCAGCCATTTTAAAAAATCTCCTTGACTGTCAAAAGGTTTTACACCAACGTGGATTAAAATAATTATCTCCAAAATGATTACTGGATGCCACTTGATGGTTTAAACGTGAGGAAAATTGTTGCATAACTTTTTTCCATTCTGAATACAGTCCTGTCAGAATTCTGTTTTGTTGACCATATTATTGGTAAATTATTTAAGACTCATTTACAAAATAATTAGTTAATTATTCCAGTAATCAGCCACACTTTGATTAGAATTTACATAAATCGCCCCATTTGTCCAAATCATTTAATTATTGTCACATCAATGCAATTTGAAATAAATTTTATACAGCAGCATAATAATTAGCTCTCCAGTGAGCCGTAATGAAGCAGACATTAATCTACCACGCAGATTTCCTTTTCTTATATCTGTAAAACAAAGCACCTCTGTAACAAAATGATACCTACCGTATCACAGAAATTGGTAATTGTCATTTTTCTTTGCAAGACCCAGTTCTTTTTTTTTTTTTTTTTTTTTTGAATGTCCATGCTGGATTCTGATCTTGTGAATGTTTGCTGTGGGCACGAACCAGACTCAAGCTTTCCTGCATTCCTGCATAGATTCCTCCAGCAAGAGGAGTGATTTTAATGAGGCTCTCCTCTTTAATTAGTCCTTTTCCCATAGCCATCTGTGCCTCTGTGCTACTGGGAACACCGGTACACGTACAGAGCACATACACACATTCTCACATGTTCCAACTACAAAGACCATACTCACATCGAACTCCTGAGAAAAGCCATGCTGGTTGTTGGAGTAAAGCTCCATGATGTGTTTGATGAACTGCCTGACTGGCACAGCCTCCAGGTCATCTGAAACACAAACCGTACATACATCATACCACATCTGTCAGTTTAAACCCAAACATTTTAATATAAATTGTTGACAACTGCATTGAAAATACACAAGGTCACACTTTCGATTAGGGTCCAATTCTAATCGTTAACTCACTATTAACTACAACGTTTGCCTCAATATAGGTAGTTGTTTAGTTTAGGTATTGGGAAGGATTAATGGGTGTAGAATATGGCCATGCAGGCATTAATATGTGCTTTATAAGTACTGTTAAACAGCCAATGTCCAAGTAATAGGCATGCTAAAAAAATAAATAGTTAATAGTGAGAACTGGAAACCTAAAGTTTTACCATACATATTATTATTAAAATATTAAAAATACTTATTTTTTATTTTTTTTTCTCATAGTTAGTGATTGGGTTTTATCATTTACAAATATAAAATTAATATTAAACTAAATTATACCCAAATACACTGGTGTATTATTTCAATAATAATAAATACATTTAAATATTATGCTTTAAAAATGCTTTGTTATATAAAATATACCTAAAACATCGGATAAATGGAACTGACATGCACCATTGTTCAAAAGTTTGGGGTCGTAAGATTTTACTCCAGTCTCCAGTATCACGTGATCCTTCAGAAATCATTCTAATATGCTGATTTGGTGCACAAAAAAATGAAAACAGTTGTACCGATTTTTGTGGAAACGTTTTTTTAAGGATTATTTGATGAATAGAAAGTTCTTAAAAAGTATTTAAAATATAAATCATTGACTTCTATTAAGCATTTTTACTGTCACTTTTGATCAATTTAATGTCCTTGCTGAAAAAAAGTAACTAACACTAAACCTTTTCCCAATAAATACACTGAAATATTAAATTTCACAAAATATTTAATAATATACCTAAAAACATCAGATTAATGAAAGTGACATATTTCGAAACACACATTGTTTTGTGAATGCATATAATAATGTATCCTTTAATTAGTTAAATTATTAATTCAAGACCTTCTCATTGAATGAATGATTGAATATTTCAAACTATCTAGATTATTATAAAATATCTAAATGTGTCACTTTTATGGAACAAACCCCTCTGGAAAATAAAAGTTAATAAATAAATAATAATAATAAAAAACATTCTTGCTTCAAATGACAAAAGACTTTGAAGCAAAACCGATACGCCCTACTTTTGTGGCCTCACTTCCTGAGTGATGATATTTGGTCACATCTGTGTCACATAAAGCTCATCAGTTATCTATCAAAGAAAGGGTCTGGACTGATGGTCTGTTGTCACGTACGGCCATATAAAGGTATGGTTCATTACTGCCCAGGGAAGTACACAGCTGGGACCTTATTTAAAAAAGACCAGAATCCCCTTGAGCATTTACTGCTTTACCATTGTGAAG
Source organism: Opsariichthys bidens (assembly GCA_037194245.1). Lineage (NCBI taxonomy): Eukaryota > Metazoa > Chordata > Actinopteri > Cypriniformes > Xenocyprididae > Opsariichthys > Opsariichthys bidens. The sequence continues at coordinate 7,405,646 of CM074298.1, read as the reverse complement.
AATGATCAAACACACATCAATTCAACCCCCACTCTGTATTCAGTGTCTATTCCATTAGCAGAAGAGATTCTGTCGTATTAAATCACTGAGACGTGCACACACAGACTTCTTTAGTTTAACAGGGATTGTTGATGAGTTCTCTATTACGACAGAGACATTAAGCTATCACCTCAAACGGAGTTCTCATAAACATTAATGGCTAGTTTTACTTCTTTTGGCTTACAGTTATATAGACCTGTCAGTCAAGAGCTGGACTGCATCACATGAGGAGAAAGGAAGAGAGGAAAGTGTTGGTGAGAAGAGAAGAGAGGAATTGCATGGTGTTCATGCAATTTTAGAAAATCATTCACTTCCCAAATTGAGCAATCAGACTTTCTATTCGTTCCCGGAGAAACAGTAACACACAGAACATAAAATATGCATCCACTCAACATCTGAGAATACTGCAAGATAGGAATTCTGATCATTAAAAGCAAAAGCGCGGCCAAAATGAGCGTTATGTCGTGATTTACTCGTCCTTTAATGACTTTAATTTGCAGTGAAACACAAAAGAGGTATTTTTCCTCACACAAAGCGATCATGTGTGCTTCAAAATCCTTCTTTCATTGTATTGCAAAGGGCATTGGGAACATTTAGCGTACAATGAAATGGCATCCTTCTGTGCTGCATGGAAAAAAATACACTACGGTTCAAAGGTTTGGGGTCAGAAAGATTTTATAAATGTCTTTAGTGGCACCTTTGACCGGTAGTGTAAGTCATACAGATGTGGATTGCAAAACAATTTCATCAATTATTTTACTGTATTAAAATGATGGATACTAAACATCCTGTAGCAACTATTTGTCAGCTGGTCAGGTATATTTATAAAGCATTATTTTACTCTGCTGCTATGCTTGCTTATTGATCTATACAGCTGTTTCAAAACGTAGTGAGCTGCTGTGCTCCCTAAATAGACAACCAAGTCCCATTCTAGGGAACATGTGATGAAATCAAAACTAAAGACCTCGGTATTCTGTCTATGCAACAAATTCTAGAGCCACTGTTTTTTACTAGATAATGATTTACTCATTACTACATTTTGAAACCTCATTAATGTTTGTTTAGTGACTCACCCGCAGTAGATATGATGGGAAAACTGTCATCTCGGATCACTCTGGGAGAGTTCCTGTCGTCAATATAGAAATGTGCAGTCTGGAAGAATCTCCTATGAACAGAAATGGTCCCAGTTAGAAGAATGCAGGTGATGAGGATGATTTTAACCAGCTTCGCTTAATGTGTTCACTTAACATCAGTGTACAATTTACAAGCAGTACGGTCTTATTTGTATAAAGTGTTTTCACCTGTGTTTTTGTTCAATAGCATTTTAGTCAGACAACAGTCCATTACTAAAAAAAGACTGAGCATATCGAGCAATTTGCCTAAATTTGCTGTACATATACATAACTTAATCTCAATCTTCTTCCACTTTTTTATTATCATTCATTATTTATTTCCAACAACGTATTTATTTCCAAAGCATAAGTATTTATTTCCACCAAATAACTTATATTTATTTAAAAAAAAAAAAAAAAAAAAAAAAAAAACCCACAAAAAATAACTTAAAAAACAGAAAATCCATGTACATGGTTTTGAAAATATTTTTTTACACAGTTAATTTGACTATTTACATTTTTGTTAATTTTTTTAAGTATTTAATTTTCACAAAATAACAATTTCTTAATTCACTCAAAGTACTTGAAAACAGAAAAAATATATAATATATGTAATATCCTTGTAGAAGGCTGTCAGTAGGTTTTGAAATGATTTTTTTTTTACACAAAGTTAATATGACTATTTACATTTTATTTATTTTTCACAAAATAAAAATAACTTAATATTCACTCTAAAAACAGAAAATCCTTGTACAAAGCTGTCTGTAGATTTAGAAAAATATTTTCACAGTTTATTTGACTAGTTACATTTTTTATTTATATATTTATAAGTATTTTTTTCCACAAAAAAACAATAACTTAAAATTCACAATAAAAATATCTGAAAACAGACAAAGAGCAATCTCCTTGTACAAATGTACATGATCTATATTACTATTAATAATACATTTTATTTATTAAGTATTTATTTTCTCAAAATGGCATCAACTTTAATATAAAAAAATGATAATTCAAAAACAGAAAACGTGCAGTCGGTAAGCACACTTCTGTTAATTCTCCAAGTGGTTATGGTTATCTGCTGATGCGGATAATCACAATATGGGTCAAATATCAGATGAATGAATCAGCTCGACCAACTTAGTCATAAAGACTATCATTGGCATATTTCCATAATTAAGCTGCATTAGCCAACACACACACAAACATCTAATTCTCATTCGAAGACTACTATAAGCTAAGCGATGATACCAAATATGCAACCAAACTCTGCACACACAACTCTTGCTGCTTTGGGAACAATCATTTAAAAAATCCCCATCTTTAATTTCATGTTCAGAGCAAAAAGACAGGGTATTACAATCCCACCCCCTTACTGAAGACTTTCTTCATGCAAATCCCAGTAAAGCATTTGTGTAAGCATGCCCCTACCTGTACTTTATGCAGAGCAATGAGCAGATGCTAGTCATCCTTGAGAGGTGAGATAAAAAGAAAGAAAAGAGGGGCTGAAAGCTCACTGAGCTCTGATGAGGGAGGGGGGCTGGGGGGATTGAGGAGAGACGATGACTGGGGGGACAGGAACCTCACACTAATGACCTTTTTATGATGGCCGATCTCTCGTGTGTTTAGAGATGTTAGACTAATGGTGTAGAAGGGTCCTTCAGTGAAGTTTTGGACCCTGCGGTCTAATCCTTGAGAATGCAAAATAGGGAAATGGTAAAAAGATAAATATAACCTCTTATCACTCCCCATCTGCGTTTCTGCGTCAAGCCTGGAACTGCTGTAACTCATAGGCGATCTCGTGCGTACGTGTAGAAATGTACCGTGGAGATGAGTGCAGCATCTTTGGTCTTTAATGGGCATCTGTGAGTCTGAGCAGACTGAAAGCCTCTGAGCCATCCAGATGGAACCCTGCCTACATAAACCTCTCATTAGCCTATCGCCTTGGCAACATCATAACTTCATTTTAAGCAAATAATATCATACTTTTTGGTAAACACTTGCATGAACTCAAGTTATAAAAAAAATGGGAATAGAATGTCTTTTGAATGGCTTTTGTTCGCTCTGTAGCTTTGTTCTTGACGTTCTTGAAATCTGACAATGATGTCCTGACAAAGATGTTTGCGTCACATTCTCAGGGGAGCAGTTGCGTCTCGTCACTTGTCTTCCTTCCACTCGCTTAACAGATTGATTATTGTGCAAATTTAGTCTTTCATTCACTTTAACTGTCACTGATCAACCTCTAATAAACCCATCAAATGAAACTGCTATTATCTTATCTTCTTCCCTCTCAAGTCCTATGACTTGTTGGCTGACGCGTAATGGATTTGCAATCGGTACAGTAACTTGCAAAAATTCTTGACATTTGCAGTGCAAATAGGCTGTGTAAGGCCAGTGTTGTTATAGTTAATTAAAACAATTAAAAAGTTTCCACTAAATGAAATAACGCTGAAATAAAGTAAAAAAATAAAATAATTTATGAATAGTAGATGGCAAAATTAGAGATTGACAAATGACTGAAATAAATAGGTTTAAACTGAAGTACTAAAAAGACTAAAACTTATATTCAAATAAAACTTAAATAAAATAAAATATGAATATTACGTGAAATATGAAATGTAAACATACAAAAACTTGTGAAAATGTTCCCTTGCCAACTAACTGGTATAGATAGGTTTAAGTTGAAGTGCTAAAATGAATAAAACTTAAATTAAAAAGAAATTACAGCTAAATATAAATATTAAAATCTAATAAAAAATACTAAATTACTAAATATTAAACTAAAACTAAAATAAAAATAATATATAAATAATAATAATAATAATAATATATAACAAAACATTTAATAAATACTATAATATAGGGATATGCCCGAAGCAGAATATTATCTTTGGAAAGGAAATCACGCATTCTACGGAGCTCTTAAAGGGACATGATGATGGAAAAAAATATGAGAGGGAAAGAAAAAATATTTTTCAATGCTTTTATGTTCTCTTGCACTTATATATAATTTGTGGGCACATCCCTATTACAATAGTATATCAATAATAATAAAATAACATGCATGCAGTACTGTAATATAACACAAAAACTTATCTCGTACAGTATTCAATACTTTTAAAATATAAAAAGGTTTTAATAATGTTACTGTTGTGTGCATGATATGCTCAAACCAGTCAGCTTCACAGATTGGAGCACAGCTGAGTCCCTCCACACAAGACTCATGGTCCCTAGGGGGCCCGCAACCTCTTTGCTCACATACAAACACAAGACTGAACAGGAGGATGGTGGTATTTGGCAGGAAGCTCCATAGGAGCTTTAATTCGGTTACCATGGGGCTGAGACGGGTCCGGGAGAGGGCGGGCAGATGGGGCATGGACTCTCCAGGGAGCTGAGCCAGGTTTATAAAGGCCAGTAGATGGAGAAGAAAGAGGTAGATGAGGTGTGGATTCAGAGGTCAGAGCGACCTCACGCTGTTTACAAACCAGGCACAACCATGACCACACAAGTCTACTCTACATAAAACATGTTGTCACGAATATTAATTATGTGAAGCATTCGTTCAGTAAAAAAGCACCAAAAATTGGATGGAGGAATGTAGTTGTTGTTGTTAAGGAACGTAGATCTTTAAAGTTCAGGTCTCGATCTAAGACCAATGTGCTTGACAATTCACCCAATTCGCCTTATAAACTGTGGTTGTTCACAGAACCTTACCTCCAGTAGACCAGGACAGCCAACAGCATGATGAGACAGAGCAGAGTGAGGGCAGAGACCACCATCAGGGGGATGATCCAGTCCATCCGGCTGGATGATGACACCGGGTCTCGGGTGACAGTGGAGATGCTGTTCCTCTCTGCATGGTGGTCAAAGGAGACCAGAGCAAAGTAACAAATACATAAGGCAGAGTTTCTGAAAACCCTTCAATAATAGATGGAAACAGTCTGTTCTGGTATAAATGTCATCATGCATATTCATCAGATCCTCTTCCTTTGCAAAGTTTATTACATATAACAATTGGCATTTATTACATACAGTATATTACAATAATTCATATACTGTCTTTATTTATAACAGAACTTTTTATTCAGTTTCTTATTATTTCATTTATTTTTTTTTTAAATGTATATTTAATATGGTTGAATGCATATTTTATGATAATATTTTTATTCAAATGCGAAAGAGAACTCTCAGCTTTCTGTGCACACGAGTTGCGTGTGCCTGTCTCACAGACAGGAGATTCAGTGTCAGTACCACAATGCATTCTGTCATTGTGTTTTGTCGCGCTTGAATGGTTTAAAAGCATTTGCATGAATGGAGGATGTCAAAAAACGGTTGCAGCATTTAATATTTTTAATGCGTCAAAATGAAAATATTAATAGCATGCGTTAACGTGTTCATTTTGACAGCTCTAATTCTAATATATTTAAAAATTATTCATTTGATGGCAAAGCTGAATTTTCAGCATCATTACTCCAGTCTTCAGTGTCACATGACCCTAAATATGTCATCTGATATACTAATTTGGTGCTCAAGAAATTTATTATCATTATTATAATTGGAAACGGTTGTGCAGCTTAATGTTTTTGTGGAAACATTTTTAAGGATTTATTTGAAATATAACTTTTTCCATTTTTGAATGGAAGTGTATCTAATTATACAATTTCGATACATATCTATGCATGTTATACTTTTTATATTTATTTTACACACATACCATACAGATAATACATATTTTACATTTTTATATTTAAAAATATTTTATATTTTACTCATTAAATATATTTAATTGTATATATTTACAAATATTCATTCATACATTATTAATAATAGATTCTAAGGTAATGTAATGTTGTTTTTGGACATCAATTTTAAAGGGACCGTCTTTTTGTCCATGTGGTCCTTCATTGCCGTTTTATCTTTTGCATAGAGCTTTAGACTGTAAGTCTGCAGCTCACCTACCAGTGTGAATGTAGAATGGCCAGCGCGCCTTCTCCTCATTGGTGAGTTTGGTGGTCTCTGTCGAGCCTGAGGGAAGCTGCATGTCTGCAGTGTCATTATCCTCCAGCCATGTTGGTTTTGACGAGTCCTCACCAGAAGGCCTCTCTGTGGAACGAGGTACCTGCTCTTCCACTATTCTAGGGGCCAATGTAGAGTTCTCAGTGTTAACATCCGCCCTCTCTCCTCCCCGCTCCCTGTGTTTCGAAGTTGGGATGGGGGCAGTTGGTTTTTGGGGCACCGTCTTGGCCTGCTTTTTGTCCTTGACAGTCACATCTTTCGCTTTTTTTTTTCTTCTGCTCTTCTTCCTGTTCCTCTTCCTCCTTCTCCTCATCCTCTTCCTCCTTCTCCTCTCTTTCACTGTCTTCTTCCTGTTTGTTAGTAGCTTCAGTGTTGTCGTCAGAGACGAGGACGTTGCTCTCAGACGGGGTGCTTTCGGCAGTGGGAGTGGCTGGATGCTGAGTGGGCGTGGGGCCTGAGTTTGTAGAATGGGTTGGCCAAAAGGATCCTGGGAGGGAAGAAATCACACTGCCACTGAAACCCAGCCCAGCCAAAAGAGTGCTGGTCACCACAGACGCTACAGTGGCTTGTCCTCCACTGGAAGGAGGCCCCATTCCCGTTGCCATGGAGACAAATGAAAAGGGGAGGCCGGCGGACGTCCAGGTAGAGGAGCCTGAGCTTATAGGAGCCATGTCTGCCGAAGAGGCGGGGGACACCGTAGGCTAGAAACAGGGCGGAAGAAAAAAGAAAAATTTCAATGTTTGTAGACGAGCAAATAAACTGATTTACAAATGATTAAACCAGTTACCCACCATTCCGGTTTTCACAATCCTCGTCCCCTCGAATATCCTTGTGGTGTTTGCTTGAAGAATAAATCAGATCAAGAGATGTTTTAAAAAATCTGCACGGTTTCACAATCTTTAATCAAATAAACTTCCTCTTCATCTTACAGCGGCATCTCTTCTCCTCTCTGATGACGTATTTACTGATACAATGGCGGGATGATCTTTCACTCATATGAGATATCAAACTACAACCATCCAATCAATTCCCGATGGACAAAATCAAGTCCCAAACTACATTTGCTCTTGTTCGAGAAGCCGTTTCACTCGGATACGAGTCGCAATAGCGAAGAAAAGACTATCACAACGTTTCATGGCGACATCAATGTTTGGTTAGCAGCAGTAATTGGTCATTTTTCATTTTTAAGAACCGAAAGCCACTTAAAATCAGACAAACCTTTGAATAAAAGTGTTTGGCTGAAGTCACTGCGCTGGTCTCTCTGACATATAGCTTGCACTCTGAAGAGATACAGGAAATCTGGAGACACAAGTGTGATGACTGCCCTCTGCAGGAGACATACGACACACACCATGACATTTTAACAACACAGTTCAGAATCATATACTACTAATACTACCGCAGTATCTATGAAAAGTGTACCGGTATGGATGGAATACACAGGTAAATAACAACATTTGTTAAAGAAATTAATTCTTTTATTCAATAAATTGGTCCAATGCAACATTTTAAAATGTTACAAAATATTTCTATTTCAAATAAATGCTGTTCTTTTGAGCTTTCAATTCATCAAAAAATTCTGAAAAAAGTATCAAAAACAGCATCAAGTATCTACAACTGTTTTCAGCATTGATAATAATAAGAAATGTTTCTCGTGCATCGAATCGCATATGAGAATGATTTCTGAAGGACACTGAAGAGTAGATTACATTTTAAAATATATTAAAATAGACAAATAGTAATTCACATTTTTATTTTTGGTCGTCAAACAAATTGCCGCCTTGGTGACAGAGAAGAGAACAAAATAACCATAGTTTTATAATGGACAGCATAGCAGGAGGGACATTATCATTTTGGAGAGCATTTAATGAAACAAAAATGGTAATATTTATGTGTATAGCTGATGAAAGTTTTTAAGCGTCAACTTAGGTTTACAGTCGGATATATAGATGGCCTCAAAGCCAATAGCCACAGATTAAAACCCACAAAACTTCAATTTTGAATTCAAGCTGTTTTCAATCGCCCAAAATTAAGTCTAATTTAAGCATATCTGAAAGTTGGACACAGTCAGAGTGTCCCTTCAATACAAATCCAAAAACCTCATTACACAACACACAGTAAACGGATGTAAATCTGACAAGATCTTATTTTCCAAAACCGAAATGTCAAAGAAAATTTGACATCTGCCACTATTATTAGTATAAATTGACACTTATTTATTGCAATGTCCTGCTCCATCTTTCTGCGATACTCAGTGTCCCAGAAATAGATATTCATTTGAATTTCATATACCCCAAGTTGGTCTTGATTCGCTGGCACAACCTGTGACTGGGCTCAAAATTGAAATAAAAATGTAAATGTAGAGGCAAAAAGATGAGGGAGTCATGATGGGATACAGAGTGAAAGAAAGTAATTGGACTTTAACTGTGGCAGTTATATCCCTTAACTAAATCCAAATCTAATTTGACCAAGGCTAAAAAAGACTGACAGCACTCATCAGAAAAAAAATCCTTCAACTGGCTGGACACTGTCTTGTTGTCATCCATACTGTGTGTGTAAGGCCGCTCCAGTAAGGTTACTGACAGACATGGGTGTAAGTCATTCATTAGACTTGAGGGAAGAAAGACAAAATGCTGTCCAAGTCCATCAAATCAACGAGAGCAGCCCATCCATAAGAATTAAGAGGGAGTGCTGGGAATCAGAGGACCCCGGCTACAGGTAGTGAAATCTTACTTCATTTTTTGTAAGGCTGAAATTACACATCTAAAAATGGTCAAATTAAATGAATTAATGGGTACATAACGCCACCGCCTGCTACCGTGTCTTAAGTCTCATTAATCGCTTTTCTGTAGATAACTGCGGACAAGTCTGGGCACTACAACACATTTCGAGATCCTGGAGATGTAATAACAGAGGTGTTCCATTGCGTTCTGTCTAGCTCATGAGTCTGGGGGTCTGGGACTCCCCAAAGCGTCCCTAGTGGCACTGTAATTATTATTCTAATTTATTTGGGAAGCCAATACAAATATGCACAAAACAAACAAAACTGAAAATTCTGTCATTAGTCACTCTCGTGTCGTTCCAAACCCGTAAGACTTTTGTTCATCTTCGGAACACAAATGAAGATCTTTTTTAAAATCGGAGAATTTTAGGTCCCTCTATACACATTTGCGCGACTACCACTTTTTACCACTTTCAAAAAGTTAATTAAGAGAATGTAATAATAATCCAAATGAATTGAAAATGACACAAAGAGTAATTAATAACCGAATTTTTATTTTTGGGTGAACTATTCCCGTTAATTTCAACAAACTAAAGAATAACTCATTGCTAATCCCACATTAAAACATAGAAAAGAAAAAGTATCAAATACTTTAAATGTATAACCATAATAATATCCAATAATCAACAATTTTCCCTGTGATGGCAAAGCTGAATTTTCAGCATCATTACTCCAGAAATCATTCTAATATACTGATTTGGTGTAATATGATTCTTTGACGAATGTAAAGTTAAAAAAGAACAGCATTTATTTGAAATAGAAATATCTTGTAACATTATAAATGCATTTACTGTCACTGTTGATCAATTTAATGTGTCCTTGCTGAATAAAAGTACTAATTTCTTGAAAAATATCTTACTGACCCCAAACTTTTAAACAGTAGTGTATAACACATTAATATGGAATATCTGCATGTTATTCAACACTCAATTTTTTATAATATTCAACCAAATAATGAAAAGGTTTGAAGGTCTAGCTGTTTGAGCGTCACTTACATCTTCAGTCAAATGTAAGCTCAACACAGTGATTGGATAACCAGTTGAGCTAAAAACTATTACGGCTGTGGGGATGAGGTTTGTGGTGGTTGACACAAAGAATGTGCTCTTCTGTAATGATCAGACTGCTTGCGCTTTCATTGGCGCGAAGCTTACCGTGCTGTGTTCACTGCTCTGCATGAAGGTCTTCTCAAAAGACATTTCATCCTTTACCCAGCTGTACGAGACAAGGAAGTCCACTATAGGCGGGTGGTAGACAGCTGACGGTCTGTCCCAGGTCAGCACAAGTGCAGTTCTGTTCAGCAGACGAACCTTCATGTTGTCAGGGATGCTGCTGCAGACTAGATGGAGAGAGGAGAAGCAGAGTGATGAGATAAGACTGAAAAAAACAAGGATGAAGAAGGTACAGTTTTTCTCATTTGATTAGGGATGTGTGACTGGAGATAAACAGGCGGAATTACGGCTCTTCGTCAGCAGGAGAGGAGTCAGATCTCTGGCACGCAGGTCCAAGACTGCAGCCCCCAGGTGAAGCTAAATCTTTTATTGCTGTCTGACTCACCAAAGCGTTCTCACTAGAAACTGCTTCAAAGTGGAAAATAATACATGAGCTCATCTCAATCTGCCTCCAGGCTTTCAAACAGCCTTTGCGTGGCTGTGGCCGTGTGCACTACTGTGGACACAGTAGGAAGTCTGTGTATGTGGAATACCCAATGGTGGATGAAGTGCAAGCTTGTTAAAATGCAGATATACTAATGAAATATTACTGCAGTAAAAAAAATACACTACCTCTTAAAAGTTTGGGGTTGGAAAACATGGTAATGTTTTTTGAAGGAAGTCTCTTACGCTCACAACGGTGGAATTATTTGATCGAAAATACAGTAAAACCCGTAATATTGTGAAATAACCTTTGTCTATTTTAAGACAACTTTTAAAACCGTTGTCTTCAGTGTCACATGGATTTAAAGGCACAATATGTAATTTTTCGCCACTAGAGGTCGCTTATTCAACACAAAAGCGTAGCTAAATGACTTGATTTTGCGGGATCATGGGAGCTGTTGTCTTCACAGCCGGTGGAAAAGAATCCGAAGGGCAGAAATTGTATTAATGGATGAGCTAATGTATTAAAGATGTATTAACATTATTGTAGTATGAAGCAGGGTGTGGCTAAAAGCCGTTGGAGCGATTGCTAATGAAAGACAAGCGCAACACACGGCTCAAGAGCAGTGGAGCTTTTTTTATGCCGCAGACGACCGCTTCCGCTTCTTCCGGTCATGCTTATGTGAGGTAACGCAGCGCTGCTTTATCATATTAGATACATCATATTAGATACACAAATCAAGAAAACAGGATTTAAACACGAAGACTTGCTGTGTTGAGCAATATAACAATGATTAGTTTTCTGTCGATGAATGCATCCAAACAGTTGCTCATCTGTCTAATAAAACACATAATATATTAAAGCATCTTTGGTGTTTCTATGGTTCAAGGGTAACACAGGAAGGATGTCATTGATGGGTGACACACGGACATGGTCCATGTCCTGGTTAAAATTGCTTATTTCTCTGGATTTAAACATTCCTGAAAACATTTGGGATAATGTAAGTACACAAGTCAACAAAATATATAACACCATTTTAGTGGTTTTTGGATATTTTAATCTAAAAATCTTACATATTGTGCCTTTAAGGCATCCTTGCTGAGTAAAAATATTCATTTAAACTTAAAATGGTAGTATAAAGTGCTGCTTTTAAAATTCTAAAATTCCTCTAAATGCACAAAACTGTTTATTTTTACACTTAATTACATGATATGCAGATTAATTAATCTAATAAATCACAATTAACCACATATACAGTATCAATATTTACAAAGAAAAGCCCTCAAATAAATAAAACATATTGTAGCAGACAAATCTAATGTGTTTGAATATATCATTTTGCGTGACCTTTATAGCCATTCTGAAAGGGACAATGGATAATTCACCTCAGATCTTGAAAATAAAGGAAACAAGAACGTTCAAACTGTCAACTCGTAATTGTATTAAAAATATTAAAATGGTTTAGTATTTATTCATTTGGTTACGTACTTATCCATTTTGTTTGCGAGTGGCGTGCACTTCCAGAAAGACTCCACCCGTATGCTCTTCTGATTGGCCGTGATTTGTGATTAATTTTGTCACGTCGCGTCTGGTGTGGACAGACAAATTGCATGTGCCGCCGGAATCTTATCGTAACGTGCGCGGTTAGGACGCGGTGTTAAGAGCGTTATCATGCACAGCAAAACATGTCTCACCATGTTGTTTCAATGGCTTTTGTTTCCAACTTCCTTGTTACGGTAACCTCATTGCTGTTGCTTTTATGATGTCACAGCCATTACAAACATGAACTCTAGCTCAACATCACCTAGAGTAACCTAAACAAACTTTTAATTATGACTGCAGAACCGCTGAAAAGACAAATAGGTTGTAATTGCACAACTGACGTCACTTATCACTCAAATCATTTGGAGGGACGTGTTCTTCTCAAGTTGGGCGGACCGCATTAGTGGCGCTTGATAAGGTAATTATGTCAAAAGCCTCTACTCTTAATGTGTGTATATCAGCATTAGCGACCTGTCAACAAGCCAGTGATAAACATGTCTGTGAAACGACGGGCAGATCGCAAGAACACAAGAAGTGAAACGAGGACGAGGGGGTGATTAGTGAAAGGGCATCTGCTGTGGAAGTCGGCCTCGAGAGCTCTGTAAGCACGGGTGACTCAGCGAGAGCCCATTATTTTCATCAGTTCAATCATCAGCATGCTAATGACTGCCGCCATTACTGTCCAGCAGAGATAACACCAAGTTTGATGATTCAAATTGACTCTATTCTCATGGTGGTTCTTTTGGTTATGTAGTCAACAAGCTAAGATGTCAGCACTGGGTATGGCGAGAGAGTAACGCTGTGTGCTTCGCAGGTAGGTATATTACATGGCACTTTCCGCAATTATGGTACAAAATAGGTCTTGAAATAGTTTGAAAATGAACTGATCATTTTTTTTTTTTTTTTTTTTATCAACACATGGTCAGCAAAAGGAGCTCTTATTCTATTGAAATGTAATAATTATATATACTAATTTTGTAATATTTTGTACAAATCTGATGTCTCGTTTTCCCTTTTCTCGTTGATAACCTTTTAGTGTGAAGTGTTTTCTGGTTCCTATTTTCTGTTACTGCCTTCCTGAGATAAATTTAGACATCATATTAAATAAATAAACTTTCACTTCCCATACATTAAAAAATGGGTTGCACTTTACTTTACTTTACTTAATATAAGGTATCTATATGGCTCAAGTTAGGGTTTAGGAGTAGGTTCAGGACTAGAACCAGGTTATTACCCAGTTATTGTAATTACTACAATACTACTACGTATATAGTATGTACATGCGAAACAGGACTGTATAAACTACTACCAAAAATGTTTGCATTATTCTTACAATAACTTGGATAACAGGGTGGAACAGTTCGTTTTGAAAAAGGCAATGGATCATTAATATAATATGATATAACATAACATAAGTTTGCTTTGTGATGGCTGCTCATGAGTCCATTGTTTGTCATGAGGAATTAAACTGAGCTCTGTTCTTCAGAAAAAGGGACTCATGAACAACAAAAAAAGTTTAATTAATATTTTTCTTTTAATAATTTTGGTAACAGGGGGTTAACAATGTTAACTTTGAAAAGGGAAATCAACGCTATCATTTATCAAAACATTAAGACATTAGATTGTTTGTTAGATAATATAATGTCATACTGAACAAAGTTTAATATATCTACTAATTCTCAGCACAAAAACATGGGATTTGTGCTTCTGATTCTTGAAAAACAAGCAGACAAAAGTGTATCATATTCAAGGAAAGAGCTACAAATGAAAGCATTTGAAAAAACAACACCACAACGATGATAAAAAACACGTATTATTGCAAAGGGTTTTCAAAAGTGCTTGCTTCAAAAACACCAGAATTGCTATTTGGCCACACAGTGTTCATCTGTACGGGTTTATTTTTAGAGGGAATATTAATGACGATTATTCTGCCTTTCGGCTGTGTTGCATCACTCCCGACTTCATCACAACCAATAGCAATCAATTCCCTCAGCCGGAGAGGAAAACAACGCTATCATTAACGCACACAGTACACCGTCCCCCAGTTACTGGGTTTGGCTCAGAGCGCTGCACTGCTGTAGTCACTGCATTAATAAATCCTATTTATTCAGTCTGTCTCAGGAGCAATGGATATCCAAAAAAACAACTAGCTTTGCACTTTATGCATGAGACGAATGAGAAGAGACCCGAACACGACGTCTATGAAGAAGAAAAAAACTGAACTATAGTTTTGGATAAGAGACACAATCACAGTCCCAGCGGTAAATGTACTGATGTTGCATTGATAAAAACTCAAATAGTTTCCTCAAATGACATTGACATTCACTATTTCCTAATGATAGGATTCTCTTACCATACAATAGTCGTATTGTTAGAATTAACATAGGAAAAAAAAGAATCCTCCTTGATTGGCCAGGCTGATTTTGGGAAGAAAGCCACCATACCTCGAGAGGATTCTGTCTCTACAGCGCTGTCCATGCTGTCTGTCTTGGGGTCGGTCATCCAAGCATCCATCAGAGCAGATTTGAAGATTTTCCGGCTGTCGAGATCTTGAGTGGGCCGATGGTTATTCCTCAGGTAATCCACAGACTTCACATGATCCTGCTGCTCAGTGGTGAAGATGGAGTAGAATGCCTCCAGCTACAGCAGAAGAGAGCGGCAGAAAGACAAAGAAAAAAAAAAATATTATCAAAAGGTTTAAACGTGCAACATCCTTTTCAGCAAATGAATACATAATGTCAATTTAATTTGGCCATGAAGGTGTAGAAAGGAGATAGGTAAGTGCATGTTAGGTATGACTTAAAGATTAAAACGGATAAGTTAATCCATGTTAGCATTAAAAAGCTGTGTAGATATCCAGAGAAAGAATTGGGAGTGAACCAAGATCAATATAAAAATCTATAAATCATTATAATATATTTTTACAATAATTTTTTAGCGCATAGCTAAGTGGTTGCTAGAGTGTTTTGGAGGTTTTCTAGGCCCTAGATGTGTTTAAAAGTGCAGTAAGTGATTTCTTACAAACGCTGTTTAAAACGGATCGGACTGAGCACCACAACACACTTGTAGCCAATCAGTAGTAGGGGGCGTGTCCACTCGTGATGGGGGACGAGAGAGAGTGAGCAAGAGGGAGATTTGAAGAAAGACTGTAGAAAGAGAGATTGCTGAGAGAAATTACAAAAAAGAAAAAGTCAGAAGATTATTACTGGAAAAAGAAGGGTTATGATCAGAAAAGAGCTTTAGGACCCGAGTTAATATTAGACAAGCTTTCCAGCGCTGGAGAGACCCAAGCAGGAAGGTCTGAAAGGTTGTGTTGTTTCTGCTACATACACGAACAACACTGGTTTTGCTGTTTCACAGAACCATGTTATGCTGTTGTTGTAATGTTAGCTATGGTGACAGGACAGTTTTGAGTGTCATTGTTTGTCTGGAGCTGCTGTGCTGCTGGTGATAAACAACCAACTGTTACTTGTACATATTTCATTTGTCATTTTATCTTTATATAACAAGAATCATTGTTTTGCTTTGCTTTATCTATGATAAAAAGACATCCACTCTTGTATATTCTGGGGGCGGAGCGATGAAGGGAGGGGTGTGTTTGTTTGGGCTGATTTCAAATATTCAGTGCTTCTCAGAAATTCCTTACTGCACCTTTAAAAGGATTTTGTCAGTCATTATTCTTCAAAGTAAAAAAAAAAAAAAAAACTAAGCCTGACTTAAAAAATGTGAATATTGATAATGTTATTATTCTGCATATTAACATTAATACATTATATTTTTATATAATTCTTATTATTAGTAGTATAATTATTATTATTATGACTAATAATATCAATATTACTTGTACTAATTATTTATGTAATTACACTAATTACTACTAATTACATAAATCCATGTTTGAAAAAAGCACTATTACTAGTGAAGCTCAGCACCACTTCCATATACAGTGTAATATGCTCTATTTCTACAATGAATGCATACATTTGTTTATCAAATCTTCTGCACCGTCCCATTTCCAGAAACATTTGAGCACACAGCAGATGAGACACATTGCTAGTGTAATACAGTGTTTTTGTGCAGATGGCACAAATGTAATACAGCAGAAAGAAGGCGAGCCAATTTCAAGCATAGTGCACACAGCTGGATGTGAAACATGATCATATGATTGTGATGTGCATGTATGCATGATTATGTGTGTGTGTGTGTTCGCCAACCTGGTGGTAGGACAGGTAAACGGGTCGACTGAAGACGATCCACTCCACGACCTTACTACAAGGAGGTGTCGTGAGCGAGCCAGCGTAGCGGTAATAACTTCCCAAGGATGATGGCAAAAGATCCTTCAGAATGAACGAACCAAGGTTTGTTTCCTTCTCTGTTTAATAAAAGACACACAATACTCACTTAAAGAGTGAAAGAGATCTCATAGAAACCTAAGCTGAAGTACTATGAGGCAAAAAGATGTGCACGAACACAAGTTTTAGTGGATATTTTATAGTTTAATTTTCCAGTATCTAGAAATAATAGCATCTGCACAGCTTTCTCATTATTTCCATTTAGTAGCTGGGTAGGACCAAGTTTCTGAACAACAGATGTGAACATGCGCATTTAGGACCTGGGAGGGAGTTTTGATAGAATTTTTAAGCAAATTACCATTCAAAAATATGGGGTCTGATTTTTTTTTTTTTAAAGAAATTAATACTTTTATTCAGTAAATATGCATTAAAGATGCATTAAAATTTTAATTCAGTAATAATATGAACTCTGAACCATATGACAGCTATATAACAGTGACAAAAGCAGCAGCATAAATCAAGCTGGTTAATGCAGAGCAATAATATTTTTTAATAATTATTACTGCATAATTATAATTTGCTGATCATCGTCATGTTTGAGATGTGTGTTGAGGTATATATACTTCTCATTGCAACTTATTTGCTCAGGTGAAATGGATAAACTGTGTGTCGCTAGTTTTAAGAGGCAAATGATGTTGGGGAAAAATGAAAAATGGGGATGAAAATACAAGGATTGTTCTTTAGTTATTTTGACAAGAACTTTTAAGTTAAAAAAGCCACCGCTATTCATTTCATGGAAAGTTTTAAGTTGACTTCAACTGGAGCAATTAGTTGAGTTAACTTAAAAAGGTGAGTGTGATAAGTTGCCTTTTTCATGTTGGCTCAACTTGTTTTTTCAAGTTTAAAAGATTACCTGATACTCATTAGATGAACAAAAGTATTTAAATTGACTTTAACTGGAGTGGATTAGTTGAGCAGAATGCAAAATGTTGCCTTATTTTTTTAAGTTAGCTTTTTTTTTTTTAACAGTGTAGTGTATGTTTTTATAGTACAGTTCTCCTGAACTGTTAATTTGATCCTGAAAATATAAAAATTCCAATTCAAATTTCTCATGATATGAACTCCATGCTCTTGATTCCATGTTCTTGATTCCAAAAGAGAACCTTTTGAAATTCATGGTTCTTTTACAAAACCGTATATGTCCTTCAAATAACCTAAAATTACTTTCCATCTATTAGAACCAATATTTTGTCCTGAAGAAGCTATAATGCAACACTATGACCTTTTTCATTTCCAAAGAGCCATATAACCAACACAGGGACTGTATATACAGCAAAAAAAAATGAAAGGTTCTTCATCACATGCTTAAATTTACCGTGATGGACCACCCGTTTAAGACCTGCGATGATGGGCTCAGCTGCAGTGTTGTCTTTCTTTGTCACCTAGAACAAATGCAGAGTAACATGAAATTAGCAATTATTCTGTTTCTCTGTCTATGTTAAAGAAACACAAAAAAGATGGGATGCGTTTAAATCGTACTATTGTCGAACACAAGTTTCCAGTGTTCGCCGCTTATGCAACATTAAAAACTAGAGCATGCTGACATAAGCACCTTTTATTCAGGTTGATGGAGAAGCTCATTCAGGTCAGAGATGAAATATACTCACTTGTGCTCTCTGAGGATTCATTTGGTTGAACTAGGTGGCAATAAAAGAGCCCAAGGGAACCACCAATACAGGAGCCCCACATCGATTAACTATATAAAACCCCCAGGAACGGACATGTCACACTCCATATGACACCATTCGTCTAAGCACTAATAGCGGTAAGCCATAACGCTGTCACATGTGGGAGAAAGAGTTTAAGTCCAACGACGTAGGTTATTCTTTCACCGTCTGACAATGGATAAACATAGGACACACCTGCGTTCCACTTTCAGTGTGAAGAATAGGTCTGTCACATTAGTTAAGGTGTGTAAAAACGTACTGTATGAGAGTGTGCAAAGCATGTTGTGAATGAAGAGGGAATGAATGGCGCCGCGTGGCAAAAAAGCTTATGTTATTTTCATGGATCATCTCGCTGACCTGTTAAGCCTGTTTTTCTCTATATATTCAGATGGCATCCCTGAATACTAAGGCTATGACACCACAAATCTTCTATTTTGGCTTGACTCATTAGGAAAACCGTGAAAATCATGCCATTTTCACCCTTGATAAGAACATTTGTCACAGTTGAAAGAGAAGGAAAAGTAAAAATAAACGACTATAGGATACACAGTGCTTGTAGGAGCTCAACTGTGTATATTTTTTGCTCTGTGATGTCACTTCCTTGTAAAAACAAACAAAAAATGTTAAGCTTGTATTTCTGTTAAAGCACTTATATTACTTGTATGCCACTGTTCAAAGATTTGGGTCAATAATTATTATTATGACAGTAATTAATATTTTATTCACATTAAATTGATCAAAAGTGCCGGTTAAGACATTTATAATATTACAAAAAAATTACAAATATATGCTGTTATTTTCAACTTTCACGTCATCATATAAACCTGTAAATATTTTTTTAATCAAGGTTTCCACAAACAATGTAGCAGTACAACTGATTGATAATAAGAAGAAATGTTTCTTGAGCATCAAATGGGCTGATGAAAATTCAAGTTTGCCATCACTGGAATAAATATAAATTTAAAATAAAATAAAACAGAAAACAGTTATTTTAAAATGTAATATTATTTCACAATGTTACTGTTTTTTTCAACAAATAATTGCACCCTTTGTAAGGATAACAGACTTCTTTCAAAAACACGAAAAAAAAAAAAAAAAATCTTACCAACCCCAAACTTTTAAATAGTAGTGTAAACAAAATTTCCTACTTGAGCTGTAAAGCTGTCTAAATCATCCTTTTAGTAATCGGATTACTTTTCTTAATGGATAAATGTCTCATTATGCCGGTCCAGATGGAATCAGAGCAGAAAACGCAATTAAAGTATGCAGATTTTTTGTAGGAAATTCACAAAATAAATCAAAATAATCTCTTTAATATACAGATTTTTTTTTTTAATTAAATAAAAAAACGTAATAAAATAATGTATTTCATCAGAACACAAGACTAACTAGGCCACGCTAACCAGCCAAATTTTGACCTCTTGGTTATGTCATAACACGCTTTACATAGTCGTGAATGGATGAAAGACTCCATGAACCTTTGAGTCTCACAGCTACACTTCTCAAGTAGCTTAGGCCTACTTTTTTAATGTTTATCCCAATGCAATGTCTTGCCCCTTAGACTGTCATTATTCTTTTAGAAACTGAAGCAAGAAGCAAGTTTATTCTATTATGAAGCTAGACTTTACTGTGAGAAAAGAGAGAGAGAAAGATGGCTAGAGGGCAGCAAAGAACGTCTGCGCTTTCTTCTACCTGTTGCAGATGGTGAAAATAGACCCTCAGGCTACATAGGCCCAAACCAAATTTATCTGATGTTTTTAGTCTCTTTCTCCCTCTTTCTTTGAGAAGGTATCATGAGCTATAAAGCTCCATTTCACAGGCTGGTAAACATTCGAAAATCCCCCAAAAATCAAAGAAGATCTTCACCTGAAAGAAGACAGCCATGGCGGCGATGATTCGTCTCTCCTTTATCGCGGTGCTCAGACTGTCAAAGTCATCTGAATTGTAGAAATAAATCTGCATCTATGGGGCAAAGAGATGGGAACAGGGTTGTATAACAGCACTCTTATTTGACAGGGTATGAAACGGCTCGTGCTAATGCTCTGCTTTGACTTTCCTGTTTAGTAAACACAATGCATTGTGGAATCGAAATTGGTACAGTATACTGTCAAATCCTCACGAATTGATATTCCTCTCATCATCTTCACACGCACAATAACGGCATATCTGTCACATTCTACTTCTCTCATCACTCCACATTTTGACATCCGAGACAACTAAGGATTATACGCGCTCTCTCTCTGAGGACGGATTTAGGAAGAAAGCGAACCTCAGAACCAAATCCCCTCAGCGCGGCGCAATAAACAACATGTCTTTGTTGCCTTAAACACTGTCTCTGAACAAACGCACAAAGTGCCATGTGTCAAATAAATGCTAAATCTACTATTACAGAAAAAACAGGGACGATCGCACAAAGAGAAAGAGGGAGAGAAAGGAACGCGGGATGAATGGCATGTCAAAGCTCGCAGCAGCTGAGCAATCGTGAAAGAGATCGTTGAAATGCAGGGAATAAGATTAAGCCTCGCTATGACAATCACGTTCCAATTGAGCTTATTCTCTGGCAGCCTCTCGTGCGCAGGCATTATTTGCCTGCCGATGTTGTCGCTTCTACATTTTATATTGTAGACTTCGCTTTAGCACATTTCCCTGGTCATTTAATGGGGCATGTAGGAAAAACCACACGCTCTCATTTTGTTGGACCAGTCATCTCTAAACCGGTGGGGCGGCAGATTGTTTTGATAAGGTTGCGGACGGCAGAGGAGAAAACAATGCTAAATGTGAATAATAAAATGCATCTAACCATATAATCGTATATTTAGGAGGGCAAAATACATTTTCCCATCCTAAAGAAAAAGCACATATGTAGTGTTCAATCAATCTTCACCTCTTAGAAACTAGCCAAATTAGCTATGGTAAATTATGCATATGACTCAAACTCTATAATGAACATAATCCAGGTTTAGTATTGGCCCTGTAAAAGATGCTTTAACATTGCGGTCACTAAGGAATTTTAGCCCCTAGATATTGCTCTATAGTGGATGCATGGATTTTTTCCCCACTCGTTTTATCTTCAGCAAGATCTGATCTCTCAAAAAGCCTCTAAATTATAAACAGGATCAAAACTTTGCTGAAAAACCTGTTGTACACAATCTTCAACTAGCCTTCTGCCCTTTGATTGATTTTTTTTAGTAAGTAAAAAGCCTTTAATGATTAAAAGGTTTAATGTATTTTTTTTTTATAAACGTAAGAACACCTTTTATATTGTAAGTAATATTTCAAGATGAATGAACTACCATGAACTAAACATGAGCAATACATTTGTTACTGTATTTACTCATCTTCGTTAACATTAGTTAAGGAAAACACGGTTGTTCATTGTTTGTTCATGTCAGTTCACAGCGCATTAACTAATGTTAACAAGATTTTAATAATGTATTAGTAAATGCTGAAATGAACAAACATTAATAAATGCTGTATAAGTGCAGTTCAAATGTCGATAACTAATGAACCTTATTGTAAAGTTTTATCAGATGAACACTGAACTGAAGCAAACTTAGGTTTACTTACATCATTTCATAGAAAACCATTTTAAACTGAGTAAGATAATAATAATAATAAAAACATACCAAAATCTATTTAAACCCATTAACATATTTATTGACATTTTACTTAAGAATTAATGATATAAAATTATTATTTGGAGTATTTCTTTATTGCACAATGTACATTTCTTAATATTATGCCTAAAAAGTGTTTTAATATCACTATTAGTAAGGATTGTATGATCTTTGTATAATATCAGTCTTTAAATGCAAGATATTTAAAGTGTACCCTAAAGTATACTTGCAATAGTTACACTTTGACACAATCAAATATACTTAAGTATATCTTTGGTTGGCCTTCAGCACTATTTCTGCCCAACTAAAGTGCAATCAGTACAAAATTAGTTTTTCCAATTGAGCAGACTTTAAGTATACCAGTTTAGAAGACCAAAAGTACAAATGCAGTGTATTTTTATTAAGCACATAAATATGTAAATGTATTTGTAGTATATTTAGCACAAAATAAAAGTATTTCAAATACATTTTAGTATTTTCTTTTCCACTAGGGCAGGCTTTTGAGGAACATTCGTTTGTACATTTGGCAATCACCGTTGTAATGCATTGCATTATATGTTTTGGCCTCCACAATTAAAACTAGAGCTTTGATGAAGGGTTTAAATGTCATCTTAAGACATTGTTTGGGAGAGATATAGAGTGACAACTGATATTTATATGCATTTTATGCAAATAGTCTTTTACTGTTCCAAAAATCTAATTGCTTTAAAAGTTTTAGAACTTCATTTTTTTCTTTGTGACCATATGAATAAAGTCTTCACCAAATTGCATATTTTTCTTTTCAATAAAATTGAGGTGTTTATTTTCTCCTTGACTGTAAGTTCCATATTCTCACTACATCATACTATTATTTATTAAAAAAAAAAAAACAAAAAAAAAATCTAAAAAGGTTCAATAAACTTTTCTATTTTAAAAAATAGATTTTTCCCGAGTATTATTTCATATTTCAGCCTTCACAGGGTTAACGTCTGTCATGCAAACAATATGTGCTGAAGTTTAATACTTGGGGTTGAGAGTTCATTCAAAATTCTAAGGGTGATGCTTGCTGTGGCAAGCAACATTAATAAAAGTGGCAAAAAGGCCCAAAAATGAAAATTAACACTAGTCGCTGTCGTAGTTTAATTTACTGTGCTAGATTTGAGCCAGAGGTCAACAGAAGTCGCCGAGAGATAATTGGATGCATCTCCAGTCTCTGGCTTTAGTGTGTTTGGGTTTTGAATTGCTAGATAATGCTTAGCAGCTATCCAGCCCACATACGGCTACACATCAATTGTATTTCTGTGTAAAATGGGATTTATGGAGCGAAGTCGATTCGTCTAATGAGAAAGTGCTGCCAGAGAGGTGGATCCAGCCCAGGTCGTCTGACCTCTGTGCCAGCTAATTTCAAACAAACTTCCACTGATGAATACAAATGATTTCGCCTTCCCATCCTCTAAATTGTTGTTGTGTAGACACTGTATTGATAGAAAAGAAATACTGCTATATCTTGGAGAAAAGCCAGTAGAGTTCGGCTCAAAATTTAGTATTTGTTTCTCCTCTGCGCACATTCTGACCTTGTTCGAACATTGAAATGAAACTGAAACAAAATAAAGGGGCATTTCTGTAACCGAGAGTGGTGCACCCTTGGCAAGGCAACAGACATGCAGAAAGAACCCATTGCAGGCAGAAGTAAGGCAATGGAAAACTAACCCCCAAACAAAGTAATTAAGGCCAGACAATGTCAGAATGGGTGGACGATGAATTAATCTGCTAATAAAGAGAAGAACAAAGTTAAAGTCTTTAATGAAAACCAATCAGTCTCCTTCAGGGCTCTTTTAAATCACAGACTTTAATGGTGTCCATTCATTGTGTCTTCACAGGGGGAAATATATTACTCGTTTATCACTAAACCTCATTAGCCAATTAGCTTCCTCCAAGAGCCAATACAGAGTTTATGGTGACCGAGAGTAAAGCACAGCACAAACACGTTTAGTTAATGAATCAAAATGGGACAGGAACCATGTGCGGGGGAAAAAATAAAAGGCCTGCAAACAACATACACTCGACTTAACATGTTCCAGCTTATAATGTGCGATTGCATAATGATGTTTAACATGAATGCAGTGGTGCGTCTAGTTTGAATTCTCTGGCTATGCAACATTTTCACTCAACTGCAGTGTTGTGTTGCCTTTTCCTAGCCTAACGTGGTCTCGAACTCAAATGTGCAGTGTTTTCAAGGCCAAATGGAGAACATTAAGAGCTAATACTAATTTTGTGCAAAACAATATCTGCAAGGCAAAAGAGACACTTTTTGAACTGGAAGGTTGTTTAAAACAAGTAGAATTACCCTGTAAGGCATGCAAAATAAATTATACTTTATTAAAGATTAATAGCTTTTCATCATTATTGACTGAGATTAGCACTGGAGTTTGGTACTGCTTTTCTCACATCCACACAATTCATTCATAAAACAAAATAATACTACTACAACTAATAATAATAATAATAATAATAATATAACATTGGTGGTCAAAAGTTTGGAATAATTAAGATTTTCTTAATGTTTTTGAAAGAAGTCACTTATGCTCACCAAGGCTGAATTTATTTAAAAAGAGTAAAAACAGTATTATTGTGAAATATAATTACATTCTAAAATAAGTTTTTGCTGCCTAACATTTTTATGGCAACCGATATTCAGGATTCAAGATTTTTTGATGAATACAATTTTCTTTTTACATTATGAATGTCACTTGAATCAATTTAATGTGTCCTTGTTGAATAAAAGTAGGCCTGTTCAATTTCCTTTTTAAAAAAAGACCATACTTATAAATCACAGATGCCACAAAAATGATATAGCGCAACTGTTTTCAAAATTGATAATGATAATTAACATTTCTTGAGCAGCAAATCAGCATATCAGAATGATTTCTGAAGGATCATGTGACACTGAAGACTGGAGTGATGATGTAGAAAATTCAGCTTCGTATCACAGGCATAAATTGTAATAATATTTCAAGATATGAATAGACCGTTTTTACTCTATTATTCATCAAATAAATGCAGACTTTGTTCAAAAACATTAAACTAAATATTCCAAACTTTTGACCAGCAGTGTTTATAGATATATTATATCTTATTATTAATAATTTAAATAATACTAAATAGAAACATTCGGTCCATTTACACACAAACGAGAACTAGTGAAAAAGACCAGGGGCCAGTAGCGTAAACTTAGTCAAGAACTAGTTTGACCAACTAACAGTTAAGCATGGGGTAATTAGTCACACTTTTCTATTTCCAATTAGACCAATCTACCATTTTATGTAACTGACTTTAAGAAGTTAGTCTAAATAAAAACATTTAGATGACTAGTCTAAGCACTTTACCCAACCGGCCACAGAACTGAAATCATTTTAAAGATGCAACATCCCCCTGAGGTGAAAAGGAAGCTGAATATCCTTGCTCTTTGGTGAAATGCAGCAGCCGCTCCATCAAGTCAATAAAACACATCGATCCCAGTTTCATTGAGAGGTTCTTCAATTAGTGCAGATTAGAGCAGCACTTTCAACCTACTCAAGTCAAGGTGGAATCCTTGAACTTTATTGAAGAAACTCATTTAGTAAAGTTATCCTCCTCATCTAAAATCCATTCTTAATAAGATTTTTTAAATGTGAAGGTTTGTGGTTAAGGACTATTCACAAGGGTTTTGTAAAGAAACAATGGATTCCTTCAGACATTTTGCTTTGAGTACGAGAGATTTGAACGTTTTTTCAGGTTTCCTGAGCTGTACTGATTATACTATAGAACGAACTGAAGGAATCCGAAATCTGCACAGATGGAAGTGGAAATGATGTTGTTTATTTGTTTTTGAGTACAGCTGTAGTTACGATAGGGCAGGGCAATAAAACAATAACGATAATTATCACAACAAAGTCTTCCTCGATAAAATTATAAAAAGTGTTTCATGAGTGTTTGATATGAATGATAGGCACACACATTGGTGCCAGTACCAATTTGCCTAACTGACGAGCGCTGCGGTTTCTGATGCATGAGAAACATTAAAAGGCAAATGTGCCAAAGAGCGCCACACAAAACACATCAGCTCGGCTCAAAACACACCACAGCATGGGCTAAGAGCGAATGAAATTTCTCGCTGAACTTCTCATTCAAACGACCACTAAAAAGAACTGCAAGATCCAGTGAGAAGTGTTCAAGTTTAGTGCAGTTTTCCCATACAAACCACTAATTTAAACATTCTCAACAACACAGACATGGAAAACAGGAGAAAAATTGAGCCACGATGATCGAGTTGGAAGGCTTTTCAATCCACAAATCACCAACATTTACCTTGATTTACTGTTGTAGCACTAACTGAAACCATGGGATTGAGGCAAAAATGTGGGGTATTCATTTCTAATTGAATTATACTATGACTATAGACATTGAATGTATTAAAAGGAGTAATGGAATACAAGTACGGTATTTTTTATTAAGATTATAGCAGCTTTTGTGCATTTGTATGTCTTTAGGCTACTGTTTAACATAAGAAACAATATAGTTACCTTTTACCATGGTAGTGAAGAGCAATGCATGGTTTTACCCATAAAAATTAGGTTGGTGCAATTTCTAAAGATAACTCAAGCTAAATGTGCATTTCTAAGAGACAAAACATGTAATATTAATTTGTGAAATGTTCACCTGTTTGCCACAATTAACTGTCTGGTTTATACAACTTTCACTACTTTTAAACTTTAAACAAATAAAGATTTGACATTTGTCGTGATATCGACCGATGAGAAACATTTTATCGTGATCATTTCTGGGCCATATCGCCTATGAACTCTTTGTATTAGAGACACAATGTGGCTTACTCACCTCTACTGGAAACTTCTTTCCATTGATACTGTGCTCAGAACCAGCCGACCCATTGGTGCTGCCCCAGTGGAACTCCACCTTCTCTGCTTTGAAGCGTCCAGGTAGGCCCGCCCCTCTCACAAAGTAATCATTCCTCAGAACAATAGACACTGCGATGAAAAAAAGGAGACAAGACGAGGGAGTTAAATACTCTTAAATATCAATATTTTCTTCAAAATTTAATGAGCCGTAGTATGCAAAACTAAGGCTTTTTAAGCTGTGTAATTCAAGAACAAATAATGCATTCAGATGTATATACATTTTAATACCCCGCTCGGTAAAAATGCTCCAGGGGAATTTTGTCTTTTTTATGTTGACAAAGGACCTTTAAAACAAATAATGATGCAGAAGAAACTGAGTGTGCACTCTGCAGGCCAGAGCGGACGCATCAAAATGAGCTCCATGGGCTCTCCTGGCACAGACCGTCACATTATACCGCATTTAGAGTCGACCTCTTGACTCTTTAAAGCGTGGATTGGTAAACAAATTGAAATATCTTCCACGTCTTCTGCTGGGTAGACTCTGCAGAAACAGGATAACTACTTCATACACTTGGCTTTCCAATGCCAATTAATGAACTATGTCAAACTCAATGACATTTTAAAACATTCTGGACTTTGAATCCATTCAGCTGTGAGCAGAGACAGTAAAATTTGATGGAATTAAATAGGAGCACCATCTGCAGCAAATAAACCCTATGAATTACTAATAAATCAAAACATTAACTAAACATTTTCACAATCAGATCATAATAACTTATAACACTTTAGATTAGGGAATGCATATTCACTATTAACTAGTTGCTTTTTAACATACATATTGCTGGCATATTGTCAAGTACGTATTTAATGTATTATTCTGCATGAGCATATTCTATATATTCATACCTAAACATAACCACTACAGCAACTACCTTATTTACTATCAATAAGCAGTAATTAGGACTTTTTTTTTTTTGAGGGAAAACTCCTTAATAGTTCATATGTGTTCCCTAATCTAAAGTGTTACCAAACATTCACTTGACTGTAAATTCATCTTTTTCATTAAACTCAACATAGAATCAACTTAATAGCTTATAATTGTCTCTTCCATTTAAACTTGGGTATTAGAAAGCAAAAATTACAATTCCACATTATAATTCCCAAATCATTACACATATTTCACGTTAAACTAGTTTTAAATGTCTATTTTAATAGGGTTTTATTTCATAAAATGAAATAATAAATCACTTTTTGATAGTTAAAAAAAAAAAAAAAAAAAAAAAAAACATTTTGCAGCTCTGCCACATACTCCAATAGAACGTGAAGCATAATTAAAAGAAACTAGGATGAACTGTAAGGAACTACGCAAAGACATCTCACGTCACAAAAGCTCTCGCATGGAGATATCCGTTTAATTCTTAAGTCAACTAAAGCGCTGGGATGAGAATAAACAAACTGATTCAGCGGGATATGATGAATGTTTGTGGACAGATAGGATCTTTTGGTGAATACACACACATTGCTGTATGGACATACTGGGCTAAAGACTTGTGGTACTCAGGAGACGCCGTGGTGCTGGAGTTTTAAAGGATCTATTGCTGTGCTCTGTAAACAGTAGAAAAAGCTCCTATGGTAATTATGCCACAACGTGTTGATGGTTCTGGCGAGCGTTCCCAAAAACCTTCTCAGGAGCAAATGTAGCCCTCTTACAGTGTGCCATTCTCAATATCACTACTAATTAAAACCAGCAGAAAGCATCATTTGAAGAGTATGCTGTCACACCACCAGCCATCTCTGTCTAGTATTAGGTTCGTAGGCCAAAGTGGGTGATTTCCCAACAAATTAATTCAGTGGGAGACTAAAGAGTTTTTATGGCCACTAAGAATTATTTGGAAAAAATTTAGAAATGTTAATATATTTCTATTACATTTAAATATATATATATATATATATATATATATATATATATATATTTTTTTTTTTTTTTTTTTTTATGATGATGATGATGATGATGATGAAGACAATATACTCTATAGAAAAGATATTGTTGATATGCATTTACACTAATGTTCAAAAGCTTGGGTCAGTATGATTATTATTATTATTATTATTTTTAAAGAAATTAATATTTTATTGAGCGAGGACGCATGATCAACCAAGCAAAAACTACAGTAAGACAGTAAGGCTTTTATATTGCTACAAAAAAAAATGATTTCAATCAAGTTTTTTGAACTTTCTATTCATCAAATAATCCTAAAAAGTGTATCACAGTTTCCTTAAAAATATTAAGCAGCAACTAATAAGAAACATTTCTTGAGCATCAAATCAATATATTAGAATGATTTCTGAAGGATCATGTGACACTGACAACTGGAATAATCATGCTGAAAATTAAGCTTATATACAAAATACATTCGAAATATAAAAAAGTTGCATAAACAAAATTGTAATATTACTTTGGTTTTAACTCTATTTTTGATCAAATTAATGCAGCCATGGAGAGCATAAGAGACTTCTTTCAAAAAAATAAATCTTAGCAACCTCAAACTCTTGAACGGTAGTTCAAGCCTTCAGAAAATAGCAGTAATTAATGCTGTTCGGATTTCCACAGCCACAACAGATGTACAAGCATCATGACAGAATCCAGGGGGATCTTATAGGAACTTAGTGAGGGCAGTGTAAGACTTAGTGTGCTGCATGACTGATATTTGCATGGGCTATGACTCTCAAACTCCATCAAACCTGATGCAATGGTCTGTCATAATGGAAACCTTTCAACATCTACATGTTTCTTACACTGCAATAATTTGGAAACATTTTAAACATTTAAGTGGCCTTAAGCTAAGAGAGCAATAATGGTCAAAGCTATGAAATGAGAGCTGATCAATATTGTTAAAGGAATTTAATTCTTTGATTAACCTGTTTTGCCTGTGTTCTTCATGGTTGTCCTGTTTGATGATTTGGTTTCAAAGCCATCCAAGGTGAGCTCCTGGCATTCCTGAGAGACCTGGGCATCTTGATCTAGGATGTCCACTGGAGACTGATTTCTTTCCCCGCATTCTGGATAAGCAGAGGCCCATCTCCGTGGTCCGTAGGTTCCTGTGAAAGGATATGGAACAATGAACAAGAAATTTTATATTTGCATTACATTTATTCTTTGGCAGATGCTTAAAAAGCAACCACAAATGGACACAAATTACACATCATCGGTGTGCACGTTCAATTTGCTTGCTATTTAACCTCATAAATTAATCTAAGCATTCAAAAATGTAACTGTGAAGTTGATGCATGTGTATGGTCTATACGATTTTAAAATTCAAATAATGATTTTAGGTCAAAAATGATTTTTTTTAAGTCCATTTTTTAATGACATTTTTCCTTCACTACTTTGTTTCAAAAGGTACAGTGGCATTTCAAATTAACTTTCATGTAGTCTCTCAGCTAGCACCAGGCCTCTCAATCAATACAAATATCATGCATAATCATTTAAAACAAATATAAAAACAAAACTGAATTTTCAAAATGCTCTTTAAAATAGTTTTAGACAGTGCACATGTCATGCATCAGGTCAAAATTAAATTTCTCTGTTGACTAA
This sequence comes from Opsariichthys bidens, assembly GCA_037194245.1. Taxonomy (NCBI): domain Eukaryota; kingdom Metazoa; phylum Chordata; class Actinopteri; order Cypriniformes; family Xenocyprididae; genus Opsariichthys; species Opsariichthys bidens. Next base: position 7,375,460 of record CM074298.1, on the reverse strand, counting down.
ACACTGACTCATCTCATGTCTACCAGATGAGCAAAAGTACACATTTGCAATGTAAATCTGAATTAGCAAAACACAAATGCAATGCAAACTTTTTCTCGTAATGTTGTTGAGCTATCATTTGCTGCTCATCAGCCATCTGTGTTGGTCTAAGACAGAGAAATATGAACACACATGTTCTGCAAACATGCAGCGCTAAACTGATGAATGGTTTCATTACCAGTGGTGGCAGACATATCAGAGTCCATGTCAAAGTAGTGTATGTAAATTGCCTCCTAATGGTTAATGCTTTGCGCATCAAATTAAGTCTCCCACACAGTATATGAATAATAATCTGTGACATTTAGAGGGTTGTGGTAAACAGCAATATGTATGGATGGGATTCTTCATAGAACGGCTTTGCTCTTTAACAACCCGGGCAAACTATCTTGAAGCCCCTCCTAAAGAAAGCGGTCATTTTAATCAGAATTTTTCATATTCCAGGTAATATGCTATTATAACTTCTGAAGACCAGCTATGTGGAGCCCGAATCTAAACACTCTTATGAATTTAGGGCCGGTTTCTCCAGAGTCAGATTATATAGACTTTGCTATGGCAAGCTAAATAAACAAAACAAAAAGGCATGATATTAAACTAACCACTATAATTTCATCATCCGCACTGCTCACGCTGGGATTCTTACCAGCCTAGATGGTGGAAAGTGGGAGGAGAGGTGAAAAGCCTCACATGATTGGTCTAAAAGGTGCATGGTTGCCATCACGACGCTGTCTCGTGTACACACCGGCCTGTGTCGGTCCATGATGATAAATCAAATGCATTGTCAAAAAATGGCCTTGCGCTTTGAAGCAATTTTTACGTTATAACCAGAGAATTTTATGTCGTAGGTTCAAAAGCAGCAGAACATCAGATTTGCCCTCAGGCTTGAGGGTCTGATCATGGTGTCAAGAATAATGTTGTCTCTAATCTTCTGTGCTAAAAGTCTGTCGACTCCCAACTGAGCTCAGTCACTCTTATTTTCCCTGTCTATATACTCTATGACATCCCTATGATATTCTGAGGAAGCTTTCACACTAGGGTTTTGCTGTGGACACAAGTCAGTTTGACAGAGTTCGGTTTGTTTGACTGGTGTGGGTTGTTGGTGCACAGTAGAGCACGGAAATCTGCTTCCACACCAACCAAACGCTGTCAAACTGACTTATTTCCACAGCAAAAGCTCTAGTTGTCCACTTTACTGCTTTTATGCAAAGAGAAACCATAAACAAGAAGTTAATATTGAGAAACTTACATCTTAGACACCAATATTGCCAGTTACCAAATGTATTATTTTGCTCTGTTAACAAAAAAAGTTTCAAATTAATGTATGGTAGAATCAAAGTAGAATCCCCATCTTTGAGGAATACAAGCACAACAGTGGAGTCCTTCAGCATTTTGAACTAATCAGTTTAGTGAATGATTCTCCCAAATGAAGATGGTTAAATGGTTAAATGGTTTAGCTCCTGTGTACTTAACCGATCTTCTATTGCCCTACAACCCGTCGCGCTCTTTAAGATCACAAAACTCGGGACTTCTGGTTGTACCTAGGATAGCTAAGTCGACTAAAGGAGGGAGAGCGTTTTCACATTTGGCTCCGAAACTCTGGAATAGCCTTCCTGATAATGTCAGGGGATCAGACTCACTCACCCAGTTTAAATCTAGATTAAAGACACATCTCTTTAGCCAAGCATTCACATAATGCATCTCATATCAGATCAATCGCTCATTCTGACTATCTTTGCTTAAAGTTATGAACAGCAGCTACGCTAATTATTCTCCTTTTGCTTTCTGTTCTACCGCGGGACATCTGCCCCGAGGTGACTAGAGACCACATCAGCTTCAGTCCGAATCCAGCCTCTTCAGAAGACCTCAGATGACCATCACCTGTGAAGAGACGGCGCCAGTTCCTGCGAGGACTTCAGAAGACGCAATCATCTGGATCAACATGCTCATTACCTAATTCTTTATCCTTATTGTTAATTTATTTTCCGGGAGCTCATTGCTTCTAACTTCGGTTAAACTGCTAACTCTGATTGTAAATTAATCAACTAAATTATTTTATTTGCTAACTGCTTTCTTTAAATTGTAATGTTGACATCCATTCTCTGTAAAGCTGCTTTGAAACGATGTGTATTGTGAAAAGCGCTATACAAATAAATTTGAATTGAATTGAATTGAATTGAATTAAATACCAAATTATTAATCACTAAAACCCCTTTATCTCAATCTTAATCGCACACCCACCATGTTTGTAGTTATTACAACACTTTTTACTCGGGTTTGTAGCTCTAATCGAATCCTTGTCCAACACACAATTGGTTGTGGGCAATATTAACCATTAGAGTGTACATGAATCTGCTCTTTATATTCTAACCAGAAAAAGTAGACCATCCAGGTATCTTTGGAATATTCATTGCAGCATACTACAATTTGGGACACCTTAATTCTAATTTCGAATACTATTCAGGACGGATAGTATGCGAATTGGGACGCAGCAAGTCACTTGTTGCATTACTGAAGGAATCTGTGCTTTTGAACAAATCAATGCGATTGACTGAATGATTCAATGATTCACTTAAAAAAAAAACACTTGTCACTTGTCATCATCTACTGGCGTACAGCTGTAACCCACAGAGAGAGTCACTGAATTATGTCTAAATGTACAGATATATAACATAAACAATATATATATAAAAAAAACAATATTGCTGGACGTTAGTTGACCAAGCAATCGAAGACAGAACATTAAGATGCCCTGACCAATTTCAACCCAACACCTAGGTCTCTGGAACAGGAACACTGAGACCACGAGAGAATGGGGGAGCTCTCTTTTCCATCTGACAGATTAAGGTCAGATCACTTTCCATTGGGACAGAAGAAGTCATGGTTCTCCTCTTTAAAGGAAAGGTTACTCCTCTTACCCAATTAATGAGGGGACAAGTAGGTCATTCCAAAGTTCTTGGCCCACCGCTACAGTGCAGAACTCTCCTCGGAGCTCAGCTAATTGACATCAATTTTCAGGCTACGGAAAAGCAACTGGTCTCTCAAGTGGTGAATATTTTTGCATTCTGAAAAAACAGCGGTTCAGGTCCAAAATGATAGCTCGACGCTACAATCTGACGCTGTTTTTTTCCCACAAAGTCAAAGGCCAATTAAACACATTCTGAGGGTTATCCTGGCTTTCATTGCATTTCCTCAGATCACAGTCAGACACTTGCATTTTCCACCCGGTCTTGGTGCTAATAGGAATATTAGATGGATGCTGGATTACCCCTTTCCACCACCCTATTGATTTTTCCTTGGGCCAGACTCCTCTATTCTGATTTGTTAAGTGCTGGCACAGTGTGCCCTGAACCAGCTGTCGGTTTCTGTCCCAGCAGGGGTTGGATATCTACACAAAGACACTTCACCTGGAATACTCATTTTCCCTTCCAGATTCAGCCTGCTTTGACATAAGCCCCCCAAAGCAATGCAGGTCACCATCTTCTCTAAAATAGATTTAAAACACCTGCACAAAGCCAAAACGAATTCCCTCCGCTCTCTGATCTCCTAATTAATTAGTCATCTGGGTTCCTTTGTGAAAATACCAAGACGCTGTTCTCATCCTAAGATATCGGCCAACGGTATTTCCTGCATGCCGCCCCCTTGCATCCAGCTGACAGCCCACAAATCTTCATTGAACCATTTAATCTCTCCATGTCACAGACTAAACAATTGGCTCTGCCAACATCTTCAATTGTGACAGTGACGCTACATCCACCCTGCCAGGGTGATCGACGGATCGCACTCTTTTACAAGTAATTCAGCGTCTCCTTTCACTTCAACACTTCGTTCGTCCGTAAGGACCACATACATATCTCACGACCGGTCAACACAGACAACGTGGCTCACGAGTTGCAAGATGCAACAGCTTTCATCACATCACACTGAGAGATGTGTTGAGGGAAGGTGATAGCTGACATTTTTGTAGTGTCTTTCCGTGTCTTGCTCTCACAAACCCAACAAATTTTCACCAACACAAAGACAAAACCTATCAACTCTTCTTCATAGCCTGAGAAAAAATGTCAGAGAAGATAATTAATAGGACTTGCAGGGATAGTCCACCTAAAAATGAAATTTCTGTCATCATTTACTCACCCTCATGTCTTTATAATACTCATTATATGTACAAAAACAGTTGGAAAATTTCTTCAAAATATCTTCTCCACAGTGCTCCACAGAAGAAAGGAAAAGTCATACAATTTTGGAACAACATGAGGGCACAACTGTTTTCAATACTGATAAAAAGAAATGTTTCTAGATTACCAAATCAGAATATTAGAATGATTTCTTAAGGGGCATGCGACACTGAAGACTGGAGTAATGGGTGCTGAAATTAAAGGGTTAGTTCACACAGAAATTTCTGTCATTAAGTACTCACCCTCATGTCATTCCAAAGCCGTAAGACCTTTGTTCATCTTTAAAATACAAATTAAAATATTTTTGATGAAATCCAAGAGTTTTTTTTAATCCCCCATAGAAAGCAATTTAATTAGTAAAAGTCAAAAGTAAAGACATTGTTAAAATAGTCAGCATGACTACAGTGGTTCATCCTTCACACACACACATCGTGCCGCTCACGTGAACAGCGTCGACCAATACTGAGTCGCGTTCTGATGTAGAAAATGGAAGCGCTGAATGTAAACATCGTAGGAGAATGAATTTGTTGAATAAAGTCGTTATTCTTGTTTCGTTTTTGCGCACAAAAAGTATTTTCGTCACTTCATAAAATTAAGGTTGAACCACTGTAGTCATGTTGAATATGTTAACAATGCCTTTACTACTTTTCTGGACCTTGAGTGTGCTTTCTATGGGGAATAAAAAACCTCTTGGATTTCATCAAAATTATCTTAATTTGTGTTCCAAAGATGAACGAAGGTCTTACGGGTTTGAAACGACATGAGGGTGAGTACTTAACAACCGAAATTTCATTTTAACCATAGCCATTTAAGCTTTGCCATCACAGAAATAAATGACATTTTAAAATATGTGAAAATAAAAAACAGTTACTATAAATTTAAAAAATATTCCACTATATTAGTCTTTACTGTGTTTCTGATCGAGAAGTAAGCATAAGATAATTTGTTTCTTTAAATTGAGGAACAGACTGAAATATAAGTTGGTACACGAAAGAAAATACTATCTGCCTCTGTTTGAATATGCATAAGAGAGAAGGACATTTGAGAGCTACAGTAGAGACTTTTATGGTCCTTTTTCACTCACTCTCAGTAAATGAATGAATTATGCTCTAATGGCTTCATTACCTTTTACTGATTGTTGAGAATTTCTGTTGGAATATATTTCAAAAGCATTTAAGGGCATCGGTATGGATCATAAAAAGATATTATATGCCTCAAAGCCCTTTTGAATTTTTCATTGACGCTCCAACATCAAGGCAGTGTGAGACGCCATGCGCTACATATGTGTATTTTCAAACAGATCCCTGAGAGATGCAATTATGCTGCAATACTTTCACTCTTATTGGTGCTCCTCCAGCTTAAGATTTGCCTGAATCTAAATGTGACTTTACATCAAATATATACAGGTGTGGCTTGTCCATACAATACGCCTCACGTAGAAAGTCTTAGTTGACATTTTTTACTCTATCAAACGCATGGATTTCCCTTATAACACAGTTTGATGCAACAATATATAAAGGTAACGGCAGAATGAATTGACTTGGATAATTACATCTTGTACGACTTATCATGCTTTCCAGATATATCACCGTTTATCAGCCATTACACTCCTCATGGCCTTTCTGTATATAACAGAAATGTCAATAAACCAATAACAGCCTCATCTACATAAAAGACTGCTGCAGATTCAATGGACGACTTGAACTACTTGCATTCATGTAGTTGTGTGTTAAATCTGACTGCTTTCCCAACTTTCTTCTTTCTTTCGGCCAAGAAATAACTCATCTTTTATGTCCTGCCAATTCATATAATTCACACTGCATTTTAATTAGTGTTCAGAACAATCTCACCAAACAATTTGAAAGCTCTAATTTATATCTCAGTCTTGGAATAGCAGGCTAATTAACAGAGACACTAATTGGATTAATTCTGCGTGATCTGATTTCCAGAAAGAGACAGGAGGAGCGAGATAATGATAATGAGAACGAAACAGCATTTTCCCCCTTCCATCTCAAGCCTGGCAATGCAAAGAGATACACAACTATATCATAATCAGTTTTATTTTCATTCAAACTTTAATTGTAAACAACTGGGGATTCAAACATAAAGTGGCTATGTGTAACGTATTTTATTGATGACAGAAGCTGGCATAAAAAAACATTTATGATTAATTATGCTGTTTGTGTTGCCCTAAGGCCTGAATTTATGAATGAATGCAGGGCATGTGCTTTAATAGATGCAAATTCAACATTAAAAACACATTTACAAATCCAAGAAAATTGAAATCATTTGGATTTCTTTATTAAGATAAAGTGACATCTGATCGTCATCTAAAGGCACCACAGCTATAACGATAACGGTACAGAGAAACGATATCGTTGGGATCACTTTCAGAACTACTTTTTCCAGCTGCTGAATGATAAAACACTGACAGCCAATCATAATCAATTCAAATTTAAGGGCTTGCGCATTTAAAATGGAAGAATACATTGCGAAGAAGTGAATTGCCAAAGTCCAGAAAAAGCCACAGTTTGACAATTCAAACCCTCTTTTCAAGGCTACTTTAAAGAAAATGTATGTATAGAAAACAAAGCCATGTATCTTACTTAAAGGGGTCTTTAATTAAGATTTTACAGAAATCAAACAGAAAATCTCTGTTTAAGGACAGCAACAACCAGCTGTTAGGTACTACAATGAGCTTCTTCCCAGCTTCTGGTGACATAACTCCCCCATAATTTCCATAAATCCCCCCCAACTGCACAGCAACTACATCAATTTCTCCACTAACCGTTCATAAACATCCAGATGCATTTCTAAAAGTTGTAACTTCTTCCTGAGTCTCTATATCAGTGTCGAGGCTGAACACGGTTACTGACAAAAGTAATTTTGGCTGCGTGAGATTCTCCAGCTTTGTTGTTGAGCAACCAAACCGTGAGCCGTTAAAGTTCAACCCTATTCTAGAAAGGGGGCTGGGAGCAGCATTTCATTTGCATTTAAAAGGACACACAAAATGGCATGTTTTTGCTCATACCCACAAAGGGGCAAATTTGACAAGCTATTATAAATGATCTGTGGAGTATTTTGAGCTGAAACTTCACAGACACATTCTGGGTACACCAGAGACTTATATTACATCTTGTGAAAAGGGGTATAATAGGTCCCTTTTAAGAAGCAACACACTAAATCACATAAATAGATAAGTAGAAAAACGCTTGCCCCTGAAAAACTCCCCACCAAAGTTGCATGCTACACGTTTGCTAAGGTATTCTGAGCGGTTGTTAGCATGTTACTAGGTGGTTGCTAGGGTGGTAAAAAAACAAAAAAACACACTCTATAATATTCTGCCCTCTGCAGTACTAATGCTTGCCTTAGCTAGTTCCTCTAAATATGAAATTGCTGATGGAAAAAGTAAGTGCATTTCTGAGATATTGGTCTCATGAAAAGATGGTAATTGGAATTCAGGGGGGTTTGATTTGACCTGCAATATTCTATTAGGGGCATATATGTTAGATGCTCTTTGCTCTAGTAGAATTATATTCAATTTCAGGAGACATTTAGCTGCTTTTTTTAGGAGTTGGCTCCCTGTAAAGATAGGTGCAAAGGCACTCTGTTTCATCCCTGAAAATGGATCTAACATTACAAAAACAAGAAGGTAGATGTGTTCAGACTTATTTTCAGATAATATATCATTGGTAAATTGTTAATTATAAAACTAGCTAAATGTAATAAGATTCAACTTGTGAAGAAAAAAAAAACATATGCCAAAATGTATTAATAAACTACATTTATTTCATATTAAGTATAGTATGACACCATTGACATATTTACTGACATATAACTTGGGTATATTATATATATGAAATTGCATTTCAAATACATTTTGGTGTAATTATTTTTCACAAAGGTTCATAATTAAAATCAGATAATAATTTTATCTTTAATGTTCTGATTTTTTTTTTTTTTACTTGAAGAGATCCTCAACTTTGCTAATGAATCCCCAGATGCACTGGAACAGTGTTCTATGTATAAATGAGACAAAAGTGGAACTTTCTGGCAAAAAAGCATTACGTAACAGAAGTAGACCAAATAATCCAAAATCAAAATCAACTGTGAGTAAAACATGCACAGGCAAGATGATGCAAATGCTTCCAAATATGCGGTGCCACATTCAGATCTCTTTTGGAGGGAAAAACCAGGAATGCCAGCCATAAAACTGTTTTATGACTCGTGTATGTATTGAGCACCATCTGTTTGGGCTAGCTGAGTCATTTAGCTCAACAGCTACCACTCTCTGTCACATTCCCTTCAGTCCAATGGGCACATGTTTGTCTCAATCCACTATCTTTGTTACCAGCCGTAATCCCATTAACCTTGCAGATAAATAACCCGACCGTAGTTGCCACGGGAACGCTGACTGTGTGGAGATTGCCTTGTCATGTCTGTTTTGTCCCCCCTGAGAAAATGGGACACGTAGCGCACACTTTGGCAGCAGTCACACTTTTTGGCACAGCTCCGCTCACCAGTCGTGTTCAATCTAACCCTCGGTGGTCCGTGGACCGCGCACAGTCGACAGGAAACAAACATGCTACGCTGATGTGATTGATAGTGACAGTGGAGCTGGTTGGGGTTTCGACGGGAGGCCTGTGGTTATTGCCACTTTTCCAGGGTCATTGATAGCTTCAAGCTTCAAAAAACTGGCTAGATCAGATCTAAATCTGGACAAATATACCAACAACTAAGTTACAAATCAATGAGATGCATATTATGAGGATTATGATTCATTCACCAAAACTATAGCATTATTTGTTGAAAGAGGCTTGCTGTTCGAAATCCTACTATATGAGCTTCACTGACTCATAAATGAACGCGCAAATGATTGTTACGCTTCAAAAAGAATTAAACATGTTAGTCATGGGAAATAAGGAATTCGGAAAGTGTTTTTGAGAGCAGATTATAGATATGCATATTCAAATGGATGACTAGAACAAGAAGTATTAATATTCATGAAAACATATGCTAAATGTCCCTAATTCAAAGAGAAATGAGAAGCAATAAACAATCTGTCTTAAATGATTACATAAAATTCTCATAAAAATGAAAATCCTGCCATTATTTAGACTCCCTCATTTCAAGTACGTTCAGTAGTGTCTTTCTTCTGTAAAGCACAAAAATAAAAATGATGAAAAACGGTATTACTCTGAATATTATTAAAAGTATCAATAAAATCGTTTTTTTGACTCAAAAGCTTTTGAGGTCATATGATAAGATTCATTCAAGTTCAACTCACTGACTCAGTGATCCGTTTGAAGCAACTTAGCCTATTCACACAAGCATACTAGTGACAAATTGCTTTGGAAGTCTTCAAATAGAACTCAAAAATGGTATTTTATGATACTTTAAAGGCTTTTTGCATCATTTTTGACTCTTGAAACTCTCATTCATTGAAACTACATGGAAAAGAGTGACTAACACAATTCTTCAAAACTTCTGTTTGTGTTCCACGGATGAAAGAAAGCCATGCATTTGGAGAAATGTAAGCAAGAGTAAAGTATTCCATTAATGCAGTGGCGCATCCGGGCATAGGCAATATAGGCAACTGCCTAGAGCAAGTAGGTATAACTGCAGACGAGAGATCTCCAAAAGTGGACATAAACTCCAAAATGGTCTCTACATTCAAAGACTGGCTCTGGCTTCAGCCAATAGATTGAACCTCCATTCAATGATATAAGTATGAACAGTTCTAATATAAAAGCATGTCAACGTGTGTAATATTGTTACATCTTTATACATTTTTGTGGGGGGAGGGGTTGAGGGGCGACATGTCTGATTTCCTCTAGGACACCCAACAAGCCAGACACACCATTAATGATCCAATTCAAATGTACTGATCAATTTGATGGACTTAAAAATAAGGATAAGTTTAGTTATTCTAAACACAATCATCTTCAAATGTTAAATTCTGCTGTTAAAAGTTAATAATGGGTTTTGGATGCATTATGACAGCTTTTGCAAAGTCAAAACAAAGTCAATTTTCTTTCATTTGCTCACATTTACCTCAAATTGTTGTCAATAATTTGAAGAAAGGGAAATGCGCAATAATGACTCTTTTCTTGCCATAATTGTTTGAAATGGGATCATTGCTATTCAGAGCTGTTTAGTCACAGAAAATTGTTGAAGCTTTGAATCTGTTTGGAAAGAAAAACACTTTCAGAGTATCACCAGCATTTAAATGCATGCTGCCAAATAACATTTCACATTTGAGGATTGTAATTAATCAAATCTTAAGGCAATAAAAAAAAAAAGAAAACGAATGAATCAATGAATGCTACCATTTTCGGAGTAATCAGATTTACGATTTTCACCTAGTGGATAGTAAACACTGAAGGAGGGCCCTAAACTAGATCGAGACCAGAATATCACACTTATGACTTGGTCCAGTAAGCAACCACCTAGCAACCATCTAAAACACCCTACTAACTGCATAGAAACATCAGCAGTATAGGCCAAACACTGTCCTGGACCAATCACATCATTAGCATCCGATTTTAACTGAAAGCTCCAAGTATGGAACGGCTTCTGCATTCAAAGCCATGTCTTTGTGACTGAATCATTTTTTGAACATTATGTAACCTTCATTAGAGTAAAAAAAAGAAAAAAAAAAAAAGAAGAAAAAAAAAGTGTAACAGGAAAATGGGCTTCGCCACTGTTGGGTGAGATAAAACTGAACTCATTAATAGATACCTTTCAAACTGAATTACACCCTCTCTCACTGTCTCCACCCACTTCCTTTGGAATGTGTACGAGGATTAACTGTATTTTGCAGACGATAATGAGCCTAGAACACAAACGCACACCCTAAACTACACCTCAAGTCTCCACAAATGACTTCAAAAAAATCCTCACAAAAATGAACGCCTTGAACGACATGAACTGCACAGTACCATTCAATTTTATTCATCAAATAATCCAGAAAAATGTGTCACGGTTTCCACAAAAATATTAAGCAGCACAATTGTTTTCAATATTCATAATAAATGATTCATGAGCACCTAATCCGCCTATTAGTATGATTTCTGTAGGATCATGTGACATTGAAGTGATGCTGGAGTGATGCTAATGATGCTAAAAATCCAGCTTCGGCTTCCCAGGAATAAATTATATTTTAAAACAATATTTAAAGTTTGACAGTATTTTTGCTCATATAAATGCATAGTAAAGACATCTCTCAAAAACAGAAAAAAAATTTACCGACCCCAAACTTTTGAACAGTTCTTGAAAAGGGAGGCGTACTATATTCATACATAATGGGTTTAAAAGCTTCCTTTATATCAAGAATGGCATGTTCTAGAACACTAAACTTTGACCCATTCTTCTAAAGTATCTCGGCTGCGTTCCACTTGCATGGTGAAACGGGACAAGTAAGGAAATGATAAATCAAAGTCTATTTGCGTCTAATTAGCTGGCGAGTGGCGTTCCAGACAAAACAACAAGAGAACTGGATGTTGTTCCACACCCTGTGAAACTTTACATAGGAGACTGAAAATAAGAAACTTTGGGTTTTGGGGCCAAGATGTTTAATGGTTTGGAACATTCTGTTTCTCTTCAATTTCAGTACCGATTTTACAATTCCAAAGATCTTTACATTATTCTATAAATCTTGCAATAAAAAAAATGCCCTGTCGCATAAATTTTACACAAAGTGTACTTGTTTACACCAATGTGCATAAAAAAGTATTTGGAAGTAAACAGGAGCAGTGCATTTTCAGGGAGTCTATAATAAAATTATATTCTTGTGTGGTCTTGTATTATTCCGGCGAGCATGAATTATGAATAGCCGAGGGTATGGCTGTAGCCGCAGGCGCTGTGAGAAGGATTCGCACGGAAGAAAAACTACAACAAAAAACTTAACTATGAATTCAAATTAAAAGGTCAATAATTATCTGGTATTTTCTGGTAGATAACTATCTGACATGTAGCTGCATGTTTTACAGTCCACCCTCCAATATGTTCATTTCCTCCCCTTCTGTTCAGACGGAGAGATATGATCATTTCCACTGCACGCAGAGGCGATGTTATGGGTGGGGAGGAAAGCTTCACCAAACAAACCCCTCCTCACACAGGGACACGATTACAAAACCTTTGTGCTGCCAGAGAGGATAACCTTAAATTTCTCTTAGCCTGCCAGGCTGCACGTAACAGTTAAATTCAAATGCCAATCTGAGCCTTTCTTTTACTCATGGCTACAAACAATGAGATGACTTGTTTTCCTGAAAAAAGAAAAAAAGAAAAAGTAAATTCACACACATGTTCCAGAAGAGATATCAGCAAATGACTCAAACTGTGCTCAGATTTGTCCTAAGAAATTGTCCTAAGAAATCCCAGGCTCTGTAAATAACCAAAAACAGCCAAGGGGCCGGCCTGCAGTCTTTTAGCCAATCAGAAACGCTCTATGACTATCAATCTTTTTGCACAAATAATGTGTTAATAAACTGCATTCTCAATTCACGTCCATATCAAATGCTTAATTATCTCAAATATTTAATATATGTTGGATAGCTATGCCTTAAAAAAAAAAAAAAATTGACAAATATTGTGCTTATGGTACTTAAAAGTGTTTTTTAATGCTGATACTTCTACAAATCTCCACTTTTAAATTATTTCATTATTGACTTTCATTATTTATAAATCCTTGCTAACAGGGCTGACATTTTCAAATTGTCTTTTACTGAAAGACTTGTCAGTTCAGACCTTCAAAGAATTCTAAAGTTTATTACCACTATTATAAGTTTTCTAGTACTATGTACAATTCAATATATTAAATGCTTCAATACTTTAAAAGGAAAGTTGTCTGGCTGTCTGTGTAATGAAAGTGAAATATTGAAAATCCAAATTTTACCTGTATTATATATACCTGTATATATAATATCTCTCATTTTCTCTCTCTCTCTCCATACATATACATTTTATATATATATATATATATATATATATATATATGTATGGAGAGAGAGAGAGAGAAAATGAGAGATATTATATATACACACACACGTATCCATTATATGTATCCATATATATATATATATATATATATATATATATATATATGATACAGCATCTTCAGAATCACTGCATCATTTCTCCAAAAAATCATTCACTACCCTCCACATATATACAGCCTAGAAGACAAATCCTCTTTTGGATGCTCTACATGCTCCTTTCTCTGAGTAACCAGAGAACATCTGAGATCATTCTAAGCATCTCCTTCTGTTGCGCTATATTCCATTATGTTAAACAGATCCTATCTAATTTGAATTCTTAATCAAACTTGTTTTTCCAGCGAGGACAGGCACTTTGCCACAAAAAGATTTGAGGATGATATAGGAGCTGGATTTCTCACACAAATTGGTTCCTGTCTTAGCGATTTATCATTGCAAATTATGAGGGCTCGTCTTGCATTACCATCTAGGTTGGCCGTCTTGACCCATCAATCATGGGAGGTTGCCAGGGACACAGAAAAATGATGCTGGGGAATGTCGGAAATCTGACTTATTCAGCACCCAACCGCAACAGGCTGTCAAGGTGCAACATTTACATCTTTTAAATGACTAGGAATGACCATTGAAATCTTTAGCAGGCAAATAATCCTGCATTAAGAGTACAAATTTTTAAGTTATGAATAGAGATGCACCGGTCAAACGGCCAACAATCCAAACACACGATCGGCAACTGGGCGGTTTTTTGTTTTATTTTCACTGACATTGGTTTCTGACTTGCGCACAAATTGCATTTCAATCACTTCCCAAAATTTAATTTGTGTGTAAATATTATGAAGTCTATAAACAGGACGTTAACAAAGGCCAGAGATGGGACACTCAGAAGACGGACGCAAAGAGGAGAGAACAGATGTGCCTGCAGTGAAAATACCGTAACAGGCACAGCAAGCTCACTGTTTGCGATGCTCGAAATATTGGAAGAAAAATGTAAATATTGAACTGGGGGTGGGGGTTCATTTGAAAGCATCTCTGAAGAGAAGTGACTGTCTTCAAAAAACTATCAATGACAGTTTCTTTCCCTCTTACCTTCAAATAAAGGAGTGCTTATAAGTGGTGAACAGAAAGCGCTGCTGTTCCATAAGCGCCACCTACTGTCAGAGAGTGAATTTGCATTTTTATTCTGTCCATCTTGTTTTATGAATCTGTTTTATGTGGCATAATTTCACAAAGCTGGAGTCAGACCATTCTTTTTCTGCTTTAAATATTGAAATATTTCAAAGAATTTTTTAAAGAAACTGCTCATGCTACATGTGTGTAGCATCTTTGTTTGGATCAGGATTATAGCGCAGTAGTTGCCTCTAATTTCAAAATGAGCAAACAAACAACAACAAAAAAATATAATTTATATATAAAAAAAAGACAAAAGTCAGCAAGCGCAATCGGCCCATTTGCTTGTAAAAAAAAAAAAAAAAGAAGCAGAAAAAAAAGAGAAAAAAAAAAATCCCCAACTGGAATAAGCCATGAAAAAAATCATAATCAGTGCATCACTAGTTATGAACTCTTATGCAGTTAAAAATAGAACTGAAATGACCCAAATTCACCCTAAAATGTCAAACAGTTTGTGTAAACAAAATACGCAAACTGCTTCTGTAATAATAGCATGCTGGGACAACGATGAGCTGTCAAACATAGTCTCTTTTTATCACAAAGTGAATATTTGCTCTGATATAGCAAGAGGAAAGGGGAGGGAAAGAGATAGGCAGGGGAGTGAGAGTGAGAGTGAGAGAGAGAGAGAGAGAGAGAGAGAGAGAGAGAGAGAAAGAAATGAGAGAATACTGGAAGAAGAAAATGAAATCCTGGCAGAATATGAGAGGAAAAATATGAGTAATGATGCGTGCCCGTACCTCCTGGGGGAGACCCTGCAGTGTGGCATATTATCTGTCCCTTTTGAAAAATACCTCCACACACATGCACATTTTAAATAAACCATAATCAAATCTCACCTTGCAAGCTCTACAGTCAGTTCTTGGGCTCTTTCCTCAGCCAAATCCACACCTCGCTGTGCGTATAGTGTCTTTTTGGCTTCTTAAATAAATCTAATTACATTTAACAACTACCTTTACATACATCTGAATACATAAATAGAATAAAAAAAAGAGTTTAATTATGAAGTAATTTACAAATGCAGCTGCAAAGGTGGGTCACATTATGTTGACAGGCAATTAGCGGTATTGTCTCAGCCTGACAATTACCACTTTGATGTGTCATTTTTATAAAGCAACACGTGGTACTGAACAGAGTTCAAAAAAAGATCACATTGCCAGTGCCAGAATTGCAGTCGCATCTGTCACAAAAATAGCAACTTTATTTGTTTTCACATGGGACAGAGTAGAAAATTATAACCGCATATGTCAAGCATGGAAAAATTCCATGAGCAAAAGGGGGAAAAGTGGTCTAAGCTCACAAGTAAACTCTTTAAAAAAAAAGTTTTAGTGGGGTTCTGTGCAGAACTCTAGGGTTCCATTTTAAAGATGCCAAAAAGGTTCTATATAAAGAAAAATGTCTTAACTGATTTGTTACTTTAGTGATAAAATAGGTAAGAATTCATAAAATGTAATCAAAACTAATTAAAACAAAATGAAATAGTTAAAACTAAATCCATAAAACGGTCCTACGATCACAGGTTATATAAATGAAAGCTTAACAGAACCCTTTAAGGGTTCTCTACTACACAAGCCTCATCTAAGTTTTTGTTGAGTTATGGAGCTCATATAGGGAATGCAATTTTAGGTCTGGCTCAAAACATCCCACAAAGAAGGAAAATGAGCACACTTTTCCCTCAATTGTTTCGCCTAGACAGCAGTGAGACTAAATAGTGAGCAAATACAAACAATAATTATTTTCTTTTATGATCTAATTATATTTTTTCAAAGGGATTTTAGGAGAAACATAAGAGAAAAGTCTGATCCACTGATATCTTTCTCCCCACCATTTCCTGCTTATATCTATATTATCTCAGCAAAAAAAAAAAAAAAAATGGCAAAAGGCCAAAATGAAAACTACAGTCTCAGAGACTTTTTCTGCACCTTGATGGAAAAAAAAACTCTCAACCAAAACCTTTATATTAAGAGCTTCATAAAGCTGAAATTTATTACAGCACTGCTATACTGAAACGGTCTTTATTCAAGGCCAACACAAAGACACATAACCTGGTTGTAAGAGTAAATCCTAGACTCCTGAGCAATGCGAAAAAGTATAAAATATACCTAATGTTTCCCTCTGTCTGAACTGATTAAGTTTTGAGGAAGTCAAAGGATGCAGTTAAACCTAAATGGTTGAATATTAAGAAAAGTAGTGTGTCACATTATAGAATTACTCATACATTTTGGTGCTGCTAGTGATGCTGAAAATGTAAAAATGAACAAAGACATTGGCTTTGCTGTTTCAGTCCCCTCAAGGGCCATTTGAAGGACGCAAAGGAGCTGATAGTGATCAAGGCCTGTAGGTCAAGATGCCTGTGCATCAGGGGTCTATGAATTGTCACACCTTCAGTACAGTGGGGGAAGTTTTACTTCTGATTGGTCAGTTTGAATGTCTCACATTTGGGTTTCAGTCACATGGTCAAGGAAAAGGATAAAAGAAGATTGTTCTCGGTTGCTCCGTCTCTTCTTTTTCTACGCTCTGCTCTCTTGCTCTTCTTTTACTCTCTGCTCTCTTACTTGGGCACTCTCTGTCCTTCTCTCTCTCTCTCTCTCTTTGTCTTTCTCTTTCTCTCTATCTCTCAGGTAACTTTTTACATATATGCTGGGTACGATTAATGGTATAAGTTTTTTTTATCATCTCATCTATTTTGTAATCATTTTAAGTGTAACCATAAACCAATATATTGTCATTAAACTCTTTCACTTCAAATTATGTGCTAACTAGTTTGATTTGGTATTAACTTTGATGTGCTACTTATTGCAATATAAAATTGTCACACTATAGCAACGCTCTCCCACATATTTAGCTATTATAACTGCGCTTATTTCCGTCGTTGGTATAAGTTGCAGTGGGTGGTAATAGACAAGAAATGTACAGTTTTCTACCATCTTGCTGAAAACGTTTTTTAGTCATTCGGCAACCCTGCAGCTTGAACCCCTGTAGGCGATCCACCCTTACAAAAATTACACACTTAAAGGCACTTTTTCGCAGCTATGGGCCGCTAAACTCTTCAAAACAATAACAAAGGCGTATGAGTATGGAATCATGGAACTTGTCGTCAAGCCGACGGATCTAATAATGTTTATGGGGAAATAATGTTTATGGATGAGTGTTTTTTAACCGCGGTATGAAGCAGTGCGTGGCTGAGAATCGTGGGCGTGATTACTAATGAGAGACCGATATCAGAGTTACACACAAGTCCCAGGGGAGTCCCCATAAAAAGACATTTCATTCTACCGAACTACTCGCAAGGGCTCAAATGCTACTCATACAGGTCAGTTTATTTGACGATTAAAAACTGTGAGGTCTAACGTTCACTTGGTCTAACGTTTCACTATCATACTAAACTGCATTTGAGTGTGTTGAAAGTTGTAATGTTAGTCTGTGTATTAGTTTGTTGGCTGTATGAGACTTAACAGGAAGCTAGATCAACATTAGAATATTATACTGATGATATGAACACTTTGTTGTGTTGAGCTATATAACATTGACAAGTCTTACGTTTGTCTAATAACGTGTAAGACGAGCGTCTATGTCCAGTCGAAGTTTGTCACAAAGCTCTCGCCATCTCAGAAACGCCACGCCGATATTGACCGTCGTTATATTTCTCCTTTTGTCCCCAAGTTTGCTTGCAATGGTCCATAATGTTTGAACGAAAGCCGTTACGCAGCTGTCTGTGTCTGTTGTCATGGTTACTATGCAGTACAAGCGGAAACCAGGGATAACGGAGATATACGTCACTGACAGGCACAAGTGACAAGTGAGGGACGGTGCACTATTTAAAATTGTGATCTCTGAATTAACAAATTCTTGAAAACATTTAGGATAATGCAAGTACACAGCTGAACGAGATTTATAACACTGTCCAAGTGGTTTTTGGATATTTTAATATATTTTTTTTAATGCATTAATACTGAATAATATATCATAAAAATATATCAAAACTTTAAAGTACAGGTCCAGCATCCTATACACTGACTATGTTTACATGCATCTCATAATGCAATTTAATTTAATTAATATAATGCAAGTACACAGCTGAACGAAATTTATAACACTGTCCAAGTGGTTTTTGGATATTTTAGTATAATTTTTTTAATGCATTAATACTGAATAATATATTATAAAAATATATCAAAACTTTAAAGTACAGGTCCAGCATCCTAAACATACGTTTACATGCGATCTCATAATGCAATTATTGTGGGATTTTGCCAATATTGCGATTACACTTTGCCTTGTGTAAACACAATACTTTGATTAAACTAATGCAATTAAGCTCCTAATCATAATATAAATCGCATTAAACGATATTGTGTATGCTGATTTTAAATCGCGATAAACGGGCATGTGAACACCTTAATGGCATTACTACCGCTCCGACCAAAGTGCGCATGTGCTCGGACGTACACGGAAGATGAGCGCTGTTCACACAATAAACATTATTCTGAAGAATTGCTGAACTCTATCGACATCACTTGCAGTGCAGTCTATGCTGCTAATCTTCATCTAGAGACGGTGCAAAGAACGTGACGGCAGCAAAGGCAACCGCAGTTACAGTGGAAATGCTATGTTCATTACGCCGCCAAGTAATATCCAATACATCCATAGAAATGTGTTATGCGTTTGACGTAAGTGGATTAAAACAGCAGCCAGTAACACTCCTACTGTATATGAGTTTATCATTTGTTCTGTGCATTATGGTGTATGAAGAATGGCGGTGAAAATAACCAGCGAGTTTTGCTCGTGTGATGTAAACATCTTACTGCAATTAAGTACTCTGGCTGTTTTTTTTTTTTTTTTTTTTAAATATCGCATTATTGGTGCACGTATAAACAATCACTGTCTCATCATGCCGTATTCTGTAGAGCTTCATACAGAGAATCACCTCCTGGAAAGTTCTGGAGCTCAAAGCGAGAAATAAACTCCTACTTTCTTCATCCCTCACAGAACTGGAGGCTTTTCTACTTTGAAAGGATTCTGCAATATTTCACTCGAGATTGTTGGAAGCCGTTCTGAAGACAAAAGTTGGACCTGCTCTTTATTAGGTTTTTGAGATCAATATATTGTTAGGTGGGTTCTGTTATTTTATCCACCCTCCGATAAAGTTAACAGGATCTTTTATAGGTCATTGGCATGCACATAAACAATGCTGATTTGCACATTACATACCTAAATTGGGAAATTTACCAACAAATTACCAACAAAGACCTACTCATCCCGTTTCTAAACTGAATAATGTCAAGCTAGAAAAAATGAACTAGAGTAAAAAATGAGGTTTACCATCTTTTTTGCCAAGCAGAAAGCAATCCGTGAATGAATAATCATTGCCAGTGTCTCCTGTACATTTTTAACACTTATTTTTCATACTTATTACATACATAAAAGAAGAAAATGTGTCATTCCTGGAATAGATTTTAAAAGGGTTTTTTGGGCAATCTGTAATTGTTTTCGCACCTGTCAAGCTTTGATTTGCTTTTGCTGTGAAAATGGGTTTAAAGGAGGGAAAAGGTAAAGAGGTAAAGCCAGCAGAATGCTTCTGGCATAGAAATTATTGTAAGAGCATGAAAGGTTCGAGTGGATTCTGGCTCGGCTCAAAAGAAGCACAAACACGCAGACTAAAACACTTGTGATGCTTCACAAATTTTAAAGGAACAGTAAAGCATTAGCTAAGAAAAGCTACTGAACTGCTTTCATGGACACAGCCTGTTATCAGTACTTACTGATATTGGTTGGATTATCCTAAAGATGACTTGATTTCCAATTGAGGAACAGTTAAAGAAGACTTATTAGGCTGTTTTGTTTGTTATGTTGCTGTGAGCATGAAAAAGGTCTGCAAAGTTACAAAGCACGAAATCCACTCTAAAGGGAGTTATTCTCCATTTCAGTGAGCACTGTTTGCCAACTCCTGAAATGCCTTGATTGTAGTCTTGAGTTTTCTTCCAGGAACGAACAGGCTAAAATATTTATAATTTAAATAATTCCTCCCCAAAGTTCAACATTTGCATGTGTTTTAGGTCCTGTCAGTTGTGTGCATTGTTTTCTTTGCATATCGCAATATATGTAATCGCAGAAAAACAACATATTGTGCAGCCCTAATAGAAACAGGAACTAAACAGAGCGTTACTGACAGACTGGGAAGAGAGGTGCTGGAACATTGTAAAATATGTGAAAAATAATGTGTTTTTTTGAACATTCAAAACCTATTCTAGCAGACTCCAAAACAAAATCAAAACTTAAATCAGGCATAACAGGTCCTCTTTAAGAAAAGCTTACGCTAAAGCACAGAAAACATTATGACACAGAAGTCTGAGATTCTACCATGTTTTGCTTTCTTTTCAAAATGAATACAGTTCATTACAAAATACATCAGCATAAATATTTGATTGAAATCATGAATATGTACATGAGAATGTCTCACTATTTTTGTCTCTTTGCTTTAATATTTTAAATTATATTATTTATTTAAAAAAATATCCCATAGCCTTCCAATTTTCAAAATCCTAAAAAACTTTGCTTATTTTTAGATTATTTTCTTATTTAACTACACATTTTCAATAGTGTCTAAGGCTTTTGAATCACACTATGTTGATGAATTGATCAATTTTTATATTTTAGTAGTAAAATATAATGGTGAATAACATCAAATAAATTATGTGGTCAACTAATTAAAAAAAGGTAATACCATGGCAAGTGATTTCAGATTGAAATAGAATGGTAGTGTATTATACTCTATATCATATTACTGAATGAAACTATAGTCATGAGGCATGGTATTTACATAATACTCCACAGTGTTTCAAAGAATGTCCAAAAAGCAAGATATTACCACAGTTCCATGTCCAAAAATCATTGCAGTACCATGGTTATTTGTACAGTTTTGTTATTGCGGTTTCATAGCTCTTCCAAGAAAAAGAAACCTTTAAAAACAACACTGGTCGTTGAAGACAGACATCCATGAAATGAAATAATTTCTCCTGTAGCATCTGTAATATGCCTCATAAAACTATTTTATGAAAAATTGGATACAACCTTTTGAAAAGAGAAAAAGATTTTCCTACAGTTCCTAAATTCCACAGAACCACATCAGCTATTGTGCTGTCAAACCACCTTGTGATACTGGCATGGGTTTTACTTGACAGTGAACACACAACACCAGTGCTCTGACACGGACAAGCTGCAAAACAATGAAATTGACTCAAAAAGAAAGAAAAAACAATGACAGTTATAGTGTCTGGCGAGAAGATAAAACCTTTGTATGAGGGGGAAAATGTGCGAAAGACAAGCAAAAATGCACAAACAAGTGCCGTAGACAGATATTGCTTGTGAATTGAATCATAAACCCTTCATGCTGACTAGCCTCATTAATGCTTTCAGTGAAACTGCTATGGAACCACAGCTATACCTGAGAAACAACAACATCTGTTCAAAACACTCATGAAAACTTGTGCAAGGTCTACGGAAAGTCTAACACTTTACAGTCTGCTTCAGTCGGAAACCCAGCCTAGAGGAAAACTTTATAGCTTATAGGTTGCCGTCTCATATCTCAGGACTTATATTGGGTTTGAGTATCGATTTAATCTCATTCGTTTCCTCATTGTCCAAAAATTTAAACAAATTAAATAAGTGTTGACATACTAACTTTTTGTGAATAGTAGTTGAACTATCTCTGAATCTCTGACTTTTAAAAAACTTTAAACAGATGTTAATATATTGCAAAGTTGCTCTCAAATTCCACATTAAATGTCTTTTAAAATCCAATTCAGTTCCTAAATTTGAAGGAACAAACATGATGCAGACATGCAATGCGATAGATTAGATAGATAGAATGATAGACAGAACAACAGACAGATAGATAGTCAGATAGACAAACAGATATATAGAACGACAGAAAGACAGACGAGACATACAGATAGATAGAATGACAGACAGACAGATAGGATAGACAGAATGACAGACAGACAGACAGACAGACAGGATAGACAGAATGACAGACAGACAGACAGGATAGACAGAATGACAGACAGACAGACAGACAGGATAGACAGAATGACAGACAGACAGACAGGATAGACAGAATGACAGACAGACAGATAGGATAGACAGAATGACAGACAGACAGATAGGACAGACAGACAGACAGATAGGATAGACAGAATGACAGACAGGATAGACAGAATGACAGACAGACAGACAGGATAGACAGAATGACAGACAGACAGATAGGATAGACAGAATGACAGACAGACAGATAGGATAGACAGACAGACAGATAGGACAGACAGACAGACAGGATAGACAGAATGACAGACAGACAGATAGACAGATAGGACAGACAGACAGACAGAATGACAGACAGGACAGACAGAATGACAGACAGACAGATAGGACAGACAGAATGACAGACAGACAGATAGGACAGACAGGATAGACAGAATGACAGACAGACAGACAGGATAGACAGAATGACAGACAGACAGACAGGATAGACAGAATGACAGACAGACAGACAGATAGGATAGACAGAATGAGAGACAGACAGATAGGACAGACAGAATGACAGACAGACAGATAGGATAGACAGACAGACAGATAGGACAGACAGACAGACAGGATAGACAGAATGACAGACAGACAGATAGACAGATAGGACAGACAGACAGACAGAATGACAGACAGGACAGACAGAATGACAGACAGACAGATAGGACAGACAGAATGACAGACAGACAGATAGGACAGACAGGATAGACAGAATGACAGACAGACAGACAGGATAGACAGAATGACAGACAGACAGACAGGATAGACAGAATGACAGACAGACAGACAGATAGGATAGACAGAATGAGAGACAGACAGATAGGACAGACAGAATGACAGACAGACAGATAGGACAGACAGAATGACAGACAGACAGACAGGACAGACAGAATGACAGACAGACAGGACAGATAGAACGACATATAGACATGCAGACAAAACGACAGACAGATTGATAGATACGATAGATAGAACAACAGATAGATAGACAGAACGACAGACAGATTGATAGATAGGACAGACAGACAGACCGACATATAGACAAATAGACATACAGACGGATAGACAGATAGATAGATAGATAGATAGATAGATAGATAGATAGATAGATAGATAGATAGATAGATAGATAGATAGATAGATAGATAGATAGATAGATAGATAGATAGATAGATAGAATTTTGGCAAATCTGAGCAGTTTGTGGCTCTGGAGGAGATTCTCAGGAGAGAAAAAAGATTTAAGAAGCATGAAACTTTAGGAAATATCTCCATTCACATTTCACTCAAACACACACCAGATATTGAGATATTAAAGAGATGTCATTTGGGGTTTTCTTTCCTACAGAGAGATATGTATTTCAGAAAACAGTATCCTCTGAAATAGATCATTGGATCATGGAAACGACATTTGGAAAATGCTGCATCGTCTATTAGAGCGGGAACACTGCGGAAGAAAGCCTTGCAGGGCTTATCGCACGACTTCACATGGTAAATACACATATATGGCTGCCAGCAAGCTCGAAAGAAAGGAAAAAGCACCATTTAAAGATCATTCCATGCTAGAGGGCTGCTGAAACTACAGGCATAAATGTTCCTCATCCCTCTGAGCACCGACACAAGTCAGAATGCTGGCAAAGAACAAGCCGGCACTGGTCTGTCAGAGCTGATGAAGCGAACCGTTCAGATGCCCAGAGGAACGAGAGAAGAAAAAAGTCAGAAATAAAAAGATAAAAGATCAGCTGAAAATATGAGCAGAAAAAAAAAAAAAGAGTTTGAAATGAGATAAGAGCAGTGGGCTGTTCACGATTATTGACTGCATGTCTGTCAGAGGCCATTGATTGATTCATTTTCATAACTCTCAATAAAAGCCCTTCAAGTACAGAATAAGAGCGATCCAGCAATTGCTCGCAGATTCTGCTGAGTTAGAGGAGTTCCCTCTCTAAGACAAAGCAATTGATTTTGCCAAGTGGTCTTCTTCTGCTGCGAAACATGTAAAACTAATAGACCAAACCCACCTGCCGCTTTTCAAAAGGAAATATACTCATTAAATTTCTCAATAGGGTTGATTCCCCACAGACACACAGGCTTATGCCAAGTAAACATTGTTGCTATTGCTTACTGATGCTGTACTCACATTTTCATTGTTTATTGGTCGAATGAGAGAATGACTCACCTGAATACGCCCAATAGGGTTCCTCAGACGCCCTCCGCTCTCTTTGAGTGGCTGAGCTCCCACGGCGCTCTGTTTCCACATGTGAAGCTGTTAGAGATAAATCAGAGGACACTACAATGATTTTCCATTAACAATCAATGCATACCATTATCAATACAATATTGTTCACTTTTGAAAATTCTCTGCCTATAATGGAACTCCTTACACCTATATTAGTCTCAGATGTGTTAAATGCTGGCTTCCTGAAGTGGTGGAACAAAATCTCTCCTCCATAGCCTGCTTCACTAGAACTGCTCACACGCCGTGTCTCTTGATAAAGTAATCAAAAGTAATAATAACACTAATAATAACACTCAAAGAGCACTCAGCGGGGCCTCCGAACCTGTGAAAAACCTGGCACTTCGCTCTTCTCATTAGAAACACTCACACCCGAAGTTCCGGTCGGCATTATTACCAAAGAACGGCATGATTTGTATATCTGAATAAGCAGTAGTAGGAGGTAATACTTAAACAGAAAGTTTCTTTTTGATTATCAGGCTTCTTTTACTCTCACTTGTCAAGTAAGAGTTTATGATTTGAAAGAAATGGAGAAAATAGAAAAAGTTTCTACATTAAAAGCAGCATGCATTTGTGCTTCAACTCTGAAGTGGTTTGTGAAAAGTAAGATTGTACTTTTCAACAATTGTCTGAAAAAACATTTCCTGGAAACTTTAAAATCACATTAACCATGTAATATATAAGAATATATACAAGCAGAAAGTGCTCAAATACTTTTTGTTTTCATTTTTAACAGTATACAATTACTGTCAGTAATTTTAATTAATATTACTTTAATGAGTTTATTTAGCAAGAGTGCGTTAAATTGATCAAAAGTGACAGTAAATATTTTTACATTGTTCAAAATAAGTAAATTCTATATACATACATATCATCTATCAGCATATTAGAAATATCGCTTTGCCATCACAGGAATAAATTACATGAAAATACATTAAAATTTGAAAAGGTTTTTTTTTTTTTTTTTTTTTTAATTGCCGTAATATTTCACAACATTACTGTTGGCCTTTCAAAATTATTAAAAAAATACTAACCCCAAAAAGCTGTGTTTATAAAAAAGTTATTTTGTGAAAAATATGCTTATACTATCATTCTTTAAAAGTTAATTGACACTTTGGTTTATATTTGGTATAAAATGTAATTTGATAAAACTTCATTTTTGCACATTATTTATGCAGTCATACATAAATACTAAATAAGGGCTGCTGTACAGCATATGCGATTTTTAACTTTTTTAAAGCACTGAAGATCAAAAATGTAAAAAGCATGTAACAGTATGTTAGATTTTATAATGTTTGGTTACTACAAATATTAGCCTAACAGCTTAACTTTGGATGAAAGCGCTTGTTAAATTAATATATGTAAATGCAGAAATATTCTTAACAACAAACAAAGGATAATGATTTTCATAATCAATGACAGCATTTCATCTTTTGTGGCAAATATATACTTACACAAATTGCTCCATGTTGTTAAACAAATTTCAAAATAGAACCGTAATATTCATTCGGCCTAATATTTGAGATCGCTGTACTGCTTAAAGATGAATGACTTTATAGCAAACATAAACAACTTTCCTTGCAGTATTTTGCACAAACCATTCATCCATCTGTGCCAACATCCAAAATATAGGCCAGTGCTATACAGAGCTCTTTATATGGTTGACTAGTGCACCTTTATTCCGTTCTCAGCTACTGAACTCTGTAGCTGCTTCAAAGTGATTATTCGGCTCTTTGTGGCTTCTTTCATAAGTCTCCTTCTGCATGCAGGGTTTTGAGGGACAGTCTTTTCAAAGCAGCAGTAGCTGACTTTCTGATAACTGAACAAAAACTGCTCTCTGGGGCATCTAATCGACAAGAAGATTAAGGGAGATTTTTTTTTTTTCATGTATGCCTTTGTTTAACTGCAACTTTTCCCTAACCGTCTTTAGTCTTCATTTTCACATCTGTCTTACAAATTCACACCCCAAGTAATGACTGCTTAACTGCGGATTTCTGTCTAGAAAATGCAGTAGTTATTTTAATGATGTACAAGTTTTTGGGGTTATTCAGCTATAACATAGGGAGCCAAGCATATGACATGCAGGGGGAAAAAAAGTAAATCATGCACATGATTCACTATTTCATTGCCTCGATTTGCTAAATCGTGCACACGATTTGCTATTTTGTTCCCTCGATTTGCCAAATCGTGAGCACGATTTTCGGTTACACTTTATTTTACAGTGCCATAATTACATTGTAATTACTCAAATAAGTACTGAGTACTATTAATTAACTACATGTACTTACAAAAGAGTTACAGTTAGGGTTTGGTTTAGGGTTAGATACTTGTAATTATGCATAATTTACCGTTATTACTATAGTAAGAACATGTAGTAACGTGTAACTGCGGCACTGTAAAATAAAGTGTTACCCGATTTTCTGTTCCATTCCTTTGATTTGCCAAATCGTGTGCATGATATACTAATTCACTCCCTTGATTTTCTTAATTATGCGCACAATTTACTATTTTGTACCCTTGATTTATAAACCATGCACATGATTTAGCCAATCAAGGGAACAAATTAGCAAATTGTGCATACGATTTAGCCTATATAAACAACATATACATTTTTTGTCTAACACAAAATATCGTAACATTTATTTCCATCAAGAGGTGCATCAAGTTTTGGTCAAGGTCTTGTATTGACAATGCAAGAGTCAAACACTCTGTAAAGTCTACTCCAGCACATCCCAAAGACTTTCAACAGATGGATTAATTAGATTAGATTATGGAAAAATACAAGGACAATGAACAGTGCCTTACTGTAAAGAAAGAAATTCCATATAAACGCATTTCCACTTCTTATAATGAAACGCGTTGGAGAGGTTGGCAGAGTTCACTGTACCAGGGACTGCTGGGGATGATGGGATGGAATTAAAAGTATTGAAGTGTACACTTCCTGGTGTGCATCAGAAAGATGCATTCCGGGGCGTAAAGGATAGGATTTCTCCTCCAGACATATTAATATTTCAAGCAGCAGTACCCTAAAAATACAAGTTTCCCCAGCTGTGTCTGGTATACCGTGCTATTCTCCCTTTGGCTTTGTAAAGACCCTGCTTATCTTGCTCTGTGTGTTTCAAAGCCTCCTGGTGAGAGACCCCTATGTCTCTTCAAGACAATTAAAGAAACTCTGAACAACACTGTGCCTTTTCATGCTCAACTTTAAAGAGCTTCTTTTCCTGCTTTATTGAACCATATGGCAGATCACATGTCAGGAAGAGACTAGCGGGTTGATGCATTTAGAAGTGCATCCAGTAATAGTTTTCTGCAATAAATAAATTAAGAAAGTCAAAATGTGAACCAAAAATGTATTATAAATGTACAGTTACCGTCTTCAGGAGCTATTTATACCTCACTTGATTTTAAGAAAATTATCTGCATTAGTGTAATCTAACGTAGTCAATTTGATTTGATGATGAATTAAACAGTATTATAAATAATTATCATATTTTGTCTTGGAAAAAAATATATTAATTTAGATTCATAAAATGAGCCTTGCTGCCCACTTCATCTAGCAAATTGTACATCATTTTTCTTCACACTACCATATATTTTGTTAAAAAAGGTATCATCTTATTTGGCTGCCTGTGAATGAAACGTGAAAACTTTTTTCCCTGTCAAAGGAAACTTTATATGTGGCAGGTGAAATAAAGTTTGTGTCAAAGTTATCCAGGACAAAGAATATAAACCATATATTTTGGTGAATCTAATTTGGCAAAAGATTCGACATGAATTGTTAAATGAAGATTTTTTTCCCAAAATTGTAAGCGCATGGATCAATAATAGAAACAGTAGTGAAATGAAACCTTTCATTTCAAATCATTTTTTTATGCTGACTTGGTACATAAGAAATTTTTCTTATTATTTGCTATGTTAAAAAGAGCTTTTTTTCCATGTTTGAAACAACATTCCTTCTGATGCTCATTCAAGTTTATTTGATGTTATAAATGAACTAGTATGAAGAGATGATCGCTTCACGAGCCTCTTGAAGGAGCTACAGCGATCTGTCACGACACAATAAAGAGCCACTACGGTATTTATTGGTTAAACTTCTTTTAAAGGTTACGACATATTAATTATGAAACTGTTTCATATGTCCTCTTTCCTCGGGATTGATCCGGGAACATGATGTGTGGCTTGTCGGATATAGCAACAGCAACTAAAGGAGGCTTCGCGAGGGGTCACTTCTAACAATTCTGACTTGTATAACTGCGAGTTTATATCCCAATTCTGAGAAAAAAGTCAGAATTGTGAGATGAAAGTTACCTTTTTAAATGTTTTATTTTACACGTTTCCAAACTATCCTGACGCATCTTTGCTTTGAGACAAAAAATGTACCTACCATGTAGAAATTTGGTGAGTAAATGACAACATTTTCATTTTCAAGTGAATTACAGCTTTAACAAACCATTCCCAGATGTATAGTGCAACACATTACGTGCACACATGTTGTGAGCAAGTCAAGCAGTCATCAGATCTCAGAACTGAAGTGCAATTCCTCATTTTATCTCACTTCAAAGTGTCTTAAAGTGACTCGGTCTCTAGGGCGAAGACACCCTGCTGCTGCTACTCTTGCATAAACAGATTTTCCAATCCTTCGCTCTGCTCTTGCCCTCACTTGCATCATTACTTTGGAGATTAATTAGTGGCTGCACTAAGTCGATTGCCTCCATTGCAGCAATTACGTCCACTCTTATTGGTTAGTAAGCAATTAGAGCTGCTCTCATTGGTTAGCGACCTGTCTAGGTCTGTTTATCGTTTAATCCCTGACGGACAGCAACAGACTACGTAGAGTGTTGTACTGGCATGGCAGACAATTAGCAACAGTGAAAGCTATCAGAAACCATTCAAAGGTTATGAATAGGGAACACTAACCTATAATGATTTTCTCATCGCTCGTTACAAAGGGTAAACATTAGGTTCCGACCTAAAATAATGGACTCGATACCTTAGTGCTTGCGCAAGGGCTTGTTTGAAGTCTTTTCCCATGGGCCTTTAAAACAGTAGCTACCAGCCAGCAGGCGCCACATCAGCAAACCAGTCCTCTGAGGGAATATGTTTGCATGTCTAGCGTTTGACGCGGTAAGGAGACTGCAAATAAAGTGATTGAAAGATGGCTTGCTAAAGGTGAGCTCTGTGTGTGTGCCTGTAGAGAAATTGTTGTTATGAGGCAGGAGGCATACAAGAGACAGGCAATATGTGCACTGGCAGAGTGTGATGCCAGGTGCATTTACGCAGTTGAGTGCAGCTAAACATGACATTGAAGAGGAACTGCAGCCACTGAGCTCACAAACATCAACACAACGGGTAACCTGGGCAACCTACACATGGGTAAACGCAAGGACACACAGGTGTTAGCAAATGTGAGGTGTCCTTTAACACACAATTGTTACAGAGACAATATAGTTTTTAGAAAACACTTCAATGTAGAGGTTTTTGGCCCTGCAAGACTCACCAAAACAATGCATAATGCATTCTATGTAGTGGCTAAGGTGTTGCTGGGCAGCACATTAGACACTGTAATGGTTATTTTGCTAAGTTTTCACTTGTATATTTGGCTGTTATATGTCTGACATTTTTTTGGGTGGTAGGTGGTGAAGTAAAATTGAAGTAAAAAGTAAAGTAAAAAAAGATTCAAATGTTATTTAATATTTGAAACTGGTTTAAACGCATGGTTACTGACTGAAAAATATGCATTAAATCCATTCTGAAATGTAAAAAAAAAAAATTTAAAAGCTTTATTTGACATTCACTCGGTTGCTCAGGTGTTCTTAGTTACTTGAAAAAAAGCATCTATGATATTCTGGTCTCAAGATGTGTCTCGAGTTCACAAAGTTAATTGTCTGCAAAGGAAAATTCTCGTATCTTAGAAAAATAATAGGACACTTCTCCTTCATAAACCATTCATATATGCTGATTTGCTGCTCAAGTAACATTTCTTATCAATTTTGAACATAAGTGTGCTTGATATTCTGTGGAAACCTTTGTAGGATTATTTGATGACTAGAAAGTTCAAAAGTACAGAATTTTTTAACATTTTAGATGTCTTTACGGTCACCTTTTATCAATTTGATGCATCCTCACTGAATAATTTCTTTAAAAAGAAAAAACCTGTCAAGGTGTACTGAATTTATTATCTGTTAAACACGAATATCCTTAAAGAGGACAAAATCCATTTAAATATTCTATCAGAACTAGATATTGCTGTTAGTTTTGGTCACTTAACTGACATATAAAGGACAATATAACACTACTGTTGCCATGCACACATAAAGCTTCTCAGCGGACTTCTCAGCATAATACATAAACAACCCATACTCCCACTAGGCGTGCTGAAAATAGTCCGTCACACTTTAACATGAGAACTCAAGAGGTTTAATTAAGCCGAAACACCCACTATGGCCCTTTTTTGACAAATAAACACGATAAATAAAGGGCACGCTAAAATTCTGATGCTGTCGTAACACGGTTCTCATCAACCATAAGTGATATTTCATTTCAAGAATTTTTCCATCAGGCTGTGGATTTTTGAATAGCCGTTATAAAAACTACAGCAAAACATGCAACCTTTACAACACCCAAACAGAAACAAACTGTTTACCTGAATTACCTTCAAACGCAGAGACATCTGTTGTTTATTATTGCAGATCAAATTCTGTTTTGCACATATTATAATACTATGGTATGGTACAATATGTTGTGGCATTTGTTTATAGGTTTGTTTATACAAGGTAAGCTCTATAATATGTTTTAAAGGGGACCTATTATGCAAAATTCACGTTTAAAAGGGGTTTGAACACAGATGTGTGTCCACAGTGAGTGTAAACAACCACTCTATAATGGTAAAAATCGATCCACTCCTTTCTTTATAATGCCCATAAATCATTAACAGTCTTGATTTGTTTGGCAGAATATCCGAGGCACAAGTTATACAGGCTCTGCCCTCTTCTGGAAAGCGAGGTGGGGAGCAGCAGCTCATTTGCATTTAAAGACACATGCACGAAAACAGCATGTTTTTCCAAGCACTCAAAAACGGGCATTTACAACATGGTATAATAAATGATCTGTGGGGTATTTTGAGCTGAAACTTCACAGACACATTCTGGGGACACCCGAGACTAATATTACATGTTGTAAAAAGGCGCATAATAGGTCCCCTTTAAGTGTAATGGACTTTCAGTTACGAGCAATCATGCGCTTTCATGTGCAAACAATTTTTAAGAGGTTTAAAAAGGTGGAATAGGAAAAATGAAAGCACTGATGACAGCATGATTAAGTATTGCACTCTTAACAACGTATGCACACACGCGTGGTTAGGCAAAGAGTAAATAAACAAGAATGAGGCGTGTTTCAAGGTCCAGGCACGTTCGAATACAACACGCAGGTCACAGCAGGTGAGTCTATCATCTGCACTTCTCAACTTCCTTAACAATACCTCTCTTTGTCGACCTTTACCGATCAAGCTCTAAATCCGTGGTACAAACATCCTTAAATGGCACAGCGGACATTTACACTGTGTTCCAAAGCAAGTCTTCAAAGGGCAAACATGGCACGCACAGACCTAGAAGCGGAAAAGGTCAGAAAAGCATAATAGATGCACGGCTCCTCCCTCCTACCTAAAGCACCTGACGTGCATGGAGAAATAAACGGCAGTGATAACCCTCGGTCGGTGGTTTGTTTAGTGCAGACAATCCTTTGATAAATGATTCGGCGTGTGAGTGATTTTTCTTTGTGTCCACAAAGAAATATAATCTACTTTTGTTACAGCGGCTTTTCAAAGGGAGAATCGAGAGCCGACCGTGAAGCTCTCTTGAGTTATATTTAACTGGGCCTCTGCTTCCCGCTCCGGCTTCATAATCTATTTTTGCGGTTAGTGTTTACATTTGCCTGTTTACCCAGTGGAGATCATCTAAAAAAAGCTGTTAGGTTAAAGAGCTGACCCGAGATTATGTGTCATTGTGTGAGAAACCAGCTTACAAACTGTGAAATCGCTTTAATAGGAAGATCTTAATTACTAAACCCTTTCAAACTGCGGTTAAGAGCTTTGTATGGCATTAGCAGGGAGTATAAGTAGCATTAGCGACATCTGCAATGTGCATATGTTCTTAAAAATACAATACAAATTACATTTTGCGAGAAAATGTGAGTGGTGCTTGCCCATGCAAAAAATTTCCCACTATTTACTAAGCGAATGATAAGATGTTCTGAATGGTTTCTAAGGTGTTGCTAGGGACTGCTAGGAGTTCTGACTGATTGCTAGGTGCCGGCTTATCGTCTTCAAATCAAAAGAGCCCAAGACTACATGCTGTTCTGATCCCTAGATATAGCTGGAGGCCCTCTATCAGCTTAAGTCAGACACAAAAAGAGTCAAAATAGTGAAAATATTGGTGCAAAAATATAATTATACAAAGTCATTGCAAATACAGCTTTATGAGTGGTGTGTTGCATAGCTAAAGTATCACAGCTGGTTGCTAGAATGTTGCTAGGTTATTTTTTAAGACGAATTGACTGGTTACCAAAGAGCTGAGCAAAAAAATAAGCAGCTGCAGTATGATTTTTCAAGGGACTTACTTGATAGAAGGTTTATAATAGCCCAGTTCAAAAGAGTCCAAACCCAAGTCTATATGATATTCTGATTGCCTAGATACGGCTCAAGGCCTTTTGTCTGAAGGAAAAGTGAAAAAAAAAATAGTGAAAATATCTGAAAGACAAAATGTAACAAATTTCCAGTCATTGCTAAAGTGATCTAAATTGTTTCTAGGGTATTTGCAGGGTTTTGCTTGCAGTTTAAATGAGTTCTTCGGACCGGTTGCCAAAATTCTGAGGTAACAAGGTAGCAAAGCTATTGATGATAAGGTGTTCTGAGTCGTTTCTATGGAGTTGGCTACTACGTCTGGTTGCTAGAGTGTTGCTAGGTGACTTCTAAGTTATTCAGAAATTATTCAAAAGAGCACAAACCCGAGTCCATTTAATATTCTGATTGCCTAGATATGGCTCTTTGTCAGTGTATATACAGTATATGAGATTCTTTTGCCTGAATTTTTGTCTGCCGGACAAAAACAGAAAATAGTGACAAAATATATTAAATTTGCAGTCATTTGCACCTAAAGTGATCTAAATTGTTTCTTGGGTATTTGTAGGGTCTAATGGAGGGTTTTGTGTTACAGTTTTGAATGATTTCTGACAGGTTGCCAAAGTTCTGAGGTAAAAATACATACAGTATAAAAAGGTGTTCTGAGTGGTTTCTAGGGAGTTGCTAGGGTTTTATTGCTGGTTGCTAGAGTGTTGCAAGATGGTTGGTAAGGTGTTCAGAAATGGGCGTTTTCTTGTAATTCAAAAGATCCCAAATCCAAGTCTATCCAGCTTATTTTTCACCTATATGAGCAGGTGCGGCCATTTGTAAATTGAATGTGTCTGGCTTCCGGTGTCATCCGCTTCCAGTTGTTTTTAGCTATACAAAACAGTTCGTTATGCTGCTTGATAATGCACACATCTGTTAATGCAAATCTATGGGATTGTTTTACTCTTTTGTTCGTCAGCCAGATGAAAATCATAAATTCGATCACTTAAAAATAATAGCACACCTGTTTAAAAAACAAAACCAAAAGAGGAGGCAGGAATGGCTTCCTTTGCCTCACCGTTTACAGAGATGGTCCATTGTAACTTTATCTGTGGAATCTTGCATATAAGTACTAAACATTTATCCTCATCCATTCAATCAATGAGGATAAATCAATGGCCACAAGGATGAAAAAAGATCCTATCTATAGTATTAAAGCAAAAGGCAGGGGATAAGGTGGACCCCGCACCATGAAAGACTGGAGTCAAAGCAAGCCAGCCCACATTGTGTTCGCAAACCACTAACATCCTGGCTTTATCCTGTATTTATGGAACAAGTGATAGCCTATTGTTTCATTGTTTAGTGGAAGACTGACCTATTTTAAACACCAATACAGTACAACTTCCTGTGTAGAAAAGCCAAGGGTTAAACAGGCTCCGTAGACAGAGAAAGCTCTGTTTTATAGAGCTCTCCTCGGGATCCACTGGAGAGTTAGGTGATCCTTCATGAATAAAATGAAAATGGCAAAGTATACTGCATAATGTAAAATTCCACTGAGGCTATTAAGAGCAGAGAATGCCTTAACATCTGCCCGGTGTGAAAGATAATTACAGTGTAATTAAGATCCCTATAGACGGAGTCTCTCAGACCGGTAGCCATCACTAAAGCTGCCAAAGCTAACACCGAGGACTTACCAGCTATAGTAACTAAACGCTCCGCTGACTGAGTCTATCAAAAGCTTGGGCAAATCCATTAGCTGGATTAATCATATGTTATAGGTTTGAGGAAAGGGCAAACACATTTTCGCCATTAATTATCAAGCAATTGAGTGAGAGTGTAACAACCTTTACAAGGACACACATAATCACAGAACCATAAAGGTTCCATCTACTGATTTTCATCTAGGTTTATAATCGAATCTAAATCCAGCTTTCCCAAGACTGAGAATCCTGGTTCACCAATAAAACCGACAGAAACGAATTAAAATAAACAAAATGCCACCTTACATCTTAATTTTGAGCTGTTTCATCTTATGTTTTGTGTCATTTTAAATCATCTTAACCCATTTTGTGGCCCACTTGGAAATTTGCTGAGGCCCCCTGGTCGAGAAACACTGGTCTAAAGTGTTAAATTTTAGTAAAAAATGTTTAATTGTAATTTGTACATGCAAGTCTGTTTATATATATATATATACACACACACACACACACACACACACACATATATACACATATACCCACACAGATTTTAAAAGTGCGGAAAAAATCATGGAACTTAATAAAAGTCTTAAAATGTCATGATTATACATTTTTATAGTAATTTAAACTAAATAAAATATTTTAATCGGTCTAATTTCTATTAATGAGCAATAATAATAATAAACTATAAATCATGAACAACTAGAAAAGTCATTTACATTCATTGGTAATAAAAATAAATACAAAAGAACAGTTTTTGGAACATCTGGAAATTATGGAATTTAGTTATTGTAATTAATTTATTGTTATTTTGTTAAATTATTTGAATATACTGCCTTCAATACGGTCTTTGAGAATGGAGACATTGAAGTCAAAAAGTTTGTGGGCCACTTCTTTAGAACTCTGGCCTCTCTAACATAAAATTTTCAAGCTACTTACAGACATATAAAACGATGTGAACCTGAAATTGTCCACTAAATACAGTTCATTTTAACCCAACAAAAACGTGTGTAGTGCACCTTTAAAAATTCAAATTCACTTTGACGTTCTTGACTAATTACAATGACTAAAACAATAGTCTAGAGGTTAGCGTACATGGTCTAACACATTGAGATGCTGTTCTGGTGGGTTTGAGTCAGACATTATTCATTTCCTCCATTCTGCATGATGGTTTTTTTTCTCCCTCTAAAAACCACAAAAATGAAGAAAAAAAAAATAAACCACCAAAATTTGTTTTCAATCATTGCTGAGAAAACAGTTTAGGTATGCTGTTTATTCTGTTGAACTTATCTATTGATGTTTGCTGCTTTTACAAAACAAAAAATGTCAATGTAATTTGATGCTTGTTGAGACTGATTGTGTTTTTATCCCCTTAGAGAAGCTGTAATCTTATAATTTGTTTTCTCAAGTCTCTTAATCAAATTTAAAGGCTACTCAAAAAGCGGCTCTTAAATCGCACGACTTGACTGCTCTAAAGCACTAACTATAAAAAGCAGGCAAAACAATCTCAGATTAACAGCTTTAAGATGCAGTGAGACAGTCATGATATCACAAACACGTTTTCGCAATAATCAAGTCTCAACAATAAGGATAGGTCAAAGGTTCAATGACCTGGGCCTTGGTTTCGCACCACTTGAGTGGATATTATATATATATTGCAAAATATTATATTATATTATATTATATATAGTTGACCCGGGCTATTATCTGCACTTTATAATTTGACCTCATGGGCACACAACCGTGTAATCACAATCAGTTTTTCACTTCATGGCCTTCAAAATAAACTACAAAAGGGTTTTTTTGTGTGGATGTGAACAGGCAGGACACACGGGAACAAAGTGTGTTTTGTGCACGTCCATCCACCTAAGCACTATCTGTAATACATCTGAGAAAAGGAAATTATCACTTCTCTGAGCATTTTGGCTGGGCTTCCAACAAGTCAAGGAGCGAGATAACTCTCCCATACTTTTATATCTCATAAGTATTAAGGTCAGGAAAGAGAATGAATGAGAAGAAAAAAGAAGGACAAAATGAATGTGTGAGCGAGAGTGAGAAAAAGATCCACTCCAAGGCTTCAGAAGCTGTCAGGCTATTAAGGCCACTAATCAATCATCATATTAAGATAATATAACTTCTCTCTTAAAATAACGCATAATTAACAGAATCATTGGCGAAAGGCTACACGGACTGACATCCAATTACTGCCATCAGATTATTATCTCTGAAAATCTCAGTTCTTACAAAACACAGCTATTAACGCATAGCTGAGAGTTTTATCATTTTAATATGTCTGAACAGAACTGAATATACATGTAATTAGAATCTATACAAGTACCACGCACATAAAATGATACATTTGAGACCGCCTTGCAGCTAAGTAGCTCTCTCATGCGCTACAGTATCATCAAAGGAGCCTATGAACCAGCAGAACCACATCATAGTGTTTCATTCCTAACATCCTAAGCCTTTTTAACATGGTTCGCGGTGTCACTGGTGTGGGTGATTGGACAGTCGGCTGGGAATCGATATAAGGATGCAGCAGGTCAAGGCCCTTCATCAACCACACAGGAGATCCAAAGCGCAGCATGTGGCAATTGGAAACATATGATAAAAGACTCACAAAGAGCTCGTGGCTAAAGAATCTCTGACCCGAGCCCTGGCCTCCAGTTGTGTGCTGCACCTCAATAAAAATGTAAATATCTCATCTGCTCTGGGCGATTACTCTCTCAGCTGGTGAAGAAGTCAAGACAACTAGGTCTCAAATAGGGAGCGGGTTACACAAATCCTCATTTCCTCCATTTTTAAAGTACTAATTAAAATAACGTGTCTGTGGAGAACAGAAAACAGAGGATGCTTTGCAAGAAAAAGCATTACGTCTTCAAAAGCCAAAACACTGCAATCATTAAGAATATATATACATATCTTGAAGACAAAGATCACTGCACTGATTTATGCACTGGATTTTTAGAAAATGTGAGTGCAGAACCTATGATATTAGAGTGTGTATATATATATATATATATATATATACACATATACATACACACACACATACATATATATATATATATATACACATATATACACACACACACACACACACACTGTAATATATAAATCACACAGTATTTTTTTTTTAATTTTCTTGAATGAGCAAGACTGACCAAGGCTACATTTACAGTAAAAAAAAATAATATTATGGAATTTATTATTACCATTTAAAATAAGTGTTGTTTTTTGCAAAATATTTTAGAATGTTATTTATTCCTCTAATGGCAAAGCTGAATTTTCAGCATCATTACTCTTCATCAGTTTTCAGTGTCACATGATCCTTCAGAAATCAAACTAATATGCTGATTTTGTCCTCCAGAAACATTTCTGAATATCCATTAAAAAAAAAAAAAAAAAAGTTGTGCTGCTTAATATTTTTGTGGAAACAGTGATCCATTCTTCACGACTCTTTGATGCAAATAAAGTAAAAAAAAAAAAAAGAGAAGCATATATATAAAATGGAAATAGAAGTATAACATTATAAATTTCTTTACTTTCATTTTTAATCAATTTAATGCATCCTTGCTGAACAGAACAATTGGTTTCTTTTAAAAAAGAAAACTTACGCCAATATTTAGCAGCCATAACATGAAAATAATTATCTGTATAATGTGCACACCTAAAAAAAAATGTTAAATGTCATATAGAGCTTTTAGACTTGTTTACATTTTAATGCCAAATGTGATGGTCGTGATCAAACAGACGTGAACGTCGAACATTACCATGCAAAATGAGCAAAATAAGGACTAGGATGGGAGGAGGGGAGACGTCCCTTCTTAATCTTTCCCCTGCTGACAACATACTGCTGACGAAGCAGATACAAGCACACACATACATCTCAGAATCCTAGAATGAAACACAACACATGCAGATTCATACCATATCCATATCTAAAAGGTGTCTCGTAAAATCATCACCGCTTTATACATGAATTCCAAAGTAATTACAATCTGTGGAGCGAAATGCCAGTGTTTTATTAGCCTAACAAGCCATATCTGGGTCTAAAAGGCGTGTTACAACAGAAATCATCTTCCTGGGAACCGAAACTTTACCACACTATTAAAGAGCTTGCCCGCAGTCAAAACTCCAATCCTGTAAAATGCACACTAAAGTGAGCCAGTGACATATGTAAAAGTCACACCAATCTGTGGGTACGAAATATGGATCTGGATCACTGCTTGCCATTATTTTTAATGCTTCCTGCGTATTGATTTTTTACTCTCTGCTTTCAATTAAATGCTTTACAGACTCTTTGTATGCAGGTCAGGGATTTGGTGATGGGTGGATAAGAATGGCAGAGGAGTAGAGGGCTTCTTTTCTGATTTTATTGCGCTGACTGCCTTTCAATCACACAGGAAAGGACTCCTCATTAGGGGAGAGCGAGAGTGCGGCAACGAAGACTGAAGGGCAAGGTAGAGCATTAAAAATCCAGTGTCTTTTGACAAGAGGCCCTTGATGGATACTGGTGTCGAGCAGAAGCTTCCTGTGGTGTCAGCCAGAAGAGATGA
Organism: Opsariichthys bidens; assembly: GCA_037194245.1. NCBI lineage: Eukaryota > Metazoa > Chordata > Actinopteri > Cypriniformes > Xenocyprididae > Opsariichthys > Opsariichthys bidens. Next base: position 7,335,922 of record CM074298.1, on the reverse strand, counting down.
TAGACACTCCCCACAGGGTTCGGAGATCTTTGACCTTCTTTCGAATGCGCCCACTGGTGCACACACTCAAAGTTACCACTTCGCATCTGATATAGGTTTGAGCACATCTACAAATGTCCAGGAGCGTGTAGCTTAAGGGTGCGCATTAAATTTTACACAAAACTTGCTCGGATGTGAACTGGAGGCATGCGATTGACTGTGGTAATGCCCCTTGCTGAAAACACACACACACACACACACACACACACACGTCTTCAGTGCTTGATAGATTTCTTATAAATGGTAGTATAATACTAATACTAATAGTTAGTAATATATTCTATAATAGCACACATATGAGGTAATATAATCTGACTACTTTTAGATTACTTTTAAGTACCTTGTCAAATCTTGTACGGATTTAAATATACAAAAAGAAATAAAATATCCCATTCTTTGTTATCGACAACTTAAAGTGCATTAAACATCATATCAGGGTTTCTGAAACTGGGCTTCGTGAAGGAACTGCAGTGGATTCTAATCGAATCAATTAAATATAAAAATGGAAAATTTAAATACATGAATCACTTACTAAAAAAGTACTTTTGTTTATCAGATATCATTGACTGACATATTCGGCCAAACAGCTAACAAAAAAACACTTGGGAATCCCTGCATCACATGTAAATATGAATTTTTGCATTTTAATATATTTGAAAGACAAAAGTCTTGCAAAGACATAGTAATACATTGTGAAATGACTAACTAAGAGTGCGTTCACACTTGGTTAATTTGGCCTGGACCAAAAAAGAAAATGATACATTTAGTCCTGGTCCGCTTGGCCCATCTTTTCGAGGGTCTCTGTCCACTTGCTTGGTGAGCACCACGGTTCGGATTGCAGTGTTCACACTTATTCAAATGAACTGTGCAAACGGAGAAATAGCACCAGAGTTGGTTTAAATCGAACCAAACCTAAAACACACCTAAAATAATAATTAACACAAGTTCGTCAGGAGTTGATTCGATGTTGCAATGGTGAGAAAACCTTCCTTACAAGTGAAATGATTTCTGTATATCCAGTGTTCAAATCATCTCCATTTTCCATGTAATTATAGCCACTTGACTATAGTGGCTGGTCTGTGTGTACAATTCTACAAATCTAAATGACTTTCCAAACATGCAGAGTTTGGACAATGAAACTGAATCTGGTTTTAGACCACAATAATTTATTAGTATGGTGTAGGGCCAAAACAGCATCAATTCGTCTTGGGAATGACAGATACAAGTCCTTCACAGTGGCCAGAGGGATTTTGAGCCAATCCTCTTCCAGAACAGTTGCCAGGTCACTATGTGACGCTGCTGGAGGAAAGTGTTTTCTGACTTGCGCCTCCAAAATACCCCAAAGGGGTTTAAAAATATTTAGATCTGGCAACCGTGCAGGCCTTGGGAGATGTTCAATTTCACTTCCCTGTTCATCAAACCATTCTGTCACAAATCTTGCTGTGTGTATTGCTGCATTATCATGCTGATACAATGTTTGAAACATTAGGTGCACATGGTCCTCCAGAATGGTTTGGTAGTCTTTGGCAGTGATGTGCCTATCAAGCACAGCAGGGAATGCCATGATATTGCAGTCAAAACCATCACCGATCCTCCCCTGTGCTTCACTCACACTGGTGTTTCTCCACATCGTAACTCCCACGGATGTGGGAAAGTCAGTGAATGTAGACTCATCAGAGAACAATAAATCTTTCGCATTGTACACATCCCAAGATTTTCCCGGTTGTAACTAATAAAAACAATATTTGGCACTGGCACGACGGACCAAAGGTTTGGCTATAGCAGCCCGATCATGACCGTAGGCACTGTGGAGCTCCCAATAAACAGTTTTGGTGGAGACAGGAGAGACGAGGTGCACAATTAATTCTGCAGGGAGTTGGGTAGCTGTGCTTTTATGTTTTTTGGATACAGTCCAGGTTAGTACCTGGACATCCCTTTCAGACAGCTTCCTCTTGCATCGACAGTTGCTCCTGTTGCATGTGGTTCGTCCTTCGTGGTGGTATTCTGACATTACCCTGAATACTACAGCTCTCGATACACCACAAAGACTTGCTATGCTGGTCACAGATGAGTCAGCGAGACATGCACCAGCAATTCGTCATCTTTTGAACTCTGATAGGTCTCCCATTATGTTGTGTGGATTGCAATATTTTATGTACAGCTGTGCTATTGCTCTGCTAATTTAACCTTCACACTCTGCTCTTACTGATGGAATGTAAAATAGCGAAGGTTGGCCACCAGGCCACGCATGTATACCGTAGGTGTAAAACCTCCAACACAATATTGGTCAGCGTTTCAGTTTCATTGTCCAACCCTTGTATATAAGCAATAGGCTTTTTAAGAAAGCAAAACTTCAGAGATAAAAAAGAATAGTTTTGGAGAATCATGACATTATTAATAGCTTACTGGCATTGTGCGAATCTGTAATCATGTAATTAATAAAAAAAAAGTAACTGTCTGATTAAGAGAATGGAATCTGATTACCTAATCCAGATGATATACAATCAGTTACTTTGTCCTGGTAATTATTTTTGCATTGCATTTTTACATTTTCATCAAGACTTCATACAGTATGTGTTAAGCTGCTTAATATATAATTGGTCTCCACAATGTAAGGAAAAATGAGAGCCATACAAACAATATATAATTCAAATGGAATTCAGAAACAAAAAGAATTATATAATTGGAAGTCCCAGCCCTTCCTGAAACAAATAATGAAGTGCCCTTTCATTTCTGAGAAGCTTGAGTGAAGACAATGGGGAACGGCCTTGGGTCAAAATGCTCTGATGCCCAGTCTGTCTTCAGTAAGAATGAAATATCTGCTCTGATTTTGATGTCAAATGTAACTTCTCCGCATAAAACAGCTTATGCAAGCTGATGTAACAGGATGTTACCATTAGAGGTTATCTAAACTTGCAATGTAACTGTTGCCCTACATACAGACCATCTCTATAGAAACATGATGCAGCTAATAGAAATACAAGTACAGGATCTGTGACTGTACAAAAGCGAGTCTGTATAACAAAAGCTAATGAGGGCTGGGACAGGAAAAGGAAACACTGAGTTGCGATGTCCGCCATGTTCCGTACATCTGCTCACCCACACAGACCATTATCTATGAGTAATAAAGGATCAACACATTTTCAAGCCTATATTTCATTGTCGTTTCGGCAGTGGCGAAAAGGTCTCGTTTGTTCAATTTGTTATCATGTTCCATATTAGCAGCCAGACTTATTGCTTGGGATGCTTTTTACTATGCTTATTAAACTCACATGATGTCAAGAGTGTCCAAGAGCAACAGATTAAAAGGGAAATTTGGCATGTGTGAAGCTCAAAAAAAATACCATGCCTTTAGAACTTCTCTCTTGGCTGTAATTGGTGGTTCATTATGATTGGTAATGTGATGATAATGCAATTAAAATCACATTTTCACATCATATATCAAGAGATGATTAGGGAATAGAATAAAAGCACATTATCATGGCCTCAATTTTAGTCAACTACTAATCTGAATAGTCCTCTTCAATGTCCATGGTGGCTACAGTCCTAGCTAGAGAAAACCAATTGATACAACATGGTAACTGAACCAGATTTACACCAATTATGTCACTTACATTTGAACATAGCAACTATTTACATGCTTAATCCAGCCTAAGATGATTTGTTGGTTTTAGCTGGTCTTCCCATTTGGTCAAGATGGTTTGTTGACTGGTATTTTTTAAAAAGGTCAGGCTGGCAGCTAAAAAAACAACTTAGCCAGTTTCAGAGACCATACAAGCATCTAAGACCAGCAGAGAAACTTATACTGGTTTAAGCTACTTTTAAAATCACTGTATGAATAAATATAGTCGCTGTATATGATAAATATTTTTGTGTTTGTGATATGTGTATATATGCGTATGTGTATATATATATATATATATATATATATGTACATATACATACATAATTTATGTAAATTAAGTTTTCCTTTTATATACATATGTATATATACAAACACACACACACATATATATATATATATATAAGTGTGTATATATGTACATATACATACATAATTTACGCCTTAAATTAAGTTTTCTATATATATATATATATATATATATATATATATATATATATATATATACATATATGTATACATATATAAAATAAATAAATATAAATATAATATTTATATTTATATATATATTAATATATATATACATATATAAAATAAATAAATAAATAAATATATATATATAAACTGATTAAAATGGAAAACTTAATTTAAGGCAGCAATTAAACTTAAGTAGAATCTAAGTGGTACTAAATATAAAATGAGAAAAACTACTGTGACAGTTTAAATGGATGGAAAACAAAGACGCTGTTGTAATGATGAAAACACTTGCTCACAAACTGGATGAACTTCTTAAGGCATGTTTTTACAATTCAAATTTCATATGCATAAGAAAGCAAGAGATGCATTTCTGAACCTGAATCTGCCAGCCTGATATAAAAAAAGGCAGAAATAAAATATAATTTAAAATTAAATTAATAAAAAATATATATAAATAATGGAACAAATCAAATAAAAAATCGTTAAGTAAAATAAAAAAAAATGATACAAACAAATTGCATAAATATTTCATTAACAGAAGTCAAATATAAGAGTTCCTGGATACCCTTCACAAATCCTGGATGACATCACCTTGGGAACAATCAAGTCCGTGAGACCTTTTACTTCTGTCACAAAACACAGCGAAACTGACCTTCAATCACATGTGCACCTTTTAAAAACACTGAATATTTTTGCTTTGCAATTCACACATTTGCCCTAAACATACAGACTCTTAACGCCTTCTGATCTCTGGCGCGGATCGACTCGAATGCACCTGCCCATTGAACAGAACTTTTTGCAGAGAAATCACCGTTCCGATTATAAAATATTAAGCACAAAGGCCTCTCTTACCGGGATGACAGCTGATGGGTTGGATGAGAAGGGCTGATAAAGTCAAACACAACATCCCTAAACGACACGATCCTCGCAGTCCCCACATGTCCAAATGCGCAATTAGAGCAACACGGAATGGCGGATCAAATTGAGCGTCAATGACGGAACCACACTAACTTGGCTAACCGAAATAATTACGAGTGATCAAGGTGATTTTAATGACCGGCGACAAATCTTGTGCCTGTTTCGTGGGACATTTCGGACAGCCCACAATCCGCGCGCACTTCTGCTCTCGGTGGCGTCCTTTACATTCTCTTTACATTCTCAAGTTAATCCCAACCGGACACACTTTCAGACGCTCGTGCTCGTTCAGTTCCTCTGCTGTACAACGGCTCTCTCTCGCGCGCGCATCTACAAAGTCAGTCGGTTCAATCACATTCAGCGCGGTCCGCTTCTCTATCCAGGAAGTTGTGCATATGAGCGTTTCGTGTTTTGCCAGAGGAATTAGTTGAGAAATCAAAGCCCTGCCCTCTGGATCCTAGCGCCGAAGGCTGTGGTTCTGTACGACTGCCGAAGAAAGATGAGGATTGGCTGCGTGAAGCTGAAGCACAAGACTGTTCTCGTAGCGTGTCTTTCTAAAACAGTTAGTTCCGGTCCTGTAATCTGATTGGTCAAAGCGGCGTTCCAGCATGAATATTTAGTAGGGTCGATAACGTGACGCTTTTTGTGTGTGTCCGGATTAATGATTAAAAAAAAAAAAAAAAATTATATATATATATATATATATATATATATATATATATATATATATATATATATATAGTAATTAAAGAATATAATTACTTTTTAATCAGTAATACATATATATAATATATATCTTTTATTACTTCATAATATTTCTAATTTATTAAGATATATATTTTTAAGCTTTGTTTTTTAAATAGGAATTTTTATGAAAAGGCTTGCTTTTCCAGTTCAAATTGAGTAACTCGAAAAACGTCTTGATAAATGTCTTTACTCAAAATACATGCTAAAATAGTATTTTTTTTTTACCTTTGTACATTCATGTGTATTCTATTTCTAGTTAAAACACTTAATATTTTAGTCATGCACTCAAATTATTTGTTTAAAATATAAGAAATTGCAAGGGTTTTATAACAGTTTCACATGCCCTGACTAGCAATTTTGGAAATGGAAATTCCAGACCGAAACTGAAGCAGTGATTATAGGATCCTTTGAGTGGGAAATCTTTATCTCTCTACTCCACTCATATATTACTGTTCCAGACTGGCTTTTTGTGTTGTTAGTAACCACGGCCTGTACACTGTTCCACTGCAACAGCACTAACGTGATATTGCTTAATTGTACGCTTCTGTACTGTTGGCACAGCTCTTTATTTGTATACTCACATATCATATCAAACTATATTTACTTCCATGAACCAAATGATTTCAGGACATGTTTTAATATCAGCAGAACTCAATAGACATTGCATTATCTTTCAAGCCTATACTCTTCACTGGGAGACAAGAGACAGTGTAGACAGAAGGATTACACGGCATATTCAGCGCTTCTCAGATTTCACCAGTCCTCAAATTTCCCACTTGCCGACAGTTCAGTTAAAACATTGTACGGCTATATTCAGTTATCCTGTCAGAAAAGCCATAGCTTCTGTCCCTGCTTCATAGCCTGGCCTCAGACACAGTCGCTCTCCAAGGTGCTGAAAGTTTGCCAAGCTGTCATGCATTATCCATGGTGCTGGCGACTCCCCTTTCACGACATTGTCACTTATTAGGAGACTGTATGTATCATCTTTTGTAAATCAATGTGCAGTTGTTACCCTAAAGAGATATTTTTACTCAAGCTGGCGTTTCTTTCACTGGTGTAACATAATGCTCATAATTTTGAGTGAATAAAACAATTTATTTACACGTCACCGCATGAAACACATTTAAAGGTTACCTTTACATTTGAGAATTAAATGAAGACTTCTTTCTTCTACAGCAAAAATCTCATTTGTTTAAGTGCCCCTGTTATACTATTTTAATGTTTCCTAATTTTGTTTTGGAGGTCTCCTACAATACAGGAGGTTTACAAGCATCCAAGGTCAAAAAACACTTTAATTTTCTCATAACATTACATTGCACAACACCTCATTTCTCAAATATGTTTTTTTTTTTTTGAAAATTTAGTCTCTCTAGACTCCTCACCACCATCCTACTCTGCTCTCTGATTGGTCAGACAGCCCAGTCTGCTGCTTACAGCATGTGTTGGAACCGAAATGCCGATTACCATATCTGAATTTCATCTCCGAAGGCTTTCTCATCTCTTGATACAAAGTAATACGAACAATGGTGTCGGTTTTACCGTATCAATTCCAGCGTGAGTCCTCATCATTTTGAAATGCATGCAAAGTTGATTCACAGGGCTGAAAACAGTGTCGTCTTGACATGTCATCAACATGAATCAAACTTTTCCAGGCCTCGGTTACAACTAGTGTTTGAGGACGGGTTAAAGTAGACATAGTTCGCAGGCAGCCAATGAAGACCTAGGCTGGCAGTATGCATATTTGTTACATAGGTATGTAACAGGAAGTGAGACTGGAATTGCTGAAAACTCGTTTAAGCAGTTCACAACTGATTCTTTCTTTTAGGTGACAGTAACTTTATTTGTTTTGCACTTTGATTGCAAGTTCACAAACATTCACAAACACCTATATTATACACTGCATGAAAGGTAATATTCAAAAAAGGATAATGGGGCACTTTTAGTTCATGGATTAAAGGGATAGTTCACCCAAAAATGAAAATAATCAGCTGTTATTGTTAGATCATTTTAACTAATGTAGTTCACTAATGTTAACCGATGAAACCTCATTCTAAAGTGTTACATAAAAATGTGTTTTACACTTTAATTTTATTTTATAAAATCCATAAAAAAATACATAAAATTGCATGTGAGAATGAATTAATTTTGTCGTCCTTGTTGTGAGGTCAAGATGTGAGAAAGCTCTCATGGGCCAATGGTTCTCCATCACCCTGTCAGAACTGTGAGATGAATACTTTATCGCTAATTATCACTCCAAGGTTTTCTCACCAGTGCTCAAAGCCCGTGTGTTTTTGTGAGACTCTGGTTTTCTCCTAAGACAGCCACAAAAACGGCTACGGGACAGGGAACAGCAGGGGAGTTTGGGAGAGCTGCCCAGCTGGACTTTAATTTGAAGAATCTGATTAAATTCGGTATTTAATTACCCTTCTCTCAGAGGAGCTGTTGGGGATTGTCACAGTGTTTTGAGCATGTAGGGTGTGAGCCATCTGCCTGTACTTCTGGAGCGCTCTCTGGTGACCCCTGCAAAAAAAGGAAGAAATCATTTTCTCTTTCACTTCTCTGCCCCCCCCCCCTCCCTCACCCTTTATATATAGAAACTCTTTATTATTATTTTTTTCAGTTGATTTCACATGTTGACAGTTGCTGCATGATATATGGTAGAGTGCATCAATTATGTAGCATTTATTCAGGCAACAGCTATACAGTATGTGAAATTCATTGAATCAGTGCAACCCTGCACATTGTAAATCTCAGACATAGTCATAATTCACTGTTATGTACGCCAAATAATTCTTCCCAAAGGGCTCCTGCGAACATAGTTTATGGCACAGAGTGTGAAAAACATATAAAAGGATGTAAGTGCATGACTGGATTTGGTGGCATTCATAAAAGTTTAAAGACTGAGGTTAAAAATCAAGTGCAAAAAAAAAAAAAAAAAAAAAAAAAAACCAAGGGCCCACTTGAATGCAGTGATACTTCATCGTCTCATATTTCTTATATAATGGTATTTGTTGATGAAAACCCCTTGTAGACACATTTCTTTGTTTATCAGAGCAGCATGGTGCAAAGAAAACTACATGCAGCAATAGCTTCGAGAAAAAAAAAGAACTTGGCCATGAGAAGCATTTCTATGTTCACCTTGACAGCAATGTGGCCTGCAATTAAAATGCTAAAAAAGCTTTAAAAAGACAGAGAGGACCTTTTGAAGACGAGCATTCAATGAGGATGAGCAGCGATTCAACACTAAGGTCATTATACAATTGGGAATGGCTCAAGTCAACCTAATAGAAAGGCATGTTAGAAAATTCTTAATGATGTTCGGATGATTCTGAAACCAAAGGGGGCGGCTTGTTTTTTTTTTCTCTTTCCATGAATTATTATCTTGCCTTTCCCTCAGTGCTGATACTAATCAAAAACAGACGTGAAACCCTTATTAAAGACTTATCTGAATGTATCTTGGCAATCAGTCTGCCTCAACTCCGAGAGGGATATTTATGCAAATTGGATGCTTTGTCACCACGGTTTGTCATATATTATTTGTGAACTTCATAAAGAGCGCGGTTGCGGATGAAAATGTCTATAGCTTCTGGACGGCCGCATAGTAACAAGTCTATTTGTGATGCCTAAGGTATCGCGGCCAAAATATGCATTTCTTCTGGACTGAGATATGCACCCATATCAGCTTATACGATAAAGGCGCCATTTGCATATATATGCAATTTAACATCTTACATCATCACACCAGTGCGTTCAATCCGCAGGAAAATCTACTTATCAGAACAGCATCCACAACCCGAGACACTAACCTGAGAAGCCTTGTCAAAATAAGTAGGAGATAAGAATAGGAGCTTTTCCTCTGCTTTCACAAGCCATAGACCATAATTAGGCCATTTTGGGATTAGGGAATTTGAATTTCAGCAAAAATCTGCTGTGCCACTGCTGTTCCAAGACTGTTTTACATTTCTGCTTCAATGTGCCAATAGCCTTAGGCAGTGCGAGTTAAACATTTAGAAGGTACTGACTCCCAGGCTTAGTCGTGATATCATACAGAGAGAGGTTGACCCAAAGAAGAAAGGAGGGCCAAAAAAGATGGCCAGTAAATTGAAAGAAGTTTAGAAGCTTTGTATTGGCATGGCAGTACTTTTTATAGTTTACATAAAAATACTTTGTTAACATTGCAACAAGCATTGCTGCAAAGCCTTTTTGTAGTCCAAACAATACAGCATAGCTCTAGCAATGCCAAGGTCATGGCATTGACTTCCAGTGAAAGCAAAAACGAATACAAAGACTACCTTGCATGCACTTCATGTCATTTTGAATAAAAGCATCTGCCAATAAGTGTTGGTCAAGCTGCTCAAAAATGAAAATTGCCAAGCTACAAATTACTCTATTGAAACTAAGATGAAAGTTTCACTGTAACTCTGTCCTTTATTTTATGTTTGACGTATTAAATATAGCAAGATTTCATTGGTCAGGTCAATCACATTTCTAACTATCAACACAACGCTGAAACAAATACTAACTACCCTACCCTAAACTTTAACCAAAACCTAGTAGCACATTCTTCTAAATGGGATCGGATCCATCCATGCTTTTTCTGAAGTCTGAACTTTTTTTGCCAGTTGACTTCATTATTGAGTAGACCAATGAAATTGGCTACAGGGCGGGGTTTGTGCTTAACTGATTTGGTGAGCGCTAGCCAATGGGATTAACACTTGAGCCTTAGTCCTGCCCACTGCTCAAACAACCAGCTGTAAGATGCAAAATAATCTTCTTAATTATAATTACCATTCCTAAAAAAGTGGGGGAACAAATTTATTTCAATTATAATGGTTCCTGCACACAAGATGTGCAAACAATCTTCATGCAATGTGCAAAGAAGTAGTTTAAAGGAACCGCCCACCTGATTCATTTGAACAAGAGAGTTGTTTACACTCTCCTTAACTGATAACCGGTATGTCGATGATTCAGACAAGTTGAAATTGAATCACTGTTTTAGAGCAGATTCGACTTTGTTTCATAATTGACGACACAGACACTTTTTATTGAAACTGCTTATAGCTGAATCACACTAACTGAATTAACCCTTTACAAACAGTTCGATTGGCAGGCGATCTGACCAATCACAACCCTGAATCCGCCATTTTGTCTGACAAAGCAGTCAGGGGAGTTAGATTAACGTTGATGAACTTGATCTTCAAAAATCGTGTGTACTCACGTCTTTCCGCGCTTGAAACAACATTCCTTCTGATGTTCATTCATGTTTATTTGATGCTATAAATGAAGAGATGATCGGTTCACGAGCAGCTTGAAGGAGCTACAGCGATCTGTCATGACACATTAAAGAGACACTATACACTATTTATTGTTTAAACTTCTTCAAAAAATTGCGATAATCTGTATTGTATAAAGTGCTATAAAAATAAAGGTGATTTGACTAAAAAAATCAATAAAAAAGAGTCATTCATCCCCTCATTCTGACTCTGACAGAGATTGCTGTATGTGCAACTTCATTTCTTAAATATTGTGCATCATTGCTTAAACATTGAAGCATTTCATAACACTATTCTGGCTACTTAATCAGTACAGTAGCTTGTATTCTGAAAATATACTTGATTTAAAAAGTAGCGGCCAATCTCATCACTGCTGCCACATGCATACATGTGCGATGTACAATACAGTAAATGTACAAAGCATTTGGCAGTGCACCACGGATAAACTAAAATTGCTACAGTAAAAAGCCAACTCTGATAAAGCAAGAGATTAAAATTACGACTATATGAATACTTTATTCTTTACAACGAATGCTTCACTCACACAGAACAAATTTAGCCAGTTTCAGAAGGTCAGAGGTTTCATGAGTGGAGGAACATCAATGAATCTATAAGCTCTGTCAGTGTCATCTTTTCCGAACACCCTTTCCTCTCTTTTCTCACCCCTCGCCACCCCTAAAGCAATCTCTCTGTTTGTCAATATCTGTAACCATCAGTTCTCCCAAGGACATGCGAAAAGGAGGGTCAAATGCTGCCGCTCAACCTAATTATGCTGATGGCGGCATGCAGCTAAAAGCCGGAAGGTTGTTAGCTTCCAGAAAAGTCCCTTTACTGTCCTCTGAACGGACACTCAGCATTGAGATTTCAATATGTTTGCTGTGCCAAATAGGCCCGCCGGGGCCAATATACAGTTTCAGACAACATCAGAATCATCAAAGGAAATGTCTATTGAATGCGCAATCAAAAATACTGAGCTGATTTAATTTGATTAACTTGAAATGCTGTGATATACAAATGAATAAATCAATATGCATGTAAATGGAGCCATAAATATAAAAGAATATAGTTACTTTTGCACATTTTGAAAGCTGCAGCTCACACTCTCTGATGAAAAATGGCCCATTTAAAAGAATCAGAGGCATTTGATGCAACTCCACTATAAATCAGTTTAATAGCATGTGACTGCTTGACCAAACCTTTGATATATGACTACCGGGCCTTAGCCACAAGTCCTTCCTGTCTCCAACGGGGTCAGTTTTCTGGATCTGTAGAACTGCGCCGACACCATTACCATTCAGAACAAATAGTCTGAAATGAGAAAATAAATAATTCAGAGAAATTACAGTCTAAAATTGAAATAAGGTCAAAATGTTACATTAAAGACTTGTGTGGTAGTGTATAGTTTATATATCCATATATAAATCATGACAGACATCACTTGGTAATGTCAACCCCCTCCAAGTAGCTTGACCAGATTCACCAGAACATAACTAATGTAAAAATGATTAATGAAGATGAATCATTCATTTGAATAATTCACTTTTCATTAACTGAACTCAATGTCTGCAATGGTGTGATGTGATTTGCCTGAGTGAATTGGACCCTTCTATTTTACCCAGCCTTTTCTACTATTTCAGTGAATTAAGCTGAACTGATTGGAACACCTGCTTTGAGGTTGCCAATGTCACCCTGATCCGGCCAATAAGGTCATAGGAAAGTATTTTTTCTTTCAAACACGACTCAAATAAAGTTTAGGAAAGCCATGGTTATGATTTTTTCGAATCTAGGACATTATGCATTGTTAATGTGCAATCTATATTTGTTTATGACTGCACTTGGAGGAAATGAATAATGGATGTTGTACTTGTATTCCCCATTGGAAATAAACAGCACTAAAAACAATTAGCACCTCAAGTAGAGATGAGAATAAAATAGCCTGAGGGACAGTCATCACTCACCACTGATTTTTATAAATACTTCTTCACTTTAGTTTAGCTGATATATTCCATTTTAACTAGCATGTCATCAACATCCTTATTTTTCCTAAAAGTCATCAAATAATACAATTTTATGGTTAGGGACCGTCTTAAACTACTGAAAAACAACCATTTCCCTCCCTATTTTCCAGTGTAAAAGTGCCCGCCCGATCTGTATTACATTTCAATGGGATTTTTTCCTTTTTATTGTCTACCAGGCTAATACTATAACATAATTCTCATATACCATTGCATTTGTAAGTGGCCAAAATTGAAGAACTTTTCTCTTTATTGTTTAATTTGTTACTTTAAACATCATCCAGCATCCCTACGACCCTACAGGACAAGCGGTTTGGAAAATGGATGGACTTTAAACACCCAGTTTGTCAGCAGAACTGAGCTTTTTGGCTCCATTATGGCATTCATGCCGTTTGCAATAACCATTTTCTACCCAGTATCCACTTTATTAATTATCCAACTCTCTGACTGTATACTTTGAGAAAAAGCACCACCTGTTCTGATAGGATTATTTTGTGGCCCAACACATTCTAAGACAAACTGTTCATCTCTGAACATTAGCCATGGCAGTTCTTCAATAAGCTTATAATTATAATTGATGGTGTTTGTCTGTTCTGAATCAATTGATTAGTGAATTGTGGCGTATTGTATTAACGCAGGAGTATGGCAGATGATAAATCACTGAAACCAGATCATACTTCAGGTTTTGCAGCCATATTTCCTCTGCTGCAAAACCAAGCCGGTGCTTACCAGAAAATTCAGCTATTTAATATCAGTGCTGCATGGTTAAATATGAATGATTACATCTAGCATTTTAATTTTGCTGCTAGAACGTCAGAACATTACCCCGTCATTAAGAAGATGAAATTTAGGTTTTGTTTCATTTGTGATCCGACATTTTATTTTTGTTGTAAATCAGCTGCAAAAATTTAGCCTCCTATAAATGAAGAATGAAGCACCTAGGTGAAAAAGAAAAGAAAACCTATACATTTCCTTCTAGCTTTAAACTGACAGAAGAGCACTTCCCCTCTACCCCCATCTTTTAATCATCTAATTTCTGCCAGACTCTCAATTACATGTGACAGTTGGCTTTCTGTTTGAACGAGGGCCACTTTATCTTTGTATGTCACGGTTTGTTAATCACATCTTTCTTCTGTTCATGTCCAACCAGTTGAATAAAATCAAGAGGGAGGTCTACACAATAAAGAAAGCGATTTTAATATTTAAATGGATTGTTAAACTGAATTTTTCTGGCTGCTTCTTTTGCCTCTTTTGCACAGGAGTCCATCACACCACTGAGCAATGCATTCAAATTACTTGTGCATTGTGAGTGCAGAAACAGCAAATATATTGTGCACTGGTATTGCTTTTATACAACAGCTCAATAAACAAGACATTAATACTAAGAAACTTACATTTTAGACTCCAATATTACCAGTTGCTTTATCTAGTTTTTGCTCCATCAATGAAAATGTCCAAAAAAAGCCACAACAGAATTAACTATTTCTATACAAACACATGTGCAGTAAATTCAGCTTTAACAATTCAGTCAAATGTCCTAGACCGATTAAACATGTTTTAAAATGAGCTTGGTGGTATATTTTTAATAGAACAACTTTTCTTTTATAATATATAGTCATATAATCAAGTTTATGATATTAATGTAAAATCTTATTTTAGGTTATATTTCATACTGTTGCAATATATTTCCAACAACACACACAGTGGTGGTGTTCTTGAATGAATCAGTGCGTTTGAATGAATCGGTTGAACGATTCAATAAATCACTCATGAAAAGCAGCTTGTTTCCTTCCCGAATAGATCAGTTTGTTTTTAAATAATCAGTTGAGTGAATGATTAAATGACTCACTCATTAAAACAGTCTCTTGTTTCCTTTCCGAAAAAAAATCAGGTTTTTATTGAATGAATTGGTTGAGTAAATGATTAAAACAGTTACTTGTTTCATTCCTAAATAAATTGGAATTGATTCAGTAATTCACTAACTCACTCACTCACTCACTCACAATGTTTCATTCTTGAAATGGATACGTTTGAACGAATCGACTCACTTAAGAAAACACTGGTCGCCACCAACTGGCATAACAATGCAACCAGCAGAAAGAGTCACTGTCCCTGTCCCAAACAGCACACTTCATATGCACTTTCGGTCGCGTGCGCTTGTCTGTTAAGTCCATGAGGACGTAGGGTGCTTGCGAGCGCCCCCTTAGCAGTCGAGATGCGCCCTCGATGCGCACTTTTGCAGAGCCCGCACTGAAGCAAGCTTCCTTCTTCCGACAGTCAAAGCAGTGTTACGTCACAAAAGTGCCGACTCGTAGGAAGACCGCGAGTTTAGGGTGCCCTTCGGGATAGGGCCAATGCAAAATCGAGATGCTGCTCACTTCAGAGTCAATGGGTGGAGTTTAACGTCCAGCAGGTTTTTGCTTACTTCATGAAAAGAGCCCTCCCCAAGTCTCTAGCTCAAGAACCACTATATATTTAAGACTTAAATATATTTATTCTTGAAGAGATATTATATAAAAAGGCCACAAAAGAGCACTGCTTAATTATTGTAGTGCTAAGAAGAACAAATTTTTTGGATGAGGTAAAAGTGTCACAATAGACATTAATTCTTTGGAAGGAAACTTGCAACCATTTCTGGGAAGCTTTATTGGAGCTAAGCTGATCCATGTCAGCTGAATACTGGTCCATAGACCTCTGCATCTAATATCTCCTCAGCTTTTTTAAATGCTCTTGCTTATCAGTTCCCAGCTCATGCTAATCTAATTCTATAAGCTCAATGTCTTTGCTGAAGTTTGTGATATGCTGACACAGCATGCTGGTAATGATTTATGAACATGCCTTAATTGGAACCTTTGCTTGCTCTGAACGTGCCAGAAATTCTGCTGACATAAGCACATTTTAATCACCAAAACATGTATGAGTTGCCTGGGACATTTGATTGAATTGTTAAAGCTGCATATGCTGTACATGTGAATGGACTGTACATAAAAATGACATGTGACATCAAAAATTGAATCACTTTTGTTTAGAAAAAGTTTGGACTTTACATGAAAACCATTGAGTTTTGCCAGACTAAGCGCTAAATTCGTTAAGTCTAGCATATAATCAATATTTATGGCTGATCTGATATGTACATTGTATTTCGAAACACCTGACCTTTAGGGTAATGAAAGATGTAAGACATACGAGAGTTCTTTTCCTGAACAGGAGACCGAGGCAGGACACTTTATGGTTTGTCCTAAACACAAGATGGATTGATGGTTAATGATTCTGTTCACTTTTTTAGTCACTTAAATTCATCAGATTTATGATGTCATTATAAAATTGTCATTTAGTCTATATTTCTCATTTCTCACCATTGCAATATATGTCTAACTTAACTTTTCTTACTACAACCCCATTCATGTTTATTGCCAAACGTTGGGCATCTTCTCCAGTTCTGAAACTGATTGATGGCATTCAAAGTTATTTGCCAGTAAAATTGGTTTCCAAGATTACATCATCATTCTTAATTACACAGAGTCATTCATGTGAGGTGGCAACAGTTAATTGAAAACTAATTCCCTTAAGTGGACAAGACTGATTGCTGCCGAAAGTGTAGGTCAGCAGAACTTCTAAAACCCTTTCTGAGTAGAGCTGCCTTTGCCTTCTCAACTCACTTTTTTAAAACCACATTCCTGAAATATCAGAGTGAAACTTCTGTAAACACTTCTGGGCAAATCTAGATTCTGTGTAGGGATGTTTTGTTGCATAACAACAACCATTAAACTACAAAAGCAAAGTGTGTCAAGACTAACTAACTAGTTGCTACGGGAGTTGCAGGGAGGTTGACACCCTGATGGTGTTAGGCTATTGTTAAGTGGATGGATGTATGGATGTATGGATGAATAGATGGCTGGATGGATGGATGGATGGATGGTGTTGTCGAGGCGTCGAGGGACGTGGGTTTTGGTGCTGATAATGGACTGCAGCCATGGACAGAGGTGATCTATAGTCCTGCCTGTTTGAATTTAAGAGCATTAAGTATGGAAATGTCATACTTGTAATTTCAAACTTCGTAAGATATATGCACGGAACTATAATCCTGCTCTAAGTGATGGATTTTAATGGTCATTCAAGGATTAGAAAGAACCAATTTATTTTCAAGGATATGAATAACAGAAATGTTCACCCATACAGAGGCGGCGAGACATAATTGGTGTCTTGTTTTCACCGCTAAGCTTGTGAACGACCAAAGCTGAGCTTGAGGACATAAGACACGTCCGGGCAGGGTAAAAAATGAGACATCTTGCAAATGTACAGGTACATTTTTATGCTTTATTGACAATTTGACTCGGAGGCATCCCTTACACGGGGCGGAATTAATTGCATGGATTATATTGAGACCAGTGTTAATTGGGGACATATGAATGTGACTTTTCTTTTTTGAAGCTGAGGAAACAAAACCCTCTATCTGCAAACAAGTCATGAATTGTTAGTTTAAAAAAAAAAAACTGTTTGGATTCAGGGCAAAAGCAGCGCAGATCACTTTCCCAGAGTACATAATAACAATGAAATAAGATAAATAGAAAGAAATGCGTGAGTATCTAAGTGTGTAATTAGACAATTCTTAAAATAACAAAGAGACAGTCCATCATCTTCATGTCTTCAGCCTCTCCTCCGTTCTGCATCAGCAAGACAGCCAATGTGGGAGTATTTGTTCTGTTGTCCATTTAGATTTTCACAGTGAGCACTTGGTTGCTCTGCCTTAAGTCAGCGTGGCAATTATGAGGATGTCATACAGAAAAACTGAAGGTGGTGTGAGAAGAAACTTTCTCAGATATGGATCCACAGTGAAAAAAGCCTGTTGAAAATTGTTTTCCAGCTCTTCTGAGTCACATTTATGTCAGCTAAGTGAAACGTCATTGCGATGGTTATTTAATGCCTCATTGTGCTTTTTTTCACGATGACTGATTTCAGACCATATGACTCGGGTCTTAATGATCTGCAAAATGCACAAAGGCAGAATATTATGACATAATGTCTAGATCTGTTCATTCTGAAATTTTAATTGGGATTGTCGAAGGAAAGGTTTTGCTTCCCAGCGGCCATATTAACACGATGAGCATAAATTGCTTTAACAATCTTCATAAATAACTATCATTTTAAAATGGGCCAAAGAACAAATTGTTTGATGTAAAAATAACTGTTTGGGATGAGGCGCTCATTGAAACAGGTGTGCTGATAAATTACAGTTATGCCTTTTCCGTTATCCAACACAAGCAGCAAAGTAATACACAAGCCATCTCAACTTGGGTTTATTCCCAAAAATAATATTAAAGTGCGAAGGTAATATAAGAGGTTAGTTATTTTACATTTAGCATTAGCAATGAGAAATTGACCACCATGAATGCAGAGTATTGCAAGAGTTATAACAGGTGTGCAGACATTTTCCCACTATTAATCCTGTTAGGGTTATGACTCTGAAATCCACTGTTGTGAGGTTTTTGCTTAAAAAGAACTGAATTAAAACAGTGTAGTTAAAGGGATAGTTCACCCAAAAAAGAAGATTATCCCATGACTGACTCACCCTCAACCCATGCTAAGTGTGTATGACCATTTTATTTCAGACAAACACAATTGGAGATTGTGACGAGCAGGGCGGGCGAGAGCCGGGAACCGGCGAACGTTCAACATAACTTTCAATAAACAAATTAAAATAAACAAACAATAAAACGAAAGTAAAATGCCAGTTCCTCACGGCGACTGCCGCCCACACAAACATAATAAAACACAACATAAAGTCCAGGCCTGGTCCTCTCTCGTCCTTCACTGTCGTCTCTCGATGCTTCCGGAGCTCCTCCGTGAGAGATATGAGACCGGTGCGTCTCGCAGCTGACGCTCATTGTCGCTCGCGTCACCGCTGCTCGTCACAGAGATATATATTTAAAAATATCCTTGCTCTTCCAAGCTTTATAATAATAGTGAAGGGTGGGGGGCAGGTTTTGAAGCCCAAAAAAAATCACCCACTCAAAATAAAAATGAATCCATATGGCTCCAATAGGTTGATAAAGGCCTTCTGAAGTGAAGCAATGCGTTTTTGTAAGAAAACAATCCGTTTTTCAAAACATTATAAATTGAAATAATAAATTGAAATAATTAGCTTCAATTGTCTAAAGTCTAACCCCTTGACGTGATGTATGACATAGGACGTTGGAGTATCGTAAACTCCTCTCTCCTAATCCTCCAACATTTCTCTTTAAAAATTAGCATTTTAGACTTCTAATTGGTGACCGGTGTCTTATTTTTCTCTATCCTCTGAGCTTCTGCATTCGTCTTGCGTCGGGTCAGAGTTTACTTTTCCGCTGAAAATCGATGCGTATGGCCGTCTGCCAGAAGCTAGTTATTATAGTTAATCATGTTTTAAATATATTTGCGTTTTAAATATGTTTACGTTCTAATTGTGTTTGTCTGAAAGAAGAAAGTCATATACACCTATAGGATGGCTTGAGGTTGAATAAATCATGGTATAATTTTCATTTTGGGGTGAACTAGCCCTTTAATTCAGATTATTATAGCAGCAAATGACACATAATGCATCTTACCTCCTATTTATTTATTTTTTTATCTGCATTTTACCATTACTTTTGTAAAGTAATGATGCTTGTGGGTTATCTTCCATGCCACAGAAAAACTGCATATCTTCCATCTTGGTTGTGTGATGCAAGTAAAAAGGGACTGAGGCTGTCTAAAATGACAGCTCTAAAAATGACAAAGAATGCACCATAAAAATAACATAAAATAGCCCATACACCTTGTGTGCAAAATTCCACATCTTCTAAAACCATACAATAGCTTTGTATGATACTTCTATAGTGCCTTTGTTGTCACTTGCGAGCTTGACAGCCCTAGTCCACGTCCGCTTACAATATATTGAAAAGAGCAGCCAGGGTATTTAAAAAAAAAAAAAAAAAAAAAAAAGCTCACAGTGCCAAGATTGCAAATGATGGATGAAAGGGTTAGATCACGCAAAAATTAAATTTATATCATTAATTACTCACCCTCATGTTGTTCCAAACCAATACGGAGGCAAGTTCTTTCCGTTTTGTTTTTGTGCTCAAAAAGTATTCTCGTCACTTCATAACATTAAGGTTGAAACACAGTAGTCATGTTGACTATTTTAACGATGTCTTTACAATATTTCTGGATCCTTGAATGTGGTAATTTCATTGCTTTCTTTGGAGGATAAAAAATCCCCCAAAAAATAAAATCAAAAATACCTTAATTTGTTTTCCAAAGATGAACGAAGGTCTTACGGGTTTGAAACGGCATGAGGGTGAGAAATTAATGACAGAAATTTCATTTTTATGTGAACTAACCCTTGAAGTCTATTGAAAATGAGGTGCTTTTTAGGTTTCCTTTGAAGATCATATATTAGAAAAGGCTATGAAATAATGTGCTTACAGATCAAAGTTCTCTAATCAAAGATTTTACAATAATCATTCAAAATATACTGTATAAGGCTGCATTACTAAATGTGAAAGCACATGCATTTGAACGCATTCACTACATCACAACTATGAGCGATCAAAAAAAAAAAAAAGACAGGCTGACTAAAATATTGCCAGTGCAGTATCATTTTATTTATTTATTTTACATTTTCTATACCTATCGATGTCTTGCTTTTCTAGTTAAGGCTGAAAACAAAATAAGTTTTCAATAAAAGTAATTATTTTTTATGAAAAACAGCATTAATGTTTGACTCCAAGTTTAACGTGGGATGTATTTTTGCTCGTGTACAGCATGAAAAAAAAAATCTGGCAAAAACCCCCCAAACAAAACAAAAAAGCACTCTCATTACCAGAATGACCATGAGCTGTGTGAGCTGTGTGAGCTTTGTGTTAAAGCCGATCAAATGCTTTGGTGAAGAAATCCAAAGGCAGTATATGGGTCATCAGCAAGTAATTAAAGTGTGAAACAGTCCCTGAAAACAAATAAGGACTTTTGATCCTTTTCTAGCAGAGCTGCATTCCCAAACCAAGGTCTTTCATAATTGTGTTCTCATGAAAGCAACATCAAGTTATTGTTTGATTGAAAAGCAGCAATGACATCTTTTTATAAACTAGAATTTAATGGCTTGCTTTTGTATATCAGGTTGCACCAAAACAAGATATTGAAAACTTAGTTGCAGTCGATTAAATTTTCCCAAAATTGTAAAATGGACAAAAAGTACAGTTTCACCCAAAAATGAAAACTCTGTCATGATTTACTCACCCTAATGTTGTTCCAAACCTGTGTGACTTACTTTCTCCTATGAAACACAAAAGACTGTTTTCCACACAATTACAATGATTGAGGCCTAAGGCTTTCAAGCTTCAAAAAGGGTGCAAAAACAACATTACAACAGTATCATAAGTGGTCCGTTTCATACAATAACTCTTTGTGAGAAAAAGACCGAAATTTGTGAAAAAAAGACCCACATACTTCAATCTTTCGAAATTTGTTCATTTAATAGAGCTATCCAAAACCAATAGAACTAATTCCAAACTTTGAATGAGGTTTTCCAGAGCAACGTATATGAGAGTGAAGTTGAATGCACAAAACAAATATGACAATAGAACACTCAGTGATGGAGCCTTTTCACATTTCCAGGGTTCTAAGGAGCGGAAGTCGTCATACTTGGGTACACTTTTACAGTGGTGAAAGGGAGACAGCAAATATATTTATTGGATTCCCACTTGCTTCAATAACAAAAGAAAAAAGTCTTTCTAAAACAGAGAGACTGCTTACAGAATGATCTGAAATTTGCCGTCAGCCGTTTCATTCGAAGCACCTGCACTCACTTTTTGTAAAAGTAATATAACACTAAGAATAGTGTTATAAATGTATATTTAATATCTTAAAAATGAAAACATGAAAAACTTGACTAGATTTGCGATCAGTGGAAATACATCATGTCAGGCTGTGAAAAGGATCCACTGTTTGGTCACTACATTGCAAAAAGTTGCTTGTTACTGAAAAAGCTACATTGTTCTGAAAGCAGCTGAGTCACTGTCATGCTACTTATGTACGTGGTTGGAGTGTCACTAACTATCAGTGTCGACAAGCAAAGTTAACATAGTAGTACTTTTGAAAGTGTTGATTTGGCGCATTTACATCAATCTGGGAGGTACTTTTGTAGTGCTTTTAAAGCTTGAAAGCTTTAATTCCCATTCATTGTAATTGTATGCGAAAGATCGGCCTGCAAAGTCTTCCGAATTCCTCCTTTTGTGTGCTGTGGAGAGTCATACGGTTTTGGAGAGAGTACACAATAACCGAATTCTTATTTTGGGATGAACTACTCTTTTAACTCTATCGATTTACTCATTTCAAGTGACTAAAAGTACAGCGTGGCATACAGAGCTGGATACAGCTCTGATCCAAGGACACTTCGGCACAGATTTTGCAATAATCCTCAGAAAGAGGTGGTCATATGCGGCGTGAGCTACTCTCAAACCACTCTAGCTGCCAGTCATCTAAAGATTATTCTCAAATAAAGCATTTCCATATACACTGAGCCGCAGTTACGTCTTTGTTCAAGTACTTTGGTTCTTTTAAAACGCTTTATACCCAGCCGAATGTACCGTTAATTGTTCGTTAATCTTGTTCAGTCTGCTTCCGTATTCCAGTCTCAGTTATTTTCTGAAATGAGCCATAATCTTATGCAAGTCTGGCAAAGAGTGTTAGGCCTTGAATTTAAGAGCATTATCTCCTTGGGTGCATACAAATTGCGAGGAAACATTTAAATGTTTTCACAAGACAAACTATTGCGAATATAAATCTGAGGTTAAGTGAGAACCACATACTGCTCAAAATAAAGCAAATGAGTGACATAATGAGACCGTCAATAATAGGCTATATCTGGCAGCAGTAAACACATATCTGACCTATATATCGCATATTGAAAAGTGATAAGGCAGAGGCGGAAATAAGAGACCATGAACATCTCATGAGAACCTGGAACCCCATGAGATTGAATTCGCAGTTCAAAATGTCACTTTATAAAAACTATCACACCTCAGCAGCAAGGCGGCAATAAGACATTGCCAACAAGACCACATTTACAGAAATATTGCCTGTAAAGTTTCTTTGCTTTTTGGTTGTTTATTTTGAGGTAATGCAAAAGTGATATTTAAGTATTTATGTGCATTCCTATATTATTTCTTATGTTTATTCTGACATTTAACTCCTGTTATGTTTCTCTATCAGCTCCTACCTTTTTTAATTTACCAGTTTATACAGGTTGAGATCTAAGCTTGTTCGACTTTTTTCTGGCAATTGCGAGTTTCTATCTCGCAATTCTTGACTTTACAACTTGCAAATGAGAGTTTATATGACACAATTCTGAGAAAAAACTCAGAATTGGGAGCGTATATCTTGCAATTCTGAGCTTTTTGTCTCAGAATTGTGAGTTTATCTTACAATTCTGACTTTATAACTCACAATTGAGAAAAAAAAAAAGTCAGAATTGCAAGATCTAAATCTTGGAACAGCCAGAAAAAAAATCAGAATTGAGACTTTATATCTAGCTATTCTGAGTTTGTATCTCACAATTCTGACTTAATTTCTCGCAATTGTTTATATCGTCTCTCAAAGAATTTTTAGTTTATATCTTTCTATATATCACAATGCTGACATTATAACTCACAATTGTGAGTTTATATCTCACAATTCTGAGAAAAGAATCAAAATTGTGAGACGTGAACTCGCAACTGTGAGGAAAAAAAGTCTTATAAAAAGTCATAATTACAATCACATTTTTTATTTAGGGGCGGAAACAAGCTTCCATAGAGATCGGTTTAGATAAGAGTAAGAGAAAAAGTTATCTTACCATCTTCCGTCTGACTTTAGGATTAAACTTGTATTTTATCTTGTATTTTTATCTTTTTTTTATGGTTTCGTTTTGGATTAAGGTAGAACATGTTGCTGACTTTTTTGACGAGTAACAACTTTTTCTCCCGCCTCAGGAGAAAAAGGCCATTTAGACTTTCATTTTACAATATATATGGCGCCAAATGTAACATATAATGATCATTGTGTGCAAAGGCTATACAGAAAAAAATGAAGAAACAAATTTTCCCTAATAGGCGCCTCAGGAGGCCAGAGGTCAAATGTACCAAAATGTTTCCATGTTGGCTGTGCTGTTGTGAAGCAGCTAGCAGAAACAGAGGGTAACAGAGGTCAAAAACATTCTGTTCTTGTGTTTCTGCTAAAAATCACAAAATGTCAGTAAGCACAACACATACACTGGAAGCCAGAGATGAAGGCTAGGACCTACAGTCCCTGAATGCACGAAGCCAGTTGATCCCCATCTTAAGACATTTAATGAGGGCAACTTAATGACGCCGCATATCATTTTATTTTAATATTTAAAATGAAAACACTCTGGCACCATTCTGCACATGCATCTCATAAACTGCATGCTATTTCAATTGTTTTGTGGATATTTCAGCAAACAGTTTGCTCCTTACACACTGTTTAAAATCATTAGGTTCAAGAGGGCAAACTTTATCATTGAATTAAACTGTGCATGTGCATTTTAAACACTTATGTTACGTCCTTGGTCCTTCCATGCAATAAATGGACATCCTTTAATTATCAGGGGTTTTCCAGCGCATTTACTCCACTAATGTCAATGGTATGACCCATTTCAGGTGCGGCCAAGCCTTATTAGCCTTATATCAAGCCTTATTTAGGGAGGACGAGAGAAGAGAATGAGATCTGAGCCTTGAGATTCTCTCGTGAAAGAGATTATTAGACTTTTCCTGCTTAAATAAAAATGACATTAAAAAAATAAAAAGCACAAGACATGGAAGGACAACAGGTTATACAGGTATATAAATAAAGGTTCTATAATATGATGTCAGGTCGTGTCTTTGTTACTCTTGATTTCTCACATTTTCTGGGCGAGACGGAGTGAACTGTGGCGCTCTCAGAAAGTCTCACGAAAGTGCAGAGAAGACCAACAGCAAATATCAAGAATTTAGTTATCGTATACCCCCAGAACACAGAATATACATGTCGCATTGGATCGTTCTATGAAACTTTTGCGTCATTTTTAAAAGGCTGGTGGCTATTCCCTGCTTTTATACGGACGAGCGTGAGCATGACTTTTTTTAAATTTTGTTTTATTTCCTTTTCGGGTTGATAAAAGAAAGAAGGGCACACGGCATTAGAAAACACCGGGTGAGTAAATGATGACTTATTTTTCATTTTAGAGTGAACTATCCCTTTAAGGTTCTATATTGAACCTTTTCTTCAAAGAGGAAAGTCGCTGGATATTGGTAGGAACGTGTCCCTCGCGTCCCTACTAAATTTTACGGCCTTGCATATTCAGATTTAATTAGAACAGCCCCCCCTCACTGTGGTGTAGAAAGGTATTATTGGATGTTGACTGATGTAATCGGCCCAGTTGAATATGCTTTTGCTGAATTCTACACATTCTGCACCATCTCAAATGGACTGATGGGACATTTTAGAGCCGGAAGGGATAGTTCATGAAATCCAATTAAGGCCATGCCTTAAGGAGGCGGGCCGGGGGAGTGGTGTTCACGCTCTAATCTCAGTGTGCATTTTTCTTGAGTAAATGTCTGCAGGTGGCGAGACAAGACTTCCCTTGTGTTTTGTGGAAATGGCGTGGTTGGTTCAATCACGCCCACGGGCAAAAATGCAAGAGTTAATTTAAAAGCCAAGAAAAAAATCCCAAAAGCACGGAGACTTTGGTGTTTGTTGTATTTGCAAATCTTCACCTGTTGCCTTAGAATGAACATATTCAAATTAGCTGCCTCACTCCTAGCAACGACGCTTTTTAGAAACAGACAGTTGCATACTGATTGGCTCCCTGCACAGTGCTTAGCTTAGGTGAGTGTATATTTGAGAGGCTTCGGAGAGGGATGCGATTTGCATGTGGGGGCCATCCTCAGCCGGACTCTAAAGACAGGTGCTCCACTGCCTGCTATTCAATTACTACAACAATATAGCACTCCCCCATGGTGTCAGCTTCTGAAGACTATTCATCTGCGCCTTACAACCCTGCATTTTGTCAACAACACTTAGCAGTCAGCTCCCAAAGGGCTTTCTAGCATCAAGCTATTATTAATCTTGTTTGTTCCATTCTTTCTGTTTTTTTTTTTCACTCCCTTCCCGGTACCGCTGACGCTCAATTCCCAGAGGTCTCAGGGATCCATGGATCAGTGTAATCAATGATTTATCTGCATGCAGATGGTGACTGCGACCGATGTAGGACATGCAACAGAGGGTTACGCTGCTGTCCTTCAGCTCTAATGGGTTCCTTGTTGTCTGTGATCCTTGTATCACTCAAAGATATAGTAGGGGAAACTGGAAGCAACTGTAACACACACTAAATTTCAACCACCATTTTTTTTATTATTCTGTTTTTGATCAAAATCAATACAAGACTCAAACACCGTTGCTGCACCTTGCTGTTTTTTTTTTTTTACATTGTAGGGGTCTTTTTCAAAGTGAAGCTAAGTTCATGAAAGTTAAGAAATATGATTGAACTGATAAAATATGACTGAAATGAATATGACTGCTTTAAACAGACCAAAAAAATTATATAAAGGTGAAAAAATGCTCTTTTATCATTTGAGTTCATTAATAAAAATTATTTTCAAGTGGAAAAATTACACTTCTGACACTCTAAGGGACTATCATACACTTGGTGCAATGCGACAGCGGAAGAGTTTCTTGCTAGTTTCAGCTTGACGCAGTTATCATTTTTACATCAATGCACTCGCGCCCATCTGTTGTGGCAAACTGAAGAAGACTGCGCCATTGACCAACAAAAACGTGGTCTAAAGTCAATGCCATTATTATTTTTTTTGTGATTTAAAGGTCACGTCAGTAATATGCGGGTGCACAATACACATGCAATCTGCTTGTTACACACACAGGGACAGCAGCACACAAACATGCCAAATATTAAAAATAAAGGAATTATGATGTAAAAGATTATTATTGTGTATATAAAGACAAAAATGCCTACATGTCATAATGGATAGTCATTGCATATAAGTATCAGTTATTTGCAATAATGACGAATGAAATTGGCAAGTTATTTGACCAATCGTGGCAATACACACATGTATTTAAACTGACTCGTCAGGTTGAGGGTGTCTATATTCAGCGATGTAAACAATCCACGATGGTGCAAGCGCTGGCTTTTGAAGGGAATGGGAATGCCCAAAACACATCCATGACTCATTAAGAGACTAGGTTCAATCTTTTTGGACCATGTGCATTGTGTGGGGAGCATTTTTTCCATCGTTAAACTAACAAAAGTGGATTCGGACACAATCTAAGTGCACCTGCACTTCCTAAGTCTTATATTAAAGGCACAATATATAGAGTTTAAAGAGAGTTTAGAATTTAAATCTAGAAAAATCAGCCTTTTTAACCAGTGTAATGGCCCGTGTCATTGCGTTGCCTGTCAATGACGTCATATCAATGTAACCCTCAATTTCCAGTTTTACTTCCATAGAAATTATGGAAACACCAAAGACGCTTTAATATATTATGTGTTTTATTATATATGTGAGCAACTGCACACTTTTATCGACACAAAATTCATTGTTATATACTGAACACCGTGAGTTTTATAAAAACTTGTTTTCTTGATTTACCGTAACATGTTTGTACCGTGCCTCAGAGACAACACTATTTTATCACGGGTCTAACATAGCATAATCAAAAGAGCTTTATTTGTAGTAACAGTAATATTGTAAAGAGGAGACAGCGGAGTGAGATCCAATTGCAGCTTTATTAAAAGTCAATGAACAGCAAACTGGTATGCAGGGGATAATCAGAATCGAGGTCAAGAAACAGGCAATAAATCCAAAAGACAGGCAGATAACAATAAGGAAACGGGGAACAGGCAGAATCGGAACGAGAAGGTAGACATGGAAATAAACGCTCAGAATTGGTACATGATGTAGCTCAAGACTTCACAGTGAAGTGTGCTTAAATAGTGAGATGTGATTTGGTTCAGGTGCGAGTGCAATCAATCCAGGTGTGGAGACTTCTGGGAAATGTAGTGCGATACTGAAGTGGGTGAAGGGGTGTGGTGCATTGTGGGGAGTGAAGTCCTAGGTGAATGTGCAAGTGTGTGTGTGTGTGTGTGTGTGTGTGTGTGTGTGTGTGTGTGAGTGAGAGAAAGTCCAGAGTGGAGTGCCCTCTAGTGGACTTCACAGGGACTTTAGCTGACAATTGTGACAAATATCGATCTAGCAACAATGTGCAACAAGTGTTTCATACCAGCCACCGAGTGAAGGCACAGAGTAACGTTAACGTAACTTTCAACACACTCAAACGTATTTTAGTAGGATTGTTTTGACCAAGTACAACAGCGCTGCGTTACCCCACAATTTTAATTCGTCAAATAAAATGACCTGTACGAGTAGTAATTCAGCTAGGCTATTTCATTCAAATGAAATAAAATAATCCATAACTGTAAGTTATCAAAGATCAAGCTCAGGGAAGAAGGAGGCGACTGTTAAAAGTAACTTTAATCGTAAAGTAAATATACACAACAAAATGAAAGAAGCAGCAGCTGCCGACGGCGGTATATAAGCATAATAAAAACAGCAACGTATATAGTCCCTGCACTGATTCATACCACAGTAACGTTAATAAAACTTAATAATGTTAATAATACATTATCTCATCCACGAACATGTTTTCTGCATGATTACCATCGGCTGTGGAGGTAAAGATGACAACTCTTATGATTCCATCCTCATTCACAGCAGCATCAAGCTTCGCCTTTGTTATTGGTTTGAATAAGCGACCTAGCGGCAAAACTTTCATACTTTGTCTTTAAATTCAGAAATATTATCTATAGTCTGATTCTGCATATAATTTTGGCACAGATAATAACAAGATGAACACTTACTGGACTGAAGCAACTTAGGCTTACTTAATTATCCATACATAATATGTATATCAAATATGATACATCATGCTTTTGAGGAATGTTTATTTGTGCATCATCATTGAATTGCATTGCTTTATGTGTTTTGCCCCTACAATGACTTACAAAGACATTATTGTTGACAGAAGTGACAACTGATATTTATATATTTAATGCATGTCTGCTATACTATTATAAAGATCTCATTGATTTACATTACAAGCCATCTGAATCTGATTTTATGAATCCCAATCGCAATTTTTTGGCCATATAAACAGTTGCATCAGTTTGCATATGTTTGCTGAGTTTGGGACTCTAAATAAAATTGAGGTATCCCCCCCCCCCCCCCCCCCCCCCTCAAGTGAACTCCATATTCTCCTATATTATAATATGCAGTCATACAAGCCTAATGAAAAAAAAACAAATAGGAAAAAAAAAAGATTTTTTCAATATTTTGTCTAAAGGCTAATTACATTTATTCAACATGTTTAGTATGTTAGGCTTTACAGGGTTAAAAGAACCCAGTAATAGAAAGTTTTTGCAGTTCTATATAATAACACTGACTGAAAGCTGATATTTACATGAAGACACATTGTAGACATTCAAAAAGTGAACAGTTATTTCCAGGAATCAAACACTATCTAATGTAAAACATTCTGAGACAACATGTTGGATGGCTGAATATGTGTATTCATTTTTTCAGCATTCATCTCAAAAAGAATAGTAAGCTATACCTCAGCACATAATGCAGTCAGCGTTATCCACCCGTTGCAGTTGCCATTTGAATACACTGACTTAATTTAAATATATTTGAATAATACATTCCATGTACGCATTTGATTTGCTGCTTTTACAGTGGAGGGAAAAAAACAGAATCCACAGGCTCATGGATAAAATTGGTTTTCAGGTTCATTATAGTTTGCCTGTCACATCACTGTAAAATTAATAATGTGTAAAATGTAGTTTGCTTATTGTTTATTATTCCAAACCCGCAGAACTAACAATACACAAAGGAGGAACAGATCAAATGTGAGACAACAGTCAACAGGTTGATTAAACTTAATTTTACAGCTAACACATAATGAAGGTGTGATTCTATGTACTAGAAAATTTCTACAAAGCCTCAGATAAAATGTGTGAAAAAATAAGCAACCAAATACAGTGAAATTCTCTGCAAAAAGCAGACTTTATAATTTATTAATTAAATTGTTCCATATCGATATTCCCTTTCTTCATTACAAGTAAGTTTAAGGAACGGTCCACCCAAAAATGAAAGTCACACGCATATTGTTCCAAACTTGTATTACTTTCTTTCTTCAATGGAACATAAAATGAAAAGTTCCCATACAAATGAACCAAAAGCAATGAATGATTGTGTATAAAACTAAAAAACATCATGCCTGAAACATGCACAAAATATATTGGTTTTGAAATTAAATGAGAACAGTACAGAGTAGATTACTTACAAATTGTAGTCCGTTACTGATCCCAAATTACATGACAAAAAAATATAGTTAGTAAAGTAATCTGTTACTGATCCCAAATTCCCTGACAAAAACTGCAGTTATTAAAGTAATCCACACAATTACACATTTTAGGTCATATAATTTGATTACTTTTAGGTTACTTTTAACCCAACTCATTTATCACATTGAATTGAATAAGATAATATTGTACTTTATTGTTATAAAAATACAAAGAGAAAGAAAATGTATTCCATTCTTTATGATCAACAACATGAAGTGCATTAAACTTTACATTATGTCTGAGGTTCGTGGAGGAACTGCAGGGGGTTTGTGAGTTTAATGAAAGCTAATAATCAAATCAAATAAAATTAAAATAAATCATTTTAAAATAATAAAATAAAAAATTGCAAAAACATAAAACATACATGAAACATGAAAGATAAAAATTTGTTTTAAAAAGCAGTATAATCTAATTACAAGTTCATTTGATTATGTAATCCAAATTACCCAGAACTACATGAAGGTAAGTAAAATGATGGCAGACGTTTCTTTTTTAGGTGAACTGTCCCTTTAAATGCAGACTCCACCACTCCAACATGAACAACAATTAATTCATTAATGGAAACTACTGGCAGTTACTCTCAGTTTCTTTCCTATTACAGCAATACGCATATCAAAAACAAACTGAATGCAAATTGCAAATTCACAAGAGAGTTCCAAGCTGTCGCAATGTTCCAGTAAAATCTAAGCCCATCAAGGCACAAGGCTGTCTGTGAGTAAGTACTTCTAGTGAGGGCTTTAATTATAGTATTATGGG
Organism: Opsariichthys bidens; assembly: GCA_037194245.1. NCBI lineage: Eukaryota > Metazoa > Chordata > Actinopteri > Cypriniformes > Xenocyprididae > Opsariichthys > Opsariichthys bidens. The sequence goes on along the minus strand of CM074298.1, from coordinate 7,304,605 downwards.
GGGAAAGCAGTTTTGATGGTCTGATCTAAAGGCAGAACATGACAAAAAGCACACAATTATTAAAATGTGTCTGGCCCCGGAGAGAGCTCTTGTGCATGTACATTTAAGTTCTTGACAGATGCTGTCGTCTCAGCTTAATGATTTAATTGAATTGCAGAAATACTGTAAATTAGTAATGCTGCATATGAGTACCTCTACTGAAGTAAAAGCAATTAATAGGGATGTGGCCGTCATTATCTGTAATGGTCACAATAACAGCCAGCAAGAGGCCTATTGAAATCAAAAAAGCAGAAAAGCAAATGCAAATAAAATCAGTGCATAACAGGACATTTCCAATGCCGTGGCCTTTCATGTCTTTCTGTTCTTTTTTATTATAGATAATTATTGATGGAATTACATGATATGCTGATTAATTAATCAAATGAATCACAATTATTTGCTTTGTTATTATTTCAGAATATGTACAGGTCAGAGAGAATTATTCCAAAAAAAAAATTATCACATTTTTTGCAACCAACCGCACTGTTAAAAACCTCTAATCTTAATAAAAGCATGTAGGTATATTTTTATCTAGTCCGACGACCAACAAATCACAATGATGTGTCACTCCGGGTTGGGGAACATTCCCGGCTGACCCTACACCTCTTACTGGGCTGCTAAATAAAAACCAAAGGCTCGTTATCAATCTGCACTTAATTAGTCTCCTTCACACAAAATCTGGCATGACAGATTGTGATGGGTAATTATGCATGCTGATGAACAAATATCAAGCATGCCAAGATATGAGGAGACAGAGGAGCATGTCTGTGTATGAGACAACTCAATGAGAGAGCGACACGACACAAGGATCTCACTGTGGCCTATTCTCACAGTTTGCTTCACGAGCACTCTCAACATTTTTCCAAAGAAAAAAATGTCTTCATAGGCTTTCATCACAATATAATAACTTGCTTCACCTTTGAAAATACTTTCTGATTGGGAGGATACCACCTAGGCTGCATAATATAATGAATAATTTTATGACGAGCAAGCAATGGCAGAAGAGTTACCACTGGGCTGTTGCACTAAAATGGAACAAAACTGCTCCTCAAAGACATATTTGAATACATTCGATTTATGTAGATTGATTTAATAAATGTCAACTTATATTAACATGGTGGCAATATATATTGGCATGGTGAACCAAACGGTTTGATTGAATCACTCACAGACATGAATCAGCGTTTTTGACCAGATCAAGTTGAATTAATGGCTACATCCAAAATCGCATCCAAAATCGTCTCTTGAGTAGGTACTAATTTTGAGTAATTACTTTGTGACCAGTAAAGTATGTTCTTATGAATGTAATTGACCCTTCGCAAACAGCTTGATTGACAGGCGATCTGACCAATCATAACCCCGAATCTGCCATTTTATCTGACAAAGCAGAGAATATATAGTAGATTAATATGGCCTATAGTAGATTAACGTTGGTGAACTTAAAAAAATGTGTGTACGCACGTCTTTCCGCGGTTGAAACAACATTCCTTCTGATGTTCATTCATGTTTATTTGATGCTATAAATGAACTAGTATGAAGAGATGGTCTGTTCACGAGCCGTTTGAAGGATCTGTCACGACACATTAAAGAGCCACTATATGGTATTTATTGTTTAAACTTCTTTAAAAAATTACAGTTTTTAAATATGAAACTGTATCATACGTTGTCAGTGTCCTCTTTGCTCCGCAATGTATTTTTCACGGCGGGAGAACATGATGTGTGGTGTGAGAGTGCGTGGGTTGTCGGACATAGCAACAGGGCGCGGGTTTTGCGATGGGTCAATTGGGACATACTACATTTGTGCAACTACCGTTGGTACAGTAGGTCACATGACAATGACAACTAACTTCACTGCCATTCACAAATCCACTCCCATGGCCTCATGGGATAATAAAGTGTCTATCGTATACACACTTCAGAATCTTGGCTGAAATAATAAGTTTTTGCCGATTCTACTGTGAATTTGTACTTCTTTGTCACATACTGTTTTTCGCCTACTATATAGTAGGGAAGTATGCGATTTAAGATGGAGCCAATGTGTTGAATTCACTTGTCACCACTTACTTGAAAGCCTATGTAACTTGCGGAGAGAATTGGTAAAAATCATCACCACTAATTTATTGATTAACATTTTGTCTTGAAAAACAACGTCAACTTGCACGAACCTGGCAGCATGATGATATATCATGTAGGTACACATCCATTTTTATAGCAAAGGTTATTTAGAAATATTAAACACACAAAAATTCTATTAATTAATATTAAAAATACTGCCATATAAAAATATTTATTGTGTCTGAACAGTCAACACTCACACAGTGAAAATGTACATGCAATCCAGTATTTCAATGCTCATTCAGAAAATAACATGACATTTAAATGCTACGAGTACTGTATTTTCCTTTAAATGAAGATTGTTAATATTACATAAAAGAGAAATACATGGATTAGGAAGTGAAAAGTTCATTTGCTAAAACCTTTTGTGAAAAGCTGTGGATTTTCTTTGATGATATATTCCCTAACCAATATGATTGTTTTGCATCTATCTGCAACACAAAGAATATTTTTGCATAGCAACATATTAGCGGTGCATTGAATATAAATTAATGCCTTTTAGACACATTGTTATTCTCATAACCCATTGTCAATTAATGAAGAACACATAATAGCTATCAGCACATTTTCTCTGCCTAAATGTTTTGCTTCAGCTCAATTTTGCAGCAATTGCACGAACAATCAACTGTGGCCTTCAAATGGCATTTAGAGCTGGCTTTTATTTATTTTGTGCATAAACAGTAATTACACCTCACCACTTCTTCAAATAGGAGCGTGGGCGAAGATTCAATACCAATCCAAGTAAATAAATAAATAATATTAGATAAATATAATAACTGTAACTCTAAATGATACCGAATCCTGAATAAAGAGATGCATTCATTTGTGAGTTTTAACATTTTAGTCAGACAAGCACACAGAACAAGTACAAAATGCTGTTTGCACTTCTTTCATTATTCATTTGGTCGTCTGAAAAAAAAAAACACACACATTATGAATCATGGCTGTCTGAAAAACTGATAAGAGGTGTGCAGCATAGATGTATGTAGAACTTCATACAGCTGGTGTTTCAGCTGAGTGCTCAAAGTTGCCAACAAGTTATTCATGAGATCTACAGCTCACAGTGCTGAACTGTGCACACGGCTGCCTCGCGGCAGATAAGTCTTATTGATAATGTAATCCTTTAGAGGTCAGAAGCATGCATCATGGCTAAGAGAGCTGGTGTATCCATCATGTGAGCGCCTCAGATAAATGATCCAAGAGAGAGGTGCGCTCTAATGACTGCTTTTAATGGGAGTTGTCCCCTCACTTTCCTAGGAAAAGCCTGGTGCGAACAGCCGAACAAATGGGTTAAATGAATCATTCAATGACTCACTCAAAAAGAAGTCCACTTTTTAATACACTACAAATACAGACTAATAACTTATAAAGATTGAGTACGCTGCAATTAAACTCTGTTAAAGCATTGATGCAACTTAAAACTTTTCTGAAAGAGGAGTTTAGTTTTATTTTTGTGAAACTCAACATTTTTGAGTAAACCCTTATACTTAAATCATTATTTTTAAGTTTCTGAGCGATATAAAGTGACGTCACCCATTTCTCGTAGTTGCCGATGTTACCATCATAACCGATGTTGTCAAACGAGTACATTCAACATTAAACTGAGTTGCAGCAGATTTCAAGTTCCCAGCATGCTTTGTTGCATCACACTTTGTGAGGGAGGGTAAATGTTGAAATTGAGTGTTGTCAAGAATGGGCTTTGAAACATCATACCTATACATACTGCACGATGATTAACAGTTCATGCAAATCAATAGCGATAGTCTCTTTGTTGGTTACTGTTATGATTGTCAGGTGAAGTGTCCGTGAGGACCTCTAGAGGGCACTTCACCTTGGACTCACACACATACACTTTCACTTTCACTGCAGTCACCCTTCACTACATTTCCCATAAGCTCCGTACCCATTCACTGATCACTGCACCAGCTACACCTCATTCACCAGCCGTTGATTACCACACCAGCTGCACTTCATTACCCATACTATTTAAGCTCCACACACACAAACATACTTTGTGAAGTCTTGATTTGGTTACCCTGTCATTTCTGAGCAATTTTCCCTGATTTGTTTTTCCGGTCATTACTCTGTCTGTCTTGCCATTCGTGATTGTTTCTCTGCCTGCCTTTGGATTACTGCCTTGTTATACTGGCCTGTGATACTTGCTGCCTACCCTGACATCTTTGCCTGTTTATCGACTATGATTCTGCCTAACCTACTCAATACCTGTTTGCCACTGTTTTGATCATTGCCTGTTTGACCACGTTTTTCAATAAAGCCGCATTTGCATCCCATCCTGCATTCTCCTAGTTATAGTTACATTAGCGCATGCTAGTGCGCTGTTTGCTAACTAACACTTAACCATTAAGATTTGATTGTTAGTTTATTTAATATTTCAATTAAGTTGAAATTACCAAATTTGGGAAGTATAAAATAATATTTTTAGGTTCTTCTAAAATAATCTTTGAGTTACTTAAATGTTTTGAGTATTCTGAATTTATTGGGTTTTACAACCTCTGCATCAAGTACAAGTGCAAGTACAGTGGAATTAAAAAATTCAGTTTGACTTAATTGTTATATATAATTATTAAGGTTTTGAGTTGTTTTACTTAATTTTTTTGAGGTAATTGCTTTCTACAATAATTTTGAGTACTCTGAACTTATTGGGTTTTACAGTGTACCCTTCCTTTGCTGAGTGCTCGATCATGAACTCATATGTACGTCATTGCTTATGCAGTATGTGCACGAGTGCCCACTACTAAGGGTAGAACCCTTGCAATTGGTTTAAATGGAACACCCTGAGCCCTTGTAAATTAAGTGCGAGTGCTGTGAGTTACTGTTGTGACATCACAATCGTGTTGCACTGTGTTCTATGGAGCTGCAAGAAGTGTAAATGAGTAGACTCGCTCCCTCAGTCATAATCGAGGGTCTGCCCAAGTAAACTTTCCTCATCCAGTTGAATGCATTTCAAAATAACGATGGGGATTCACTCAAGGGGAAGGGAAGTTTGCGAGTATATGTCTAGAGTTAATCACATCCTTATTTTTTTTTATTCTTACTCTTACATTCTTAAGTAAATTACTTGAATTAATGATTCAATAACTAATTCATAAAGACTTCACTTACTTGCCCCTACTGGCACATTGATGTAACCTGCAGAAAGAGACAATGTAAAATCCACACTGCGTATACACAGATGCACAGTCTAAGAGTGCTAATATCTAAATTTTATGGACAACATCTGTGGCATGCTTTCAGTTACCACAGAAAATTGTTTCCATTTGTCCTTCAGATTGTATAAATAATAATGGTAGTATAAGTAATAATATGGTAGTAATAATGGTGCTTATGATGATAGTTTCTACCACATATTGGCTCAAAGACTTCCAATGTTAAAACTACTCAAAAAAAAAAAATAAATAAAAAAAAATAAAGTTTTTGCAAATGTTTTGTTTGCTTCTTCACCTCTATATTCCATCACCAACTTACAAACGAAACTCATTAACTGCAAAGCCAAAGGTCCTTGAGCAGTAGGCACTCTCTTACTTCTCTGTTTTGTACAGTAATCTAAAAGTGTACAGTAATCCAAGGGAATAGTAAAAGGTCAGTATGTGAGCGAGAGCTGTCGCAAAGCCTGAGGCTCCAGACAGAGGGATTAGTCATCGCTATATGAGAGCGAAAGCGAGTGAGAGAGACACATTCGGCAGCTTGTTTGAAATGAGTGGAGAGGGGAAACAAGGAGCTAGGAGTCAGAGCGAGGCAGCGAATGGAAGAGAATTAGAGTGATGGACTTGCCGGCCTGCTTAATTAAGGTGGACGAGTGCAGAGATATGATACAAGCCTCCAGCAAACTGAAATCCTATTTCACACAACTTGCAAAACATTTTGTTCACTTTTTCCTTCACTTACTGGTACTTTAAAGAGCTTTTTTTAAAAGCTATGTGTTATTGACAGATACTTCTCCATCTTTAACAAAGTCCACATGTTTAGTACAGTAAATTTACTGTCTTAATAAATATTCCTGCTCACATTGTGCACATTTAATTAGGGTTCATTATTCAGAAGAAAAAATGTTTGTATTCATAACCTTTCAAAACATATATATTAACTTACATGGTCCACCTCTGAAACTAATATCCGTTTTGACATAAAAGCCGCATAGGTGGGAAAAATACAAATTCTGTCATTAAACTCTAGATGGCACAGGCTCAGCATTTTCTGTTAGCAGTTGCAGCGTGCTTTCAGAAACCATCAACCTTCCCTAGCTCCACATGTATGGAGCTGCTACAGGTAATTCATGTATGCTATTCTGAACAGCAACAGCATGTCTTACTTGATCACAGCAGCATGAAGTGTTAAACAAGTCACTTCCTGTTGCCAGTGGGTGGCGCTATTACTAACTGAATATTGTCGTGTAGTTGTGTTCAGGGCAGGATTTTTCTCAAACATGTGAAGTTTGGGACAAATTGGACATTGTATGCCTGAGTTACAACAACTTCATGTTTCGTGGCATTAAGACCTTTCAGCTCTGCTGATTAAAGAAGAATAGGATACAGGAGAAGGAAGTTCAACACTCTGGTTTCTAAATCTGACCTAAAGTAATTTTTGCTCATTAGTATGGTTGATTTAGATAACTGACCCTTTGCAAAGACACGCCCCCTTTAGTTACTGTTTCAATGACCGAGAAGCCATGTGCTCTCACGCCACACATACTTCTTTGAAAAAGTAACAGATATTTTGTTGTAAATTGAGAAGTAATTCTTATACTTGAAATAGTAATCTGATTACATAACTCAAGTTACTTGTAATGTGTTACTCCCAACACTGACCACCGGTGCTCGGCCCCTAAAAATACTAAAATAACACTGTTCTGAAAACCCTGCTACTGAAAGAGTACTTTTAGTTTGCAACACCTCAAAAGAAAAAAAAAAGTGACAAATTGTTATAATTCTCCAGTTTATTCCTGAGTGCATTGGCAAATCGGGGTCAATCATATTGTTAAAACACTGTGTAACAAAAACCTTGAGTAAATTCCACCATTTATGTCCCCTCTGAGACAACACTGAGAGCTGTGTTTGTTACTGCCGCATATTTCATGTGAGTGAGCAAGAGTTTTAGTGCGTTCCTGGACTGCCAAAAGGTCAGTTTAATTCTCCTTGAGAAATCTGTGATTAATGTCCTCTTCCTCGTATTGGTTTTTCGGCGACCTATCCTGTCCTATTTCAGGAACTTACAAAATGAATCCTATATTTAGAGGTCTATTAATAAAGAACAATAATTTGCAACATTTGTATGCATTTGTAAAGTTACTCATGGCTGGCGCTTAAAGTGAAGGAAAATACATTTGCATTTTCATGTGCTTGCATTGAAATTTTAACAAAGTAAGAGGAATGATAAGTCAGAATTTTGTAAGTTGAAAAAAAAATATTGCTATCATTACCATCTGGTTATTGTTCTCATGATACTCAATTGTACAAAGGTTGTTCAAACTAAACAACCGGTCAAGAGTGGGAGTTGCACATATGTAAGAGCTTGTTATTGTAATTCTGAAGTTGGAAATAACTTTAAAAAGCAGCTTAACCTCCCATATGTATAAATCAGAAATTATTTTTGCCAAGTTTCTGTGTTTCCAAGAACTGTTGCGTGAGCAATCCAAATAGTCTCGTAGTGCCTACTGTGGATTTCATGTACCGTGTTCAATAATACATCAAATTCCTCTGAAATGGAGAAACATTCTTGTAGTTCTAGTTTTCCATTCGGAAGGATGCAAGCTATTTTAGGATGCTACCATGAGGCGAAATCTCAGTTCCAAACTGCTCCCTTTGTATTTACCGTTTTTCCTTGAATATAAATTTCTTTATCACTCTGAATTTTATACTTGCAGAAAAATAATCTTCTCTAAAGGGTTACTCTTACATCTGTCAAGCAGATTTCATCTAGACTACTTCTCAAACCACAGAAACTTCTCACCTACGTCTATTTATATAGATATAAATCTGCATAAACAAACTGCTATAGCAGTAAATAATAACAGAAACTTAACCGAGAGAAATGTTCCCAATAAAATTACTTTTATATGCCTTAAAATTACATGACAAAACTGTAAAAATAAATAAATACATCAACAACGTAACATGGAAGATACAATTTGAACGGAAGGTGCTATTGCTGTTTGTCATTATCACCCACAGCTATGTTAACATCACATATAGTTAAAACCTGAAGAGATTTGAATGCGTCTAATGAACAGAAACAAACATAATGTCTACACTAAATGACTGTAAACTGAAGTGGAAGCTTTTTATTGATTTTCGGTGCTTGCCAGACCATGCTAACACAGGCAATTCAGAGCACTTTACTCCACTGGTTGAAGCACTGCACACTTAATAGATTCCAGGTAAAACAATTCTATGACTTCTAAAACCACCATTTTAGTTGTGCTTGTTTATTTGATTTTTGATGATTTTAAAAATGTTCATTACACCGCCGAAACACCCAATGCCCTAGCAACAAGGGCACCCTAGCAACCGCATAGCAACAGAGCCGCTCAGAACACCTTAGTAACTGCATTGCAGTGCACTGTCAAATAAATGCCATGTTCCAATTTGTTAGTTTGGATGAATTCATTACAGTAACTTGGGCTGTATAAAAGACATCCATAGGAAGGAATATCACTATGCTTTTCCATAACCTCTCCATAGCTCACGCTTTTGGACATGCTGTAATGGTATTGTCATAACAAAGAAATATCACACACTCAGTCAGTGAGCAACAATGTCCATGACATGTGTCACAATTCATGGCAGGGCCACTAACATTGCATGTCAAGGCAGATTGCTTTCTAATGTATTTTTGGACTCCACTCGACTGAACCTTTGACATTTGCAGAAAAGTAGATCACCTCAGCTCCCTTACCAGAAGGCCTACCAACACGACAAGCTCATATTTACTTAATAAAGAGGACCGTGAGTAAGAGTATTACGAATTAATGGAATTCCACGATGCATTTTCAATTTGCTTTTATCTTATGCTTTTAATCTGAATTCAGAGCAAAGCAAAATCAATATGAGCAAATCACATGGCATATAAAACAGAGTATCCTAATTATCTTTTCCACTTTAACACGTCCAGACATATCTAGGTCATTTTTGATAAAGAAGAACAATGTATGCTTGAGGAATCAGAAGAGATGTGATGCACAAGAACGTCTCATTAATACTAGTTAGTTAGCACTACTTGAGTCTTGACTTTATTTTATCATAGTTTCCAACTACTCTCAGAAACAAATTAAAGGCGCAGTCACCTTTACCTTTGTGTAGGCACGTAATGCGACTACGCATCGGATTCAAGTTTGATGATCTTTGAGCACACGTATTCGCCTGGCTTAGTAATATAAAGCTGCTTGGCTTGGAAGTGACCATGCTTCATGCATCACTACATTGACAAATTGACAACCTACTTAAGCCCTGGGTATAACGTAATTCGTTTTTTATGTTTACTTCAAGTGCACGAGCACAGTTGAATGCACAGCCATGTAAAGTGACTTCATTGGACTCATATGCATCCACAGGCTCATATAAATATCTTTGTATTCTTTCATGCTAGAGCTGTACAAATGGGGGTAGTTTCTAGCCTCTTTGCACAACCTGCCCTCCACTGTCACTGTAGCTTGAATGCACTCCAGAATGTGCCTTTTATGCAGTTTTTCTTAGACTACCTTGTGAATCGATGCCCCCAAGGTATGCTTGTCACTTTGTGGATAAACTAATTACTGCAAAATAATAAAAAAAAATTTAATTATGTGACCTGTGCGAACAAGTACGCGCGGTTACAAAAATCCAGGGGAAAAACCATACTCTTCTGATTTTTATTATTAGATTTGCCTGGATAAGCAATATAACTTTGCTTCAAAAATTTGTAGACACTCAGGCCTACGCATAAAGTCAACATAATGAACTACATGGAGTAGAATACAAAGTAAAATACTGTATCGAGTATAGTTATCTTCTCAATTGACCCTTCGCAAAGACCCGCCCCCTTTAGTTACTGTTACTATGTCCGACAAGCCATGCGCTCTCACGCCACACATCATGTTCTCACGAAGTGAAAAAACATCACGCCACGCAAAGAGGACACTGACAATATTGTAATTTTTTAAAGAAGTTTAAACAATAAATAGTGTATAATGTCTCTTTAATGTGTCGTGACAGATCGCTGTACCTCCTGCAAGCGGCTCGTGAACCGATCATCTCTTCATGCTAGTTCATTTATAGCATCAAATAAACATGAATGAACATCAGAAGGAACGTTGTTTCAAGCACAGAAACTTTAAAGTCAGCCACAAGACTGTACAGTGCGCCATTTGGGACAGGACCTATTTTGATGTATATCTGAGTGAAAAGGAAAACATATAGGGCTGAGTTTGATTTTGTTCAACTAGAATTGATTGGATCATGTAGTTTGCTGACAGGTTGTCCCTCCCTCACACCAGTAAATACAGTAAATGCCCCGAAGAGAAGAGAAGAGAAGAGAAGAGAAGCAAAGAGAAGAGAAGAGAAGAGAAGAGAAGAGAAGAGAAGAGAAGAGAAGAGAAGAGAAGAGAAGAGAAGAGAAGAGAAGATCTTGCAAGTTGGAGAGGAAGTTATTTTAAATAAATGTTATCAGGGCACAAGAATGTAAAAAAAAAAAATGATTTGCACAAATAAATCATTTATAATAAATAGCCTACTGAAATGTTCCACAAAAATGAGTTGAGCTTCTTTTAACTTGACGTGACATTCTCTCAGTTTGATAAGCAGCATGATGATCAAAGACATCTGTCTAACATAGAGAAAAAAAAACATTGAAAGGCAGCATGGTACACAAAAGCCACTTCTCTGAGGCTGAAATTACATTTTAAATGCGATCAGCTATCCAATCCCTACTGTACAGAAGGTGCAGCGTTGAGTAGGCTAGCATTCTGATTTCAGACCTACAGCATTGGGATGCTACAGTTCAAAAAAACAAGAAGTTAATATTAACCAAATTACACAAGATTCGATCCTCCAATGAAAATGTAGAGTTAAAGCAGCATAAACCGCCTCCAAGCAGCACAAAGTGGTGTTTTGTTCTTGAATGAAATTCTTTTTTGAACGCATCGGTTAAATGAATGATTCAACGAGTCACTCATTCGGCTATAGTTCCTGAGAGACGAGAGATCAGAGTTTGGGAGCAAATCGGTTCAATGTTTAATTTAATGATTCACTCAGAAAACGCAGAGCTTTGTTGCCTCCTAATGGCGTAACTATGCGAATAAATTACACTGCTTGTGTAATGTAGCTCGCCTACAGACCAGCGAAGACTTATGACATTGGAAACATTTTCAGATATTTAAGAAAATATACTGTAAAAGACTAATGTGTTGTTTTCCATGTATAGGTCATCAGGAACAGATGCCAGAAATAAGTTTTTCATCATTTAATTAGAGGGAAAATTCACACCTCCATCAGAAAAACGAGACAGTGATTAATTGTTCAAAGGGACTTGATTCCCTGTTGAGCAACTCTCCTATTGCCTTACTGTCGATGAATAATTTGCAGTTTATTAGCAGCTTGTTTACATGTGTATTGCACAGAGCTAAAAAACTCTCTATATAACACCAAAGGGGCGGACATTCTAAAATAGTTTTACAGCACAATTATTTTTCTATAATTGGTTTACTTGGGGAAAAAAAAAAGCTGTTACATGTATAGTTGGAAAAGTTGTCAAGCTGTTGCCGCACAAAGAAATCTTGAGGTTCCTGTCACATTTCCACGACAGTGAAATGGTTATAAGTTAATTGCTGAGACATTCTCCACTGTAAATACAATATTGTATAGTCAAATAAGGGTATATTTATTGCATGCAGCAACCTGAACCTTGAGAGACACGTTTAAGTGGATTCAAAGTTGAAACAACAGACACTACAGTTCAATAGCAAACAGACTTTTGGACTCATCACCATACAGTGAATGAGACTCAGTAAAATGAAGAAAAATGGGTATGTAGTTGATTACATAAAATAGACTTCATTTGTTAAATTGTTTTCATTGCCTTCTGCGGTACTGAAAATAATATATTAATGAATTACAACCAATAATAACCCCAGTTATAGTTTGTCCTTCAGAGAACCATAGAAACATTTCAGCTCAATCAGAGTATAAAATCAACCTTACACTGAAGAGAGTAAATGCTAGTAAGCCTCAGTGTTCTCTGGGGGTTGGCCTTCACATTCCTATAGATATTAATATAGAGTGATAATAATGAAAGACTTCTGCATAGCAGACAGTTTCTCTCATAACTGCTTATATTAAAAAAGATTCATTAAATGCTAAAGGCATGCATTTGTTAAAAAGGCCAAGTTATTTTTTAAGGAATTATTAGAGTAATATTTGAGAATATTAAAATATATCTTTCTTATATGCAAATATGCGTTACAAAACACACAACTCAACATTATGTAAACACATCCACACCAAAATAACCTGATAATTCAGTCACCGCGCAACGTTTAATTTATATGCATATATGCTGAAATAAATTAACATCAGCAACAACAGTAATTATAAGTGCATAGTTTAGTAGGCACTTAAAAAAATCTTATGAACTCTACACATTTATTAAGACAGAAAAATTATGTAAATGTCTGTTTGCATCCATAGGCGTAAATAAGGCATTTCTATTAGATATGAAATGACAGCTCAGTGGTCACCTATCACTGAGGGAATTACAGAAAAATGGAGTAATAATTTTCAGCATTCAACAGATTGGCTACTTTCATAATGAGGTGGAACCCTTTGTCGTGTCGAATAGTGTTGTTACCCTATTGATTGTAGTGTGTCTATTCAGGTATGTTCCAAGCTGCAATCAAATTACGTATTTGACCTTCAGTGACAATGGCCTTAATTTACATTGCTTAGTAATAGACTTATTAAAAACCTTCCAAAATCCAATTTGAGAAGCAGTTTGCCGTTGCTGCATCATTAGTATTGAAATGCATGTAAAGACCCACCATCTGCTCAAAGTAGTTAAACCTTTGTCACACACAAACGCAAGACACGCTTCTCTCTCCAAATTATCGTGGATAGGAAACTAACAGATAATATTTCTTTCTTTCTTTCTTTCTTTGCACATTGCACAATGAATACTAATTCTCTGTTGGTGCCAGTCTCCATAGTCACAGGGTAAAACGCTGAAAGTTTAATCTCTGACTTACAAAAACGCATGCATTTGACATTCACCATTCAACAATGATGAATGATTCACAATGCACTTAAAGCAGTGGGTCTAAGGTGTTGCAAGACTTTGGGGAAGATGTTATTTCTAACACATGCAATTGCACTGTCATTCAAAATTCACCAGTCCACTTTCTGTGTCTACAATATTAAGACATTCTCCATGAGGGAAGAGAGGCATACTCGCCATGTCATAGAGACGGTTCAAATAAAATCAAGTTAATTAAGAACACTAAATCACAAGATATAACACCACGGGATAATGCCAAGGTGCATGAACATAGTAAACATTCAAACTCCTAGCTTTAAATTAACATTACCAGTATTTAATGCAGTGCGGACCAGTATTGGGAAAGTTACTTTTAAAAGTTAAGAATTACAATATTGTGTTACTCCCTTAAAAAAACTAACTAATAGTGTTATTTTTTTATGCAAAGTAATGTGTTACGTTACTTTTGCGTTATTTTTTCTCATTTGGGCTGGGCTGTTCATTTTTATAACAACAAAAAAGTTCTATTTTTGGAAAATGTAAAGGCCCTTTCACGCAAAAAGTGAAATGAAGAAGCCTCAGGTTGATGGAAATGCAAGTTCACACCCGTACAGTAGAGGGCGCAGTTCAAACAAAAATGCCTTTCAGCTTTTCTCACATTCTGGAATAAAGAACAATGCCTACGCTGAGGAAGAAGTAAATGGGCAAAGTCCAAACTGCATTTTTGGCTCTTGAAGGGCACTTCGAGAAAGGGACGCCATATTTTTGTCACGTTAAAATAAGTTTCATAGGTTAGAAATGTGTTGAGTAATGCAGTGTCCAAGTGCCCTGCTCCCTCCAAAGTCCTCTTCAATGGCTCTACCCTTCGAAAGGAGTAGGGCAGCCATAGTGATGGAATTTGCCCAATGCATGCTCACATTTAGTCTACAACTAGTCTGGAATAACCATCATGTTTTTTTCACAGCACACACAACACCTCTGCACTCCTGATTTCATTCAACATGACAGGAGAGCTTGTCAGTCAATAAATGGGAGAAAAAAGGTATTTTGTTGAAAATTAAAAAAAAAAAAAAAAAAAAAAAAAATTTAAAAAAGTAATCTGATTACATAACGTACTTGTAATGCGTTACCCCCAACACTGGTGTGGACTACATAAACACTGGCAGTATCAATTCTACTGTATTCCTGGAATAGCAGGAAGAGAGAATTTCAGCTCACTTAAAAGACATTCACACATCAGAGGGTTTTCATTAGTCCACCAGAAATAAATAAATAAATAAAAAATATTAATAATAATAATATAAAATAATAAAACGAAATATAAATAATAATAATAATAATAATAATAGATAATTTGACTAATTGTACTTTGTTTATTCTGTCAAATTTTTTTAAAGTTCAGTATTGTACAAACAATCACCACCGCTATAAAAAATACAATATATGATATGGACAATTTATACTAAACTACACGTGGCAATCATATGAATTGCTTTGAATAGCATTCTATTTCCGTATTATTCAAATTCGCATTACAGTTTTGCATAATGAATAGGAAATTCAAATGCATTCAAAATGCCACTGTCACTGTGATAGCGTCCCGTTGCCATAGAAACGACCTGCGGCCGCATTTGTGTGTGTATTAGCTAACCAGCTAACCAACCTAGATGTTAATAAAGCGCGCTAACAACTAATAGGCTAAATGACTAAACGAGCCGAGAATTTTTAACTCTGTTCTTCGTTCTCCTGGGTGAATGTGGTTAAAATATATTGTTTACCATTATGAAGGCGACTGCTACAGGTTATTAGTTGATAGTTGTGTATAACCGCGCTGCAGTGGTTGTGAATCATCTTTTGTTTCGTCTCGAATAGGACAAAATAAAGCAACCTCCGCATTTCAGTCTTTGAATCGTTCAGAGGCATGTTCAGGAACGATTACCAGGTACAACTGGTATTACCAACTGTAATTCTGTGCTGTACTCTGCAATACTTTTCATTGTGTGTGTGTGTGTGTGTGTGTGTGTGTGTGTGTGTGTAGGGTGGTCTCACGGTTGACGTCTTCAGTGCACAAGGAAAAGATCCTGTGGCAAAATGGAAACTATATGGCAGGAAACCACCAATAATTAAAGTATGTATGTTTCAGTAATGACAGATTTTGCATTAATGAAAAGGAAACATTGAGGGTTTTTAACTGGTCATAGAAAATATATATTTCAATATTGTGTTTCATAATAGGCCTCCCATTTTGCAACTTACTTCATATAGTAACGGGGGCATGTTGTCACAAAGTCAGCATGAGTTCAATGAACTCTACCTTTTTTCCTGGGAAATAGTTGTGAAAATGTTCTATTACTTTTTTACTCTCTAAGGCATGTCCCTATAAAGATATTGGCCTTCAAAATAAAACAAAAAGAAAAGAAAAAACCTTGGAATAATAACAAACAAACAAACAAAAACCTTAGAAAAACAGTATTCACTAGAGTAAAAAGGGGCACACATTCATAGAGACACAGCTTGCATTGCAGAATCTGCCTCGTAAATAATATCCTGAATTGGATGATGGTTATTATTTTTCATTCTCATCAAACAAGTAGCTGCAGCAAACGGAAGAACCGAACCAATACCATACCACTAGAGAAACCTGCACAATCGCATGTAACTTTAACACGAAAGCATCTGCAAAAGTCCGTTCAATGCTTTAATGGTATATATATATATATATATATATATTGAGGTATTGTGGGTACATACTAACAGTTATACTATACTGAGGAGGATTATTTGAAACATCTTATTATTGATTTTATCTTCTCATTTTTTAACAGGTGTTTGATAAAGAAGTGAAGGGCTTTGTATACAGTCTTGAAGGCAGCAGTCAAACACACAAGATGCAGTTACCTAAGGATAGCAAGATGACACGTAAGTGCTGTTCAAATCTGAATAAATCAGATTCCGTGCGCTTACATTTCACATTTCACATTTCTAGCTCACGAATGGCTAGCTTTAGGGCTTAGATTAATTTTAAAGATTACATTAGTATTCTATTATAGTAAGGCCTACAGTCTTCAAAGCCAGATTAATCAGAGTGAAACTGAATTCAAAAACAGCAAACATCACTGAAAATAATTCAAGCTTAAATAATATATTGTTTTGTTATTGTTTGACCTTGGTTGAAAGTCTGAAAGTTACACACGTTTCACTGAAACTTTTTTTTTGGCCTAGATCTGTTTCTTCACCTACGCAACATTGCTTTCTCATTGCCACAAAACGATCAGTTTAATAATGCCAAGTGTTACAGTATTGTCATATATATATATATATACGTGTCTATTTGTGCGTATCTCTTTCGTATCTTAATATCGCATGTTTCTTGTTTTTATAGTTGGTCTGATTCAGAAGTTTCTGATTCTACAGGTCAACATTCCTTTGGGAAAGGACTTTTCCACTGAGTTTCTGTAAGTGCAAGTTATGTTTCTTTTTTAACAATTCATTCAAAAGTTTGTGTCATTGTTAATAGAATTTTTCTTTAAGCTACTGAAAACAATCTTGTTGTTGCGCTGATATGATAAAGTTGAAATTCAGAGAACGTGTGGAGGGTTTATTACTATGGAGAGTGAATTAATTCACACATTCACGCATGCAGATACCACTCCCACACATTCTTGTTCAAACACACTCAAAAAATAATGAAAGATCTTTCCTTCGGCTTCTCAGAGCCAGCTATTTAGTTCACTTTTCAATGCTGTCTTCTAGAGTGACTGATGAAGAGCACCTAAAGAGGAGACTCTACTTGTCGACCGTTCATAAAGAGCTCTCAGCAACCCCGTTACATGCGAGAATACCCCTAACTTGCCTCAAACGCAATACTGTAAGTCCTGAAAAACATTATGCACGGCTGCGTTCTTCACGAATGTCTGCAAATGTGAAGTCAAGATCAGTTGGTCTTAGCTCAGTGAGATATTTTGTAACATGACAAACACAAAAATGACCTGATAAATGTTCTCGAGCTAGTATGATAAGGTACTACTGTCTGTGTGCAGTGGTGTAATCTGTGTATCGATCTGGACTCCCTCACCACTGAGATATTCAGAGGGAAGCGTTTCCTGTCTCTGGATGGCATCATCATCTCCGCCTGCTGTAAGGTTCGTCGCATCTTCACGATGAAGAATGAACCAGCAGACTGCATGGATGGAGGTTAGGGGGAAAATGCATCCTGTGCTTCACTTGATGTATATCATTATGTAGCCTGCTTTTCAAAGGGGTCCTATTACTCTTATTTCCAATTTCAACTTTATTAGTGTCGCTGTTTGTGCTTAACAAACATTTTTCATGCTCAAAGTCCACTCCAATAGGAACTATTCTTAATATAAGCAAGCACTGAAAATGCCTCAATTGTAGTTTTCTTCTGGAAACGTACACATCACAAATAATTCCCGCCGAAGGCATTGGCAAAAAAAGAGTCCCGGCTGAGTTGTGTCAGTAGGTGTGTTGAAACTCATGGTTACTCGAAGCAGTTGACCAATCACAACACACTGGTCCAGCCGACCAATCAGAGCACATTGCGTTTTTCGGAAGGAGGGGCTTCATAGAGGAATTCTGCTAGGTCACGTCAGTCAAGCTCGCATCCGCTGACTCTCAGCTGATTCACATCTAAAACGACGCCTATCACAGCATTCACTATTTTCAGCAGCTTTAGTGTTGCTCAGAAGCTAATTGCTCTCCTCCATCCCCAGCTCCTCCTCTCGTCCAGTCAGGAATTGGCCGTCTGATATTCCTCTTCGAATCAGACTGATTTATGTTGTTACATTAAATTATTGTCATTAAGAACATTAATGACATAATGCATTTATGTTGGTTCTGTTCTATTTACCCTAAAGGGGTTATCGCTGTGCTCTTTTGCATTCTAGGCTGCATGGATGGGCGGAGAGTTCTTGCCCAGAAAAGAACCATATGCCAGTCCAAATCGTATGCTATTTGTCAATCATCTATGGCGATAGTAGTCCTGCAGAACTAAACAGAGCGTTACTGACAGACTGGGAAGAGATGTCTGGCAAAAATGTAAAATATGTGAAAAATAATGTGTTTTTTTGAAAAATTGAATATGAAAAACTATTCTAATAGACCCGAAAAACAAAATCAAAACATTGAAAAGGGGCATAATAGGTCCCATTTAAAATATATTGTGTAAGTGGCACTTTCCATGAATAGGATATACATTGGTGTCCCGTTACTTTAATTAGAGCATCAGAGGGACAGAATCTAATGTTAAATGTAATTTTTAGCTGTGTCCCACATTTTGATTGCAAACAAACCTGTTACCTATTTAAAAAAAAATCCATAAAATTGTGCCTCCTAAGAAATAAAATCAGTTTCTGCAGCATGGCAAAGAAAAAAAAAAAAAATCCTCATTCCATTTTCTCAAAGATTGTATTATTGACTGCATTTGACAAGCGCAGCCATTCAAACTTGTTATAAGTAAGGAAAAAAATATATTTGTGACCTATTTTTTTTTTACAGTAATTTAAAACAACGTATGACATTTCCCCTGAATTTATGATAAATGTTTAGCAATAACAAAAAAGCAATCTAATCCCAAACTTGTTAGTCACTAGTGAATGATAGCTTCATGCAAGCTATAAATGTACAGTATATATATATATATATATATATATGTGTATGTATGCATATTAATGTTTAATATTAATCATACAATCAATGTTAATAATGTTAAAATATTAATTCATATTCATTTTTCACATACACAAAAAACTGTATTTATATAAAACACTGACAACAGAGTTGCAAAAAACGGCAAACCTCAGAGAAAATACAAAACCTTAAATAATGTATTGTTTGACCTTGGTTGAGAGTCTGAAAGTTAAGCAGCTCCTTTCACTGACCCATTGACAATTAATGGAAAGTACCAAATGCTTATTCTTAATTTTTGCATCATACTAATCTATGCAACATTGCTTTCTCATTACCTGAAACGTTCTACTTCAGAAATAAGAAATGGTCCAAAAGAAGAGATTCCCAGGAACTGTCAGTTTCCTAGTGAAGTTCAGCATGTTGTCCAGCTGGTGAACATGAAGGCACTAGGACAGACTGACTTAAAGGGAGGACCTGCAAATTCAGATACTGGTAAGTTCAACACGCAAAAACTTCTTCGTTCAATGTAACACCTGTCTTTGCTTGGTTTTTATGCATTTCTTTTTGAGTGTTTAATTCAACTGAGTCATAAAGTTTTGTGCTTTTCTCCTGTTCTTTGCTAAACAGAAGGTCAGTCCCCTCTGCAGAACTCTCCTGCTATTTGCTGTCTGTTAGTTTGCTGACAAGAGACACCTCTTGCCAAGAGAGCTCTAATCATCTCTCTTTAGTCACATACCTGTCCACTCTGCCAGCCCAGTGAGACCTTCATAGCTGTTCTCACGGCTTTTATTTATCCAGACATCTGTTAGCCTCACATCACAATGCCAGACTGCTGCCATCTCACCCTTAGATTCTAGAAAAAGTCGCAAATAATGTCCTAGCAAGACATTAATATAATAAGAGGTCAATCACTCATAAGAGGTGGTGGACTGTAATGAGATCATATGAAATATTTCTACATATACAATATTGCACCAAAAGACAGCAGTCTCTCGTTCCACATTAATAATTTTTTCCCTGTTTCATCACCTAGCAACAATGTATCAAAACACCGTGGCCTTGTGTATGAAACCGTGTAGTAGTAGCTTGCAGCTTTGGATCCTAAGCTGGCTGTTATGCTGAAGTGACAAATGGCAGTATTTTGTGTTTTGTTGCCAGGTTGCCATGACCTTAACACTGCTTTTTCTTGCAGCATTGCACTAAATAACAATTGAAAATATGCCAATTCCAAACCAACAGATGGCAAGAGCCTCACAATTACAAGGATTATGAATATGAAAGCAGTCTTATTGTCATAGAGAATGTCGTGATATTGTTAGTCTAAATACAAAAAATATTACATTAACTATTTTAATACGTCGCCACTTTGCTTGAATAGCAGATGTTAGAATTTTCTGGGATTTATTTAGGTTGAAACTAAAAATTTTGCCTTATTTATTAAAAGTTGCTCAAGAACTTTACATTAACAAGAACCATAGATGTGTCTTTTATTTTATTATGGTTTTATGGTTGATTTCTAGCAAGGGAGTAAAGCCTGACAAATGGGGTAATTGTGAGATTTTTTTTTTTTAAATGGAAAAGTTTATTGAACCTTTAGACAAAATATTTTAAAAATGTAAAAAAAAAAAAAATGGTTGAGTATTATATTTGATACACCAGGCTTGTATGGCACATATAATTTGATATGGTGAGAATATAGAGCACATACTCCAAGAGGGGAAAAAATGTTATATGCAATTAATATTCAATTTGGTGCAGGTGTAAATAAGAAATGTAAATGTAAATTTATAACAGTATAGAAGACTAATTACGTAAAATAAATTAACATCAGTTGTCATTCTATATCTCCCAATAATGTCTTTTGATTTATGATCAGATCTCTGTAGTTTTTATTTTGGGAGCAAAACATAATATCTCCCAATAATGTCTTTTGATTTATGACCAAATCTCTGTAGTTTTTATTTTGGGAGCAAAACATATAATGCAATGCAATACAATGGCTATGATGGGGGACACTTTTAGAATTATACTAAAAGGCCTTTTACTTGATATATAAATATATATCTAGCACTCAAATGACGAAAGACACTCAGTGTATTGTTTACAACAGGTTTTTAAATTATCAACAAACTGAAGTTTTGATCAGTCATGTTGATAATTTACAGGCCTTAGAAATTTCCCTAGGATTTGGTAAGCGTTTTGTGCATGTCGGTTTACTAGAAGAGACAGGTGGCGTCAAGGCATCCATCACAAGGGGTCCAACACCCCGGGACTCCTCCCATATTGCTTTTGGGTCAAAAGTTATCGGACCTCCTCCGCTCACCGCCAGGAAGAGCAGCTCATCTACAAACAGGAAAGAAGAAAGATCCAAGAGTGAATTGAGCCTCAGTGTACCATCAGGCAAATACACATTCTTTTATTTTCTTGACATATAATGTCTGGTATCTAGTGAGGTAAATGAAAATTTTAGTTCAAAGATTAGATTTTATTACATACACATGAGCTAATGTAGTCTGAGGAAAGCAATCTTTTTTGTACTGTATTATGTTTCCAAATATAGGCCGAGCTGAAAATGTACAGCCACGACCACCACTTGAAAGGCCATCCGCTGAGAGAATTGGCTCAAGGAGACCACAGAGAATCCAGAATGCAAGGAGAGAAAAATCAAACACGGGTGACTTTATTAAAGTATATTATACCACCATTCACATGTACTATTTTTTTAAAAATGTGTTTGAAAAAAGTCTCTTATGTTCACCAAGGCTAAATTTCTTTGATCAAATATACAGTAAAAACTGAAATATAAAATGAAATTTATTTCTGTTATGGCAAAACTTTTTTCAGCATCATTATTCCAGTTTTCAGTGTCACATGATCCTTCAGAAAAAATTGTAATATTGTGATTATCAATAAACATTTCATTTATTATCATAAATCTTGGAAACCCTGATACCTTTTCAAGTTCAAAAGAACAACATTTATTTGAAATGGAAATCATTTGTAACATTTTACTGTCATGTTTGATCAAATTAAGTTATCATTGTACAAGTCATTTTTTTTTAGGACTTTAAAGATTTTATGTTTAGAGCACTTCATTGATATTTTGCATTTGGCAATCAAAATCAGCACTTGTTTTTGAGAAATGTTAATCAGACAGATGATTTTCCCCTAGAGATTCATGCTAAGAGTTCTCTTGAAATTAATTCCTTGTTGACTTTGAAGTCTGCTGCTACTACAAAGTCATTGGGTTTTATTTTAGTCTCATATGTACTCCCTAAGATAAAGAAGGTGGCAAAATTAGCCTGAACCCAGAGGGACCTGAGCTTCAAGGAAAAATTGCATTATCCTCACTTCAAACTCTGGGCTCTGACTTAACAGTCGAAGATAAATTAACCGATCCAATTCTACAAGGTGAGTAATTATGTTCCTACATGGTATAGTGGGCATACTTAAACTGAAGTAACTCATAACCCAGTTGTGTGGCTTGTTTAGGAGAGGTGCTCTATTTTTTAAATGATTAATTTAATCATTTAAGTGATCTGACATATATTTTCACCTAGTATTGTGAAAACTTTCACCCTTGTATTGTGATGGTTAATTTTTCACCAGAAGGCATCGTTCACATAAGATCCCGCCCTCCCTTCAGAGCGCTCTCAGAAGCCACGCCTCCTCCTAAACACAAACACACACAGCCAGAAGGGAAACCGAGTAGGGTGCTTGGAGGTATATATATCTTTTTAAAAGTTAGACCACTTTTGATTGAGTTTCAACCAGTATACCAACCAGTGTTCGTGTAGAACATTGCCTACCTTAGCTGTAATGCACAGATAAAGTACAAATGTACTATTACAATAATACAGTTCCAATTATGGAGTAGTTTGTGAAAGTAAATGAAACATGTATACAACTACAAAATGTTTCTAAAACTAGATTTGTACATCCATCCTAATCGCTCACAACAGAGTTCAGCTCTGCTTGTCTTGGAGTACAAACGAAACATACCAAATGAGCGATTCTGGAAGGCGTCTTGATGCCAACGCTGAGAACACGAGCAGTTGTTCCACATTAACAACCCTTTCCTGCGGAGTAGGTCTAACTCGAACTTCCCTTTAGCAGAGGAAAGGGAGTTCATTAGTGGTAATGGGACATTAAGTACACTGTGTAGGTCAGAAAGAAGTCTCTGGGGTTCAGGCAAGCTTGCACCGTGGGCAATTAGAAAAGGTGATTACAATATAAGCCTGTTCAAAAACGTGCCAGGAATCGAAATATGCAAAACCCCTCGGAATGGCAGGAGCGAAAGGCAACTCTTGAGATGTGCTCTGTGAGCGTGCATGCTTTAATTAGATGAAATGATACTCTGAAGAGCTTAATAGAACCTTTACATCACTTTATCTGACATGGCCATTATGTTGCCGTTTTCATTTTTCATTTTAATATGTAATGAGTTGTTTAGCTGACATCTTTATGCATTTGAGCAAAACAAACAGAACAAAACACAGGCCATTCAAAACAACCCATTGGAGAGGAAATGACAAATGAGATCTGTATCTCAGTTGTTTTACTTAGACAGCAATGAAAATAAATGGAGACAAACATGGAGATGGTTGAAGTATCCAGCTTTAGCTGAGAGAAAAACCTTAGTGATAAGTCATAAGTCTCTGCTAGACCTTCAAAAGTGTCTCAAACTGTGCTCAGATTTGCCAAGATGCAACCAAAAGTCGGATTTCAAAATAACTGCAAACATTTCTCATGAAATTCATCCAAAACCAGATTATTTCAACTTTTTCAAAATTAATTTTGAGTTAGTTAGTAGCGTGTTGAAATTTGCGGTTATCGTAAGAGGCGTGACATTTCGGAACATGCTCCAAGTTTTTGACCAATCACAACATAACGGTCTAGTGAGCCTATCAGAGAACACTGTGCTTTTCGGAAGGAGGAGCTTTATATTAAACATAGCATTTCTGACAGACTGGAAAGAGAGGTGCTGCAAAAATATGTAAAATATTTGAAAAATACTCGTTTCGAGTACTCGTATTTGCTTGCTTTGGACAGTCACGGAAACACTGCACATTGTATATAAACAGTAAATTCAACGTTTAAGAGGAAAAATGTCAAATGACAGAAAACTCGTCAATTTGAGTGAAGAAGAGTACATTACATTCTTACCTTTATAATTCAAAATGTCCATTCAATATAAACTCGATTGTTCTGTCTGCAATACCAGGACGTGCAACGCTAAAGCTATGTGGATATACGCAGTACGTGACCTATTTAATCAATGACACTGCAAATATGCAAATAAGAATGTTTACCCAGGGTTTAGGAATGTGCAATGTGAAACATCAGGTTATGAATACCCAAGATTAATTGTTAACCCCAGGTAAATTATGAGAAGTGTGAAATGTGAAGATAGATGCAAGATAACCCAGGATTCCGTTTATCCGGGGTTAAGAATGTTTTTTTGAAACATCAAGCATGAAAACCAAGATTTTGAAAAAGACCATTATAGGTCCCCTTTAAATGAAACCGCTGAGAAGTCTAATGCGCTACAAAAGAGAAACCACTGAGCAATATAAACATTTATTTGGTGTGATATTATATGAGATTATATGAAATGTGTCATGAGTGTGACCTGTGCATTTGTGCTGGACGATGATACTCATCACATGGAGTAATTTAAAGCACAAAACAATCTGTTCGGCTTTCCAATGCCCTCTCTTTGTCCTTGTCTCTAGGTATGAGAAAGTACAGCCCAGGTTCACAGTTCACACAACTTCACAGCGGTTTAGTCAGACTTTTTGCTGCTGTGCATTTTGCTGAAGTAGATCAAAGCTCTGTACACTCACACGGCAAATTCATCACTTGGTCTCTGCGGTGTCTTTTGCTCCCTGCTCTCTGGGTGTCTTCTCTTTAGTATGAGGGCATGCAGACCCCACAGGCGTGCATCGCTCCGTCTGAATTATGATCTTACTGTACCATTGCTCCCTATCTACTAATGATGCTGTTTTTGTGTCAGTGGGAAAGCCAGAAAGAACCCCCCCCCACACACACACACACACTCTCCCCTATTCCTGAACCCATACACACACAGGCAAGTTAATGCTATGTTCCTTTTTATTCCCTTAGGACCGCACATGTAAATTCCTGCCATCTACATCTTTAAAATATTGTTTTAATGCATCTCCCCCATTTATGTATATTTTAAGGCATAATTAAAGCATAATGCTGCAGTTACCAAATTCAGCACAAATGAAAGAGGTTGGACGTATCCTATAAATTCCTACTCGCACGCAGTTGGCAAGCGTAGCAGAATTCATCTCAATCTTCAAGGTTTCTGGTTCTGCACCTATTTGCATATGCTCATTAAAATGAACGCAGGCGAGGAACATGAGTGCCGGTATAAAAAAATGAAAGATGAAACATTATGTTTAGTAATTAGATCTCCATTATTGATCTTTATAGAGAGAGTAAGTCAGTGGAAAAAAAAAAGAGGAACAAGTAGTAATTGTTTTCTCAATGTTATTACCATCAGGCCATGTTTTCAATTGGATTTTTATTTTATTTTTTTTTACAGAAAGGGTGCACTTAAATAAACAAGAAAAATCTCTCCCCCTAAATGATTTTCTAAATGTTTCCTCTTTACTGTTATTGCAAAAGAAAGTCTAAAAAAAAGCCCTAAAAATTATATGTATACTCCCTTAGGTTTGGTTAAGTAAGATTTTTAAAAGACTTATGCTCTTGTGATAAACTGATTTTTCAGCATCATTACTCCAGTCTTGAGTGTCACATGATCCATCAGAAATCATTCTAATATGCTGATTTAATACTCAAGAAACATTAAACACTATACATTAAGCAGATCTTGACATTTTATTTTTTAACCAGCTACTGTAGCTAGTGGTTTTCCAAAGATACTAGCCACTCAGCACTTTCACTAGCCACAATTTTGACATCGATACTTTTTTAAATTGCCATATAGATATTTTTAATATTAGCTCATAATTTGGCAACAGGTGTATTAGGCTGCTGTCACTTTAAGACCTGATACACAGATCCGTTATACTGTTACACATGCATTTTCTTTCTCTACTGTTTACATTCACTTAAAACATAACTGGCGGTGTTTACGTGAATACTCGCCAAGTCTGGCATTTTGACATTATATGCATATATGTGAAATGAGCAGTGAAATATAACTGAATTTATTACTGAGAGGCGGCACCAAAAATATTCATCCAGAGCAAACTAAATAAGTAAGTGATTTGCGTGTCAACTCGCTGTCTCAGAGATGAGAGAGAGAGAGTGCAGCTGGTATCATGTATCTATTCTACAGAAAATGAGTATTGGAAGTTTTTCCAGGTATTTCAGTATTGATCTATCAAAAAAATCAATATTTTTTGTCAACACTACTTTGCAGTTACTTTGTTTCTTATTATCTGTGTGGAAAATTTGTGGAAACTTAAAATTTTCTTTTACTTATAATAAATTTAATGTGATTTTGCTGAATAAAAGTTTTGAAAGATAGTGTATGCAGTTGTCCAAAAAGCATTGGGACCATTTTGACTCCATAAGTCACACAAATATATGAATTTCAGTGCAATATCCTTGGTTTGACATCTGTGTCAAACAATATATATATATATGAGTCAGTCAAATAAAGCCAGACAGATTTTCAGAACGAGACAAAATACCAATATATACAAAGTACAGCACGTTTAAAATTGCAACAAATGGTGATGTTACCTGTAAATCTTCCTGTCATATTTCTGCAGACTGTGCTTCTAGTGTGGATACATCTGGGTCAGCCTTTGAGCCTACATGTGCTGCTTCACCTCCAGAGTGTGTGCTGACTACAGATGATGCTGACCTTTGTGACACAGAAACCGAGCTCTCTCTCTGCGACGAGGAAAACGAAGAGGAAGTCTTCACTTTCTCCTCATGCCCTCACTCAGCCAGACGGAATCAGGCTAGCAGCAACCCTGTTGAGGATTTGACCTTTGGCCTTAAAGGTCACAAGCTGGTACCAGAAGGAGAGCGCAAAGATGCATGTCTGGAGGATGATTTTGTCTGTAGTGAGAGTGAAGAGGTAGGGACACAGACAGCCTACACATCATTTAAAATGCAGAGACAGCAATACATTCATGGCTTTGAAATTAATTAATTTAACAAACTTGCTTCTGACGTACAATTACAGGTTTCATGACATTCGGAAAGTTGCTAAAGTAATTTGAGCGTTTACTCTATTGGTTTATCAAGCGGATAGCAGAGCGGCACAATAGATAATTAGAGCTAAATTGTCATAAACTGTGTACAAAATAAGTATAAAAATAAAGTAAGCTCTTGGTCTTGTCCTACTCTAGAAAAATCTGCATATGTCAGAGTGGTATTACTATTTCATAAGGAATTAGATAGATCATAGATAGATAGATAGATAGATACATGTACTGTAGACATATACAACCACAACATTAGAAACAATTCCCCAATTCCTTAACACGTTGCCTGCATTGTTTTCTTTCCAAGTTTCCTCTCAAGGACGTACAATCAAGTGGAGTCATCTGTTAATGATACACACAACTTGATTGTTCTCCCCAGGGTCCCTGCCACTTAGTTAAGTCCATGAAGAAAACTATCAGTTTTCTTCAGTTCAGTTCATTTTTGAAGGCATTGAGCTCCAAGGTGCTTCTGCATCCATTGAGAGAAACATCATTCATTTATTTGCAGTCTGTTTCGTCTCCTCTTGGGAAATCAGTCTCATCTTTGGCATACATATGTTCTGCTGCACTTAATTAGAGATTTTTGATTGATACCGCTGACAGATTTATTTGTTGTTTATTTTCCCTTCTGTCCCCGCCCTTGATATATTTCCTTATCATTGTTTTTTTGGGGTTTTCTTTACCTTTTCTTTGTTTTTCATCTGCAAAAAGCAGATGTCTACATGTCTATTACTAATAGGAGTTGAAAAAAGGAAATAATGACTTGTTTTAATATTCTGAACATTATGTTTATGTTATACCTCTATAACTTGCACCTGTGCGATATTAAATCATTTCCACTGGAAGCAGAGGTGATTATATTCACCTAATGACTTCCATTAATGCCACAGAGTTGTCATAAGAAGATAGATGAAGCTGTAACATATTGAAATTCGTCTGCAACAGAGCTAAATATCCACTAAACAGCCTGAGAACATTCACTTTCTTAGATAACATGCCCAGCTTAAACAAATTCATTGCAAATAGATATAGAGCCGCACCAGACTGATGTGTGTTTACCGAATGTCAGCACTTCTCATAGCGAGAGGAGATGACACTTTTTTTTATTTTTAATCCAAAAAAATATATAAAAATGCTGAAATATTAAAACCGGTCCCTCCAGGGGATATGAAATGGAAAGAAAGAAGACAAAAACTCCGGCTGATCTGATGGCTCGGCTGGCCGTGCCCTTTTAGTGAGGTTGTCATCATTAGTGTGAAGCTTGCTGTTTAAGACCATTAGTGTAGATCAAAGCCTCACTAGTTTAAAGACCTTATCTGTTCCAAAACAGAGCAGAGACAGACAACTTTCCGGGCACAGTGTCGCCGTGATTAATTACAGGTAACTCTGATGTTACTCCGCCCGCGCCAGACTGTCTCGCGTTGTGGCTATTAATGCGTTTCATCTGTGACAGCGTTGGCGTTCATGGCTCTGAGATCATTGCAAGAGATTTCATCATTCTTTTTATGACTCCATCACAAGTTTGTTGTTAAATTTAATATTTGTAGTTTTAGAGAAAATGTTGATTTATTAAAGCCTTGCGTTAATATCCCAGGCTGAAAGAAGTTATTAATCTCGATGTGTTATAATTTGTGATGGTTGCTAAGGGAATTTATTTTACTTTTAAATTAAGCTTTAAGTATCAAAATTCAATGTATAGGTCCTTTGTGCTATAATACGTCAAATTGTGTGGTTTGTTGAGGACAGGTGTGTTATTACATGATTTTTACCGGGTGGATGATAAAACCAGTAGAAAATACCATAGATCATTGAAATGGACCAGGAAAGTGTAATCTGGATCAGAATGATCTGGATTTCGAAATCACATGTTTTGCCATTCAGGATCAGGTAATCTAAACAAAATTGGATTAGATCACTCTGATCCAGGTACACACTTTTTCATTTGAACAAATCTGGATTGCTAGTGCTCTACGGAGCTCCTAAAGGGACACATATTTTCATGGTGATAGAAAGAATATGAGATGATTATAACACTTTGAATTAAATACAATATTTTTGTTTGATATTTACAGTTTTTTTAACTTTACAGTAGGTTACCGAAAGGCTAAATATGTAGCCTAATGCCTACTTCTACTTTATTACTTTAACAGTTCAACTAATCAGGAGCAAAAAAATAAAAAAAATGTGTGTATGTATATTACATGATAAAAATGTTGTATTTTTTGACCAGTTTTAAAGTTTTAACATTTTTGTTCCTGAAATCCACCCATCTGATGGGATCAGTATAATTGTGATTTTCTGGATCAAAGGTAAAAAATGGATCAAATCTTACTAAACATTTTTGAACAACACAAACTGATGATTTTATCCAGATCAAAACCAAGATTGGATTTTGTGATCTAATTCGATTTCAGAATCTTTATTTCCTTTTGAACAACCCATTTTCAAGATTTGATCCAAAATCCAGTCAGATTACTTTTGAACAACTGGCCACAGAATATAAAGTCTTAAAGGGATAGTGCACCCAAATATGAAAACTGAGCAAAAAGAAGAAAGAAATTTGCACAGGTTTGGAACAACTTGAGGGTGAGTAAATGACAACAGAATTTTCATTTTTGGGTGAACTATCCCTTTAAGGCTCTTTCACACCAAGGACGATAACGTTAACATTAATGATAATGATTTAGTTATAAAGATAAAATCAATCAGTAACACCTCAGCAACCTCGTAGCGATGAACTTGCAAACACCCATACATCTAGCATCAGCATTGATGCTTTTTTCCTTCTGAAAATCTAAAAATTTCATTATTTCATACAAACTATTTCTTTTAACAATCACTTCTTTTTTTCTTTCACAGGATGAAATGCATACCGAGTTCCTCCATAGATGTGCAGTCCATTCCATTACTGCTCCCTCGCCACCTCCTTCAATACAAAAACACACAGTCTTACCCAAGTTCTCTTCTGAGCCAATTAAGGCTCAGGCCTCCACAGTCCGGCATGTCTCTGAAGGACCAAAGAAGCATGAACCCATGCGTATAGCACCAATGCGTTGCCTCTCACCGAGTACCTCCAGACAAGGAAGTAGACTGGATCGGTCTGAGGCTGGCAGAACACTGCCTAATGGAGATACCAGGATATCCATCAACAGAGCATCTGTGCGAGAGATCTCACTGAACAATTCTGGGCTTCAACAGGTGAGCCTGTTCATTTTAAAACGATAAAGAGAAATTCTATTAGCATTTAATAACCCTTATGTCATTTAAGCCTGAATGAATCTGTGTGCAATTATTTTTTAATAATTTCAGCCTTAGTGTTTTTTTTCCATCGAATAAAAGTTAGTGATGTCTATTAAAATAAATTAAAATAAAATAAAATCTACACAATCCTTTACCTACACAAAAGAGGATATTTTATGATATTTTGAAAAATATCTCTCTCTTATTTTTGAAAGACAGTGGGGTCCAGTGTTGCTTAGACTCCAAAATTCTACAAAATATCCTCTTTTGTGTTCCGCAGAAGAAAGAAATTCATATTGATTCATACTGAGAAAAAGTTGCAAGTATAATTTAGGTAAGGCAGAGACATGGACCTCAAAATAAAGCAACCTCAAGGGTTTTGTGGAGTGAAAAAAATAATCACATGGCCTGTGTTCATGTGGATGAAATGTTTTTTAACTGTAGCAAGCATGCAGGGTTAGAGGGGATCAAATCAAGCACATACTTCAGCTGAATTGGTGCACTCCAGCAGAGTGGCTTGTTTATGAGGGCCTCTGTTCTTATTGTAATTTCAGATCTGGTGTGGTTCAAAACTTCCCCAGAGGCTGGATATTTTAATCTGAATGCATTTAGATTGAGGGGAGTGGGTTGTGCCCTTGCATCTCTGATGCATTTGGAAATTGTATTGCAAATGGCTTGGACATAGTATTCTTTTGTCTGATTTTTGAAGTATATTTTTGAGTTTTGAACTCCCAGGGGATTTTTTTTTTTTTT
Organism: Opsariichthys bidens; assembly: GCA_037194245.1. Lineage (NCBI taxonomy): Eukaryota > Metazoa > Chordata > Actinopteri > Cypriniformes > Xenocyprididae > Opsariichthys > Opsariichthys bidens. Next base: position 7,273,355 of record CM074298.1, on the reverse strand, counting down.
TGCTTAGTGGTGGCTTTTTAGATCAGGGGTTATGTTACAATAAAATTACTTTGCCTTGGATATTTGTCTTATATAGAAATTGTTCACACAGACTCAAAAGTTTGATGTCTTGATCAGTGGTCTTCAACAATATTGTTGGAAATAATCCAGTCCCCTCTATCGGTGCAGATGCAAGCAAGAGATGATATTTTGAAAAATATCTGTCCATACAATGAAAGTCAAAGAGATTTAATATTGTTTTTGACTTCCTCTGTATGGACATTGATGGCAATCTCTATGGATTGTTGCCTAGTAGAAACAACTAAGAAATCAAAGAGAACTCATTAGTGTTCTTTCCTCTCTCAGAGGTTGGCAAATGTTTGTTAAACAGAAACTAAAACTGTACCAAGCATTCAGGACAACTACCAGACTCTCACTGCAGGTCTGAAATGGTGATTAACTAAATGTTTTAAATGGAGTTTGATGTGGGAATTACTGAGGATCATTACTGGTGCCCAATAACACTGCTTCCCCCCATTTAAACATGGCACATATCTTTGATGCTGCTGAAGTTTGCTAAGCTTTTCTGGAAGGTCGCTCATAAATGCAGGTAGGACTTCATATAAGTGGATTTCTAAGCAGCAGGCAGCCATCCCTGCTGATGTCTTGGCCTTAATGGTGGTGCCAATTAGCTTGCAGGCTATGATTGATTGCTTGCTAATTAGCTATACCCAGTAACGATTTGTCTCCTTGCAAAGTGGCACTGATGAAGTAATGGGATTTTTGGGCTTTACAGGTGAGTGTCGATGAGAGAGTTCAACCTTTGGGCTCCAGCAGGTGTGATCTGAGGAGAAGTCAAGATGAAGAGGATGAGGAAGATGAGCTACGAATGTTGGCCAGTTTGAAGAGAGAGCAGGAGGAAGGAGCTGGAGACCTGGGTGGCCAAGGGCTTAGTGCATCACAGGTAGGATATTCATATCCTAAAATCCATCACATCACCCTAAAATCAATATTATAAATACAATTATTTATATATTATACATATGCTATCAATTTTTTAAAAAATTAATATAAATATTTAAAATATTTAAACTTTTTTAATATACACACTACCAAAATTTTATTTTGATATGCACTATTATAATATATACTATTAATGCTTTTTTTTTAAAGTAAGGATGCTTTAAATTGATCAAAGATGACATTAAAACATTTATAACATCACAAAAAAAATCTATTTTTTTTAATGTTGTTATTTAGTACTTTATATTCATCAAAGAATCCTGAAAAAAATGTTTTACACAAATCTTGAGCAGCACAACATAGATAATAATAAGAAATATTTCTTGCATGTTAGAATGATTTCAGAAAGATAATATGACAAAAAAGACTGAAGTAATGGCTGCTTTAAATTGTAATAATTTTTCAGAATTTTACTTTTTTGATCGACTAAATGCATCCTTGGTGAGCATGAGACTGCTTTTTTTTAAAAAACAAAAAAAAAACAAATAAACAAATAAAATCTTACCAACCACAAGCTTTTTGTGTGTATAATTAAAAGAATGTATTATTATTATTATTATTATTTTATTCACAGTATAGACCCCTGTCTTAATAGTCCTAAAAAATACTTTCTTCTGATTTGATTCATTCATGTATCAAAAGACACAATACCAGTAAATAAATACCATTTTATTTTCTGCTAGATTCACCACTGCAACATAAGTCTGAGTGCAAGCAGCGATGACACCTCAACCTGGACTCAGTGTATTCCTTTGGTGGGCTTACAAACCACACACACATACTCTATACTAACATTTATGGCAATTATAATTACAGAAGGCAAACGCATTGCCACACTTGAGTACAGTGTGGGAAGGTCTAAATTCCTCCATCATTAGGCTCCTCAGTGATACAGAGTGCCTTGTATGGATGAACTGTAGCTAGCGGCCAAATAACAGGGTGAATATTAAAAACTGGTTTCCTATAAAGAAGGGCAATCAAACAGTTTTATATATATATATATATATATATATATATATAACTAATTAGAGTGAAATAAACTCCCTTGGCATTGCAATATCAGACCATATCCATCAGTTGCTGATGTTGTCTTGATTAGAAAGATGCTAATCATGCCTGGTGTGCCTGGTATTGAGAAATGGCAAATTAGTAAAACTGTAAGATTGCGAAAACATAGCAATACTGCCACCATCAGGCGAGAAGATCATGCACAACACTCAAGTGCTTCTCAACTGGTTTTGCTGCAGGACCCAATTTTACATTAGACATAGACAAGTGTCGCAACAACATTGTAACACGATTTATCTTGAAGAATTAAATAAAAATATTCTTAAAAGCGAACACCAAAATGAACCACAATGAACTACAAAGGCCCAACAATATGCAAAATTAGTAAAGTGACACGTTCTGACAATTCTCAATTTCGTAAATGCATAAACGACAGCAGTTGAACACATGGAAAAACATTAGTATTACATTATTAGAACAGACCTGTAACCCAATTTTGATTTAGGACCCACTGGATGAGAACCCCTGCTCCAGACTATAGAGGCTTCAGTCATTATTTTACAAAAAGGAATGCAGTTATCCAGAACGTATTATATTTTCCTTCTCGACTGGAGCTAATGGTGGGCAGATATGGTGCCTGAACCAGATTATAAATACACACTGCTTATTTTCTCTGTGGTTCACAGCCAGTGGATCAAGGCCAGCACTATCAGAAAGAAATGAACCCGCTTCTTAACTCTAATCCCAGGTAAGAGAAAAATACAGTATTTTGAGTTTCTCTCAGTCTGTAAGGTAATGTATAATTCTAAGCCATTATTCTAAGCTTGTCAGTATCTTAAGTGTTGAGGCTCAGTCGTGAATGAGTAATTTCAGAACTTTATCATGCAAGTTCATAAGAACTCTTGTCAGCCCTCAGGCTCATGCACGTTCAACATTTTGGACTTGTGAAAAGCGGTAACAAAATGTGATAGGGATAGTGTAGATTTTTGGGCTGTACATTTTGATGTTTCCATTGACAATTGTATCCAGTGGTTCCAGGGTAATAAAAAGAACTTTTGAACATCAAAGCATAAAAAAATAATGCAGGTGGTGTGCTCCACAAAATTTTATGCCAGTCTTCAAAAGATTTGGTTGCCATTCATTACATGATGAAACTTCCAGACTGCATACATAATGGAGCCCTGCAACTTTTGTCAAAAATCTCTTTTTTGGAGGTTTTGACTTACTAGAGAAATCTTAATAATAATAATAATCATCATAATATTTGTTTTTAAATTAATTACAACTATTTTGTTTATATTATTATTATATTTTATATAATTGTGTATAAATGTACATAGTTTATTATTATTATTATTGCTGTTATGGAATTTTAATATTAATAATAACAAAAACAATAATTATTATTACTATTTTTATTATTATATTTTATAAAGAAATATTCTATGTATTATATGAACAAAAATATCAAATAATACACAACACATACACACACAGATAAGTTTTGTATTAGTAATATATAAATAACAAATAAATAAATTAGATAAAATTCAAAGAAAACAACCTACATTATAATAACTATAATAGATTAGGAAGAAACAAATTCTATTATAATAATAATAATTATTATATTATTATATCCTGGGTTCACCATTATTTCATGAATTATATAAACAAAATGATTATAAATTATAACAAGCATTACTATTATCAGTCGTAGTAGTCATAGAAGTATATAAATAATGTTTGTTTAGGGAGAATCAAATTCTGCGTAATATAGGACCTTTAAATGTAAATTAACTGATCAAAAAAAAAAAAATTGGAGGTCATGTTAATATTGACTTAAAAATAATGAACACACTATTTACAATCCCACTGCATAACAATGGCTAGTTTCCTACGCAAAACTTTTCCTGTCAAGGGAAGCTGCCCACACTGCCACGCCTCGGTGATTAATTAAGCATGGTTGTCAGGGACAATGAATAACCAGGAGTTATGCATGTGCTCAGAGGCTTGCATGTGTCACCTAGCTGTCACCGCTGCAGCAGAGCTCACTGGGAGGTCATCATCCACCTCCCTCCCATCTCACCAGGGAGCCTGTCCATCAACACCACATGGTGCCTTGAAAAGTGTCATGTAAATGAGAGAATATGAAAGAGAGAGACACGCAGAAGGGGGGGTCTTTCATTCACAAGCGGTAACCCGTTAGTGACAGAGCAGGAATTTCGAAAATATGCTTTGGTGCAGCTTCATACAACGATTCAGTATAATAAAACTATATATCACAGTATTTATATATAATATAATTCAGTTTTAGTACTAGGATAGCTGCACATGCACCTTCAAGAGCTCTTTTTATATGGTTTAATCCTCTTGTAGAGAATGGATGGATGTTCTTAGTCCTCCGATAGTTCATCCAAATCAACAGATGGCTGATGAAAAAGGGGACAACGGCAAGGTCTCAACCAGAGGTATTACACCAGAAAAATCCCTATCCTGGGCACATATTCTTTGTTGCTAAAAATAAATCATGATCTATATTTCACTGGGACAGAGAAGATACAGTATGTGCTCGTGTACAATTACTTTCATGATTGATATTTCCTTCTTCATCTAAAACCCACAGTGATATTTCTTTGACAATACTAAAACTGCAGGGTCTTAAATTGTAGTTGTTACTGGCCAGGAAGAAAAGATTTCATCTAGAGCTCATACACTATATGGGGTAAATTGTCACTATTAGTAGGAAGTTATTGAATGGCTTTTGTTGAAATGTCAAAAGTAAAACAAATTTGAATAATTGGAGAAATGGAAAGTGTAACAACTTACATACTTTCTGTCTTTTTATTGTCATTTTTCCCCCTATATGTACCCCCCCCCCCCCCAATGCTATCCACAGGATCTAAGTTACATGACAGCAATGGAGAGGAAGAGTTTCTCAATTTGATGTATGATCCCTGCCTCAACTGTTACTTTGATCCACAATCTGGGAAATATTACGAACTGCTCTGATCCCGAGATGAGGAACATGTTGATCAATGCTGCCACTATGTATGAATTTAGTTAAAGCACTGTACTGTCCTTCCCAACAAGAATTTTAATGGGTGTACATTTTTTAATGTAACTATTTCTATGATATTGTGTTTTAGTAATTAATTCACATTCAAGCATGTTTGAGCACATAACCTTAAAAGATACGTTTTCTGTACGAATGAAATTAAAACCCCATTAAAATCATATGACTGAATCCATTTCAGAGTTTATTTTAGTTCTTCAAATTTATTTTATTCAAATTTATAAAATTGTTTCTAGACAGTAAAATGTAAAACTAACTCAAATTGTACATGTTTTGCTCTAAATTGATTCACGGGGTTTAAATGAATGTCACTTTTTTTTTCAAATGAAAACTTACATAATAAAAGTGATCCTGCTGTGTAATGTTGACGGAAGTCGAGTCGCTCGCATTGGTTCACGATCGACCAATCACACGCACGTTGCTTCTTACGTCATTTGACAGGTAGAATCACTAGGAAGTAAACATCTATAATGGCGAAAAAGTGTTTGAAGTTAAGCCACTGCTCAAAAATGTTACTAAATTTAATTTTATATAGTGTTTTTTTGGGAGCTCGCCTTCGCTTTTACCTCATATCGCGAATCCAGACAGTCAGAAAGTTTGGAGAAACCCACCTCAGCACCAAATAATCAACAGGTTCGTTGTCGCCGTTCTTGCTTCAGTCACTTCCCTATCAGTTTACATACTTACATGCTTACTGTCCCTGGTGTCTTGTTTCGCAGGTTATAAGACTCCATATAGGAGTGATCGCGTCTGTTGTGATCGTTATTGTTGCTGCAACCGCAGCTGCTGTCTTCATCATACGGAAATACTGCTGTATGAGGAGGTATGGAGACATTCACCTCTCTGTGTGCTTTATGTTGACAGTGCAACCTAACCTTTCAATCCTTTCACCAAATGATTGTAAGAAAAATGTTAAATATATTTTGCAATAATTTACACGAAAGTTAATAATAAACCGACAATAGTCCCTACTAATAAAATAAATTGAAGCAAAATGTTGAGCCTTGTATGTACACACACACACACACACATATATATATATATATATATATATATATATATATATATATACCTACACACACATATAACCAGGGTTGGGGAGAAACGAAATACAAGTAACTTAGTTATGTATTTAAAATACAAAATTTGAGTAACTATTTCATTACAGTTACATTTTAAATGGATGGTAATCAGATTACAGTTGTTACATCTGAAAAAAATCCAAGATTTAAACTCACAACTGCGTTTTATAAAATCAGAATTGGGAGATATAAATTCATAATTGCGAGTTATAAAGTCAGAATTACATGATAACTTGCGATACTGACTTTTTTCTTGCGATTGCGAATTTATATCTCAATTTCTTTGCATAATTCTGACTTTTCTCATTATTACGAGTTTATATCTCATAATTTTGACTTTCTAACTTTCTAACAATTGCAACTTTATGTTATGCAATTCTGAGAAAAAAGTCAATAAGCAATTACCTTATTTGTGTGTGTTACATACTTGTTAGTATTCCAAAGTATTCTAAAGTATTCAGATTAAGTTGCAAAACTTGGGTAATCTAATGAAATACATTACTAATTACTTTTTAAAGCATGTATTTTGTAATCTGTAGTGAAATGCATTTTTAAAGTAACCTACCCAGCCCTATAGCACACACACACACACACGCTATATTTATATTATGATGTGTATGTATGTATATATATATATATATATTTACACTTTATTTTACAGTGCCGTAGTTACATTGTTATTACTCAAATAAGTACTAAGTAATATTAATTAAATACATGTACTTATTATAGAGTTAGGGTTTGGTTTAGAGTTAGTTACTGTAAGTACATGTAACGTGTAACTACAGCACTGTAAAATGAAGTGTTACCTTTTTTTTCTTTAGTAATGCAACATATAGATACTCAGAACTGCAGCAAATGGAAGAGCAAAATGCAGCCAGAGAAGTGGACAATGATTCAGATGAGGTTAGTATGTGTGGCAAGTTAACAGTAGTTCATAATGGCTTTCAAAACTATATGTACTTAATCACTTTTCATTCTTACTCTTGCTTTTTTTTCTCACAGGACCTTTTGGACTGAATCATGTAGCTTAATTTATCCTTCACGTTTCTCTTCCTTTTTAATACTGTGACTTTATATGACCAGAAGCATCACTTGGGTCATTTAAAAACCACCAGGAGTTCCTGAAATATTTATCTCTGTTCCACCGTTTTTCAGCACGGATATGTCAACCAACCAGTTAAATTTAGCCGGTTACATTTGGCACGGATTTTAAGGCCAAGATCCCCTGCATGAAGAACCAGAGGGAAGGGGTTCAGAAATATTAAGATGCACATTAGAGATTAAAATTACTGATTTATTTTCAGGCCAATAACTATTTAAAATGGTCGTCGGTAATGGTTCCCATCGCTTGACTTGGTCATTACTTTTTAAATGCACTCCTTGAAGAATGTATTTAGTATTTTCTTGAATTTCTCAGTGCGAGGCACATTGTACCAAAGCCTGTTGAAATGATTGTTCCTCTTTATTTATTGTGTATGTGTGTGCCTGATATTTGCGCGACCTTAAAACAGCTTCGTGATCTCAGGGTTGTTCCCACTGGATACTGTGAACAGTGCTTCTAATACCAGAAGCACACCTGAATAAGCGGTTAAAGGGATTCTGTCATCATTTACTCACCCTCATGTTGTTTCAAACCTGTGCAAATGTCTTTGTTCTGCTGTACATTAAGGAAGATATTTGGAAGAATGTTTGTGATCAAGCAGATCTCTCCCCCCAGTTTTTTCTCCCTACTTTTCTCCGATCTGCTTGATTACAAACATTCTTCCAGATATCCTCCTTTGTGTTCAGCAGAACAAAGAAATTTACACAGGTTCGGAACAATTTGAGGGTGAGTAAATGATGACAGAATTTTCATTTTTGGGTGAACTATCCCTTTAACTGTCAACCAGTCTTATCAACTGTAATGATGCTGTAGAGTTTGTATGTCAGTGCCTTACTGAAATCTGTTACTGTACAATTTGACTGTGGCATGCTAATGCTTTCCTATGCTGGTAAGGGTATTACTAATGGCAGTGTTTGACTTTATCGGTACTGTATGTTAAGGTGATAGTGTTGATAAAGTAATATTATGACTGTTTCTCAGTTCTTGAAGTATCTTTAATAATTGAATTCTATGTCTTTGTATGTTTTCACCTGAGACTGAAATGTTTCCCCACTAACGAATGCTTAAAAAAGTTTAACTGAGCAGGAATAAAATGATAAACATTAATATTGTTGTGTGTTTGATGAATATTTCATCACTGTTTTGTCCATAAGAGGGCAGCACACAATTGTAAAATCAGTTGATTGTTATCATCTGCCTAGTTGACACTTTGGTTAGTTGACGAGTCAAATTTACCACACCATAAAGTACATCCTGTTGGGTCAGGTTTCACGGATTATAATCCTGCGAATTTTCAAACAGGTGACAACTCGAGATACAAGAGAGAATTTTTTTTACTGTTATGTCAGGCCCTTGACAAGCTCAGAGGATTATTTTGTGCTACCAAAAATGAGACTTAAAGGTAAAGAAAAGTTTTTGGCATCTCTGATTATTTTGTGTTGTCGTTTGTGTGTATGATGATGCAATATTAATTTACAGGTCGTGAGTATGTTCTCCTATCAATGCTGATCATCTTGATATGCTGCTTTTCCATCAAATGGTCAAAATACCAAGAAGATGCCAAACGATCATGTAATGTAGATGGTGCCAGCTTGTTAATCCATAACATTATTATAACTATATTTGATTACTGTTATATTTTAATTTTGTCTAAAATTTACATTCCAGATGAAGTTAAGGGTGTTGTGACAGACTGTGATAATCCAGGTAAGATTAATTTGTGTGTATTTGAGGAAGAGAGGTGCATATATATATATATACCAAGAAGATATATATATATATAGATCTGTTTTTTTTCATGGAACTTGTTTTCGTTTCTCTGAGCAGGTCTGTTTAAGCCTCACTTTGATTGCTGTCCACTTAAACACTGCCCTGTCAACCACTTCCCGTTGCACATTTACAGCGGCATAGCCAATGTGGTGGCTGCAAAAATCTGCTTTAACAATACAATGTAAGAACTGTTACATCATGTTGCTTATTCATGATAGATTAACAGCATTAATGCAGGTTAAAATAATATTTTTTTCAAAAATGAAAATTCTGTCATCATTTAGGCTACTCACTCATATAACTTGAACACAAAAGTAGATATTTTAGATTATGGACAAAGACCATGGACATTCTTTGAGCTTACACACATGTACATATACATACACACATATTTATATATATGTGTATATTTTATATTTATTATATATATTATATATATATATATATATATAATATATATTCAGTGATATATATTCGGTTGCTTAGTTCATTGTGAAAACAATTACATTTAATCAGTTAAAAAGTACATGTTGAACAAACAAGATTCAAAAATAAAAATGTATGAGATGATGAAATGATATAAAACTAGTTATTGTGTATTTAAAGCACTTTCAGTATTAGGACTATTACAGAAATTTCATTAGCTGATTAATTTATGCATGACAAATGCATCACATTAAGATGTATTAAGAGTGAGTAAATGACAATTTTCATTTTTGGATGAAATAATTCATTAATACATATAGATGTTAAAAGAGAACAAATGTTCTTCTCTACAGCATCATGGGTGGCACCAGGAATAATGCAGGACAAGGGCTGAACATTGTGATTGCAAACGGTTTGATTATTAAAAATAATTATGCAGGATTTTAAATATTTTCAATGAAAAACGTTTGAATTTTGCAGCTTGTTAAAAATATGTTACTATATTTTTTATACATGTTTAGAAACTATTGTTTATATTTATGGACATAAAATTCAATTTGAATAATTCACTCTTTTTTTTTCTTAGGTAAAACCGGTGAGGTTTTAAGAAATAATTACTTTAATACGGAATCTAATGGTAGGTCTCTTAGTGGATTTGTGCATGCAAGAAATATAATTTATTAAAATAAATTTAATCTAACAAATTGACATACAGGAACACTTCTTTTATCCTTCAAGATCCCGAGGAATTACTTGCCTATCTACAGACACTAAAGCCAGGAAATGTAGTGCTTGTGGCCTCATTCATGGACCCTACTCCAAAGTAAAAATCTGTCAGCCTTCAAGCACCATCAACATTAACAACTTGGGTTTTGATTTGAATTATTCATACTCACTTCCACTGCCACTGTCTCTCTTCCAGGATGACTGATGAGATTAGAGAAATATTCACTGTTCTGGGCAGCACCATGGTCAAATCCCTGAAGCCCAGGGATAGCTGGGTATTCGCAGGCACCTATGGAATAAAGAAAGCTAGTCCTTTTGAAAAGGTTGGAACGTCTTGTACCTTTAAGTGTAATGGTCTTCCTTTGTGCATCACCGTTAATGCCATTTTGATTGCTTTCACAAACTGAGCAAGGAGTTATACTCTAACTTAGTTTCAGTCATGACAACTCTCGGGATAGTTTATAAAACATTTTATTAATGTAAATGGAATGTACATAAGTTTGGACTTAGCGGACTAGATCTGCTATGCTGCTGCTGCAGAGCAAGTGACTTGCTTCTGCTAAATACTCAAAACATAAAATAAAATGCCAATATGCTGCTGCTGCTAGAGAGAGAGACCTCCGTAGCAGATCTAGGCAGGCGGTGCTGGGGAGGTGGAGGGATGGAATAAGAATTTGCATAGAGCGCAGAGTTAGTGTATTTTTTTTGGATGCCTCATGGTTATAAAGGGAAGTAATAATGGAGACATGAAATCGGTTGGCTTTGGAAATTACATTGAAATGACCAATCAGAATGTAAACAGTAGTAATTTGTATTAAATTGAGAATCCCCTTAAAGGATTAGTTCACTTCAGAATAAATTTCCTGATAATTTACTTATCCCCATGTCATCCAAGATGTTTAAGGTTTTTGAGGAAAACATTCCAGGATTTTTCTCCATAGTGGACTTCACAGTACAGCTTTAAAGGGCTATACACAATCCCAGCTGAGGAATAAGGGTCTTATACTGTGAAACGATCTGTCATTTTCTAAAAAAAAAAAAAATTATTATATACTTTAACCACAAATGCTCGTCTTGCTCTAGTTCTGTGGTACGGCATGAATTACGCAATCACGTTTGACTTATGCAAAAGTACCAAGCCAGTGTCTGCAAAGTGAATGTGCAAAGACTAAGACAAACACCCTTTACAAACAACGATGTCGGTTGATTTTGAATTTGGAGAAGAAAATGACTTTCACTCTACCGTGGTAAGCTACTTCCGCCTACGTCACATGTGACCTTTCCAACATGATTGAGCAATGGGTGGTGGATCGCAGAGGAAGAAAAGCATTTGTGGTTAAAAAGTATATACATTTTTTTTTTTTTTAGAAAATGACTGATTGTTTTGCTAGATAAGACCCTTATTCCTTGGCTGGGATTGTGTAGAGCCCTTTGAAGCTGCATTTGTAAAGGAATCCACTGAAGACAAGCTTGAAGAAGAACTCATGTGGAGCTTTATTTAAATCCAAAACATGAACAAAATGAACAAACACTTAGTTTGGCGTGGCAAACATTGCATGAACAAAACTCACCAAAAGCAGTAGTTACACAGACAATACTTGACAAAGAACAAGGCAAACATTAGGGCTTAAATGCACAAGGACTAATGGGCAACTCTGCACAATCAAACCAATGACAACATACTAGGGGCGCAAATGGCAGGATCACATGGAACATGACAAACAAGGGAAACGCATGCAAACCAAGAACATAACAATGAAACATGACTAAACTTAAAAAAAAAACAAAAAAACATGTAACATGAACATGAAACAAAACCAAAACTGCAGCATTGAAACTGCAATTTGGACTTTCAATTCGTTGCACTGTAAACCCTCAAAATAATACATTAGTTTGAGTACGACAAACTTAAATTTAAGTTCAGTCAAACTAACTTTTTTGAGTGTTTAGCACTTTCTTTTTCTTATACGTTCACAGAACTGAAATATTTTAAGTAAACTGAACTGTTTCATTGTTTTTAGTTTTATGAACTTACTACTTTTAATTTAGAAGAACTTAAGTTTAACTGAACTGGGCTTGGATTTCGAAAGGGAGAGTAAATGCTAAAATTAAGTGTTATTTAATGTTTTTTTGTGCAAAATTAATGTTAAGTGCGATATTTAGCATTGATTAATGTTTTGTTATGCTAATTTAGAAGAGTCTGTTGATATGGGTTTTTTGGAGAGTTATGGTGACAAGTGGTGCAGCTTAGTTTGAGAGCAAGTATGTTAAATGATTTTGATTTCTGCACTCATTCAGCCATGCTATTGTTAACATGTTAACAAATTTGAATTTTCTGAATTGTAATAGCTTGCTAAGTTTACAGTAATAAAAATGTTCACATTGATGTTGCAGTGGGGAGAACAAGTATTTGATACACTGCCGATTTTGCAGGTTTGCCCACTTACAAAGCTGTCATTTTTATCATAGGTACTCTTCAACTGTGAGTGACGGAATCTAAAATAAAAATCCCAATAGAAAATCTTTGGAGGGATCTGAATCAAATACTTGTTCTCCCCATTGTATATGAAAATTTTAAGTTAAATCTATGAAATAGTTTACTCAATTTCAAGAACAATTAAAATTTATGAGTACAAAACAAAATAAAAAAATATGACAGTTCTGCTAAAAGTCCAATATTATGGAGAAAAATCCTGGAATGTTTTCCTCAAAAACCTTAAGTTCTTTTCGTCTGAAGAAAGAAAGACATAAAAATGGGGGTGAGTAAATTGCAGTATGAGGAAATTGTACTAATCCTTTAACGTCTATTCTGCAGTGTTATTTTAGTATTATAAATTATACTATATTATACCATTGTAGTATTTATTATATTGTTGTAATTTTGTTATGTGCTTTTATCATTTTTTTTATTTTTCTATTTAGTTTCCTTTTTTATTTTATTAATTTTAGTACTTCAACTTATTAACATATTTCAGTTAGTTTCCAAGGCAACATTTTTTTAACAAATGTATTTAATTTAAATTAATTTTCATTTGCATTTCAGTTCAAAAGTTTTTCATCTAATATTTATATTTCATTTTATTTCAACTTTATTTCCATAAATGAAAATATTTTTTAATAGTTCTAGTTTTAGTTTTTTGTTAGCAATAACCAATACTATTGTGCAAAACATTTAAACATGTTGTTTTCTCTGTTATGTTTAGTTGATTCAAAATGATATGAGGAGGAACGCGCATGGAGACTGGCCAGAAATGGTGGAGGTCATTGGCTGCTTTCCCAGAATAATTGAGACTGAATGAGTCGGCCACATTAGCCAACCTTAGATCGCCACACGTTTGGGACATTTGAAAATGGGACATTAGCAACACACTAGATTTTTTTTGCTGTATTCCCTCGCTAAGCAAATAAAACTGAAGGAATAGTTTATTCTCATGTTTTCCCAAATCCATATAACTTCCTTCCAGAGATGAAGTTTTGCATATGTTCACTGCTCTTTTCCAAACATTGAATGAACAACATTCTGCCATGATGACCATATTATAAAGCAAATAAAAATGTGAAAGATAATAACAGAGCTGATTCTTTCTTCACATTGGTTCTTTTATATGAAGGTAACACTGTTGCTGTTGATATTAACAATGAGTGGAACATGGGAAAGTGACATCAGTTTTAACACAATCCCTCTTTTTCACTCCCCCTCCCTCTGCTGGATTGTAGTACCAGTTAGGGCACTGTATGCACTCTGGGATTTCAAAAGTGTGCGTATGTGTGTGTTTGTGCACGCGCGTGTGTGAGTGTGTGTGTTTGGATTTGCTTGGAGGGATGTACTTTCCTTCCTGCTTCTCCTCTAGTTCTACATGAAGATAGCAGGTGGAATCCCGAAGTCGTTTCTGGAACATCCTGAGGCAGTGAGTGTTCTGCACCTTTGGAATCATGGGAGTGACCCATGGAAAGAAAGTAAGGATACTTTAATCCATTTTGAAGAACCGGTCTGTTGCTATGTTACGAGTTTAAGAACGATATCATCTCTAAAGATCTCACAAGACTCAAACTTGTAAATGAACAATAGACAATGTTTAAGGCTTAAATTTGTGAAATGTATACAGTAAATTGAGAATTTTTATTTTGTCTACATGGTGTTTTTCCTGTTTGTGGGACTTCTAATTGCCAAATCTGAGCATAAGACATTTAATATAAAATGCATGTACTGTATAGACTTAAAAGCACACATTAAATACATTTGAACACTGTATGAGTTATGTATTTTAAGCTAATTTAGTTTCAGTTCTTAAGAATTTGTGTGAAATCAAGGTGTGCATTATTATTTATATAGTATCTTTATTTAATCTTTTGAATTAGCTTTGATTTTCTGTTTACTTTCATTTTAATTATTATTTTTTTTTTTTTTTCAGTTTAACTTTTATTTTAAGGTACCTACTCAAATAAGCTATGAGTAATATTAACTACATGTACTCACTATAGCGTTACGGTTAGGGTTAGTTACTTCAAATTATGCATAATTTACTGTTATTACTATAGTAAGTAAGAACGCCACCTTAATATAAACTGTTACCAAGCGTCTTTAACAGATTTAGTTTTAGTTAGCGATAATAATCCTCCACTATAGCAACGAAACCTGCATTCTTCTCGGCTCCAGACATCTTAATCTGTTTTGACTTTTCAGTATAAAATGACCTATATTGGGTCATAGTCTATAACATTAACAATATCTGATTTACTTTCCCTTGCTGATTTAGTTCAAGGACTCCTCGTGACTTTCCTGACACGATCACATTCAAGACAGCAAACAGATTATGAAGAGAAAATGGAGAGTTGTGTTTGGCAGGGCCAGTAATGAGGTGGCTAAGTGCCAGCTGGTCCCAAAACCATTTTAGTCCAATATGATCAACCCAGCATGGTGTTAATGCGCACGCACGCACACATACCCACAATGCCTCCCTTGTGTTAGTGCAAGTTTCTCTCAACACACAGGGCTATTGTCCTCTTCATCAACAGTTTTGGAGATTATTTTCGATCGTTTGGATGGACAGACAAGCATAAGATATCCACTTGGACATAGTAGTAGTGATAGCATGGTTTTTGGAGACTATATGACGGTAATACTGTGGTATTCTAAAAATGTTAATCACACAGTAATAATGGTATATATGGTACACTATACAGCTCATCACTGTGAAAAGCAGAAAGAAATGAAAGATTTGATTTCTGTATTTTGTCTTGTGGTTAAATATAATATCCATATCCTCCCACAGGCAGATCATAACCATCAGAGTCATAATTCTGCCTGTGCTCAACCACTTATTGGACCTGGTGAATCAGGTTTTCTGTTTTTTATATTATTTGATGCATATATATATATATGATCAATAAATCAACATTTTTTCTTTCACTCATCAAAATAATTTAACCAATTTTAACTTTATTTTTTGAGTTATACAGCTATATGTTTTCCAACTAGACAAACAATTAGTTGAAATGATTAATTTGATGTACTTTTTACACTGATGCTTTTCATTAATATTGCCCGTTCTTTCTTGAACAACATATTAAACTTTGCTGAATTTGGTGCTACAGTCATGAGAGGAAATCAGCTTATGATATTCACCTGGTGGATGATATTGGCTGTTTTGTAATAGAAGGCTCTCTTTTGCTTTTCTCCCTCCATTAGATTTAATCTCTGATCTTGGATCAGTGATAGACCCTGATCAGACATGGGCCAGAGAAGAGGATTTAGACCAGAGCAAGTTGCTTCCTGAGCAAACGGACAGCGGTTACTATGAGGAGCTCATCAGGCCTAAAAAGCTCCACAATCCCATCAAAGCGTCCAAGAGCCATCGGGAGCTCCAGCGAGAGCTGATTATTACACACAAGAGGTGCAAACTGACCCAGAATTTGAGTTGAAAGCATGTTCACATTCTGAGGCATGAACAAAAGCTTAGTTTCAGCCTTAATTTATCACCTGACCCAATTTCTAATCTCACTTCAAACATCTGCCTGCAGAGAGAATGCAGTTTATGTGTCCTTTGCATGTACATGTTCTGTTCAACAGATGGCAGTAAAGTCAAAGTTGTGCTTGAAGTTAAAGTCCTCATGAAATCTAAAGGGATAATTCTTCATTTTTTAAATGGAATATTGTACTATTTTAAATGATTTATCCGTGCATATCATTGTTTTTTAAATTCATGTGACCTCATAATCTTTAATCAAAATAACATCCCCTCCATCTCTTCTCTTCTCTGATGACGTGTTTACTGTTGGGAGGGCGGGGCAACCTGTCAATCACATGACATCAGAGCAATAGCAAACCACAACAATCCAATCAATTTCTGATGGATAAAATTAAGTCCTGCCTTGTTTGAGAAGCCATTTCACTCAAATGTAACAATAGGGAAAAAGAAGAAGAAATGTCGCCGCAAGAGGGAGGAGAAGTTACTTCAATTAAAAATTACAAGTGAATAATAATAATAAAAAAAATGCATGGATAAATGATTTAAAATAAATAATGCAATACTCCATAAAAAACAAGAATAGTCCATTTTGATTTCATGGTGACTTTGAGGGTGATCATTCCACCCAATTACAATGAATTAACTATTTCTATATAGATACAGTGGTGTGAAAAAGTGTTTGCCCTCTTCCTGATTTCTTTTTTTTTTTTTTTTTTTTTGCATGTTTGTCACACTTAAATGTTTCAGATCATCAAACTAATTTAAATATTAGTCAAATATAACACAAGTAAACACAAAATGCAGTTTTTAAATGAAGGCTGTTCTTATTAAGGGAAAACAAAATCCAAACCTACCTGGCCCTGTGTGAAAAAGTGATTGCCCCTAAACCTAATAACTGGTTGGGCCACCCTTTGCAGCAACAACTACAATCAAGTGTTTGCGATAACTTGAAATGAGTCTTTTACAATGCTGTGGAAGAATTTTGGCCCACTCATCTTTGCAGAATTGTTGCAATTCAGCCACATTGGAGGGTTTTCGAGCATGAACTGCTTTTTTAAGGTCATGCCACAGCATCTCATTAGGATTCAGCTCAGGATTTGACTAGGCCTCATTTTGTTTTTCTTCAGCCATTCAGAGGTGGACTTGCTGGTGTGTTTTGGATCATTGTCCTGCCTGAAGCCAAGTTCACTTCAGCTTGAGGTCACAAACAGATGGCCAGACATTCTCCTTCAGGATTTTTTGGTAGACAGCAGAATTCATGGTTCCATTTATCACAGTAAGTCTTTCAGGTCCTGAAGCTGCAAAACATCCCCAGACCATCACACTACCACCACCATATTTTACTGTTGGTGTGATGTTCTTTTTCTGAAACGTGGTTACTTTTACGCCAGATGTAATGGGACACACACCTTCCAAAAAGTTCAACTTGTAAAAAAAAAAAAAAAGAGTAATTTTGGTTGGTCGGCCACTCCTGGGAAGGTTCACCACTGTTCCATGTTTTTGCCATTTGTGAATAATGGCTCTCACTATGATTCACTGGAGTCCCGAAGCTTTACAAATGGTTTTATAGCCTTTTTCAGACCGATAGATCTCAATTACTTTCTTTCTCATTTGTTCCTGAATTTCTTTGCATGATGTCTAGCTTTTGAAGATCTTTTGGTCTACTTCACTTTGTCAAGCATGTCCTATTTAAGTGATTTCTTGATTGAGAACAGGTTTGGCAGCAATCAGGCCTGGGTGTGGCTAGAGAAAATGAACTCAGGTGTGATAAACCACAGTTATGTTTTAACCGGTGGAGCAAACATTTTTTCACACGGGGCCATGTAGGTTTTGATTTTGTTTTCCCTTAGTAATAATTTAAAAACTGCATTTTGTGTTTACTTTTGTTATCTTTGACTAATATTTAAATTTGTTTGATGATATGAAACATTTAAGTGTGACAAACATGCAAAAAAAAAAAAAAGAAATCAGGAAGGGGGCAAACACTTTTTCACACCACTGTATCTATAGTAATACTATGAATAACAATATTTAGTAATATGACATATAGTAACACTTACCCTATCTATCAGGGGAGCAGTGATGGAGGAGAAGCCAGAGTTACAGAGAGTTCTGGAACAGAGGAATAGAGCTAAAGCTCTGAAACAAGACAAAAAACAGGAAGAGGAAAAATCACCCCTGGAGCAGGAGTTACTGAAGAGGCAGATGAGATTAGAGAAGGTAAAACCTGAAATAACACCCTTAAAAACTACATTTTGTATAACTATTCATATACAGTATCAGTGTCTAATGGACAATATTGTTTGATGTATACTAATAAGGCCATTAAATGCTAGGAAGCAATACAAATTACAATTTGTCCAGAACACATTGATATTTGGTCCTAAAGCTGTACTAGGGATCATAATGTATACACCATGTAATACAACTTGCTACTACATATACAGTAGTAGCCAAAAGTGATGTCTGGAGGGGTTAATTGTGTTTAATGATGCTACAGGTTCAATTAAACCATCAAAATATGAGGAAAATATTTTATATATATATATATATATATATATATATATATGTTTTTTTTTTTAAATATTTTAAATATGACAGAAGAACAAAATACTAAACTTGGTTAAGATTTTTATCTAAAAAATTGCAGCTACTGGTTTTTTGTACTAAAAAAATGCGATCGAAAAACAAAGCTCACAGGAAAAAGCATACATTATCAGTTATTAATATTTCGATGGTTCTCTCTTGTTTTTGCCTGTTCATAATTTCTTTGACAGCTTGGCCAAAGATTGTGTCCACACATTTTGGCATGTTTCACTACGTTATCACAAATAAAACAATTGACTCCAAGCACAACTACACAATATGCGTCTTCAACACATTTGAATAATATTTGAATAAATGGTGAAGATGTCAATTTTCTTAGTCCGGGCATCACTTTTGGCCACTACTGTATACCAACACCTCATTTAGAATTTATTGAATTTTTCTAAGTTTGAGCGAGAGGCCGAGGAGCAGAGGACAAAGACAACGTGCGCACCTGAGTTCATTAGGGTCAAGGAGAGTCTGAAGAGGACAGCGATCGCAAGTGCTGTGGAGAAAGAGTTGTAATCACACGTCACCTACAACATCACAGATCTAACGAGTGCTGATGCCTCTCCAGCTGCTGATTTGACAGTTCTTCATCATATAGCCTGGGTTTGGATTTTGAATGAAATGTGAAAAAAGGACAAGAAAGTTGAAAATGTTGGCTAATGATATGTCAGTGTTACAAAATGTTAAAGGGATAGTTCACCCGGAAATGAAAATTCTGTCATCATTTACTCACCCTCAAGTAGTTCCAAACCTGTATGAATTTCTTTGTTCTGCTGAACACAAAGGAAGATATTTGGAAGAATGTCACTGGTTACTAGTTACTGACATTCTTCCAAATATTTGTGTTCAGCAGAATAAACAATTTTTCACAGGTTTGGAACAACTTGAGAGTAAATGATGACACAATTTTCATTTCTGGGTGAACTATCCCTTTAAGCACTTATAAGGGTCTATAGGATTTCATATATTGCACCTTAATTGCTGATTAAGTGGTTGTCATTTGCACACATAATAGCAAAATAACTCCAAATATACTAGTGTTTGAGTATAGAAATGATTATATCCTTTTAGGTTTTTTAACGGAGTTCCTAACAAATCTTGGGTCATGTAATCCCACCAACACAATGCAATGTGAACAGACAGCAATCCTGTGCACTTTTTCCACATTTATATTTTGTTGTTTAAATAAGTTTCAAATAATCTTGTATGTTGAAACACATACTAGTTTTGCAGTAGCCTATGTATACGGCGC
The DNA here is from genome assembly GCA_037194245.1 of Opsariichthys bidens. NCBI lineage: Eukaryota > Metazoa > Chordata > Actinopteri > Cypriniformes > Xenocyprididae > Opsariichthys > Opsariichthys bidens. The sequence continues at coordinate 7,253,344 of CM074298.1, read as the reverse complement.
ACGGTATTCGTGTTTTTTTTAAGTGCACATTAGCTATAATATGGATCTTCTTCTACATTTAACAAAATGGCAGTATACAACCAGAGCGTAGAACACTGTATCCCATAATGCAATGCGATAGAGTTGATTTCCATTTATAGCATAACGAATTAACTGGCATTGTCAAATGCATATTTTATATCTTTTTCTTTACTTGCTATTTGATCGGACAGGAAAAGATTATGCAAAATTGGAATTAAATATCAAAAAAACTATTTCTTTTTTAGAGAAAATATCACTTTCTTTACAATTAAGCCATTGTTGATTTATACTTTTTGCACAAGTGACTTTTTACTGTTTTTAAAATCTTTAACCTAATTTTTGGTGTTCCCCTTTTTGTCAACTTGTTTTCTTTTAATTTGGAAAGGTTTTGTATTTCTTTTTGGAAATGACTAATCGTAGGCCTCATTAATCTGGGGTGCCTTTCTCGTACAACGACGTATGCTTCACTACCATAGTCGATGCATAGTTGAACAAATCAACCAGCTATTCACGACTGTTTTACGAAACTGTATTGTCGCAAACCTGTCGTTCAGCCACGTCGGTGAGTGACGTTACGCAGGTGGTGGAGTAATAATGTCTTTAAATTAATCCGTTTGAGATCGAATTAATGCTAGATTTTTGCTATAAATTACCGACATGGCACCTGAGGACTAATTCACATTTTTCTTAGATATTTTGCTTTATTTCCAGATTCAATCATAGGCTCGTTCTTACGTACCAGAGCATGCGCGCACTCTTCAAAAATAGAGTTTAAAATCTCTTGACAAACTAAAATATGTAAATGACATTTGTATATATTCGAAATAAAAGATATAGATTGTACTTAATGTCAGCTTGCTCAGGACAACGATTTATTAAATCCACATGTCATAAAAACAAGATATGCTACTAACCACAGCTCGAGAGCTTTCGTCCCAACCACACGTTTGCGACGCAGTTCGTTTTAAACTATGGTTTCGGGAAACACCAAACCGTTGAACTATGTTAGTAACGACGGAACTTGCGATGCAAGGTGGCGAACAATGCTTTTGGGAAACGCACCGCTGAGCAGTCCCAAAAAGAAACCTGAGCTAAGTGAAAGAAAACAAGTTGATAAAAAGATTGAATCCAATATTTGGCAGTAACACAGCATAACAGATAGATTTATAAGCTGGGAACAAGGTGGGGGGAAAACATAAAAGTACAAAAATCTCAAATATTTTGGGAAGTTATGCCCTATGTGAGCGAAGTCAGTAAGTTTTAATCCAAAGCAGTAATATTAAAGGTAGGGTAGGTAATATAGGAGATGCTAACAATAAGTTAGCTTTGAAAACATAAGATCCCACCCTCCTTTCAGAGCATCTCCAAAGTCAAGCCTCCTTCAAAGCACATGAACATGCACATGCAAAGCATCATGAAACGTCACAGCATTAATGACCTTATGTCTCAAACCACATAGCCTTATGCTAGAATAATAATTAACTTAAAACAACTTGAGAAAGAACTCCGACTGACAACCTGCTTTGATAGTGTTACCATAGAAACGCATAAATCCGAAAGAGTCTAAGAACGTTAACAGGTTCGAGTAGAGAGTCACAGGTTGCCATCTCTAAAATGATCCTTATAACAGCTAGGGCTGGGTAGGTTACTTTTAAAATGTAATCCACAACAGATTACAAAATACATGCTTTAAAAAGTAATTTGTTACATATATCGTTTCATTACTCAAGTTTAGTAACTCAATCTAAATACTTTAGAATACTTTGGAACAAACACAAAAAAGGTAATTGCAAGTTTTTATCTCACAATTATGACTTTTTCCCTCAGAATTGTGTGATATAAAGTTGCAATTGCGAGTTATAAAGTCAGAATTATAAGAAATAAACTCGCAATTTTGAGAAAAGTCAAAATATGATCAAATAAATCACATGATACTAAATAAAAATAACAACATTTTTATGATCCCTCTTAAAAGAATTAAAATGTTGATGAAACATAACCACACTTTTTCAGACTGTCAGAGTCAGAGAATCACCAATTGCTGTTTAAATTACATTAAAATTCAAAGTTATCACTTCAGTAATCTAAAACACTTTTCAGATGTAACTGTAATCTGATTACCACCCATTTAAAATGTAACTGTAATGAAATACAGTTACTCAAATTTTGTATTTTAAATACATAACTAAGTTTCTTGTATTTCGTTACTCCCCAAACCTGATAACAGCATGGTGTGAACGCAGCGTAAGCTTGTTGTTTTGGTTCAGGATGAACTGTAAAAGATTGCTGTTTGTTTGCGGCACTCTGTGACTGTCTGTCTACAACTCCGCATGTCCGCATGGAACGCGCGGATTACATATGATGTTTGCGCAAGCAGTGTGGAAACACGTTGACAGGTAGGACATCGTATCATTGCATTCGGTCCGAGCGTTGGACGAACATTATTTGGTCCTGAGACTTCCACAGAAAATATATGTAATACATTTAGAACACTTCTATCATTGATTGCTATCAGAGAGTTTCAACCAGTATAACAAAAAGTATTAATGAAAAACATGGCCTACCCTAGCTTTAACTAGCATTTTCAGGAAAAAGATAATCTTCTCTGGGATAAAACTGTAGGAACACATATATTTTCTCCTCATATGATGCTGACATCATAAATCACATGATTATTCACATGTAGCCTATGGTATGGCTAACAACGCAACATAGTTTTTTTTGTAAATATGTTTTGTACATTTTATAATAGTCTTTAAATAAAGAGATTTTGACATGTAATACAGTTTGAGGGTGTTATCTGAAAGTACCAACCACAGTCTGCCTTTGCATAGCACTCTGATGTGAACTTTATTTGCATTGTACACAAAGATTTTACTGAACACACACAATGCATAGACAAGGAGTGTTTATTCTTAACGTGCTACTACCTGTTTATCTTTAAGGGTACAAATCATTGGCTCTTCGTAACTCCATCGATAACACATGATGCATTGCATCTATACATTTGTAGGTTTACAAAAAAGATATACAATATATGTATACATCATCTTCATGTATAATACACATACTGTATTTGTGTCTCCTCTACACTTCCTGAACTTTCATGTGAAAATATAATTTTAAAAAGTCATAATCGATCAAGGGAGGAAATTATCTACCAAAAACCCAGGGTGTAGCTTTCTTTAGTACTTTTCAAAGCCAAAGTAATTCATAGATGACTTCTAAATCATATTTAATCAGCCCTTCTGAGGCAGTTTGCATAATTACCATAATTACTATAGCTGATTGCTGAACTGCTAATTAATCTGATGCATTTTCATACTTATTAAATCACTTACAGCATTTGGGTTTTAAGCAGTTCTGTTCACAGGTTTAAGAGGAACATGTCTTTAATTTTAAGGGTTCATTAGCAAAATAAATACAGTTCGGTCACACTTTATATTAGGTGTCCTTAACTACTATGTATTTACATAAAAAAATAAGTATAGTGTACTTAGTGTGCTCGTATTGTATTGAGGAGGGATACGGGTATGGTTAGGGACATGTTTGGTAGTTGGCTCGGTTTAAGAGTGGGTTAAGGTGTAAGAGATAATTGTAAATGCAATTACATGCAGGTATTTTTTTAAAAATATAAGTACAATGTAAAAACATGTATGCATAAAATTATTCATTTAAATGTTAATACACAGTAGTTAAAGAAAGACGCCTAATATAAAGTGGGCTCCATTGTTTTGTTTATTATTATTATTATTATTCTTGTTGGCTTCAAGTAAGTCATGTGCTCAAATTGGCACGCATATGATATACTGATGAACAAGGTGACTAATGTTCTTGCATTGTTTTGTTTTTTTGTTTCAATCCAGTTTGAAAGTAAGCCCAGTAATGAGTTCTTAATATAATGTTAAATATTTGTGTTTTAACAACAATACATGTATATATTTCACAAAGAAAAAACAGATTAAATCAATATCTTGTTCCCTCCAATTTCACAATGACAGCGATAGTCTGTCTCATTTTGCATTTAGCATAGTGGAAAAGATATGAATATGTATATTTTATATTTCGATCATCGCTCTTGTAAACATATTTGTACGAGGTCATGCAAACATTAGACGTCTTCTGCACGCAAGAACAGTGCAGATTATGACCAGCGACCCAAACAAAAGAACCTTAACAAATCGACCGATCAGCTCACACAACATGCACCGTGAAAAACTGATAATCATGGACAGATAAATCATTTTGGTTGCAAACTTAATCAGTCACGAAAAAGAGTACTTAATCCACAGCTGTTCCAAAACCTTCCAAGTCAGCATCGTAATTTAAATATAATCTAATAAATCACTGATTTGAAGCAACAAAAAGAGTCTCTCATGTGAAGCGCGTACAAAACTCAACTCACGATTGATTTTGAAGTTTGACGCCAGCATGTTGCTAAGCTAACAGTGCAATAATTTTTAAAAAGCGTAAAGGCCTCTTCACACCAAAAACAATATCTATAAAGATATCCATAACAATAAACTATATTAGCGTCCACAGCTGGCGATATTAGACTATATTTTTATCGTTCATCAGCTACAAAATGAATCCAATGTTGTTTCTCTGTTCCGTTATCATTATAGTTGTGGTGTGGACTCTGTTATTCTTTTATATTTTGAACGATTTTCAGAACTATATCTTTATCGTTGGTGTAAACAGGTCATAAATCTAAATAGTTTTCGCAAATATTGGGTAAAATAGTACCATCTAACAGAAATATAAGAACGTTCCGCTAAAATTCCCATTAAGTTATGATAACGTTATTTTGAATGTTCTCAGAACGTTCAGTCTTTTTAAAAAAACGTTTTTTCTTGGTTATATGAACGTTAGAGAAAAACAATGTATGTCTTTTGAATGTTCTCCAAACCATCTGAAGAAAAAGAAAATAGTAAGTAGTAACGTTTAGGAAACATTAGACTTGCGTCTAACTAAAATGTTTCAGAAAAATACGTATAAAATAACCTTTTCGTGCTAATGTTTTGATAATGCTATTAAAGACTTTAAATTAACATTTTATTAATGTTACTGAAAGAATTCATCATAACTTTAAAAGAATCTTGCCAGAATGCCCTGTTGCTCTGTTAGATGGGTATTTTTTTGATACTTTTTAGTTTTTAATAATATATATTTACTGAACTTGTTGCACTGTATTATGAGTTTGCCTTCTCCGCAAAGATTTTTTTGTCCAAAATGAGGTGCTCTAAAAGGCAGCATAATTTTTTACCGAGAGTGTGTATCTGATGCATCCTTACTAGGTTTTGAAATGGAGACTACTTTTGCCCCATAAAGTCTAAAACTGGAAATTAAATCTGTAAAAAGCATCTATATTGTGGCTCAAATCTTTTAACCTCATCACGATTAACAATTGTTCTGTCCACATGCTTCATATGAAGGTTTATACCCATAATGACATTATGTGATATCCATTTGAGTTTGAAAATACTCTGACTCCAATAGGCAGTTTTGTACCACCAATTTGCACAACAGAGGGGGTCTAAGCCAGATCACAAAGTCAACATGGACATCTCTACCCAACAGACAAAACCACGATGGATTAAGCCGTGAAAATATGGAAGCTTGTTTCTGACACTGAATAAACAATAAAAAAAAAATTTAACTGACTTTTTATCTCACAATTCTGACTTTTTTTCCTCGCAATTGTGGATTTACATTTCGCAGTTCCGACTTTTTCTCAAAATCGAGGGATATAAACTCGCAATTGTGAGTTATAGAGTTCGAATTGCGAAATACAAATTCATAATTCTGAGAAATAGCAGCAGTTTTAAGAAATAAAGTCACAAAAAGAAATTTCGCAGTTGCAAGAGAGTATTGTGAGCTAACTTTAATTTTCAGAATTAGACTTCATCACAACTATATCTCACAATTCGGACTGTTTTCTTGCAATTGTGCACATTTTCTTCCAGAATTCTGATATACAAACCTGCAATTTTGAGAAAAAAGTCTGAATTGTGAGATAAAAATTTGCATTCACCTTTTGTATTATTATTATTTTTTAATTCCGTGGCGGAAACAAGCTTTCATATGAAAATGTATTAACGATGATATGACTTTATCTTGTTTCCTCAAGAATTTATAGCCTGAGCAAGCTGGGCTTATTAAGACATTAATAATTATTAAGACATTGAATAACTATTGGCTTTCCAAGAAAGTCCAAATTGCTACAGGGTACAGACCTGAACGTTTTCCTTTTTTTAAAAAAAAAAAAAAATAATAATAATAATAATTAAACCTTACATAAATATACAACTTAAACAAATGTTTGTCTTTGGTTGGGGTACAGAAATATTAATCAGACAAAATTAAATAATGGTTAAAATAGAGGAGATACATATCTGTCAATGATATACCCAAGTCTGAATCAATCTGCAACAATCACGTTCTCCTCTCATGTCCCACCAGCAGCACTAGTGCATGTTACCAGGAAAGCTCTGTGTTCCGGATCAGACTGGAACGGTAGACGTGCATGTGTGGGTTCCACTGGGCTCCTCAGAGTTCTGCTTCAGATCCTGCTGGTCGGTCGGCAGCAGTAAGTACAGCTTCTAAGACTATCCCGGTCGGCACTGCCTCGACGGCCGTCCGCACTGGGGGAACCTAAACATAAAAGTTATGTGAAAATAATTTGGAATAGAATATTACAGTATCTAAAATACCCTTTACCCAAGTGTTGTTATTGTTAATTGTTAAAACTATTAAGCTTCTAGTGCTGCTCACGTGGCAGTCAAAAATGACCCAATTGTTTTATTTCAATGAAATCAATGTACCATATTTAAAGTTTTTTATTTAATATTTTGTATTTTTACGAGATTTAATTGTACCAAATTAGATTTTTTGAATAGTTATGATCAATTTATTACCTGTTAATCAACTTTTTGAACATAGAAAATTACATTTCCAACATAAACTGTGGTAAATCTTGAATGCTTTGGAGCACCGACTTAAGTTTAGTTTTTTTTTTTAAAGACACATGACAGATTATTGCTGATGTGGAAAAAAAAAAGCTAAAAAAGTTATTGAAGTTTAAGTTTATTATTATGAAAAATGCATAAAAATATTATATTTTCTGTATATATATTTATATTTATGCTATTGTGAGAAAATCAAAGCCATAAATCTAAAGTTGTGCTCCAAATTTGAGGTTGATATCTCAAAAAATTTGCTTTCAGTAAGATTTTGTTTGGGCGCAGTATCAAACCTTTCCACTAGTTGCCATTCGTTTCCAAAGCGGTCATTTTTGACCCCGAACAGTACAAGTGTTACTATTTTTTTCAGGACTATTTAATCTTTTCTAATCATGTCCAAAATTTTTTTGTTTGTCATCACATGGAAAGTGCCAAAACCTTTACCAACTTTGGATGAAAAATTCTAAAAAAAATAATATGTAATATGTTTTGGTCAAAAATGACCGAAAAGCACCGGAGGGTTTGTTAAATGTAAATTTTAACCAGCTGATGGAAAAGTATTCTAAAACTGCATTCTAAAAATTTTAATCATTTGTAATTTGCCTTCATTCCAATAGTACCTAATTTAAATGTCTAAATTGATTGGCTTCATTGCCGTCATTAGTTGTGCCAACCATCTCCAAAACCAGTCAGTCATCTTAAAGCTATTAAGAGTTGGATTTTTGCTCGAATTTGCCCGTTCTCTTCTCCCAAACGAGATTTAAGACCTTAGGCCTATCAGAAAACACAAATATTCAAGACTTTTTAATGGCCTTTAAATGTGGAGAATCGAAGACTTTTTAATGCCCCGTGGGAACCCTGAACTACAATTGGGATGCAATAATTCATGCAATAATTAGGATGGATTGAATGCGACTTTCGTTCGAGAATGATCTAAAAACTTACTGCCCTCCTCTTCCTCCTCCTCCTCCTCCTCCTGGTCGAGCTCTTTGGCAGGGAGGAGCAGGTGTCTGTGGTAGGGGCTGGTGCTGGTGATTTGGCTCGGCCCCTCTAGGCTGGTGCTCAGCTGCAGTCTCCGCATGTGTCTAACCACTGCTGTCGCGTTGAATGCTTGCTATAAGGACAAGAACAAACAATAATGTGCCTCTAATATAATTTTACAAACTTAGAACATTTAAGTGAGATTAATGAGGACCAAACTTTATTGCACCCTATAAAATGCATCATATCTCGTCTAAGAAAGACGTCAATAAAACATCTTGTAAACAATGTCATGTAACATAACGTTTACCTCAGGAAAACCATTCAACGTCCATAGCTCGATAGTTAGCAAGCAAAATGAACTCTAGTGAGGAGCATTTTGCTACAATACATTACATATTAATTTAATACATATTTGCAATATATTACATCTTATATATACATTTTTCACTTAACCTGTTCTACAATATTTAATTTATTCAATGTTTGAATAAATCCATCATGAAAGCTTTTATAACAGCCACAATATAATTGTTTAGATTTCAATAACCGAATTGGAGTAGAAACATTATTATGTCATTAAAAAGTTATTATTATAACAAGGTAGGACGATATACTGGTAGACAGATTAACCAGTACAAATCTGTCAGCCGGTAGAGATTTTGTACTATCGTCTCTATTGCGGTTACGCAATCACGTGATGTCCTGCGCCGTCACGAAAGCTTTTCAGTTGCACCCGCTTTTAAGCATTGCTGTTTATAAACAAGTGATTTTAATCCGTCAAAACCCAGCGAAAGAGATCTATATCGCTATATACGCATGGTGTCTGAGAGATTCTGAGCGCTGTATGAGAGACCCGTACACATGAATCCACTGCTCATGGTGCGTGTGAGTACTGAACGGAGTTCTTTTTGCCTTCTAATTGTGATTGAACAATCATATACACACTTATATGTCAAAATGTCTTTGCAAGTATCCTAGTAAACAGTCATTTAAGTCTCAAATGAATGTAAACAGTTGAAAAGGAAAGCGCATACTGGATCCATGCATTCAGTCTTAAAGTGACAGAAGCCTAATAACAGCAGCCTGCTGTCTGTGTCATTAATGTTAATCAAACAACAAAAGACAAATGAATACATTTATATTTAATTTACACAGTGAAGACTATGGAGTGTTTTTGTACATTTAAGATTTTGGTCATATTGCCCACCCCTAATTTTAACATTATTATTATTATTATTATCAAAACTGACTTGTGTGAAATTTAAATGTTTGTATACAAACCTGTAAAATTATAGCAATGCACCATCTGATGGGGCTCCCTGTATAATTTACAGCATTAGTTGCGACTTTTTTTCCTTTAGAAAAACTGACATGCACTACACCTGATAAATATCCAAATGAATCGATATCGAATTGAACTGAATCAAAATCGAATGAAATCATAAAATTGTATCAATGCCAAGCTCTAATATAGTATTTTCTATATATAAATATTCCACCAGGTTCATAGCAAGTTATTCCTGGCAAGCCTAATTCAAAGAATATCACCCAGATCTGCTGGGTTGAAAATACAAAATGTGAAAAATTGATGATGTGTTGGGATTCTCACCTTCCATTTACTTTTGGCAAAGTTCTTCTTGATCTGAGCACTGACAGACTCATGAATGTTCCTATCAAGTGCTGTGTCTCCAGAAATCCTTCAAAAGCAGAGACGGGGGTGAATCACTAAAGCAATTTTGGTGAAAAGAGAACCGATACAGTCAAAATGTGCATAAGACTTATTTTTAGGTAATCTTACCATGGATGCTGTAAAGCCAGCTCACATGTATATCTCCGAGATGGATCTTTCTCCATCAAGTGATTGATGAAATCCTTGGCTGGGACGAAATGCGTTCAACAAAATGTTGTCAAAGAATATTCAAGCATCAAGAAAATAAAAATGGCCAGAATAGAGCTCAATAGTAGTTTCAAGAAGGTGTTCCTTCACTTCAGTTTTCCTGTTTGCACTTCTATTGGTAGATTCAAGTCACATTACATGAAAACAAACTCAGCTTTTGCAGCTTTTCGCTAATGGTATATTTTACTACTAAAAACCTACGGTTGAGCTCTACAGGTAACTTTTCTTTCACATCAGAGCATCTCAAGATATTGGTACTGGATTATGATTACAACCACACAGAACTACCTGAGTCAGAGATGTCGTCCCAGTACGGAGAGTCGAACTCATACTCTGCTTTGAGAATCTGCTCGAACAGCTTGGCATCGTTTTCATCGTAAAATGGAGGGTAGCCACATAAGCTGCAAAAGTTTGTAATAAACCTGACTGTAATTTATCCTTCTTCTTATTTGGTTATATATATATATATATATATATATATGAATATTTGAGTCAATCTATATATATATAATATATATATATATATATATATATATATATATATATATATAGAGAGAGAGAGAGAGAGACTGAAATATTAATTTTGTTGATACATATCTGACAACAAAATAAAATAATGAATAAATAAATAAATGAGGACTGACAATTGATACAAATAATGAAATAAATATATTCATAAATTAAAAAAATTACCATAAATAAATAAATGAATAAATAAATATGTTGATATGAAATGGAATAAATAAATAAATGAACGTGGCCTGAGAATAAATACAAATAATTAAATAAAAGACATAAAATTACATTAATACATTCAAAATGAAAGGATTTACCATAAATAAATGAAATAATAAGTAAATAATTTCCTATGACATTGACACCAAACAAATAAATAAGTAAATCAATCAATCAATAAAAGACTGTCCATACAAAATAAGTAAATAATTTCAATAAATAATTATAAACTTGACAATAAATAAATGAACAAACAACATTAACAAAAAATTCAATAAATACATCAACAAATACTTACAGAATATAAGAAATCACTCCTATGGACCAACAGTCTACAGCTTTACTGTATGGTTTTTGTGCCAAGACCTCTGGAGCTGAATGAAAGAGCGAGAGAGAGAGACTTTTAGTGTTCCTTTTGTCTGTTTCGCTCACTCTTCTTTTGAGCTTTGTACAGAACGAGGGCAGCAACAAAAACACAGTTTAAAAATGTTAACACTTGACTGTGCAGCATTTCAAATGACTGAGCGTCTAAAAACAGACATATAACCTTGCTAAAGAAAATAAGATAAGATTGAAAAGGACGGAAAAAAATCGCCCATTCATACCAACGTATCCAGGTGTCCCACAGGCTGTTGACATCACACTTCCTGAGTCCTCGATCTTAGACAGGCCAAAGTCACTGATCATGATATTGGAGTCCTCCTCCATACTATAGTACAACAGATTCTCTGGCTACACAGAAAAGAGAATGAATTCATCTGTGCTGAGTGTAATTTCCCTTGAATCACATTAAATCAAGTCATATCTTACTAATTTAATGCACAGCCATTGGTTAACTTCTTTTCAATAACACTGTGTCCTAATCAGATGTGACAAGCGATGAATCACATATCTTCTATGTTAAATGTGCAATGTAAAGTACTGTTCAAAATACTTTTATTCAGCAAGGATGCATTAAATTGATCAAAATTAACATATAATGTTGCAAAAGATTCTATTTCGAATAAATGCTGTTCTTTTGAACTTGCTATCCAGGGCTTGGCATTAACTTTTTTTTTGCTTACCAGCCACTTTGGCTGCTGATTTTACAAAGTTACTAGCCCCACAGCATTTTCACAGCATTTTCACAATATTTTTCATATATTAAGTCATAATTTGGCAGCAGGTATATTAGGCTGCTGTCACTTTAAGACTTGACGCACGGATCCATTATACTGTTACACATGCATTTCCTTTCTCTACTGTTTACGTTCACTTGAAACATAACTGACTGTGTTTACGTGAATACTCGCCAAGACCGGCATTTTGACATTATTTTGTGTGTATTTGACTGTTTAAGTGCAATAAGCAGCGAAAAAACAGCTAAATTTATTACTGAGACGTGGCTATATGTGCGTACACTTTGCGTGTGAGCACAAAATCTGGAGAATAAGAATATATTATTCGCAATACGGGCAAATATTGTCATATTTTCTTAAAAAGAAATCTACATTAATAATACAAAATAACCGTTTTTATTAAAGAGACGGTAACTGAACTCAACAATGTGGCGTATTACAGTTTAAAACATTTATTTTGGCATAATGTGTACTGTTTTGGTATACTATTTAGTAAAATGATGCACTAAAGGCAGTGAGAAATACACTAGTTTACGATTCTGAACACAGCCTATTTCTGTCATATTGTTCAGCATCACCTACTGTTAAAATCTCATTGGTCTGAAGGTCTTCTCCACACAGCTGAATATTAAACATTAAATACTTTCTAATTGGCAGTGATTTTGTCCCTTTGTGGCAGCATTTGGCTTCCAGCAAGGATTCAAAAAGTATTGCATGCTGAATAATTTGTCACATTACGCCTGGTTAGAAAGGCAGAGTGTGATTATAGGGAAAGAATATGTAAGAATTACCTTTAGGTCTCTGTGCACAATGCCCATATCATGCAGATACTTCACCGCATCCAAAATCTGTCGAATGAGTTTGCTGGCATCTCTCTCTGTGTAGAAGCCCTTTTCAACAATCCTGTCAAAGAGCTCTCCTCCCGATACACTGTAAAGACCCACACAAATAAACTACAATTAGCACCTCCTCTATAACGACATAAGCAATCAAGACACTGCAAACTAAACAAACATTAGCCAGTCTCTTAGTAAAGTATGACACCACAGTTAGTGTGATCGTAAGTGGGGAGAATGTAAACTCACAGCTGCATGACCAGATACAAATGTGACTGACTTTCAAAGATGTCTTCCAGTGAAACAATATTCTCATGTTTTATTCTGAAAAGAGAAAAAAAGACAGCAATTAACGGACAGTAAAATGTGTGAAGATCTTAAAATTATTTAGACTCTATAAGCAAAAATTGCAATAGATTCTCTTTACACTAATATAATGCAATAAGTGTAAATAGTATAGTTAGATGCTATTTATACTTATAAATAGTCGCGGATACTATTTGCACCTCAGTGTTGATGTACATTAAGCCGTATGCAATGATAACATAGAATGTAAATGATTATATTTATTAAAATTATTAAATGGATGCCGCCTTATTGGGACAATAAAGGCATTCCTACACCTACTCCAACCCTAACCGATAAACACATTATTATTAAACACACGTTAGACACTGTAATTAGACTTTTAAAATACTCATTTTTATTGACAATAAATGCCTTTCCCATCTGATATGTGATGTGAAAAGGGAGTAAGGCGAGTTCGTCAAAAGGCGGATTCAAACACGGGTCGACTTGCGTCAAAAGCGTCTTCCGTAATTTTTATCAGTGGGTGGAGTTAGTGTAAATAGCCTCTGCCAACAAGGCTTGCTATTTGCACTTAGTGATTATTTATTGCTCTTTTTATGCTCTATTCATGATGGTTGTCCCCTATTTTTATTCCACTTTCTCAGTTTCGTTTATGAAGCTACACGGGCCATACTCTAATCAGACATTTATAATATTCAGCTCCATCTTCATTTGACTTCCACTCTTTTAGTTTCCTGCTTTCCATTTGATTTCAGTTTTTCACACCAATGGTGGAATTCTCTCTCTCTCTTTTAATTCTATTCTTACTCCTCCTCTTTGGTCCCTGTCCTTCACAATACTGCTGCGGGGAACCTCCATACCATCTCAGCCTCTGTGTGTGCTGTTGCCCTGGCAACAGAGACACTAAAAATAGGGCTATCACCAGTACTCTTGACATTTCCGGTGCACACTTCTACGATTTCTAAAGCTATAGCACATTTTTATGGCACATATAGCATTTACAAGAGCTTTTCTTTTCTCAAAGAGCAATCTGGCTCTTAAGAGGAAAAAGAAGAGACCTTTCAGCAGCTTAACTGCCACTTATCCTTAACACTACCTCACAAAGAGTCAAGCTCTCGGCAGCATCCGTCCTATATCTGCAGACAAATCCTGACACGGTTTCACTTCCACTCAAACAGTGCGGTCATCTGTTATTGGCCCCGAATACTATAGTAAAGTTATGCTACAGACTACAGGTTTCCTCTGTTTGGCTTTCTTCATATGCTAAATATGGGGCTGGGTAAAAAAAAAGACTGATTTCTCGATTCAATTGATTCTCATTTTGAATTCAAAAGATGTCTTCCAGTGAAACAATATTCTCATGTTTTATTCTGAAAAGTGAAAAAAAGACAACAATTAACGGATAGTAAAATGTGTGAAGATCTTAAAATGATTTAGATTCTATAAGCAAAAATTGCAATAGATTCTCTTTACACTAATATAATGCAAAAAGTGTAAATAGTTAGTTAGATGCTATTTATACTTATAAATAGTCGCAGATACTATTTGCACCTCAGTGTTGATGTACATTAAGCCACCAGAAGGTTTGTGAAAGATATAGTACAACTTACCAGAATTTTCTGTTTTATAACAGCCGCCATTTAAATGTTTATATTAAAAAACATAATTATGTCATTAAAATTGTATTATTATAACGTTGTTATTATTATAAAAACTTCCTTATGTGTAATTTAAATGCAACTATCTTACACATCAGTTAATTGTAACCTAATATTACCAACGTGTGATGTACCAACTAGTGTTCCCTACTTTACAGCATTAGTTGAGAGCCTTTTTTTGCCATGTACTATACCGGATAAGCCCCAATTAATTGATCTTAAATCAAATCTCAAGCTTATGAATTTAAATCAAATCGAATCGTGAAATTTGTGTCAAGCCCAGCCTTACCTATATATATATATATATATATATATATGATCTTCAGCTAGTTTATATGTTTGTCCTGCCAGTTGCCCATCCTGACAAGCATACCAGTTTAGACTGTTTTTTAATGCATTAATTCACAAGAGAGTCAGTTCTGACCTGTGTAACACAGCAATCTCATTCTCAATGCTGTTTTCCTTTCCCTCCAATGCTTTTTTAGGGATGCATTTAATGGCCACAAGTCGCTGAGTCTTCTTCTCCTCAGCCAGGAATACCTCAGAGAACGCCCCCCTGGAGGAAAGGAAAGATGGAGTTAGTGCTGTTGGACATTTAACTTTCTCCATTGGACCCTAAAGTTTTTTATATATATTGACTTGAGAGTACAGAGAATAGATAAACCAATATATCGGCCAGGGCTGCATTTCCCAGAAGCAAATGCACCAGTGGTCTCTCTACTTATGCTTACAATGATTTTGACAAACGCCGCTCAGACTGATTAACCGACCAATAGTTGGCCATTTCAAGATGATAAACTTCAGCCAATAACCATAATAAAATTGAAGTATTTTAAAGAATATATACTTTTAATAATAGTAATTGTAGATATCAATTATTTTAATTATACATACATATTTTTAAGAATTGAAAATATTTATTGTAAAAAAAACCTGCAATTATTATATGTACTAAGTTTGCCACCAAATATATCACCAGATATATATCTCCAGATTTTTGTAAAGTTAGGAATAAAAGCTGAGAAACAAAATAGCATAAAAAAATACATTAGCTATTCAGAAGTTTGGGGTCTGTACAATTTGTTAAATGTTTTTGAAAAAAGCCTCTTATGCTCACCAACGCTGCATTTTTTTTGTTAAAAAATACAGTAACAACAGTAATGTTGTGTTTTGTGATACTGTATATTATTATCATTTAAAATAATGGTTTTCTATTTTATTTTTAATATATTAAAATGTAAGTTATTCCTTTGATGCAAAGCTGAATTTTCAGCATCATTACTCCAGTCTTCAGTTACACGTGATCCTTCAGAAATCATTCCAATATACCGATTTGCTGCTCAAAAAAACATTTGTTAAATAGTTTGGAAACCATAAAGCATTTTGTTTTAGGATTCTTTGATTAAACGTAAAATCTTTTGTAACATTGTATCTACCGTCGCTTTTAATCAATTTAACATAACCTTGCTGAATAAAAGTATTAATTTCTTTAAAATAATTTCAAGAAAAAAATGACTAACCCTAACCTTTGAACAGTAGGCCCAGTGTAACTCTGAACAGCTCTTAATGCACATGTTTTTCTGAATGATTGATGGAAAAAGCAGAAAATAGGTGATTTTCACCCTTCAGCGGTAACTCAACCCTGGCTGTTGTTCAACAGTCACTACACAAAAGGGACGTAAACAGCGCTGACACCTTTTTCCAATGTATTTTTTTCTTCTTTGTTTGTTGTTTGTGCAACAGAAATATTGTGAATGGCTGATATTTTATCAGGTCAGACTCATCAGGTGGGGAAAGATGAAACAGTGTGCTGTAAAAGTCTGCACTCTCCAGAGGGACGCAGGTTGTGCCAGAAAAAGACAAACAGCACAATCTGTTTAATCATCCAAGGAATGTTTCCATGTGTTTAAGCATCTGGACAGGTTTTAGTCCTATTTCAAGCATCCTTTCAGGTTTTTACACTTTAAAAAAAAACACATTAATTCTCATTCTCTTCCTTAAACACAAAGCCTGAGTGTTAAAACAAGCACTGTCATGTATATAATCTAGCTGTCCCACACTCACACACACACACTCCCTAAACTGCCTTCTTAATCACAGAGGGAGCAATTAAACACAATTTGCCACTAAGGAAAAGAGAAATAAACAAGTCAGAGAATAAATGACAGTAGAGGAAACATCCACTTCCTTACTTCCAATGCTAAATTTCATATAGCTGTTAAATGCTAATTATGATTTCAAACATTTGATTCATATGTTTAGATACGCCTCAAACAATTCAAAAATAACATCTAAAAATGAATACAAGGAAGTTTATCATATTAAGTCCTTTTTCAAAGTCTTGATTTTGTTTTTGGAGTCCACTAGAATACGTTTCCATGCTTGAATGTTCAAAGAACATGTTTTTGTAACACTCTGTTCGGTTCCTGTCTCCCAGTTCCTCCTGGAAAGCGCAGTGTGCTCTGATTGGACCAGTGTGTTGTGGTTGGTCAACAGCTTCAAGCACGTTCCGGAAAAGTCGAGCCACTTACCACTACCGTGAGTTTCAACACACTACTAACCCAGGTTAGTAATCAACCAGGTTTCGGACTCTTTTTTTTTTGGCGGGATTTATTTAAATGGATGACATGTCGTAAGAAAACATGTCAGAAGAAAGTTTAAGACTCAAAGCATTTCAGGGCGTGACTTTGTGCTAATTTTACAGATCTTTTTCATGCTCAAGCAGCAACATTACACACTAAAAAAAGCTAAAAATGTAAAAAAGCATAGGTCCTCTTTAATAATAGTATAAGAATGAACTAAAACTAGAACACCCGAGAAACCACCAAGATCACCCTAGCGATTGCATAACGATGCCCTAACAACCATAGTTTTACACGTCAGTGTTTACATTAGGCTACATTACACTGTTTGCATTACATAAAATGTTTAAATATAGTACAACAGTGCTGAGAGATTTGACTTGAAGGCATCATTAGCCAAAAATATTAAAATATGACATTGACAGTAAAATTTGTCTAAATGAGGGGCCCGGTCATTATGTATCCTGTGTGGATTTTTCCGATTGTACAGTAGGCTACGGTTACCAAAATACAGGGGGTGGGTCAACTTACCCACTGGCTCATCTTACTCCACTCAACCGTATTTTAAAAATATTGTGTGCCTGTCTTATTGCATGGCCCTGTAAGAGAATGATTTCAATTAAAAGGACCTTATGATATGTTGTTGTTGAGATAATGAAAATAAAATGGAAAACTCCAATGACCTGGAAGCCACACGAGTGAGTCATGGTCACAGCAGGGTTGTTTATTGAGAGAGAGCAGCTCATACAGCGCTGCAGCTGTCAACAAACTTTCTACTGGACTCATATCACGGAGTTATCAAAGTGCCTTAAGTGGAGGGGAGGGGGGTGCACAAAAAGAAGGTCGGGAAGAAAGAAAAAAGAAAAGAAAGAGAGAGCGTGCGTGCGTGCGAGAGGAAATGAAGAGAGCGAGAACTGTGCTGTTGCCGTGAGACACGGTGTAATTAAGGCCTCCCATGGCTTCCTGTGGGTAAAGGAGGAGGAAGATGGGAGAGAGAATGGAGATTAGGAAATGATACAAGACAGCCAGTGTGGGTGTTTGGGTCTGTAAATAAGAAAATTGTTTCACAGAGACATGTAGCTAATGCAATGCC
Source organism: Opsariichthys bidens (assembly GCA_037194245.1). Lineage (NCBI taxonomy): Eukaryota > Metazoa > Chordata > Actinopteri > Cypriniformes > Xenocyprididae > Opsariichthys > Opsariichthys bidens. Next base: position 7,235,149 of record CM074298.1, on the reverse strand, counting down.
TTACATATATTACAAGGCCAATAATTTCCCAACAGCAGCTCTGTGCAATAAAACAGATTTTAAAAAATGCTCATGGTGTAAAGTGTTTCTTTAGTGAAAACATCAACACTGAAAGGAAGATTATAAACATTCATATTCATAATGGTTTTAATGTTTACATTACACCGTTTACAGTACATAAAATGCTGAGGAACTCTTACCGGCCATTATTAGATTAACCAAAGATAAGAAATTTTACCTAATATTTATTTACAACTTATTCAAAATATGTATGAAATCTGTATAGTGAAGAACAACAAATTAATATGCAAGGGCATTATCTGAATGTGTGGGCCCAGTCATTATGCATCATGTGTACAATTTTCTGAAATCATATAAGAAAAACTGTATTTAAAAATATTTTTTCTGATGCATTATTGTTACATCCTAGTGGCATGGTTTCTAACATCAATTTAAATGTTGTACCCCCAGTCCATCTCGGGGACGTAACATTTATGGGGGCTTGTCCGGGATTTAAAATACCCAACCAGAGGCATTGGGGAAAAAACAGTCTACATATGTAGATTGTGCTGGTGGCAAAGCGGACTTATTTTCAGCAGCGTTACAGCGTAATGCATGCTATCATACTGTCTTAGGTTAACATTTGTAAACATGGCCAGTCATTTACTGATCATCCATCAATAAAACAATTATATAACTTACATTTATTGCTTTAATAACAATAGAATATAAGTCATTGAACTAATTTAATTAACAAGAACTTAAGATTCTCTTTCTGAAGTCTACAAGTATTTGTTAACTGGACCAAAATACATATGCTTTTAGATTAGTGTAAGTGTGTTTGAATACATTCTTGCAGAATGTCTAGAAGAGTTATTTTAGTAATACTGACACTGCATTTCGTTTAACCTATGTACTTGACCAGGGGTGTGTTTCCCGTATAATATAGTAACTCGCTGCTTAGTGCAGTGACTCTTTTGATAAATCAAAACTCAAAATAACAAGATACTCAGGTGACTAGAACTTGGCAAAACAGCAATAGAACAACGTAACAATATCTAACAGATAGACAATGAACTGAGGGAAACACAGCACTTAAATACACAGACCAAACCAATCAATGCAATGAATACCAGGTGTGAACACTAATAAAACAATGAGTAACCAACAAGATTAACCAGAAAAATAAAAACAGAGCAAAACCAACTCAGGGTGAAATTCAAACACAGAAAAAACAAGACCTAAGCCTAACCCTGAAAACAATGCATCGTTGAAGAAATCAACTAGCTAGTCACAACTGTTTCCCGAAACTGTATTGTCACAAATTTGTTTTTTGCTATAAATTATGGGCATGGCATCTCATTTTTCTCAGTTATTTTACTTTCCAGATTCAATCTCAGTCTGCATCCATAATCACATACCTTTGAATAAGTAATTACTTCACAACCAGTAAAAAAAGTATGTTCAATATATAGTATGAATTTGTGTATGAATGTAATTTGGACGTACTACATTCACCATGTTGCCCTCATCATGTGACCAACCAGTGTCAGTTGCGTCGCTTCACTGCCATTCACAATCTCTCCTGTGGCCTCATGAGAGTAAAGTGTCCATTGTAAAACGGTGCTATAAATATCTTTGACAAACTAAAACACATAATTAACGTTTGTATAAATTTGAAATAGAAGATATTGAATGTCAGCTTGCTTATTTTGCTCAAGATAAAGATTTATTAAATCAACATGCAAACAAGAAACTACGCTTCTAACAACAAGTCAAGAGCTGTTGAAACCACACAACTTTGAGATGTTGTTTGCAAATGTTCCTCTAGGGAAACACCAAGTCCTTGAACTATGCTGAATACAACGGAACTTGTGACCAAAGTTAGCTAACAATGCTTTTGGGAAACACACCCCTGAGAAATGATCTGTAAAACAATAATCCAGTCATTCAAAGATTTAGTGCCGGAACACCAAATGTCTCTCATTATTATTCTAACCTTTTTTTTTTCTATGCTTTCGTCTTATGCAATAAATTCTCAATTTAATTTATTAAAGTAAATTTATTAAATATTCTGAATTATCTTAATTTTTTAACCTCAGCAAATATTTATAACTTGAATTTTTTTTTAAAAAAGGGGAAAAAAAACGTGCCACTTAGAATCACACAGACTCACTGCAACAAGATGTGATTAATAATTAAACAAAAATGCAGCATAAGTGGCCCTGTTTTATTTTTTTATGGATGTCTTTAAAAGGCTAGGTTGTTTGGGGAGCTTTTTTGTCATTTTAGATTCCCTTAGAAAGCCGTATAGCTTTGGCTACAACTACTGACTGAAACAGACTGACATCAAACCAACCTGACGAAACTTGCTAAATAAAACTGGCTTCCTGGTAAACTAAGCGTAGTCTACATAAATTCTCCTTTCAAAACATCGTTCTCATTTTGTTGGGCATCAATAAAGGGACATTCCAGACAAAAACAGCTTCGAAGTTTCATTCATCCTCCTTCTGTGACATAAACTTTCATCTAAAAATAAAATATCTCATCCTGTCACCATAGAAACCAGTCCCCTTTGACCTCTTATGCCCACTTTGTAAATAAGATGAGCACTGTGAGCAGCTGAGCTGAAAACACGACGGTAAAGTCAAGTCAAGTCAAGTCATCTTTATTTATATAGCGCTTTTTACAATGCAAATTGTGGCAAAGCAGCTTTACATTAATAAGAAAATGGTGTCATTGTGCAGCTTATTCTATATATTATTGATTCATTCCGTTGCAAATATCAATAGTTATTAGTCTAGTTAATTTATGTATATCAGCACTGTAGAGAACAGTGACATGATCGTCCGGCTCAGCTCAGTTTGTATACAACGGCGCCAGTGCAGGCATATCAAAAACACTGCTGAATATCAAGCAAGTGTCCCCAACTTAAGCAAGCCAAAGGCAACAGCGGCAAGGAACCAAAACTCCAACAAATGGAGAAAAAAACCTCGGGAGAAACCAGGCTTAGTCGGGGGGCCAGTTCTCCTCTGGCCAACAGTGAACACTTGTCCGATACTCAGGCAGAGTTACAGGTCATTAAACCGTTTTGGAATCGCAACAGTCAAAATATTTAATCTAGTTTAAGATCTTTTTGATCACGCCGGTATGGGACGGTTTGTTGGGATATGTGCCACTGGCTGATGAGTCGGTAAGGTCTTAACAGAGGATGAGCTAGTTAACACAGTCTCCGCCGACACCACAGGGCCACATTGCTGCCGCACACAGGCACAGGTTCCCCGTCCGACCCGGACACGGCCCAGATCCAGCCAATCACGTTAATTGGTAAACCTCGGGATAAGCAGTCAGTTATAAAGTCAAAGTAATGTTTGAATTCTGTAAGCTTTGAAAGAGCACAAGGATAAACCGCACTCATTTTGTTTTCTTAAATATCCGTTTTCAAAGAGCAACAACTAACGAACCAGAAATACAAACCTCTTGTCTTACAAAAACATACCTTCTTCTTACAGAAACAATATAAACAAACTGTTATTTGCATGTAGTAGTTAGCGCAATGGCTTAAGCCCTTATTCATAACATGTCATAACAAAGTCTCCAAAGTACCACCCGCTATTCATTATGTTAACAGACATGTACATCTGTATAAACTGTATAAATTACAATATGGAAAACAAGCAGACTGTTAGCACAACTCTTATTTCTTTTTATGGCTACTGCAAAACACATTAGATAAAGTGTCTCGATATACCGTAGCAATTCCGACACAGTTTGGTCAAATTGAACATTATACTTGTGTCCATTTGTAAACACTTTCCCAGGTTTTAAAATGTCCTCGATTAAAATCCAGGTACACAGCTATAAGCCAACGCAGATACAATTTCCCCAGGATAAATCAATTGACTTCACTCAAAGAATTCACGGATAAACCGATTCCATAATCTACTTTAGAAAAGAGGCTTTCTGTCAACATATACAGTTAAATCCTCCGAACAACGCCTTACTGGCAAACTAGTCGAAACCGCATCACGCTGTGAAAACAAACCTGGGTTACAGATTTGCCTATGCAGAGAAAGCATTCCATTTTCTGTCTATAGTTGCATTAATGTGAGATTAATTGTGCAGAACAGACAAAAGGACACTTTTTGATTTATGACCATACAGTGTGTGGTCTAAGCGTACAGTATGACTGAAATCTTTTGAGCCACTTTTCTAAAGATTAGCCTGGTACCATTTCTCACCACATTTACAGATACAGCTTCTGCATTTATATTGGTACAACATACATCAAGGAAGGTCTCTGTGAGGTTTTGGACTTTCCCATGATTTATCACTCTCTCTGTTTATTTCTGCTGATGGGGCAGACAGGTCCCAGCTGCAGCAATTTTGCCTACTACACAGTCTACTTTAGTTCATTCAGCTCTCTGTAGAATTTGTTGTTTGCCGACAAAAGAAAACAACCGTGGCCTGTGGGTCTCAGCACAAAACTACAATTGCTCACTGACATTGACAGTCCCATTGTACCACTAACTGCACTGCTCCAGTCCAATGCAGAATATTTAATATAGCTATAGTCATAGAATTGACAAGTGGCATGTTCACTCACCGTCTAGCTAGACTTATTGACTGGCTTGGATAAAACTGTCTACCAAATGTGTGTATAAAAACATATGAATACAATGTAGTTCTGGGAGCACAGGTTTGTATCAGTTTGCCAAGAAACAATTCATGTTTGCATAATACAACAGGCTTCATTTATAAAAAGAATTTGTGTAAAATCGTTCTACCGTAAATTAAATTCAATGCATATATTTATGTAACAATGTGTCTACACTCGAAGCAACCGATGACACATTGCTTAAAGCTGTCAGCACTGGAAGTGTCGAAGCTGGAGTAGTAAAATGCCTAGTGTGTTTGCTATTTTTTTAAATCAGAAATGTTAAATGCATTTTTGTGGCATTATATAACCACTTTTATACATAATGCCAGTTTTGCATATAATCATGGTTAGAAACAAAAGAATTTTGAAGTTTGAATTAGAGGATCCCAACCGTTGTATTTAAAATTTAATTTAAAAAAAACCTTCGCAAAGATCCACAAGCCAGATAGAGCAAAGGGGGACACTGATTTGATGTCCTCTTTGCTGACTGATAAAGCGTCGACAGACAAGACAGAGCAGGATACTTTGATATGAAACAGTTTCATATTTAAAATATTGTAATTTTTTAAAGTTTAAACAATAAATACTGTATAGCGTCTCTTTAATGTGTCGTGACAGATCGCTGTAGCTCCTTCAAGCGGCTCGTGAACCGATCATCTCTGCATCGCTAGTTCATTTATAGCATCAAATAAACATGAATGAACATCAGAAGGAATGTTGTTTCAAGTGCGGAAGGATGTGAGTACACACAATTTTTCAAGTTCACCAATGTTAATCTACTAACTCCCCTGACTGCTTTGTTGGACAAAATGGTGGATTCGGGGTTATGATCGGTTAGATTGCCTGTCAATCAAAATGCCGGCGAAGGGTCAATTATTGGGTTTGTCCATTTAACCCAAACATGGGTTACAACAGCCCAGCATTTTTAGAGTGTAGGCCAGAAACCCGACACATCACAGCATCATTAATATCCACTAAAAGTTTGGGGTCAATATTATTTTTATTTTTATTTTTTTAAAGTTTTTTGAACAAAGTCACATCAAGGCTGCATTTATTTAATCAAAAATACAATAAGAATTTTAATATCTTTTAATTTAATTCATTCCTGTGATAGCACAGCAAGACTCCGGTCTTCAGTGTCACATGATCCTTCAGAAATCATTCTATTATGCTGATTTGGAGCTCAAGAAACATTTCTTTTTATTACTATTATTTATTATGTTGAAAACAGATGTGCTCAATATTTTTTGTGGAAATTGTAATAATTTTTTTTCAGGGTTGAAGAAAAAAATATTACTAGCCCCAAATTTTTGAACGGTAGAGTATAATATTTACATTTCATACCGGCCAATTAATGATATTTGTAAATAAATATATTAATTTTAAAAAACAGTCAAAAGGGAAACAAAAGTGGCTGGAAGAGCTGTTCCATGAATAGAAAAATGAGATCCGTCAACTGAAGGTGCATTGAAATTTGCTGCAAGGGACACTTGTTTTCTGTATTAACCAATCCTAAACATCACATAAAAATAACTGCGGTTGGCCTCTGTAAACCCCATTAATATGGTCTCTTTCTGTTGAAGTAGGTATTTCTTTGCCAGAATAAGGTGCAAAGTGGTCCACAATTTATGCTGATAGTTAGCATGAATGAAAGTTGCGATAGTCTTTTCTTCCCTATCATATATGCCAGCGAAACAGCTTCTCGAACAAGAAAAAATGTAGGGTGGGACTTGATTTTGTCCATAGAGAATTGATTGGATGGTTGTGGTTTACCATTGCCGTAATCACATGTGAGTGTCAGGATGTGCCTGAATATGAATTTGGAAAGGCCTGGAAAATGAAAAATGCATTCTACGGAGTGCATTCTACGAAGCCCCTAAAGGTAATCGGTCACATTACAGTATTTCACTTGTCACGTGAAGATAGTAAGGAGAGGTGACTGACAGGACGATGTCGGAGGATTTGGTGCGCAACAGATCCTGAGCGTCATTGACAAATATCATATCGCATGATCGCGAATTTGAAAGTGAACGTAAAAAGCAAAAGTGATTTCAATACCCTGCATATTGATAGCGGCTCCCTGATGGCTACAATTTATATACAATATAATTACCCATTGTGAGGGAACGCAAAAGCATTGAAATATTTTTTTCCATCGACATATCCCTCTAGGTTCTTTTCATTAAAGATTACGAGGGCACATGAATTTACCAAAATAAATTAAAGATGTGCACGGATAAATCATTTATAATAAATACTGCAATATTCCATTAAAAATAGGAATTTCATGGTAACTTTAGGGACTGAGGTAGTGGTACAACAGAGGCCAAGACTAACAATTGCTCCACAGTGATGCTAAGAATGTATCTCTGCTGATTGTGTAGCATGCACAGCTCCAAAGAAGGGGATTTAACATGAGGCTGGCCATGTGAACTCAAGCTGAAGTAAGCATGCCCAAATGATTATGTTATGCCATCTGAAATAGCAGTCATTCTGGCCGCAGGAGAGGAGAGACACTCATAACAACCCCCTGATGAATATTATATGCTTGTGTATGTGTCTGAGAATTCATCACAGCTAGCTCTACACTAGTGACTTTCCCCTCAGCAGTGCCTTGGAGGCTGGCATTGTGCTTCCCAACCAGGATTCACCGTCCTGCTTCTCACGTGCTCCATGAAAGAACTTGCGTGAATGTCACTAAGATCCGGCAAGGCAGTCTGTCCATCAGTTTATCCCTCTCTCTGGCTCTCGTCCTCAGCCACGTCACCCAAGATGCACCGAACGTGACAGTAAATGTACACACTACACCCCCGCACTCTGAGGTATAAATATATCTGAGGCATAAAAGGGCTAGTGCACTTAGGGTCGACGAACGCTCTCTTGTCCTCTTCTACGACTTACTTCAGATGAATAATAGAAGCATTTGAAGGTCTATCACAACATGACTTCAAAACAAACTGAAATTTTTGTAGTTGCTTTAGCAGGAAAGCACCCAGGAATAAAATATATGCGAAAATAAATTTAACAAATTCCCAATATTGGCGCTAATGAAAGCCATGCTGAGTGCCACACTGAGGTGTCATTAATCACACCCGGCAAAGTGACAAAAAGTGGCAACCGCTCCAACAGAAAATGGATGAGTTCTGTTTCTGATGCCACTCAGTGCCAATTTATTCTGAATATTGTTTTCATAATGCCAACATGACATATTGCTATTCTCAGCTGATTAAAACAAATGAAGAAGAGCTACAGAAGTAGATTAGATATAGAAATACTTGTCGATGCCATAGTTGCAGGTGCGATTCAACGTTCTGATGGTGGAATGATTCCCATATAGCTCGAAAACACCAAAGATGTGATGTCCTTATATTAGATCTAATAGTGAAGTTATATTAAAATTGAAATAAAATATAAAAATAAACATTGGTGCAGAGACATGGCGGAGGACAATAATGAGATGGGAAAAATATTTATTTCTGTGAAGTTTCTCGGGGGAAGGCAAAACGTTTGTGATAGAACGCAAACGCATTGACATACTGTAGTTTTTTTCCTCCCATCTCATTTTTTTTTTTTTCATAATGTCCCTTCAAGGGCTCCGTACTTTGGCAACTAACTGAAAAGGTTAAAGTTAAGCACTAAAATTATTACATGGAAATAAATAAAAAACTAAAACTGAAATAAAAATGAATTAATTATAAGAGTAATTATTGAAAAAAACTAATAAAATTCTCAAAAGTTACTACAAATTAAACTAATATTAAAACTGAAAATATAAAAATAAAAGCGAATTCAAAATATTAATAAAACTATAATAGCATATTAAAAATGCCAAAATAATATTGACTCAGTTGCCACTTGCAAAAGTTGCATCTTGGATTAATCGAACAAAGCTCTAAGCACTTTCATGGTAAATCGAGGATTTTATTTATTAAACACTCACGTCCCCAAGACCTCCTTGAAATCGTAATTTTCCTTGATGTCAGTTGTCTTCTTTTTCCATCCATTTTCGTCTTCTCCTAAAGGCATTGTATAGTTGATTTCCTCTCAGGAACTAAAAAAACACACAAAAGTAGAGGTCAATGAATAAGTCAATGAAAAAAAAAAATGTATCAGTTCAATAGAAAATTAGACATAGACACAGAACAGAGAAAACAATGTGTTCAAAAAACCTGGGTGTGTTGTTTTTGGCTTCATGGCAATTATTAAATCTTACTGCAATAGTGTGGCATTGTTCAGGTGTGCATTACAACATCACACTGCCACTGACGCCTGCATGTGCGAATGGAGCCATCACATGGTACCTGTTACTTGTCTCAAAGCAGGGGAAGATGGGCAAAACAAATAGTTTGAGCTTGCATAAAGCATTTTACTGAGCCCGCTTAAGCACACTGTCATCTGTAAGCCAGTGACCAATTTGTTTATTTATAGATTTTGAGATTAAATTTTTAGAGACAAACTCTAGTGACCCTGTTACCAAGATGATTAAAATGAAATAAATTAATCCATATTCACCTTAATTCCACAAGTATTACCTTAAGTCCTCAAGTACTGAAACTAATGGGTCTAAATGGATCAATGTGATTTACATCCCTGTAAATGCTCCTCTGAGGAGCCACTACTGACACACACATATTGATATTTACAAATAGCTAGAATGAATTACATGACACAGTACACCATCACATCGCAGGACTACTGGTAATCTAAGCAGATGGTGCATTCCATAAGTGTGATGTAAAATGTGTTTTTTGTTTATTCTGTTCAACAATTAAACTCTGCTTTATATATATATATATATATTATATATATATATATATTATAATATATATTATATATATAGATAGATAGATAGATAGATAGATAGATAGATAGATAGATAGATAGATATACACACCCTTAAATTTACAGTAAAAAAAAAGATAATTCAGATGCCAGAAATTCACAGTAAAAACTACTAAGACAGGCCTAATCATATATTTCATTAAGTGATATAATGTTAATATACCTACTTTAACTACCAAAATGTACCGATAACCACCACAATAATACAGGTGGCACAATAGAACATGATGAATCATCAGAGTTCATCATAAACGGCTTTTCAGAAAACATGGCTAATACCCGTATAAAGGCGATGCACAGGGTCATTCCCACAAAACCCCATCTGGGTAACTCATGACACTAAAATAATGCTATAAATATTTCCTAAATGGCATGCAATGTAACACAAAACACACTAATGTACATTAACAAAAATAAAAAGAAACATAATAATGTGATCTGTAATGATTTTTTTTTTAACCATATGAGGGTTAGGGTATATAGTTTATAGTAGCAAAAACTGCAAAAACAGTAGAATTATATTTAATGTGATATTAAACCATTTAGTTTTTCACCATATATGGTATGGTAACCATGTTTTTACTGTAGCATTTTTACAGTATTTGTCTGTAAAAATTATAAACATTAATTTTGACAATCTATTGAATTGATCCCACATTTTCAGTACAAACCCTGTTCTGCTAAAATTTAACAAAATAATTTTCTCAGTTTTTACACAATTGGGCTCAGATATGCCCAGCTTAGCTAAGAAAAAAATCTTAGCTAAGAAAAAAATATCAAATAAATATTTGTGAAGAATACGTAGTATCTTGTTAAGAGTCATTATAAAGAGTCTTCGGACGCAATTACTTGATTATAGTATAGCATATACAAATTACACTTTTATATTATGTATTTTTTATTAAAAATTAAAACGTTTTATTTATAATTTGTAATGTTTTGTATATTTTTATTTGATATTGTAACATTATATTTTTCCTCATAATTATTTATTATGTTTGTCGTATTATGTAATTTATTAATTCATACAATCATTTTCTCCATTACTATGTTTTTATATCTATATTTAGTCATCCTTAATGAATTGTAATATTTGTCAGTTTTAAAGACTTACAAAACATAGAATCAATGTCTACGTGGATGATAAAGCTGCAGTAAGTGATATCTGAGAAAGGCTGTTGAAAGTGGATCAGACCGAGCACCACAACACACTTGTAGCCAATCAGCAATAAGGGTTGCATAGCATGTTCATGAATTTGGGGGGGTGGATCTATCAAGATGTTAACCTTTTTGCTAAGGGTGTTTATTTTGGCTACTTCAAATACCAACAGCAATTGATCCTTCGCCGGCAGTTTGATTGACAGGCGATCTAACCAATCATAACCCAGAATCTACCATTTTGTCCGACAAAGCAGTCAGGGGAGTTAGTAGATTAACGTTGCTGAACTTGAACTTGAAAAATTGTGTGTACTCCCGTCTTTCCGCACTTGAAACAACATTCCTTATGATGTTCATTCATGTTTATTTGATGCTATAAATGAACTAGAATGAAGAGATGATCGCTTCACGAGCCGCTTGAAGGAGCTACAGCGATCTGTTGATGCGCTGTCAGTGTTCTCTCTGCTCCGCAATGTATTTTTCTTGATGTCTGGCGTGAGAGCGCACGGCTTGACGGACACAGCAACAGTAACTAAAGGGGGCGGGTCTTTGCGAAGGGTCAATTCTCAAAAATCGCTACTGTTTGATTGTTGTAATTCTGTAATCTATTAAAAAAAAATAAAAAAATTTTAAAGGTTACGCACCTTCTTTCACCGACCATTTTTTAAAATAAATAAATAAATAAATAACAGCAGCCGTATTTTGTTCATAGAAATCGCCAGGTCAAAAATGCAAACCAGACGAAATAAACAAGTGAGCAGATTGAGCATAATCTGAATATATCATACTTATGCATATATCATAACTTCTATGCTTTCAACATCTTACAGTTAAAGCACAATACATTTTTCAGTTAATTCCATGGTGTTTGAACATGCATCTCTTATATAAACCATGGTGTATGAATATGATAGTCATTCCGCACCATGCCAACAACAATGGTATGTACATTACTTTTATCAAAGGAATACAGATACAACAAAACAAGATTAAAAATCAACTATGTGATCTTAAGAGAACACAGAAAAACTGAAAAAATGCAATTCACAGAAACCCTTACCACTGTCTCAAAGTGCTCCGCATCTCGAGTCACTGACCAAGCAATGCACTACATGGATGCATATTGTTCGTGTATGTGTATAAGTGTGTGTGTATTCAGACACTGCGCATATGCGCATGCAGGAGTCTGCTGCCACTTGCGCTAATAATCTTCTAGGAACAGACAAGGAAGCAACATGAATTGACTGAAAAAAAGATGCATTTTCTGTTTGAAATCGACGTTATCTCACATAGACTCCTAATGCAACACTGCATTGCCCACATCATGCATGAAAGCTTGTGGCACTGCAGAAGATTGCTACTACATTTATATCAGTTCAGACACATCAACCGCTGACTTCGAGGAAAACTTAAATAAATGCAATACCTGATCGTCTGCTCCTATAGACGGATGGTCCTCTTCTGCCTCTTTATCTATCCGCAATTCTCTTTCGATGCAATAGTTGCGGGATCTACCCTGACGTCAAGTAGCGTTTGGAGGAGGCGTCTTTCATTTGACAATATAATGATATGATACTATTCGCAGAACCCTATAAGCGATTAAGTTTTACGAGTAGATACGGATAAAAACGCCTGTTAGACCACAATGACAAATGACACGGCATTAACAATTTACATTCAATCCATTAAACAAATAAATAAATATGTCCCCAAAAATCGTTAAAGTACATTTGTGTTATCGTTTCCACTTAAATTATTTTTACCTGCATTTTCTATCTTGCATTTGCACATTTATGTTATTTTAAGGTGGTGTAGTCTAATTCTTTTCATTTTTATTTATTTATTAAGTATGTTCAGTTTGTGGCCTAAAGCCCGAAAAGAACGAATCATGGGCAAAAATTTTTACAATGCAAACAGGGTTTTTACAATGCAGCATCTTTTTACAGTATTTGAGGCCTTGAAAGCCATTAATTAATTCAAAAAATATAGTTTTAAATTATTTTTGTTTGAATTAGAAAGCCTCCAGTTTGCTTTGACAGTATAATATATATATATATATATATATATATATATATATATATATATATATTATAATATACATATTATACTGTCAAAGTATTATTTTTCTTTATATATAATATAAATAATAATGGTGTAGAATAAAAACGGATATATCCGTTTTTATTCTACACCATTATTATTTGGTCATCTTTAATTCATTGTATTCGTCTCGATAAGCACTAGCTATGTATGTTTTGATTACGTTATAATTTTGGAGAAAATAATAAATTAAAAAAAGAATAAATTCTGTGGAAAAGAATAATAGAAAATAAAAGATGAAATCTGTTGCAGATATTAATTTTAATTTTTAGTGAGTAGAAGAGAATATTGAATATTTCAAATATTCGACTTTTTCGGAAGTGAGGCGGGGCTTCTTAAAAACCACTTCCGGTTTCGTATGACGAAGGAGGCGGGACTTTGTTAGCTATCCTACTAGCTGGCTAACAGTTGCCGCTCTGTTGATACTGAAGGATAATTCCTTACTGCGCCAATAAAATCGCGATTTTAATACGGGTAGGTTAGCGTATTTCTAAGGCCTTTTGTTTCCGAGTGCCTTTATTAACCTCCGCAAGATTAATATAAGAAACAGAAGTGCGCTTTCCTGAGAAGTGAGTGAGGACGAGAGCACAGCGCGAGACCGCTCTTTTGTTTGACTGAAACACGGAGCGTCGATTGGCTGTTGCTGTTTAGGGATTGTTTACCGGAAGATTAGCACGCGGCTAAGTATGCTATTCCACATAACACTGTAAATACATTTAGTTCAAAGCATAATAGCTTCCGTTACAGGCTGACCTCTAAGCTGGTATGAAAGATATATGTGTGCAGAATTAAGACCCAAATCTTCCTTTGTCCTCTCTTAAACAGGTCAGCTGTTGTTTGTTTATGACCAGCAGCTCGTATAGGCATTGTAAACAACATTTTATATAGGTGATCTGCAAAATTTACAGTTAGTTATATTAGTAATATAGTGGCTTTAAAATGATGAAAAGATTTCCGGTAACACTTTAGAATAGGGTGTTTTAACAAGTTGCTTATTAGCATGCATATTACCAGGATATTGGCTGTTTATTAGTACTTATAAAGCACATATTAATGCCTTATTTATACCCATTTTTAATCCTACCCAATACCTAAACCTACTGACTATTAATAAGAAGTAAATTAGGAACTTACTGATGGAAAAGTCGTAGTTAATAGTTTATATGTGTTCCCTATTCTAAAGTGTTACCAGATTTCCTAATTATTTTTTACTCTAAAATATTCCATTCTCTTTGAGTACAGTTGTCACATTCACATGTCAGTACAATTTTGGTCTTACTGGTGATATTTTTTCACTAAAAGATATAACTATGTAAATGTTTAGATGCTAAAGATTGGTGCCTGACATATATATATATATGGAAGTTAGCTCAATAAAATGATTTTTTTGAAGATCTCTTACAGGGATGGACTTTCTTAAGTGAAAAGTGGTGGAAGCTCTGTGTCTAAAAGGATGTTTGGGTCATCAACAGGTACCGTTTCAATGGGCTCTAAGAGAAGACGAGCCACCTCTCCCTCCAGCAGTGCCAGCGGAGGAGACTTTGACGATGCCACCTCATCCACTCCAGTCAGTGGATGGAAGAGGAGGAGAGCTTCTTCCACTGCTCCTTCTGTTGATCAAGTGAGTACATGGGGTTTAGTATATTCAAACTGCTTGCTTTGACACAGTTTGGATCATAACACTCATCTTGTCAGTTTTTTTTTTTTGACTGACTTTTTTGATCTCGTCTTTAGATTGCTGTGTGCCATGAATTGTACAACACTGTCAGAGATTACAAAGACGACCAAGGCAGACAGATCTGCGAGCTCTTTGTTCGCGTACCAAAGAGGAGGTACACGTATATCGGTTGTCTTTGAATGTACTCTGCCAGTCAAATATCTACTTTTTTTTATCATAGCTGTTTGACACTTATAGTTTAAATTGGAGTAAAGTCATAAAACTGAAACTGATCCCCTCTGGGTTGTTATAGTGAAAACAAACCTGAACATTTTTGTTATTTGAAATAAAATATATGTTAGCTGAAGTTAAAAAAAAGTGTGTTTTATTATTATTATTATTATTTTATTTCAGTTAGTTGCCACGGCAATATTTCCTTTAGTTTAATTTTATGTACTAAAAGAAGTAAATCTGAAGTGTAAATGAATAAAAACTTTATAGACATAATGGTAACACTTTACATTAAGGTTCATTTGTCAACATTAATGTATTAACTAACATGAACTAACCATGAGCAATACATTTGTTACTGTGTTTGTTAATCTTTGTTAACCTTAGTTAATACAAATTCAGCAGTTTATTGTTTGTTCATGTTAACAAATACAAATTTGTTACAGTTTTAATAATGTATTAGTAAATGTTGAAATTTACATGAACAAAGATTGATAAATGCTGTAGAAGTGCAGTTCATGTTAATAAATGTTGTTAACTGTCAACTTATAAAGTGTTACCTACATAACTAATATAAAATATATATAATTTTAAAATATTTATTAAAAACAATCTCATTGATGCTAAAATAACCAATAATGCTTGCAAAAAAAGGTCACAGGTGTCCGCTGTCCATTAAACATATTTTGCTGGACTGTAATACTTCTACGCCTTTGAGAAACTTGTTGATACTTATGGTTTTTAAAAAGGTTTTTGACCAAGTAAATCCAAATTTAGTCTTAAGGTTTTTTTGGGGGGGGGGGTAACATTTATTAAACATTTATTTTTGAGTATCTAAACCTGGCTCTTGCCATGAACATAGCCATAGAAGTTGCTATGATGTTAAAAAAAGGAAAGAGAGAAAATAGTCAAAGTAGTAATTACACTTATAGTTTTGTGAAGAAATTAAATGTTTAATTCTCTTTTGAATCTGAATATTTCAATGTGAAGAAACATACTGTACTTAGATTAATGCATGCAATATACACTAACTTGCGCCTCAACCTCTCTTCCTTTTTTTTTTTTCTTGTTTTAGGAATCAGCCTGACTACTACGAAGTGGTGAGTCAGCCCATAGACATGATGAAGATACAGCAGAAGCTCAGGGCAGAAGAATACCAGGATGTAGAGCAGTTCTCAGCTGACTTTCACCTGCTTATTAATAATGCCAAAGCTTACTATCAGGTGTGTTTGCAAGTTTAAGTTCATTTAACATTGAAGTTTCTGACACGAGAATCAGCGCAGTCTGTCTGTTGTTTTAGACTGCTGATTAGCTATGGATGCGTTCCTTGTGCAAAACTGCTCAGCATCACAGCCCCTGTTAACACAAAAATGCTAACATACTTGTGGGTCTCTTACAACAGGCTGACAGTGCAGAGTATAGAGCTGCCTGTAGGCTTTTGAATGTCTTCCTGTCCACCAAGAATGAACTGCTACAGGGAGGGGAAGGAGAGGATGCCGATGATGATGAGGAAGGGGAAGATGTGGAGAACCCAAGTGCTTCCATGGAGGACGAGGTAAAGAAAATTGCCAGATTTTTCCTGTTTGTGGATGTTTAGTAGTTTTATTTCTGTGCACATCCAGACTGATCATTTCTTTCCCCTCTGTACGTCTTTGCTCAACAGAGACCACCAAGCTATCTAAAAGCCATACTGGAGCAGCTCTTGGAGGCCATTGTGTCATGCACTGATTCCTCAGGGAGGCTTGTTAGTGAGCTCTTCCAAAAACTTCCCTCCAAATTGGTAAGACCCAAGCTTGTGCAATCACTTAGTGTAGATAATCATGGCAGACTAATTTTAACTTGGATCAAAATGGACTTAAGTTCCACTTTGATGTTAAATGTAGTTTACTTTCATTGATGAATTGATTTGCCCATTCCTTCTTTTCCAGCATTATCCAGACTACTATGCTGTAATAAAAGAACCAATAGATCTCCGCGCTGTGGCTCAGAGGATACAGGTATGTGAGGCTTTAAAAGCATAAAAAGCATGGCTTTAATGCATGTGCACTATAGCAGTAGAAATGTGCAGTTTGGAGCTGTTTAAAAAAAAAATTAACTGTAACATTACTGTCAAAGGCTGTTGGTGTAAAATATGTCATAATTAATTGAATCTAAGAAATAATTGAATAATAATATGCAGTAAATTTTAGAGTAATTATTATAACATCATGGCATCTTTGTAATGGTAATTTTTTTTTTTTTGTTCTGTTGTAGGCGGGACATTACAAATCCATCAGTGCCATGGCCAAGGACATTGAGCTTTTGACGAAAAATGCCAAAACCTACAATGAGCCAGGTTCACAAGTTTTCAAGGTTTGTGTTCTTGTGGACACTTGTTGTCTAACCATCACATGCATTGAGCTCATTTTTATATAACAAACTCATTTTTATCTTTCTAAAGGATGCAAACACAATTAAGAAGGTATTTTCCCAGAGAAAGACCGAGATTGAACAGGCTGAACCCACTAAATCCAGCCTCCGTATCAGG
The DNA here is from genome assembly GCA_037194245.1 of Opsariichthys bidens. Lineage (NCBI taxonomy): Eukaryota > Metazoa > Chordata > Actinopteri > Cypriniformes > Xenocyprididae > Opsariichthys > Opsariichthys bidens. The sequence continues at coordinate 7,217,974 of CM074298.1, read as the reverse complement.
TATGCCCTATTTTCGTAAACTAGTTGCTTTGAAGAAGCTTGTTTTTGTCTGTAACACATTTTGTATATGTTTTGCTAGAAACCGGAGGTCTGCTCAGGGGGACCGCCTGTCTGCCATCACTATGGCTCTTCAGGCTGGATCTGAAAGTGATGAAGACTCCATTCTCACAGGTACGTTGTTACCCTTTGACATCCGTTTTTTTTTTTAGATTACTTTATAGTATTTTATCTGAGACAACCTGTCAACTCTACTTATGCAAAAAATACATTGGCAAGGTCCGCAACGGAATATATCTTGAAGCGTTATTCTTATACTCTGTCTCAGGCACTGTGCGTTTTGACACTGGGGAAACGGAGGCTGATTGTGGCCTGAGTGCAGGGGACCCAATCCTCCTGTTGTACCAGTCAGTGCGAGGAGCACGAAGCGTTCAGGGGCAGCTTCTGGCTGAACCATTCCTCCAACTACCCGTGAGAAGGGAATACCCAGACTACTACCATCAGATTAAAAACCCCATCTCCCTACAACAGATTAGGTGTGGATAACACACAGGATATGTTTATTTGAACCTTAAAGGTTTGAAAAGTAAAGCTTACACTCTCTTTCCATGTTTTACATTTCTTACAGGGATAAAATGAAGAATGGAGACTATGATAATGTCGAGCAGATTGAGGCTGACCTTACACTAATGTTTGAGAATGCTAAACGCTACAATATGCCCAACTCCTCCATATATAAACGTGCTCAGAGGTTACAGCAAATAATTCAGGTCAGTCTGCTTTGATAACTAAACTTCTGTTCCATAACCTAATGAGCTAACTGATGAATGAGAAAATGAGGATTAATTCTTTGTTAAACTTGTATTCTAGCAAAAGAAAAGAGAGAATCGAGATGACGATGAAGGAGATGTCTCTACTGCAAATTCTGACGTAGGAAGTAGTAAAAGGAAAAGGTGATTTTTTTTTTTTTTTTTTTTTTTGATGACATCACTTACATTATTTTGTCAATATGACTTGCAATCAGTCCTTTTAACTTTCTTTTCTTTTTGCTGTCATAATATGGTCGTAACAGCCACAAGAAGAACACCAAGAAAAACCGAATGAAGACTCTGTATTCTGCTGTGACCGAGGCACGTGAGCCAGGCACCGGAAGGCGCCTCTGTGAACTCTTCATGGTGAAGCCCTCTAAGAAGGACTACCCAGACTACTACCAGATTATTCAAGATCCAATGGACCTGCGTACCATTGAGAACAATATCCGCACTGAGCGTTACAACAATGAGGATGCACTTATGGATGACATGAAACTTATGTTTCGCAATGCCCGCCACTATAATGAGGAGGGATCTCAGGTGGGCATTATGACTTTACTCAAACTGAATGCTTTTACACTACCGATCAAAAGTTGGGAGCCAGTACGATTTTTTCCATGAAAGAAATTTAATACCTTTATATAACAAAAAAAGCATTTGGTTGATCAAACGTGACAGTAAAGGCATTTTTAATGTTACGTAAAAACTATAATAAATAAAATCCACATTTATTTGTGTAGCGCTTTTCACAATGCTGTTCTTTTGAACTTTCTATTTATCAGAGAAATCTGAACAAAGTGTATCACAGTTTCCACAAAAGTATTCTACAGCACAACTTGCACAATTTCAACAATGATAAAAATAAATAAAAGTTGCTTGAGCAGTAAATCAGCATATTAGAATGATTCTGAAGGATCATGTGACACTGAAGACTGGTGTAATGATTCTGAAAATTTAGCTTCTTTTTTTTTTTACCTGCAGGTTTATAATGATGCAAATATCTTGGAGAAGATTGCAAAGGATAAACAGAAAGAGCTTGGCCCTCCCCAGAGGAAGATGACGTTGGCTCTCCCAAACTCAAGCTTCGTATGTTTTATGGCAAAAATTCGACACTTTAATGCAAATACACTAATGGAGACACAAATTTTAGTTTTAACTGATTGTTTTTTTTTTTTTTTTTTTTTTTTTTACAGGCCGTAGTGGAGTTGCAGCCTCCCCTAAAAAGGCTCGTACCCAGACCACACCACTCCAGCAGAAGCTTACTGATCTCTACGAAGCCGTGCGCAATTTCACAGACAATCGTGGCCGACGTCTCAGCACTGTTTTCCTGCGTCTGCCATCACGTTCTGAGCTGCCAGACTATTATGCCGCCATTAAGCGTCCCATTGACATGGAGCGTATACGCAGCTACATGGTACAGGGGCGCTACCAAGATGTTGACTCACTGGCAGAAGATTTCATCCTTATGTTCAACAACGCCTGCACCTACAATGAGCCTGAGTCTCTAATATACCGTGATGCGCTGCTGCTACATCGAGCCTTTCTAGAAGCCCGTCGACGGATTGAGGATGAAGAGGATGGAGATGAAGCTGGACTGGGTGGTTTGTCGGTTGCCTCTCTCGTGCGTGAGCTCATCCGTAACCTCTTCGTTTCAATGATGGGGCACCAGGATGATGAGGGCCGCTGCTATAGTGACTCTTTGGCGGAAGTGCCCGCCATCGATCCCGCCAACCCGGAGGACCCACCCCTTAATTTAGAGATTATTCGTAATAATGTGGATCGCGGGCGCTACCGCAGGCTGGACGTTTTCCAGGAGCATGTGTTTGAGGTGCTGGAGAAAGCAAGACGTCTCAACCGGTAAGCAGTAAAGAGTGTGAAAATCAAATCTTGTTGTCATTAATAAGTCCTGATTCAATTCAAATTAAATGGATTTTTGGTTCTTTTTCATTAATTTGTGGAAAGCAGTTGCCTGGACATTCTACAAAATTACTCTGTTCATGATCCATGGAAAAAATATATATACGTGTTTGGAATGACATGAGAATGATGAGAAAATCTTCATGAATAATTCCTTTATCATCCAATCACATGTAACAGAGTAAAGTTTGATGGTAGAGTCTACGTGAATAAAACTTTAGGAAAAGTAATCTGAGAATTGTGTTTTCAGGACTGATTCTGAGATCTTTGAGGATTCTGTGGAGTTGCAGTATTTCTTTGTAAAGATCCGTGACGAGCTATGCAAGAATGGTGAAATCTTGCTTACCCCAGCACTGAGCTACACATCCAAACATCTGCATGCAGACATAGATCAAGAGAAGCGAGAGAAACTGCCCCAAGAAATTGAGGAAGACCGGCTGAAGCGGGAGGAAGATAAAAAAGGTTTCCAAAATTGCTTCTAGCATTTTTAAAGTTATGCATGTAGCACCGTAGCATACCCTTTAAAGTCTTGCTGCTAAAATGACTCTCTAATATAGAAGTGTACTAATGTGTACTTTACTTTTATGATTTTAGCTCTTCCAGAAGAGGACAAAGCAGAGGGTCCTGGAGGAAGCCAGTGGCCGTCAGGTCCTCAAAGCTCATATAGTCAGGACTGCAGTTTTGAGAACAACACCTACAGCGTGGGAGACTGTGTATATGTTCAACCTTCAGAAGCAAATTTGCAGCCCCACATTGTCTGCATTGAGAAACTCTGGAAGGATGAAGCTGGTGTGCACATCCTAACTTTTTTTTTTTCTTTGTTTACTCCTTGCTATTTTTTTTAACTGCTGTATCACTTCCATCTGCTGTCAACTTCTGTCAAAACTTGCTATCAAACTCTTTAACAATTGGATGTGTTTGTTTTCTGCAGGTGAGCAGTGGATGTATGGATGTTGGTTTTATCGTCCAGGAGAAACTTTTCATCTGGCCACTCGTAAGTTCCTGGAAAAGGAGGTATTCAAGAGCGACTATTACAGCCGTGTGCCTTTCAGCAAGATCTTGGGGAAATGTGTTGTGTTATTTGTAAAGGTAAGTTACATGAGTCGCATTCAAAATATGTTTTAAATAGATTTAATTAATACATTTATATGACTAAGAGGTTCACAAAATACAGCCACAAGAGGCTCACGAGCTCTTGAAGTATTTTTCATTTAATTTCTTAATTTAAAAAAAAATTCCACATCTTTTTTTTTCCAGGAGTATTTTAAGTTGCAACCAGAGGGCTTTAAACCTGAAGACGTCTATGTCTGTGAATCACGCTACACGGCCAGGACCAAAACCTTTAAGAAGATCAAAATATGGTCAATGCCACCAAACTCTGTCAAATTAGTCTCTCGGGAGGTTCCTTTACCTGTAGTCAGAGTTGCCTCCATGTTTGTCAGTGCAAAAGACAAAGTGGCTGACCTTCCTGATGGAGAGAGTGGTGGCTTCGTCGAGAAGGTATGAAGGATTGATTTTGAGTACAGTTCTCATTTCATTTTAGTTTGGCATGGAACATTTTTTTTAACTTACTCTCCACAGGAGCGAGACGATGTTCCAGTTGAAGTGGCCAATGGGGAGCCGGGTTGCCAGTACTTTGAGCAGCTCCACTACAATGACATGTGGCTTAAAGTGGGCGACTGTGTCTACATACGCTCCCACGGGCTGGTGCGACCTCGAGTTGGCAGGTGGGCAAAATCATGCTTATTTTACCCAAATAACTTATGAAAGTACTCATTAACCAGAAAGCTTTGACAATAATATAAGTCTTTACAGCAATAGACTGACTGAGTTGTTATGGTTGACATGGGTAGGATCGAGAAGATGTGGCTGCGGGATGGAGCAGCATTCTTCTTTGGACCCATCTTCATCCACCCTGAGGAAACGGAACATGAGCCAACAAAGATGTTCTACAGACGTGAGGTGTTCCTCAGCAACCTGGAGGAGACCTGTCCTATGACCTGCATCTTGGGTATGGGCACAGAGTGAATCGATTCATTGTAATTGTAATGAAATCCTAGTTTTATATCAGATTGCTGTCCATCCACAATCCATAGTCCACCAAACTGTGGGTGTTCAAGCTGTGATGATCATTTTTTGCCAACCGAACTTGTTCCATGCTGGTGCCTCTTAGATCATTATCATACTTCCCCCCTTCCATATGTAAAGCGCTTTGAGTACCCAGAAAAGCGCTATATAAACGTAACGAATTATTATTATTATACCGAGAGACTTTTCATTTCACAAAGACACTGGAAATACAATTAAGACCTTCTTCTTGTGGATGTCTGCAGTGATTTTATGATGTAAGACTGCCCACCTCAGAACTCTAAATGCATAATTGAAGCAGTGTGGGATTGTTTGACTCGAGAAAATAACAAAAAGCAGCCAAGGGAAATAAATTATAGCAGTTCCAGTTGCAAATTTATCATGTTGAACTTATAAGACTGTGCTTTCCCACAAATAGGATTTTTATAGCTGATTAAGTGCTTGAACATGTTCATTTTGTTCCCTTCTTTAGTTCCATACCTTTTCTCTGAAAATGATCTATTTGAAAACTTCCTATAGAGTTTTAAATCTTTGTCTTTTTTTCACAGGGAAATGTGTGGTCTCTTCTTTTAAGGACTTCCTGTCCTGCAGGCCAACTGAGTGTCCAGAGGAAGATGTGCTCCTGTTTGAGAGTCGCTACATTGAGAGTGAAAAGCAGATGAAAAAGTTTAAAGCACTTAAACGTTTCTCCCTCTCAGCCAAAGTGGTTGATGATGAGATCTTCTACTTTAGGTGCGTTTTACTTTCCTAGCTTTCTTTTAGTGGGAAGTATCACACATCCAGAATGTGTCTATAGAATATAAAGAGGTTATTCAAGTGTTCTTTAGTATGTCTTATTGCTCTTGGTCAGAATCATTGATTGGGTTTAGTCACTAACTATTGCTTTAAATTAACTTTAAGGAAACCCATCGTGCCTCAGAAGGTGCCATCCCCCATGTTGGATAAAAAGATTGAAGAGCTAGAGGCTAAGTTTGCAGATATGGAGGATCTGGATGATGATATGGATGACCTGGATGAAGATGATGATGAAGCAGTAGCGACACCCTCAATGCCACCCAGTCAGGCATCCACAGCAAGTGACATGGATATGCCATATACACCACCACAGGTACTCCATACTCCCTAGAAATCAGCTTTTGCAGATAATATTAACCAATTTCTGATTATGTAAATGTTTTTACCAAATTGCCTTAACAAAGGTATTTTCCTATGTTTGCTATGCACAGTCCACTCCAAAGATAAAGGGTATGTCCAAAAAGGAAGGAGCCAAGCGTAAGATCAACATGAGTGGCTACATCTTGTTTAGCAGTGAAGTTAGGTCTATTATAAAGGCTCGTCACCCTGATTTCTCCTTTGGAGAGCTGAGCCGACTGGTGGGCACAGAATGGAGAAACCTGGAAGCTTCTAAGAAGGTGGAATATGAAGGTATGTCAGTTTTTGACAGGTTGTACTGGTCCATTGTTACCATAGTTACTAGCCAATTCAGTCACAAAACAAGAGATACAATTGATTTGATTGTGTCCACATTGGATATTTCTTTTGCAGTTTTGAAATGATACAATTATTTCTTTTTTTTTTTTTAAAAGCCAGCAGTTGGACATTTTATTTTCCCCGTATTAATGAATGAGTAGTATGGTAACTCGGGGTGTTTTTGTTTTCTTCTGTGCTAAACTATGCACAATGCATGATTGCTGACTATATGTATAGGGCAACTGTTTCTCTTATGCACAAAATTACACATATCGTAGAATCTTTAATTCAGTTATCAATGTTTTTCCAGAACGAGCAGCTAAACTGGTAGAGCAGCAGGAACGGGAGAGGGTCCTTCAGCAGCAGCATCAGCAGCAGCAGCAGGCTTCCCCAAGAGCAGGTACCCCAATCGGCACAATGATGGGGGTGGTACCTCCCCAAGCGCTATGGGGATACTAAACCAGGCCATGCCACCTGTGCCAGGTAATGCCAAATCTCCCCTTTCACCCTTGCTGAAAGAGACAGATGCAGCATCTGGGCACCCTCCAACAATTCTCATCCATTTGAACCATCTAATACCTCAACTCGTCAGTCAGATCACTATCATCCCCAAACCAACAATGTGCCCCATTAGTTCTGATTCAGTTCATTTTATTAAATGTCTTTTGTTTGTATGCAAACTTGCATTTTTTTTTTTTTTTTGCCTTGTCTTCTGTTTTTGAGTATTGCCACATTCTTTTTTTTCTTTTTGCATGACAACCTTTTTTATTAACCAGTAAACGTAGAGCTCTTTTTTTTTAAATTAACCACGTTTAAATGTTCACACTTGTAAAGCTTCACACATTGGTATGATTGTTATTTTGTAGTTGCATGACTTTTTAGTCGCCTGCATGTCATCAATGCATGGATGTTTTTGTGCTATCTCCTCCTCACCCAAGGCATGATGGGAAATTATGGCCCGCCCTACATGCCTATGCAGGGTCCTTCTGAGGGCATGATGGGTATGGGTGGCACACCACCTCATTCCATGGGGGTGCCCCAGCTGCCTTCCCAGCACTTCCTTCTACCAGGCATGGCCGGGTACCCTGGTATGCCCTATCCGGGTAAGAAGCACCCCGATTAGTCAGAAATCCCACCTGAAGATCTTCTGACCAGCTCCAATCCAAATAGAAAAAATAGGGAATTTGGGTTTTTCTTGGTTTGAACTCATGGCTTTGTTCCAAAAACTAGTGAACTGCCTAGACAGCAAGGCAGCTTATTTGGTTTTGAAACTGAGCTGATTTTTTTTTTTTTTGTACATCATTTCAAATGCTTTGTATCACTAGATAATATTTGTATTTCTGCATGAGCTAATTTTAGTTATATCCAATTCATAAGGTGGGAATATTCACACAACACCACTAACATTGCTAATGTTTTTTTTTTCCTCAGTGTCTCACCTCACATTTTCTTAATTTAATTTTTACACTAGATTTGTCACCTCTGTTTTTCCACTGACTGACTCTCTGAATCTTTCTTTTTTGCAAACACAATTTGTTAGGGGACAATGTAACAATAAAAACAATATTAATTTATATATTACTAATTCATTTATAATATAATTAATTCAATCATTGCACATTATTTGCAACCTTATTAATTTATGTTAAAATGTAAACTTACGTGGAGTCATACAGCATTTCTATATTAAACACTTGTTTCCTTCTCAGGTGTGATGGGCCCAGGAATGAACGGCATGGCTGGAAGTCCTGGTCCTGGAAACCATTATGGCATGCAGGTGAAGAACATATTCATGCAGCTTTCACTCGTGACGCTAAAGCAGATCCGGTTTGTAATCTGTCCTCTCTCTTTGTCCTCTCAGATGGGTGGATATGGGCCAGGGCAACAAGCTCCACCACCATATCCAGGTCAAGGTCAACCAGGCCAGCAGCATCCAACCCCGCCTATGTTTGTCGCCCCACCTCCAAAACCCCAGCGACTTCTGCATTCAGAGGCTTATCTTAAGTACATCGAGGGCCTCAGCGCTGAATCCCCCACCATTAGCAAGTGGGACCAGAGCCTTAAGGGTAAAAATTATTTACATAGAAATTCAAGAGTTGTTTTATTATTATTTTTATTAAGGAATTAAGTTTTATTCAGACAGGATGCATTGAATTTATCATTACTGACAGTAAAGATATTCATAATGTTACAAAAGATTCCTATTTCAAATAAATGCTGTTCTTTTGAACTTTCTGTTCATCATTGAATACTGGAACAAATTGTATAACACTTTACACGAAAATATTAAATCGCACAACTGTTTCTTGAGCAGCAAATCAGCATATTAGAATGATTTCTGAAGGATCATGTGACACTAATGCATCACTAATGTTTCGCATCACAGGACTAAGTTACATTTTAAAATATAATAAAATAGAAAATAATATTTGAAATGTATTGCATAACTGTTTTACTGTATTTTTAGTATTGTATAGTAAATTAAAAAGGAAATTATATATTGTGCCTTGCAAAAGAATTGTCATCTGTAAAGCAATTTTTTTTTTTTTTCACAAAAACCGTGAAATGATAATTCAGTCATTTTATGATTCTTATGATAATTTTCTTTGACTGTTAGACTTAATTTGGCTGTAAGTCTTTCGTATATGTGTTCTGTGATGTTACAGCCACACATACTTGAATGATTCTTTGATTATCATTCCTTCAGCACAAAGAAAAGACTGTCGGCTCACCAGGGAGCAGGAGAGCCGTCTCCCTACTCACTGGCTGAAAAGCAAGGGCGCTCACACCACGATGGCCGACGCATTGTGGAGACTCCGAGACCTGATGATGAAAGACACGCTCAACATCCGACAGGCGTACAACCTTTAAATGTTTGTTTTACCCCCAACTCTCAGGACTCTAATTTATGCAAGACTATTCTACCAAATCTTTCCTATCACGACTCAAGATGTGATAAAGTATTATGTACTGTCAGAAATGCTTCAGCAATAATTATATCTTAGTTGTGTGCATATATATGTGTGTGTGTGTGTGTGTGTGTGTGTGTGAAAAATAAAGGTTTTAGCCATCTCTTTAGGTACGTATGACGCACTGGAATGAAGCAATTTATAACTACTGAGATGGATTGGAAATGTTTCACTTTGACTGTTACTTTAGATGAATTTTGTTTGATTTTATGATGTTTTTATATGGCCGAGTACATCACCTCAAACAATAGCATCACCAATCCTCGCAAAGTTCTCTGGCTAAGACCACTCTATGTAAAGGCTTCAACTGGGCAGAAGATCACAGTAGCATTTTATAAATATATTTTGTTTTTATACAGAGGCAAAAATAAGCTGAGTTCCTCTTTATTTTAATGATAATGTAATTTGTTATTTTTTCATTGTGTACATATGGAAACCCTGTGATAAATGCTTGGTACGGCGATGCTTATTGAACACTGTCGCATTAAAAATGACAAAATTGGGTTAAATTTACCAATAAACATAATTTCGAAAGGATAAAGTGTATTTGTAGCTTGTCCATAACATGTTTGTGAGAAGATTGAGTTACCAGCCCCTCCACCCGCCACCACTAATACAAGGCCCGCCTCACCAAATCACTTATCTAACGCGGCAGGTACAAATTATTATTATTATTTTTTAAAAAATACAATAATAAAATAGCTGAATATTTATTTAATATAGTAATAAATTATTAAAACCCCTCTTTTAATTTTAACCCCACAAATGACTGACGTGATGTCATTTCCTGGCAGGGGCGGAAAAAACGGGCTATTCTCTTTAGTGTTTGCCCTGTCTACACTCACCCTCTCTACCTCTTCCCCGTTTTTTCATACTAAACCTGTCCAGAACCCCTTAAAATAGGACGAAACCGAACTGACACTACGCTTTAACAGCGTAACTCATGGAGTAAATCACAACCGGGGGGAGATATAACCGAGGTGAGCTTTATTCAGTTGGAGCTCGCGGAGATGCGCGAGCTACTAGTGTGTTAGCTCGAGCCATTCATATCGACGAATCTTGTCGCATATTGTCATAGCTGCTTTTCACTGAAATTCAAATGTAATATTATGTAAGGTTTGGTTATGTCATGCTTGTTATATATGTATATAGTGGGTGTTTGTGTGGCTTCAATACTTAGCTGTGCAGGGGTAGGAGGAGCTTTGACAGCTGATATTTATTTTTCTGTTCAAATCACCATCTTATGTAGGTTTTTTTTTTTTTTTTTAAACAAATTTAATTAAAAAAATTATTTTCCTTTTTGTTCATTTCACCAGCTTTTATTTTTAAAACGTGTTTAAAATCAGTAGACAGTGCCTACTGAAGTGTACTCTGTATTGTAATGTGTATATACTAATTATATTCAAGCTGTGCCAATGTTAATTCATGAAATATCAGTTTAATCTCAGTGACACTCTCTGACTGAACTGTGTTAATGGATATTTTAACCTCTACTGTTATTTTGTCAACTTTTTTGCAAGGGCGATGTCTTTTGTTCTTATGCTATTGATTAGGTTTTGTCAGCCAATAAGAGCTTGTTGCCATGTTACTGTAATATGATGTTTATCCATCTTGAGATTTGGCATAATTGCATTAACCCTATAAAGCTTACAATATTATATTTGATGCATACATTTTTCTGAGGCCTTTAAATTATCAACCTGATCAAAACTTCTACTGTACATGCTTTTTCTCTCTGATTGATATTTCATACTATTAAGCCTATTGTATAATTCATGCCCATCTTCAGGTCTTTTAATAATTTTTACGGAGTAATTGAAAGAATAACTTTTATATTGTTTGTAATATTTCAAGATGGAGGATTTTATAGGACTAAAGTAACTTCATATTAAAATGTAAGTATGAAATATGATATATCGGGCCTTTCAGAGACATTTATTTGTATATGTGTCAGTCATCATTGTATTGCATTGGTTTTGCCCACCAAAATTAAAAATACTTTGAGCGTACATCTAAGGATTTAAATGTCTTCTTAATAAGACACATATATATATATATAATATATATAGTGACAACTAATATTTATTCGTATGCATTTTATGCAAGTAGTCTGTTATAAGAAATATATGTAATAAAAATTTATTTGCACTGTAGGCTATTAGAGTTTCATATTATTTTTTGGCCATTATAAATAACCGTAACTGCATCAAATTGCATATGAGGTGTATTTTTCTTCTGTAGTATGAGTCCATATTCTGATTATGTCTTGCTATGTGAGCCATAAAGGTCTGATGTCTCAAATATAATACGAGAAATAAAACGCATGCAAACTTTTTTATATACATTTTGTCTAAAGATTCAATAAACTCTTTCATTTCAAAAATTTGATTTTTTCTGACTATTAATCTTTTCCTTCTTCTAAATTGTCTGCTAATAATTCCGCTTGAATAACTTGCACTATTAAAACTTTTGTAGATCATTTAAATTGTGTTGCTATAAGTTTAAATCTGTTTACGCTGTTGGAACACTAATTGGCATTGAAAATCTTGACAACAGTTGGCACCACTGTTATATTATTAATCTTTTCCCCTTTTTTAAGTCAATGTGAAATAAAAATTAGTCTTATTTACTTTTATACAAAACAGTATTACATAAAAAGTGGTATAGCATAGAAGTGGAAATCCTAAAATCCAAGCCTACCAAATACTTTTATAACATTTTTTTACTTTGGCACTGATATTTAATATTTTGGAAATGCAAATGTAGTTTGATCTTTTGGTTGATTTACGCATAACAAAGCAATGGTAACTAATCTTGATCCTTTTCCTTGTTCCTCTCTGCAGGTAGAGCTTTGCAGTCGTCCTTCATTCTACAAACCCACCCGTCTTGTTCTTTCTCTTTCTCATACAACCCTTCTTTGATTAAGTTCTCTTCCTGCCTGACTGCAAAGTCTATACCTGCTCATTCAATCAACCCATCTGCCTACCAGCCAATCAGAATGTCACAGCTTCAGTTCCAGGTGCCTGTCAACCCTGCAACCAGTGCCGCCCCTTTACAACTGGCCCTGCCCCAACCCGGGTTCAGCATTCCCTGTCCCACTGCTCCCTTACCCTCAGAGAGTGCCAGTCACCCATTACGAAACTCCGCCCTGCCTTCTGCCTCCGCTACGCCCTTCTGCAACCCCACAGGTGGGTTATTAAGTACTTTTTGCATTTTTAGAATGTGAAAATCTTCAATTATGCGCATGGTAATCTCAAAACAATTACGTTTTAATAAAACATTTCGCTTTAGCAACAGCGGTATAGAAAATGAATTTTTAAACATGCTGAAAAAATGTACACTACTGTTCCAAAGTTTAGGGTCGTTATAGTTTTTATTTAAAATAAATTAATATTTTTATTCAGCTGGGGTGCAGTCCCCAGAAGTCGAGGCTAAAACCGATTCAGGGTAACCAGTGGCCTAGTTGGCTGGGAAAATTACCCCGGGTTTAAGTGTGGGCCCCCCGGGTTCGCCTGGTGAACGGGTGGGGGTTTTTTGCTTTGGAGATTCAAGGGTGTGTCCTCTGGAGGGGTAGATAGGGGTGTATGTGTGTCAGATAGACGTTTATAATGTTATAAAAAAAATTCTATATTTTAAAATAAATGATGTTCTTTAGAACTTACAATTAAACCAAAATATTAAGCAGCACAACTATGTTCAGCATGTTTTGAGCACCGAATCTTAGAATGATGTCTAAAGAATCATGTGACGGTGAAGACTGGAATAATGAGGCTGAAAATTCTGCTTTGCCATCACAGGAATAAATTATATTTAAAATTGTACATTTTTTGATCAATTAAATGCAGCCTTGGTGAGCATTTTAAAAACATTTTACCACCCATCCCAAATTTATGAACAGTAGTGTATTTTTCATGCTTGTTTAATGAACGTGCAAAAACGTCAGTACCTGGTTTTGCCCTGATAGCAAAATTTTCTTGTATTTTTAGTTTTAAGATGTTTCCTTTTTGATTTATTGATTTAGTATCTAACATGGCAAACCCTAAAGAGAAGACCCCAATGTGTCTGGTTAATGAGTTAGCCCGTTACAATAAGATCCAACCCGAATACAAGCTACTCAGTGAACAAGGACCAGCTCACTCCAAGGTAAGACTTTTCTGTATACACAAATGTACAAAACTGTCACTTCCCACATGTCTGAACTTCCTGATGGTGTCTGTTGGTCAGATTTTCTCAGTGCGGTTAACTCTGGGGGATCAGCACTGGGATGCAGAGGGGACCAGTATCAAAAAAGCCCAGCACTCTGCAGCGTCACGTGCCCTTGCCGAAACTACTCTCCCCAAACCCAGTCACAGAAGTCCCCGCCACCCTGGCAAGAACCCAGGTGGGATCTACAAGGGCTCAGAGTGTACGTCCAATTTTTATTCTTTATCTTCTCATTAGGAGTAGTACGGAGCCGTGCACATGACATGCAGGCAAAAATATATATATATAGTGGCTTCGATGTTGTCCCTCGTTTTACTACATTGGGCGCATATATAATTTGTTTCCTCGATTTGTGGCCATGTGGTACTAATTCATTCCATCATAGCGATTTAACTAAAACAAGGGAACAAACTATTATGCGCACCCGATTTAGTAAAATGAGGGAATGAATTTCTGTATTGTGTGCTCAGATTACTTAAAACAAGGGATCGAATTAGTAAAACGCACTGATGTATCAATAAGTTGTGGGAATGACTTGTTAATTTGTTGTCACAATATACATATTTTTTTTCACTGCACCCAAAATTGTGAAAATTCTCTCATCCTCACATTGTCGAAACCTGCATGAATTGGGCTGTCGAGCTTCAAAAAGTCCATATGACTTCCTTTGCCAGCTCTGGATTCTGTAGAGTTTAGCTCCAACCCTAATCAAACACACCTGAACCATCTTACTAAGGTATTCAGGATTACTTGCAAATTACTGGCAGGTGTGTTGGAGCAGGGCTCTCCAGTAGAAGGGTTTGCTACATTTGCTTTACAGACTTCAAATGTACAGTCACATGAACTACTTTCATACATGGTGAGTTGGTGATCGTTTTTGGGTGAACTATTCTTTTAAAATGACAAATAAATGTATACTTTTCACATATTAAATCTTGAATACCATATATCTGTGGGGGTTAATCTGTCTTTATGAGGTAATGTACAGTATATCGGGGTTTTGTTTTCTTGAAAGAAATTAACACATTTATTCAGCTAGGAAGCATTAAATTGATCAAAACTGACAGTACAGGTATTCCTTTAAAGACTTCCATTTCAAATGAATGCTGTTATTTCTATTCATCAAAGAATCCTGGAAAAAAAGCAAGACAGTTTCCACACAAATATTAATTTCTGCTGTTCTCAGCACTGATTATAATAGTAAGAAGAAATGTTTCTAACGCACCAAATCAGCATATTAGAATGGTTTCTGAAGGATTATAGTAATGGCTGCTGAAAATTCACAGGACAAATTACATTATTAAAAAATAGTATCCATCATTATCCATATTAATGTATAAAACTTTTATTTTATTTTTAATAAATGGATTAAAAGTGACAGTAAAGACATTTATGATATTATAAAAGTTTTCTATTTCAAATAAATGCTGTTCTTCTGAACTTATTATTTACCAAAAGTATTAAGTAGCACTACTATTTTCAATTTTGATAATAATAAGAAATGCTTCTGCCACTAAATCCGCATATTAGAGTCATTAATATAATGCTCATGTACAGACTGCTGGAAATTCAGCCTTGCCATCACAAGGAAAAAATACATTTTAAAATAAAAAATTAAATAGAGGACAGTCATTTTAAATTTTAAGAATATTTCACAATATTTCTATTTTCACAGTAACAGATTAAACCCCTTGTAGGTTGAACCCCATGAATGTTAGTAGTGCAAACAGCTGTTTGACATGCCTTTTTCTCATGCAGATAACGTAACCCACACTGTGGAGCTTAATGCACTTTGTATGAAGTTGGGCAAGAAGCCCATCTATAAGCCTATAGATGCCTACCATGGGATGAGACCAGCATTCAACTACAACATCAGAGCACCAGGCCCTTACACGCGCTCCATGCAGCAGTATGCCCTTTTTATTTGAATCTATTCCTTTTGATGTAAAATAGAAATATTGGCTAAGATAGCTAATTATCTTTTGTTATCCGTTGTCTTTTATACCAGATATCTTTTGTTTTGGCATAAAAACATGATACTATACTATTTCACTTTTTTCTTGATCAGCTATTACTACCCATTTCCTCCTGTGGGGCCAGTACTGTATCACATGGAGCTCTCTATCGGTGGACAACAGTTCCACGGCAAGGGCCGCACGCGTCAAGCAGCCAAACACGATGCTGCGGCCAAAGCTATCAAATATCTGCAGAAAGAACCAATAATGCAGCAACTGGCTGAGGTGAGAGTTCATACTTATGACTTACTTTATTTCTTGTATCAATTCTCGCGTGTTTTTGTTTGTGTAATGTTGTTTGTAGACCAGACAGAGCTGTCAGCGATTCTTCCTATTTAAATATTGTGTAACGCGTGCCCTACTGTCGCCAATCCGTCATGTAATGTGTACAAAACGGCAACGAAACTGTACCTCAGACAGTTGTTGTGTGAGAGGAACAGCAATCAGACAACTTTGAAATTCGTGCCGTGTGTACCCGCCATTATTTATTCTTCAAAAAGAGCTGTTCTCAGTTCTCGCACCTAGTAAATTCAAGTGAAAGACCTGAAATGCGTATTCCCTAAAAATACCTGTCATGTAGATGAAAGAAGAGCCAGTACAAGAAAACCTTAACAAATCCGAGATAAGCCAAGTGTTCGAGATTGCACTGAAGCGCAACTTGCCTGTCAATTTTGAGGTATGTCATCATCCCATCATCCCATCATGCATAGGCTACAAATATGCAAAAAATACTTTAATGCACATTATAATTTAGCAAAATCTTGCATGTAGAAGATGCATGTCTCTGTATATCAGTGGAAAGGCAAAAATGTCCAGACCGTAAATTGTTCACTGTTCTTTAATTCTCCTGACTGTATACAGGTGCTAAAAGAGACTGGGCCTCCTCACATGAAGAGCTTTGTGGTGAGAGTAACCGTGGGTGAGTTTTCAGGGGAGGGAGAGGGTAAAAGCAAGAAAATCGCCAAGAAGCTAGCTGCCATCGCTGTGCTGGAGGAGCTCCGCAGACTGCCTCAACTACCTGTTGCAGACAAGATACCACTACGCATTAAAAAGAAAAGCAAGTCCATTATTAAGGTAGATGACTTATAAAAATTAGTAATTATAAAAGCACCAAGTTAGAGGGTTCTGAGTAGTTCTAGACCAGCATATCAGTTAATCATCTTTTTTTTTTCTTAGTGATTATATTTAATTCAGAGATTATCTATTTGGCCAATGACTGAGCTTGATTGGCCAATTAGCGAAAGTTGTTATTTTGCTTCATTTTATTTCCAAATTAACCAATTGCCTTGATGGATAATTCTTTGTATACAAATCTTCTTCTTCTTCGGATTCAGATTTTTCTTTGGATTCTTTGATTAAATACCAACAAACAGCACTTATTTGAAATGGAATTTCAATTTAAAAGGTTGGTTCACCCAAAAATGAAAATTGTGTCATTAATTACTCACCCTCGTGTTGTTCCAGATCCGTAAGACCTTCGTTCTTCTTCAGAACACAGATGAAGATATTTTTAATGAAATCTAAGAGCATTCTGACCGTTTCATAGAGATCCAACACAACTACCATTTTCAAGGTCCAGAAAGGTAGGAAAGACAAAGTAATTCATGTGACTGCAGTGGTTTAACCTCAATTTTATAAAGCGACGTGAGTGTTTTGTTTGCACAAAAAACATAATTTACCACTTTTTTTATTCAAAGCGTGTTCATGCAACAGTGTCAGCTCTCGCGTGAGCACAAAACGCATGCGTCGTGCTCTCGTGAACACTCACACGCACGGGTCTGAACACAACAAGCATGCGTCATGATGCTTTCGTGAACTCGCATTGTAGATCAATATTTTTTGTAATTTAAGTGGTAAATTATGTTCATAAAATTGAGATTAAGCCAGTAGAGTCACATGGAGTACTTTAATGATGTCTTTCCTACCTTTCTGGACCTTGAGAATGGTAGTTGCGTTGGATCTCTATGGGGTGGTCAGAATGCTCTCAGATTTCATTAAAAAGATCTTGATTTGTGTCACGAAGATGAACGAGGTTCTTACGCATGTGGAACGACACGAGGGTGAATAATTAATTACAGTTTTTTCATTTTTGGGTGAAATAACCCTGTAATGTGTTGCTGCCAAATTAAAGTATTAATTTCTTTAAAAAAATCTTACTGACCCCAAACTTTTGTACAATAGTGAATATATGGGTGAATTCCTTTACTTAAATATCAAAATTTGACAGAGTAACTGAAGTATTCCAAACTTTATTGCAATTGTCTGAAATCAGGAAATGAGTGATGATACCAACACACACACTGACTGTCATTCTATGTGTAGAATTAATCAAATTTAATTTAATTATTGCCCCTTTAATCATATTCTCATTAATCTATATGTATTCAATGTGTAATCAAAATATATTTCTCTTTCTTACTGAATCTCGCACCCGCTCTCAGCTGCAGACCAGTCCAGAGTATGGTCAGGGCATGAATCCCATCAGTAGACTGGCTCAAATCCAGCAGGCTAAGAAAGACAAAGAACCTGAGTACACCTTAGTGACGGAGAGAGGTCTGCCGCGACGCAGGGAGTTTGTCATGCAGGTACTCCATTAGAGAGAGAACTCTGTTCTCTGACTCAGCATTTTTATAATAGTTCAGTGCACATTTTGTTTGAAGGCCATGTTCTTCTTGGACATAATTTTCATATACAACCTGTAAAATTGCTTCTTGTTCCCGGAAAAGTAACGTGCCACTGTATCGCTTTCTGTTTTTTCTCTCACTCAGGTGTCAGTTGCAGGTCAAAATGCAGAGGGAATGGGTCCTAGTAAAAAAGTGGCCAAGCGAAATGCAGCCGAGAAGATGCTAGAGCTTCTGGGCTTCAAAGTGCCTCAGCCACAGCCACCCAAACCGGCATTGAAAACAGATGAGAAAGTGAGTGTCTGCTTATTAACAGCATTTACTTTGCATCATAAACATGGTGAAAGTAGTTTCAGGGGTTTGTAACTGTGGTCCGTTGCCGGAAGGGGCTGATAAGAGGGTCTGCAAAACATTTGAGAGAGAGAGAGAGAAAAAAGATGTGTACTTGTATATTAATGTTTAATAATATTTAATGTTTTTTTTTTTTTTTTACATTCACCAGATTTCATAAAACTATTTCATTCTTTGTAAATACTGGTCAGAAATCATTACTTTTTTTAATTTATTCACAGAAATAGTTCTTAACGGTGGGCAAACAAACAGATCTGCATAAAATTGCATAGAAATTGATAAATGAAAGGTAAATATTTGCCAGATAATACATTATCTGTAATAAAAAAAAGAATAAAAATATTTAGTATAATAATAATAATATAAAAGCTAACTTAGGAAAATTTTAATAATAAAATGTTTATTAAATAATAACAAAATTATTTTATATTTTAATATTTAATCACCCAGCAGATTTTTTTATTCTAATACAGGTGCTATATGTTTGGAAGAGGATTCCTGACAAGGGGAACATCATATTTTTAACTTTGCGTTAAAATGTTTCCAAAAAAGCTTTCTTGTGGCACCAATAAAAACATAAGAATGTCAACTAAAAGTGTTAATGTAAACGGTTATAAAGTACATTTTCATTTATGTTTGTGAAGGCACCTGCCAAGAAACCTGGAGATGGACGAAAAGTGACCTTCTTTGAACCGGGATCTGTGGAGAAGGCCGGTCTTGGTATGTGTCGTTTAGTCATTTGCCACTTTCAGCTGTCATGAATATGGATGTGGTCCATATGTACATTGTCCTTGTATCATATTACAAGCTCATTTTAGTGAATATTTATTGCTCGTGATTGACTCTTGCGTTTCTCAAAGCAGTTAATAAGGAGGAGGATTTCCGGCTTCCGTTTCTCAGCCATCAGCAGCTTCCTGCTGGCATTTTACCCATGGTGCCAGAGGTGGCACAGGCAGTGGGTGCCAACCAGGGACCCCATGCAAAAGACTACGGTCGCACAGCCGCTCCCAACCCAGCCAAGGCCACAGTAACGGCCATGATTGCCAATGAGCTGCTGTACGCTGGCACGTCCCCGACTGCAGAGGGTATACTGAAGACCAAAAACAGTTTGGCACACAGACCCCACGGACCCCTTACCAGACCATCCGAACAGCTCAGCTACCTGGCCACTGTACAGGGATTACTGGTATTGAATATAATAATAAACTCACACTTATCCACCCCAATGATGTCGCTCAACCAATCTGTTTTTTTTTGCCACAGGTTGAATATAAAGACTTTCCCAAAAATAACAAGAATGAGTTTGTGTCTCTGATCAACTGCTCTTCTCAGCCCCCTCTCATCAGTCATGGCATCGGCAAGGATGTGGAGTCCTGCCATGACATGGTTAGTATTATTTGAACCTTTTTTTGTGTGCCTTTTCATTGCTAATTTCTCGCTGTGGTGTCTTTAGTAAGTCCTGATCTAAGTCAATAGTAGTCAATGATCTAAGGTTTTGCTAGATCTGGCTCTTGTTACAAAATATTTCTATTTCCAATAAATGCTGTTCTTTTGAAATTTCTGTTCATCAAATAATCCTGAAAAAAAGTTTTCACAAAAATATTAAAAGGGGCACATCTGTTTAACATTTTACAGTGACTTGCATATTAAAATGACATCTAAAGGATCATGTGACTGTTCTTTTAAAATTGAAGTAATATTTCACAATATTACTGTTTTTACTGTATTTCTGATCACATAAATGCAGCCTTGGTGAGCATAAAAGACTTCTTTCCAAAACATTTAGAAGTCTTCTCACGCTTAAACTTTTGAGTGGTAGTGTATTTTAAAGATTCCCGTCTTGACTTGTATCATGCTTACTGCAATGCCTCTTTTTCTCCGGATAGGCTGCTTTGAACATCCTGAAGCTCCTGTCAGAACTTGACCAGCAGTCCAATGAGCGCACAGCTAACGGACCAATGTCAGGGTCAGTATGGTCTTATTAACTGTTATAAAATATGAACTAGTTGTATTAATGTTGGCATGCATTCACAGTAATGATTTTTGTAGATGCCTTCCAAAGTGATTTGAACACTTTTTTTTAGAATTCTTCTCATCTCCACCTCTACAGGTGCAACAAACAGGACCTAGAGGGTGATGCATTATTAAAACCGGCTAACTCAAGCACCATCGGAAAGACTCTGGATGGCACAGTGTAGAATTGACTATCTGATTGGTCGTTGATTTGCGAAACAACACTAGAGAAAAGTCAGAAGCAGAGTTTTGATTGGCTGCTCATAAAGGCCTTTGAGTAATTCTGAATTTATCTTAGACTTAAATGGATTTAAAGTATTCAAAACTCACAGTTAAACAAGGTTGAGAGATATTGATGTTGTTTAATTGTGCACACGCCGTGACACATTTTTAAACACTAAGGCTTTGGATAAGTCACCTCATCATATCCAGTGAAGTGGTGGTTTTGTTTTCGTTGTAACATTGTAAAATGATTACCGTGAAGTTTGACTTGAGTAGATTGGCTTTTCTTCGTTGTTCCAAGGAAGTCATGTTTTCAGTGTGTTTTTTTTTCTCTCGCTTTTATTTTTCTATTTTATTTTTAACGTTGTATTATAGGAACCCAGCGCGTTGGGTTGTATTAGCGCTGTTGTGAAGTGCAGTATAAAACCCCGTTGAAGGATATGATGAAGCTCTCGAACACGTCTCTGCTGTGGCAGTTTTTCTCCAGTGCTTTTTGAGTTACAATGACGACCGTAACACTCTCAAAAAAAAAAAAATCATCTACATTTTCATGTAGGTCTGGGAAAATGTTATTGTGACTTCCGTGTAGAGCGTGTGGTGGTGTTTTTTGTTTTGTGTGTGAGTGAGTGAATGTATGTATAAAGCACGATGATGTTCAGTCATGTCAGTTAAACTGATGCATTCTCCTGTCAGTGTTGACCCCGCCCACTCTCTGCCAGTTGCATCCTGTTTTCCTCATGAAATATGAGTAAAAATGATGTGCCTCTTGCACAAAAAAAATGTGTGTGCGTGTTCTGTAAATGCTAGAACCAGGGATATCATGGTCAGGGAAAACCAGGCAAGCAGGCCGGGGAAGTTTGCTGGGAGTTTTAAAATTGAGATTTAAAGGCCAAATTTTTTTTTTGACTAAGAGAAATGACAAATTACTGGTAAAAGTAATGTAAAAGGTCTGGGCGTTCTGTATAAATGGAGCCAAGAGTGAGCAGTGTTGGGGAAAGTTGCTTTTTAAAAGTAATGCATTACAATATTGTGTTACTCCCTAAAAAAGGTAACTAATACTTTATGGGAAGTAGTCCATTATAGTACTTTTTCTCGTCTTGCTTGTTTGTTTTCTAAAAACAACAGCAAATAAGTTATGTTTTGTACAGCAAATGTACAGCCCTTTCACACCAAAAATTAAATGAATAAGCCTCAGGATGAAGGAAATGCAAATTCACACCTGTACAGTAGAGGGCGCAGCTCAAACAAACCTTTCAGCTGTGCTGCTATTCTGGATTGCAGAAGAATATGATGGAGAAGAAAGTTCAACATTCTTTCTTCAGCAATAAAAACTGTTTATTTATGTTTAACTAGTCATTTTTGCTTAGTATGGTTGAATTGGTTAGTTAAAAAAAGTGACATTAAATACATTTTAATTATTGCAGGTTTGAGTTTGCATTTCACACTTTTAATCCATTTTGAGGAATACTGAACCCGTTTTTGTGCAAGTGAGATGAGTAAATGCATGTTCACAGTTATTCTATAACTAGAACCTCTGCACTTACTCCCGATTTCTCTCATCATGGAGACAGGAGAGGTGTCAGTCCATAAATGGGAAAACAAAGTAGCCTAACTTGCGTTTCAAATTTGAAATAATGTTACTTCACTAGTTACTTAAAAAGTAATCTGATTACGTAACTCTTGTTACTGGTAATGTGTTACTTCCAACACTACGAGTGAGTGTATGAAAAGAATGTGGTACTTGCGTTTTGTATTAAGTTTTTATGGATAAGTACAGCAAGCTAGATTTCAGTATAATTGGAAGCCAAGAGGAAAAACAACTGCACACATTGAGTTAAAGGTTCCATGTATGTATTCAGCTATTGCATATATTGTTTCAATAAGTATGCCCAATGACTTGCTCTGTCCAGTCCCAATCCAGCTGCATAAAAAACACATTTCAGATGTGAACCATTTCAGTGGTTGTTGAACGGCTCACCCATGACTGATTAGCCAGCCTGAAATACACAGCTGAATTGGGCCTGGATGACCGGAAGATACCCATTTCACTTCAAACAGTGATGCGCCCACACGTCCATAATAATGTACACTAAGTAACATTAAATATAATATTTCACATGTTATTTCACATGCGGCTCAAAATGACCAGTCAAATCTCTAGTGTCCCAGATGCTTAAGCAGCATTAATCGGGCCATTAGCTGCTCTTTTCTTCCTCATGTTCTCAATGAATGGGTACATGCACTGGTCTGAACCCATAAATCGATAGGTCGCCACATTGGATTCCCATGGAAACAGGCTGCAAAGACAAGATGTGGTTTATGTAAAGTGCTGATTTGTAGGGCATCAAGGTTTGTTATTTTAAAAACAGCAAGAATATGTATGGGGCTATTAATGAGGCATAATTATTTAGTAATGCAGATGTGAATAGAAATATGACTCACGCTCTGGCCAGGAAGGGCAGGTAGGTTAGTCTGGGGATGCACACTAGTGGCTGGTCTATGAGAATGGCATTCATGGCCTGTTGTACACAGTACAAGGGCTCCAGTGGAGGCAGGATCAGTTCAACCTCTTCCCTGTAGGGGGAGAGAAACGGCAAGAGTTGAGTACTATGAAAGGCTATTTACTGTAATTTGCACTTTCAGGGTAGACCTTGAGTACAGTGATCTTGATGTGACTTCACACAATACAATGCAATGCAATGCAATGTATTTACTTGATTAAAACTCACTGTTTTCAACCTTGATAATAAGAAAATATTTCTTGAGAACCAAATCAGCATATTGTTTTCTGAAGGATTATGCGACACAAAGTAAATTCAGCTTTGCATCACAGGAACAAATTACGTTTTCAAAATATATTAAAACAGGTTAACTTTTTGTTTTTTGATCAAGTAAACGCAGCCTTCTTGAGCATAAGAGAAC
This sequence comes from Opsariichthys bidens, assembly GCA_037194245.1. NCBI lineage: Eukaryota > Metazoa > Chordata > Actinopteri > Cypriniformes > Xenocyprididae > Opsariichthys > Opsariichthys bidens. The sequence continues at coordinate 7,194,375 of CM074298.1, read as the reverse complement.
AGTAGTGTGTATATATACACTGACCTAATCCTGCAGCCATCAAACATGCCAGTGTCCACAACATAAGGGCACACAAGAGTGGTCTTCACTCCATCCACGTCCTCTTCCGTCAGCAGTTCATGAGCCAGAGATTCATGAAACCCCACCGCAGCAAACTTACTGGCACAGTAATCCTAAAATTCACACATACGGACATCAGTAGTTGAACGGCATGAAAATTAGGAATAAATCAAACATTTTAAAGGTGGGTTTTGAATACTATGAAAAATGAGCCCTCTTTACTGTCCATCTCACCTCTACACAGGCCGTGCTGAAGAGTCCAAGAACACTCGCTATAGTGATGATGTGCCCATGATTATTGGCCTTCATCTGAGGGAGGAATGCCTTGACAGTCTACATGCAGACAAACAAATAAAGTAGTTTCATATAGATATGAAATTCACCTTAAAGTGCCCCTGTGCTATTTTAAAGGTTCCTAATTTTGTTTTTCTACAATAGGATTACTTGCATCAAAGCTCAAAAAAATGTTAATTTTCTCATAATACACATTACAGCATCACCTCTTTTCTCAAAGTGTCTGAAACATTTCGGTAAATGATTCAGTCTCCCTAAACTCCTCCTTTTTTTAGAGCCTGCTCTGCTCTGATTGGTCAGACAGTCCAGTCTGTTGTGATTGGTCTACGGCACACGTCGGAAACGAAACACTCATTGCCGTATCTGAATTTCAGCTCCAGAGGCTTGATCAGCTTTTAATACACAGTGATGTGAACAGTATGGAGTTGATTTTAGTATAACAAAATATTAATCACTACTAAACATCCCACTTAACATTAATTTTGCACAAAAAGACATTGTATAACACTTCATTTTAGCATTAACACTCCCTTTCAAAATCAAAGCCCAGTTTCAGTTAAACTTAAGTTGTTCTAAATTAAAAGAAATAAGTTCATAAAACTCAAAACAAATATAAAATATATCAGTTCTGTGATCTTGAAAGAAAAACAAAGTGCTAAATACACAAAAAAAGTCAATTTGACTGAACTAATTTGTTTAATTTAAGTTTGTCCAACTTAAATTTACAGTGTACCGTATCAGTTCAAGCCAAAGTCCTCATCCTTTGGAAGTGCATGCAAAGTGGATTTGCTTTAGAAAACAGCATCTTCTCGACAACACGCACCAAACTCTTCCAGGCCTCAGCTACAACTACAAGTGTTTGACATTGTTTGTGGACAGCCAATGAAGACCACTGGCTGACATTATGCAAATTTGTTACAAATCTATAGGCTTGTGTAGGAAGTATGACTGGAATTACTGGACAATAACTCCATTTGTTGTGCAATTTGATCTTTGAAACTTAGCAGACAATTTACATTCACGAACAGCTATATTACACACTGCATGAAAGGTAATATCAGAAAAAAGCTTAAAGGCACTTTAAAATGACACTTCTGTCATTCTAAACCCACATGTTTGTTGAACACAAACTGAGAATTCTATAAGAATCTTCGTGCAGCTCTATGAAAACACCATAACAACACAATTATGGTCCACATTACCCATTCGCTTTGTTCTAAGACTTCTGAAGACACACGATAGCTTTGTGTGAGGAAGAGATTGAAATTTAAGTTGTTATTCACTGATAATCCTCCCCACAGGCAGAGTTCTGAAATCTCATTTGATTTGGTTAGAAATAAGATTTCTGAGACAGTTATATCATAACCAAAGGCATAAGTATGTGAATGAGATTTCAGAGCTTTGGCAGAGGCCGTATTTATGATGTTTCTTTTTCATGGCTCTCAATCTGCTTTTTCGAGATTGAGAGCCGTGATTATTATGAATAATCATGAGATGCATGAAGGTTCTTCAAAAATAAAATCTCTGATTTATTCCCACAGAAAAATAACATGAATGGAACAACATATGGCTTATAAATAAAGACTGAAGCTTTAATTTAATAAATATATAAGAGGCCGAGCTCACTTCCATTTGCAAGGCACTATAACAAAAAAGCAACACGAAGGATTTTTAGAAATGTACTCTGGTAGTACCATGGCATTCTTTGAATTTGAATCTCATTAGTTCAAATGGTTGCACATGGTGGTAAGTAGGGAAGTTTTACCATAAAAAAAATTTAAATTATAAATCAAATGCTGAAATAATAAATCAAATTCTCAAATTGGCTTCTCAAATGATATCAAATGCACTAACACACGTGATAAAATGTAGATGCACTGTAAGCTATACCTTGGATAAAAGTGTCTGTCAATTGAATACATCTAAATGCAAAGAACCATAGTATCACCATCACTGGTTGTTACGATCTCTTTTTGGCATCCAGGGCACATACCAGCTCAATGCTAATGTGTAAGCTGTTAAAAGATTGCTCAATGTAAACATTAATCCACTTCATACGTGGTCACGGTTATTTGCGTTAAGAGGATCAGAGTGAGACTTTCGTTGGGGAATAATATGTTTACATCAGAGAAAGGCTGTAAATAAGGCTAAAAGGATAAAATCAAATAATTCCCACATCATGCGTTCTATGCATATCAAGTAATACAAAGGCAAAGCAGCTTTATTTACTTCTAATCCATTTGTCATAAACTTAACGTATGTCAGTATAGACAGTACAAGGTGTTCACACGGCATTTTACTGTAATTCTCATTTTTCTCTGCTTAGAAGATTCATTAATGATTGATTTCATGCTATTGAAGCATCTTTATTGCTTCAAAGTGTATTGAGCTAATCCTAAGTGAATTCAAAATGAGGTATACATTTTGTAAGTTCAATGATTCTCTGGAGTTGAAGCCATGACCTCAGTGTTGATATAGCCATGTTCTACTGTTACATGAAAATTATATGTTATAATTATTAAAATTATATTATATGCTTTTTAATATTACGATAAACATATATTCGGATGTATATTTGACTTTGTAGTTGTCAAACTGCAACCCTCAAGGGATTTTCTTTTCCACAAAAAAAAAAAAATGCTATTTAATGTTATAGCATTGGAGTTAAACTTACAGACTTTTTTTTAACAACTTCCCAAAATATTATTTAATCATTTTTTTGTGTTGGTGGGCGTGATGTTTCCACCTTGTTACACTTTGTGTTTTTTTTTATTTTTGAGGTGAATATGCTTGAATGCACTATTTTTACTCAAAAACGGAGGTGCATAATCAATGCATCGATAGTAGTATAACATAGTAATAACAAGAGATTACAAGCCATTTAAAAGGTCTGTGTTTTTATATATTAAAAAAAAAAAAAAACCTAAAAAAGCAAAAAATGTCTAAACAATTAGCTTGAAATGATTTTTTTTGAGAATTCTCAACTTTTACTTCAAACTTTCGATCTTACCCAGAAGAGGGCGTGACAGTTTACTTTCAGCGTCCTCTCCACCATGGTATCGGGGCAGTCCAGAAGTCTCTCACCGGCCACCACCCCGGCATTGTTCACCAAATAGGTCACATCCCTTCCCATCTCCTCCCGTACCTGGTCGGCTGTGCGGTACACTTCTTCTCGGTTTGTCACGTCCACTGTGTAAGCGTGTGCCTGGCCCCCTTGCGCCCTCACCATCTTGGCTGTCTCCTCATTAGCTTCTCCGTTTATGTCCCACAGCACCACGTCTGCACCATGTTTCGAGAACTCCAGGGCGAACAGGCGGCCCAGCGCTCCTCCAGAGCCGGTTATTAGCACCAACTCGCCGTCTATGGGCTTCGTACGTGGTCTCAGCACTATCCGCAGACAAGAGTGCAGGATGAAGTACACTACGTCCAGCAGCATCATTTGTAAATCCATTAGAAAGATCATGGTGCCCGGGTAGATGTGTGTGATTGTTTGAGGGAGTGAGTGAGTGAGATAGATTGTTTCCCTGTTTCTGGACTAGACATGCCTTTCCCTCAGAGGCTGTTTAAATACTCCTGTCCTCAGGATTAGACGAAAATACCTCAAGCCACCAATTAAACTACTTTTGCTGTGAAAAATGGCCTACTGCAAGACAGTACGGTGCCCTAAGGGGATATGGTGATGGAAAAAAGAGAGAAAGCTAAATCAGTGAAAAATCTCTTTCCCGAGCTAACAAAGATATGTTCTAAGAACATAACATTTTGCTAACTTTCCCATTAAGTTAGGGAAATGTTCTTCTTGAATTTTCTTTGAACATTAATTTTAGAAGGAATCATAATAATTTATAAAACATTAAAACATAATGGAGCATCAATGAGTTTCCTGAACCAAAAACAATCCACTGTGGACATTTGAAAACTAATTGATATATTAGTTCAAGCTTTGGGTGACTTTGGACAAAAATACATTGTAGGGACCAATTGTTCTTTTATAACTTAAAGAGTGGAAACATATGGGACTATGGAGGTGTTTGTGCCGTAAGAAGATTATGTTCGCATGTAGTATTAATCTCGGTTGGTTATGCTTTTGTATAAGGCAATGCAATTATTGCACGTTTTGAACAGTGTTAGTCTTGTTTAGTTATAGACAAAGCACTGTAGTCATCCTGGATGGATCAAAGGTCTCCATGCACCAGGCATTGCTTGTTTTAAGTCGTCTTAACCTCGCTTTTCAAATCCGCAAATGTCAAATTAGTATTTATTTGAATGATATTTTGCATGGTGAAATCACATTAACGCTTTATACACGCAGATGTCTCGAAGAGAAAACTGTGTTTTTGATAAAAATTCTAAAAATCACATGGTCAAAACCATGGTTACGGGAGTAATGTAATCAGATTACTTTTCCAAGTAACTGTAAAGTAATGCATTACTTTTAAATTCACAACAAAATATCTGTTACTTTTTCAAATATGCAGCACAAGTTGTTAAAATAGTAGGCTAAATCGTACGCACAATTTACTATTTTCTTCCCTCGATTTATAAATCATGCGCATTTTACCTATGGTGCATTGTACCTTTTGGTACTTTGCCAAAAATAGAACTTTTTTAATATTTTTTATTAAAAAAAAACAAACAAGCAAGCCCATATCAGGGGAGGAAAATGTAACGCAAAAGTAACACAAGACATTTACGTTCCACAAAAAGTAACTCAGTAATGCAATTAGTTACTTCTATATGGAAGTAATGCAATATTGTAATGCATTACCTTTAAAAGTAACTTTCCCCAACACTGGTCAAAAATTAATTTTAAGAAAACAGTATTTTTGAGTGTAAATACTGTATTGTTTTTACTCTAAATGAAGCGCAATTAAAGTACAAGGACCTAGACTACAAATCAAAAAAAGTCACCCTAAAATTTCTCAAAGCAGTCGAATTCTCTAAATTAAATGTACGTGCAAAAGCTCACAATATCAGAGCTCCATTTACTTTTACACACACATCATATGCACTTGAGCATGTGCTCATTTACCTCACATAACTTTTAAGTCCCTCTTTTTCCTCTCTTTGCATATGAGACATGGGAATGCGTATATATGAGGCCCTACATTACAGCAATGCCTTTGGTATTGTTCTTTCTGCATGAATAGCTTCTAGCTAGAGGAATTAATTTAATCCTCCCTTTTCACGTGTTTCAGCATCAATGGGCAATACTGGCCAGCTAAGGAAACATTGAAGTGAGTCCTCAACCACAAAATCAAAACCAACTACTGTATATGCCAGAAATTATTTCGAAATTATCGTCTAAATGCAAACAGTTTTAGGTCATCTTTATCATTTATACAGGTCATTACTTTTGAAGTCCCCATTCTTTGTAACTGCATCAGAACATTCTTCAAAATTCAAAGAAAGTCAGTGGGTTTGAAATGGCATGTAAATTATGACTTTTAGATGAACTAATCCTCTAACTTTGCTATTTTCGTAGACATGCGTGCACTCAAGAGACACTGTAATGAGTTTAACTCACCTTAAGTGCCATGAGGCAAAAAAAGAGAAAACCAAAACCTCTGCCTGAGCGAGGTATGTCATCTCAAACAGGCTGAGTAAATGTCATGGTGCAGCAAGATGTAGAAGTCAATTACATGCATGAGTTCCTCAGATGAGGGGAGCGACATATTCAGGCTGCTCATTATCATGCCAGCGTGCAGCTTCAGACGCTCATGGATGCTTTTCTACCTCGCTCTGTTGGTAACACTGGTGTCCCAGAGCGAAGGAGGTTGTCAGGATACGGGACTGTGTTGCTTTGGCCAAAACCAGTCATGTATTACTGAAGACTGGAGGAAAGATCGCTCCTATGGGGAATGCTACTGCGACCAGGCATGCAGGAGGACTTTGGACTGTTGTCACGACTATGACCTTGCTTGTCCAGGTTTCTAGAATTTCATATTTTTCAGATGCATTAAAATTATAAAACGGATTCAGACTACCAGGCCATGTCTGTAAAATTTGCACAGCTTCTTGAACACTTTTTTTTAACATCAAGGTTTAAGATTTTTATGTGAATATAAAATATTTTATACTATATATATATATATATTATATATACTGTTCAAAAGCTTGAGGTTGGTAAGATTTTCAAATATTTGTAAAGTCTTATGCTCACTGAGGCGGCATATATTTGATTAAAATACTGAGCCGTTTTCTTTTTTAATATATCTTAAAATGCATTTTTTCCTGCAATGGCTGAATTTTCAGCATCATTACTCCAGTCTTCAGTGTCACATGGTCCTTCAGATCATTCTGATGTGCTGATTTGGTGCTCAAGAAACATTTCATGTTATTGTCGACAGTTGTAAGATGAATGTGCGAGTTTTCCGCTGTCATCCATTTCCAGTCATTTTTAGACACAAAACAGCTCGTTATGCTGCTTTATATTGCAAACTGGTATTTCATATCACAATTTTTAATGTATTGTCTTAATTTTAAACACTTTGTTTATTGAACTTATTCAGTTATTTACCTATAGCAGCTAATGAATTGGAAGTTTCGCACATTCACAGAAAAACTTACGTTTGCATATGAATATTATTATGTAGATATTATTATATTAATAATTTATATGAATGCATCAGGGGAAGTATGTTATATGCTCTAACTTTTTTCATTTCACTATTTTGCTTTATGGTACAAATTCTTGTGACTGAATGTTTAATTTCAAAGTTTATGTGGACTTTCGAAACTTGTCACTGTAGTACTTTACAGATATTTATTCTTTTTATTATTTAGAACACTGGAGGATTGGAAAAAGCTTTCAAACATCTTTTAGTGCAGATTGTTTTGAGATCCTGTCACAATTTAGTGTGTGATGATTCAGTTAAAAACTACACTGGAGACAGTAAACCTCATTTCACATGCAAAGAAGCCTTAAAGGCACGGCAGCAACAACAGCCTGCTGAGTTTTAAGTTTCAGAGGGAGGGTGGAAGACTCTGTCCTAGATAACAGGGAACATTATCAGAACTTAAAGAAAAGTTCTATTACATTTATGAACAAATGTTTGGAAATTAATGAAACGTTTCCTTAATAAATGCATAACCAAGAAAGATTTTTTTTAAATATTTAAAATGTATATAATATATTCAATATTTAAAATCTTTACTAATATTACAAGTAAAGTAAAGTAAAGAAAATAAAATGTACAATATGACCCCTTTAATATATTTCTGTTGCTGCTGCCTATCGTGTTCATCACTGCTTCATAACCCCACTACATTATCAGGGAAAGTTCTCTCAAATTTATGAACAAACATTCTTCCAGTAACATTAATAGTATGTTCAGTGTTATCTGGTCTTTAATAATGTTCTATAACCAAGAAAAAAGTTTTTATAAACATTTTAAAAAACTGGACGTTTTGAAGGTTTTCAATACTTAATGGGAACCCTTGCAAAACGTTCTAAGAATATATTTTGTCCAACAAAGCAGTCAGTGGAGTTAGTAGATTAACGTTGCTGAACTTGAAATAACTGTGTGTACTCACGTCTTTCCGTGCTTGAAACAACATTCCTTCTGATGTTCATTCATGTTTATTTGATGCTATAAATGAACTGGTATGAAGAGATGATCGGTTCACGAGCCGCTTGAAGGAGCCACAGCGATCTGTCACGACACATTAAAGAGTCACTATGTGGTATTTATTGTTTCAACTTCTTTAAAAAATTGCGATATTTTAAATATGAAACTCTTTCATATCAAAAGTAACCTGCTCTGTCTTGTCTGTCGACGCGTTGCTCCGGGATGTATTTTTCACTCCGTGAGAACATGATGTGTGGCGTGAGAGCAGCACGGCTTGTAGGACATAGCAACAGTAACTAAAGGGGGCGGGTCTTTGCGAAGGGTCAATTCTCAGTATTAACTAACTATTAACTATGCCTCAATAAACTCTTAATTACTATATATTAACACACACACACACACATATATATATATATATATATATATATTAATTATAATATTAATAATTACTGCTTATTAATAGTTAGTATTATTAAGTTTAGGTATGGGGAACTATTTAGGGATGTAGAATATGGTCATGCAAAATAAAGCATTAATATGTGCTTTTTAAGTACTGATAAACAGCCAATATCCTAGTAATACACATACTAATAAGCAACTAGAGTTACTTGTTACCTATATTTTTTGTTAGCTGAATGGGAACCTGCCACACCCACTATGTGTGTGTGTGTGTGTGTGTGCGTGTGTGTGTGTTTTAGCCATATCCTGTGTGGTGAGTGAATGGAGTGTGTGGTCTGGCTGTCGGGAGCCGTGCAAAGCCACACTTCGCACCAGGTGGAGGCAGGTGATTGAGGAAGCACGTAATGGAGGCGAACCCTGTCCCTCTCTACATCAGACCGCAGGCTGCGCAGAGTACCACGATCGGCACGGTCCCTGCCTGCAATCACTGGGTATGGAAATGTATAGCTCTGTGAAATATCCTTTGCCATCCAAATGTCAAATGTAATAATCAACAGAGGATAATATCTTAGGTCTGAGATCAACCCATCAGACCCACAATAAAAGCAGTCACATCAAAGTATTGATGTGAAATGATTTATACAGCCATTATTTTTCCATTGAATTGTTATTCTTGGATGGACTCCACAGTACGCATTACATCCAATTTATCTAAGAGAATTTTTATATTATATAATCACATTATCAGTACAAAGCCTGTTTTTGACTGTAATCAAATTATGAACTGTACTCATCATCATCAGTTCATATGCTCTAAGCATTGAAACAACAATTTATGTCACTTTGAACAACCATATAGTACATGAATGTGCCTTTGAAAATGATTTATACCTTCTTATGAGAGTGCAGGTGAATTATGGGGGCACATATGCATTAATATTTCACTTGCATAATCTTTGACTTACTCCTTTGTCTCATTATTTTACAGTCCCAGCTCTCATCACCACGGGTGGTTATGGAAATGCACGGAAGAAGAGGGAGATTTTTGACAACAATATCACAGGGTAAGATCTGACAGTTAATTACTACAAAAAGTTGCATGGTGGTATTTTTTTTTTTTAATGTACCATGGTACATATAGATCTCACATACCACCACTAAAAAAAGTACACCTATCCTGGAAATACCATATTTATTTGTTTATTATGACGTGTAGATTAAGATTATTTAATGTTTTGAAAAAAAAAAAAAAAGGTCTCAGTGGAAACAGTAATGTTGTGAAATAACTGTTCTATTTAAAAATGTAATTTATTGTTTTCAGTGTCACATGATCATTCAGAAATTATGCTAATACGCTGATTTATTGCATCCTTGCTGAATGATCTTTCAAAAAAAAAAAAGAAGAAGAAAATACTAAGCTTACAGATCCCTATCAGTAGTATGTATATGTACTTTTTTGTGCATTTATATGTGTCTGTCTGTGCACACCTCAGTTACTGCGTGGAGTTTGAACTCACGTCCCTGACGGCGGGTTGTCAACGCATCTTCAGTCCACATACTGGTTGGATGAGGTACCTGAAGGAGGGGCATCAGGTGTGTGTGGAGTGCCAGCCACCAGCACTGACCCAGGGACAACGCTACTGCTCCGGAGACGGGGAGAACATGGGACAGGACAGGTAAAAGGAGAAAAACCTGGATAAAGGTTTTTTTTTGTTTTGTTTTCTTAATTCCAGGCTCAATACAACTTAAGCACAATAATATAAACACTCCCCATAGTTTATAAAAACAAACAGTAATCACTGGAATAAATGTAAAAATACACATTATTTCCAGAATTACCAGAAGCACATCCTACTGCAAATGGAAGATTGTGACAATAAAACTCAAAGAACATAGAATCGATCAAGACTTATTATACACTATCTTTCAAAAGCCTGCATTCGGTAAGATTTTTTGGTAACACTTTATAATAAGCTTCGCTAGTTAACATGAACTGCACTTCTACAGCATGTATTTCAACATTTATTAATACATCATTAAAATCAAGAGTGTATTTGTTAACATTAGTTAATGCACTGTGAACTAACATGAACAAACTGTATTTTTATCAACTCACATTAACTAAAATGTACAAATACAGTAACAAATGTATTGCTCATGGTCAGTTCATGTTATAGTTAATACATTAATGTCAACAAATGAACCTTATTATAAAGTGTTGCAGATTTTAAAAATGCGTTTCAGCTCAATATGCTCACCAACACTGCATTTTTTTAAATCAAAACTAAAAAGTAATGTTCTGAAATAGCTGTTCTCCATATTAATATACTTTAAAATGTAATTTATCCCTGTGATAGAACAGCTGCCATTTCTTCAGGCTTAAGTGTCATCCTTTGGAAATAATTCTAATGGGCTACTTAATATTTTTTGTGGAACATTTTCTTCAGGATTTTTTTTAAGTAAAAAAAAAAAAAAAAAAAAAAAAAAAAAACAGCATTAATTTAAAATAAAAATAGAATTTGATAAATTTAATGCTTCAATAAAAAGCTATACATTACTGGAGCTGTAACGTTCAAGCTGTAAGTCATGCGATTCCAAAACTAACTAAACAAAAGATTTCAGGCTAGATCTTGACCACTAGAGGGAACCATGAGACATCTTTAAATATTTAAGTGCTTGTGTATATAACATCTTGTACTGGTTTAAGGCCTTGTGTGCTCATTTGGAGCACTCTAGAGCCTTGTTATGTTTTTATAATAAAAAGAGAGCAGTTGCTAATTAATCAGTTGTAGTTAATCTAGTGTACATTTAAAACTAATGATTCTGGGGTACATTTTTATCTAATTTTTTTAACCAACACATAAAATGCCAGCATTATCCATTAGGTAGGTTTGAAACTCCTATCCTAGCTCAAGGACATCAGCCAAGGCGATAGCCATCACTCTATCTGTCTTCCTCTATCGTCTCTTTCCATCTCATTCTCACTCTCTCTCTCTCAGGAGGTTGTCTCTGCAGTGGCAGGCCGTGGGGAATTCTCAGTGCAGAGGGGTGTGGAGACGAGTCCGTCGCCGAGACTCCTGTTCCTGTCCCACTGTACACAGTTTTCTCTTCATCTAACTCGCACTCTGAAATTTTACACTTAATGAAGTTATGGTAGAACGTGCAGAGACCATTTGGGTAACTCGAAACCGGCTTCAGGCTTTTAAGAGAAATGGTACAGTTGATTACAGTATGTTATCAAGAGCAGATTCAATGTTAGTCACAGATAATTCACATTAAAGACTCCTTACTAATGCTAACAGCTATTATATTATGATTAAGTGGAGTATGATTCTCCAATGCATGAATTAATAATTTTTTTTTTTACATTTTTCATGTGTGTTAAGTTTCCAAATGCTTTTCGGGGCCTCACTGTTAAAAAATTACTGTTAATTTTACAGTATAGGGTTGCCAGCCAGTTACTGTAAATTTTACAGTAGTGTAACTGTAATTTAATTTACAGAATTTCACTGTATTCTTTGATTACGGTAAATAACTGTATTTTTTTAAATTACGAAGGGTCACTTTACAGCAATATTCTGTAAATTTGAGTCAAACCAACACGTGACCCCAGAATGCATTGCAGTTTACAGCAGTATGCTGTATTTTTAAAAAACAGCCAGCTGTAAAATAATGTTGTAATTTTTACAGCAATTCATTACAGTGCTTGGTACTACACCGTTTGAGTTCATGTGTATAAACTCTAATGACAACACAGAATAATAGGTAAAATTAATAATCTGTATCATTTATTTGATTTCCAGCCAACCGAGGGGGGGGGGGGGATGTCTCTTCTTCATACTGCAAAGAAATCAAAAGATTTCAGGACATTTTGACACATTTTTGGCTCTTTTTCCTATTAATAAGACAAGGAATTGGCTTTTTGTCACATACAGAACAAGTTACAGCTTCAGAGGTACGACATGCATTAAACAACATAACACACGTACAGAAACAACGGCATAGAAAGTCAACAGGTAGAAAGATTACAAAACAAACAGCCTTTAGACCTACAAACAACATTGTAGAAGATTTAGGGGAAGGGAGGGATTGTAAACAGTGCTCTCTTTTTTTTTTTAGTTCCCTGGAAATTCTATATGGATGCTTACGGTAATTTGTTTAATGAAATGCTTCCTAAATTTCATACTTCTAGTTATGTCACTGTTATTGTACAATTTTGTGAGAAAACAAGAAAAATCAAATAAATGAAAAATGCTACTAATTTGTGCTTTCTTGTTTAAATGAAATACACAAATCATTATTAAACTCTTTCATAAATAAACTAACTTAAAAGTCAAAGTGCCCATTTTATAATGCATATTACTGTAAACCTAACATAGACATTTACATTTCAAACAGCATCCATGTTGATGCTGGAAGCATCATCAGATTATCACAGTTTGACATGTTTCTGAGCAAATTTCAATACCGCTTCATTTGAAGGATTTTATAAATGTACCATGATGAATTGCAACCTGCACTGTCGTGTGGGAGGGTATTTAAGACAAAACACCTTTAATGCCATCAAACCATCCAATAAGACACTGACATTGTACTCAAATTACTGATTGTCATCACTGTTTTTTAAGTGGAGTCAAAAAAAATATCCCCAAAATAATCACCCATATATATATATAATTCGCTCTAATCTTTGTTAATGCTCTAAGCACACTGCACAGCAAGTGTTCCCCTGGGACGTTAAAGAATGACATCTGCAGGACACATATCAGCAATAAAACAACATAATGCTAATCTGTGACTTCTCTGATTGAGCAATTAACATGGACTATAAGGAGGTGAATCTCACAAAACATGTCTGGGTTTATTTCAACAAAAAGCCTATAGAAAAAAATTACAAAATAAATTAAACCTATTTCGAGAGCCAGTAAGATTTTGTGCATTGTGATTTTTTTTCATGACAAATTAAGCAAATTAAAAAACAAACAAACAAGTATTTATTGATTTATAGAAAATTCGTTGTGATATATGTATACGTGTGTGTGTGTGTGTGTGTGTGTGTGGGGGGGGGGGGGTATTCCCTACATTATGGGGACCAAATGTCCCCACAGGTATAGTAATACTAGTAAATTTTGATCTTGTGGGGACATTTTTTTGGTCCTCATGAGGAAACAAGCTTATAAATCATACAGAATTATCTTTTTTGAAAATATAAAATAGCAGAACATTTTCTGTGATGGGTAGGTTTAGGGGTAGGGGTAGTGTAAGGGGACAGAATATACAGTTTGTACAGTATAACAACCATTACGCCTATGGAATGTCCCCATAAAAAATAAAAACACAACTTGTGTGTGTGTGTGTGTGTGTGTGCGTGTGACCCATGCTGGCAAAATGAGTCGGAATGCCCACGGGCTAATTTCGACCTACAGGCACAAAAAAAAAAAAAAGTCAATTTTGGTCGACATTAAGGTATTCACAAATTATTATTATTATTATTGAGCCATCGTCTAGCGCTCCCAATGCTAAATAGAAATGAAACATCTAAAAGTACCCGTATCTGTACGTTTTCTGAGAGGAGTAGGCCTACCTCTCCTTTGACCATGAAAAATGCCACTTTCTGGACGACTGGCGCTTTCTTCAGCACAAGTTTGGTATCGTTATAAAACGCAGCATTCCAAATTGTCAATATTCAGAGCGAATTCTCGATGGTATGAGTCTGAACCAATGAAATGTGATTTTCAAGCTCATGCTGAAAACGATCTTGTCGCTGACTGACTGACAGATCCGAAGCGCACGCATTTAGATGCCTCAAACAGGGCGCGATCCCGATATACACATATTAACAGAGTTGCAGTATTTCAAACAAATCTGTTATGCCTACACGTTTGGTTAACTGTTGGGGAAAAACATCTGATGTGTAACATTATATTAGATCCACTTGGTAGGCCTTACAGTTGGTCTTAATATAATGGCTGTCTGTTTCATTCATGTTAATCAAACAATTGTGGAATCATGGAAAAATAATTTTGAAAATATAATTTTTTTCCAATAGAAAAGGGTTTTGACTTGGTTTGTGCCAAATTTGGTGGTATTACCTATAAGTTTAAGGTTTGTTTGCTAGGTGATTTTGATTTTAACATGATTTTTCTAAAAAATTGACTATGCTGACTATTGACTTCAAAGTTTTACAGAATAAGAGAGTAACAATAACTAATTTTTGAAATTGCTTAAAAATTGGGGGGAAATGTGCTTTTTTTTTTTTTAAACACAAAATAGTTTTGATTTTGGGTCAAATATTTCAGACATTTCTTTGTGAGATTCACCCATGGATCATTACAAAAAAAAACAAAACAAGGTTGACATTAACCTCAGGGCACAGCCTAACACAGATACAGAAAAGAGAGTTTTGAATGGCTTCAATAAGGTCACATTTAGCGATATTGTTCTCTCCATATGAATCTACTGAATGAATAGGGTACTGAATGTGGATCACACACCCGACAGATCATGGATATTATATAATATCCACATAAAAGACCAAAAGTGGAGCAAGGGACACTAGCACTGAGAAAGCAGCCTCCTCTCCACATCATTACAGTTAGCACTACATATCGCTGCATTCATAAATTATTCTGTATAGAGCAGAGTGGGAAGATCCCTCTCACTTGCAGTTTTTCCTCCCATACACGCCCTCCTCCCGCTCTCTTGCAGAAAATTGGTATTCCGTTCACACCTCACTTCAACTCAGCTAAAATCGTTGAGACAGGGATGGAAGCATACACACACATCTCAGGAGAGGCCGAGTTTCCTCCCATCATCTTTGCACTCCCCGGATAACACATGCACACACACATACATATTCTAAGAGACAGGAACATTCTGACAGTGTGACTTTTAATGATGCTATTTGTTGACACAGATGCAATTGAGTATGTTTTTTTAATCTAATTTAGCCCTCTCTATCCCAGTTTTCAAATTCAATATGAGCGCTAAAAGGGAGGGCTTGTGGTCACCATGGAAACTGGATATAGTCGTCTTCAGGACATCGTCTACATACCTGTGAATACATGCTGGACTATGTGTATGCATGTGGTTTCAAATTGGTGAGGATGGCTGCATTGTTGATAAGGATCAAATCTTTCAAGGATATTAAGTTTGTGCGGTGTAAGGGGATTGTATCAAATCTGGAGATAAACATAGCCATGCATTACATACTTTATTACAGAGCTCTCTATCAAAAAGGATAAATGTTTGAGATTAAGTGGTGGTCATCTTGGTCACATTGTGTATGTTGAGCCTGAATAACAATTGAGGACACAAAAGGTCCCATTCAACCTTTTATTAAATCAAATATTTTAAAATAAACATTCTGGCAATGCAAAACTATGAGACCATCTCCCTCATTTCATATGATCATCTAGAAAATACTTTAGAAATATATATTTATTTTTATATTCAGAAATATTTGTGTTTGAACAGCATCCACTGTTATGAAATTGGTAAATCTAACTGAAATGTTGAGTTGACCTGAAGTTTTTCAATAGTTTCTTTGTCAGATTTATTCTAGATTTCCATCGCTTACCAATATTTGGTAATAACAGGGCGAGGTATGTGTTGTCCATTCGTTCTTAATGTTGCTTATGTTTGGGTTGCCAATGTGCATGAGCCACGTAATTTAATATGAAAACATAAACGTGAGCTTTTGTAAGAAAAATTAACACATGTAAGCACGGCATTAAGTGTATCTTCGGTAACTTTCTTAAACAAATGCACTTTTTGAACTTTAAAGGTATGGTAAACTTAAAAATTGAAAATTCTGTCATTTACTCACCCTCATATCATTGCAAACCTGTGTGCTTTTGTTTCATCTGTGGAACACAAAAGAAGAAAGTTTGTACAGCCATTTGGGTCCAGAACAACACTGGATCACAATGGCTTTACAAAAAAAAAGAAAAAAAAAAAAAAAAAATTCTTCTGTTGTGTTTTACAAAAGAAATAAAAGCGCACCAAAGTGAAATGTGGGAGACTAAAAAATAATGCAATCCTATTAAAGGGATAATTCACCCAAAATGAAAATGTGCTGTTATTTATTCATTCTCATTCAAGGTGACTTTTTTTTCTTCAGTAGAAAAGTAAAGAATATTTTTAGCTGAAACATGGTCCTCTGATTAATTTAATGAAAGTCAATGGGTACAGTCACTTTGAGATTCAAAATGGAGACAAAAAATTAATACCCACAGCTCCTGACGACACACTGAGGTTTTAAGAAGTGAAACGATTGGCAGATTTGAAAAAAATCTTCGATCGCCCGAGGGTGATCAGTAGATTTTCACTTTTGGGTGAACTATTAAGCTTTGCCATTCTAGAAAAAGATGACATACAAGTAAATGAACATGAGGGGAGGTAAATTTAAACAGATTTTGGTCTCTTCCAATGAAACAATTGACAATTTATTCTCGTTCTGAGGCATATGACACAAGAAATATGTGTGACAGATTTCTACAGATAATCTTCATGTCTATATAAAAATAAATCAATCAAGTAGAATCACACAGCATGTGAATATATTTTGAAGAGTGAGCTTGTGTGCAGGAATGTTGGTTGTTATATACGTGCACATTATCATACCATCAGCCCTCCCTATATCAAATACTCTTGCACACAAACACTCATACTGTATGCAGACCCATAACTGCAGTTAAGTAAGGCCAGTTTATTAGGGGACAGAGGAGGGGTGCACTAGTAAACAGGGTATAACATGTCTCTAATGCTATTCTTTAAGGTGGGCTCTGGACAGTGGCTAGCTGACATGGGCAGTGACGGACTGTCCCCCTTGATTTACATACACACCTGCACTTAAATGTCTGTTTTCAGCTTCAAGCTAATTAAGCTTTAGCACAAATCCTGTTCTTTTCACAAACAACCGTAGGCCAGATCTGCTCTGGCTTTATCTTACCCCTGTGATGCGCCAATGCTGGCTTGTTTACAGAAGAGGATAAAGGGCAAGAGGTGTAGGCAGTGATACATCCTCAAGATCCTGTCCCTTAATGATGTAACATGACCACTGTTTTCCATGAACTCTCCCGCATAAAGTCACCAGGATAGGCCCCCTGGTCAGATGCCTGTAAAATGATTCTCCAATGTACATTAGTCTCTGCTTTCTCTAAATTCTTTGACTGAACTTGGCCTTCTTTTCCTTCTGGAGTCACGACCCTGAGGCCTCAGAGGCCTTTATCAAAAGCGTTGGAATGTCCTCTGTCCCCTTTGGGCCTCCGTGAGTTCTCTGGAGCCACATGGTTCTCATGGCCAACACTTGGGCTACTTCCCAGTGGGAATAAGCAGTTCTGACCTAGCAGCCTTTGGGCGGCTTCCAAGTGGTTGGTGGTCCCTTGGTAACCCCCGATTCGAGGCTTGGAGCTGATGCCACCAAGCAGTCGCTCCGATGGGCCACTCTCACGCAAGTGCTCCTCGTCATCGGTGTCGGCATCGATGTACTTGCTGATGGATGCGTCGTGGAAAGTGAAGACTGCTGGGGTGAGTGCCTTCTTCTCTGGTGTCTTAGGTGGAGTCCTACTGCTGGCTGTTGTGTAGACTGACACCTCTGGGCTTAGAAGGGAGTGATCAGAAAGAATAGAGCTGTCAGACAGAGGACCACCAGTTGGACTGGTCTCTCCACAATTGCGATGATTCACCCTAACAGCATAAATTTTCTGAGAGTTTATAAGCAGACCTTGTTGCCGTGAACCATCAGTGTTGAGAGGTTTAGCACCAGAACAAGGTGGCGTGAGCATGGTTTCATGCTCCAGTGTGGTCTGCAGGCTTGGATTAGCACTGACTCGACCAGATAGGGCAGAACCAGGACTGTGGGAGAACCGAGAGCTCTCCGGGAGTGACAGACCCCCTGCTGGACTGTAGGGGAATCGTGGGTTCTCTTGGAAGTCTGTTGCACAGCTGATATAACTGTCAATGCTTGACAGACTTTTCATGTCTACCACCCCTTCACGACCCCCATTCAGTGGGTCACCTCCTTGACCTGGCAAGGCTCCCAGCTCAATTTCATCCCTTCTATGGCCTGCTCGAGATAAACTTCTGTCTTTGGTGTTCAGGTTTGGCTGTGACTGCGTCTTTCCCATCTGGTTGTACATCTCTTCTAATTTCTGTGCATTAAGCCTCTGTGGACTCGAAGCTCTCGCCTTGCTCGGTGAACCTTGGTCTGGGTTGAAGGAACGATTGGAACTGGTCTCTGAAGTTGCCCTCTTAGATGACCATTTCCATCGACTGGGTGAGAGATGGTTGTCCTGGCTTCTCTCACCCTTGTCCATGACAACCACATCCAGAAGTTCTGCACCACGGGAAAACGCCTCTCTAACATTCATGGACACTATGCTGCCATTGCGTTTGGCTCTCTCTAAAGCCTCACGTCTCTTGATGGCCTTCTCTTGCCTTTTCTGCTCCTTGTAGAATTCAGAAAAGTTGTTGACAATGATGGGAATGGGTAGGGCAATGACTAAAACTCCTGCTATGCAGCAAAGCCCACCAACAATCTTACCCAGAAGTGTCTTGGGGTAAATGTCTCCATATCCCACAGTGGTCATAGTAATAGTGGCCCACCAGAAGGAGGCAGGGATGCTTTTGAACTTGGTATCATCCTCATCCTTCTCCGCAAAGAAAACCAGACTGGAAAAGATCATGATCCCCATTGCTAAGAAGAGAATGAGCAGGCCCAGCTCATTGTAACTCCGACGCAGTGTGAAGCCCAGTGACTGCAACCCAGTGGAATGACGTGCCAATTTGAGGATGCGCAAAATCCGCATGATTCGAAAGATTTGCACCACCCGCCGTACGTTCTGGAATTGCAGCACGCTCTTGTTGGACTCTGTCAGGAATATGGTGACATAATATGGTAAGATGGCCAATAAGTCGATGACATTGAGGGGACCTTTAAAGAATTTCCATTTGTTTGGAGAGGAAAGGAAGCGAAGAAGATATTCCATGGTGAACCAAGCGATGCACACTGCCTCCACATGGGCCAGCTGGGGATTATCAGTTGTCTGACCAAACTCGTCTGTGTCTTGCAGCTCCGGGAGGGTGTTAAGAGACAAAGCGATAGTGGAGAGCACAATGAATAGGATAGATATGATAGCCAAGATCTGAAAGACAAAAAAACAAACAAAAAATCCACCATTAAAAATAAGAAAATCCTTCATAGTAAAGAAATACTGAGATTTGTGTCTCATTACCTCCAACATACTGATCTCATTACCTCTAACAAACATTTTATATACTACTGTAGTGATAGCTTGACAGATCATTTATACTTTGTGAATTTTTCAGGTACTAATCATAAGAGAAATCAAACACTTGTGCTTAAATAAAGACTGCTGCACTAAAAGGCTGATGAAATGCACTGTGCCAGGAATATAACGCTTCTGCTAAAGAATTTATTCTTTAATAATTTCTAAAGATGTGTAGTAAGCATTTATTAAAGTGAGAGAGACAGACAGAGAATGAGTTTGAAAAGTGATGAGTAAGGTCTAGTTAAATCATAGTAACTGACAATAATTTTTCTTTGTGACTATGAGTGGGTTGTTATACCACTGTTGTGATATGTAGAAAACCTTATAGAAGCATGCTTTACACCAGAAAACCTGTTTAGACAGCCATGTGCTAAACAAGTTGTCAACTACATTGTCAATCAAATAATCTATATAAAATCCAAGTCTTTTTACTCACTGTTGAGCAGTTGAACTGCTACACTGAATGTCAGGATATTTCATAATAATGGATTTACCTGTGATGTTAGGTCAAGAAACCAGTATAAAGTAGCAAATGAATGAGTAATACTGAGAAGGCTGAGTGTTTTTGAGAAATGTTGTGAAACATGGAATAACCAGTAAAACCAGAATACTGGTAAGTAAGACCAATCCACAACACAGTCTAATTATTCAGACAGAAAATCCTGAAATTTCTTTTAATGATTAAAATCCTACTGAAACTCCTAGAAATAAAATCACTCAGTTTATTAATAAACAGAACTGGCAACTAAAACAATTACACTGGTTGAAGTATTTAATTTTCTTTAGAGATTGAGATAACAAAGAAGACTTGTGTGAGGTCTCGCAACTAAAACATCAGATAAGATCTGTCCTGCTGTCTAAACACAAAATAGTTCCCTGTGGAACTTCCCAGAAATAATAAAAAAATATTTAAGATAGAAAATTATAAAACGCTCTGTAAAGCTTTAAACCTTCCACAGAACAACATACTGTGGTTTCCATTACAACAAAATCATGCAAAAACGTGGTGCAATCCTACACCACTAAGCCAACTAAGAGGCTTTCGTACCAAATAACTCAATAAGAAAGACAATGGTCAGAGAGATGAACAAGACCCGAACATTGACTTGCAGAGCTCTTTGGCTGAGATAAGAGAAACTAGGACAAAGAAACTCAAAAATCTCTTCATAGACTCTTTGGGGGAGTGGAAAGAAGGCAAAAGTCTTCTGGCAAAAGTCTCTGCTATAAGCAAAGAACATAATGGGTGAAACATCATTGAGGATTCCCAAATTGTCAGTTTTGGGTGTTTAATGATATTGAAATTGGTCATCTACAGCCACCACTATGTTGATGTGATGCCATGGCATAACTGAATTATGAATCTCTAACTTCATCCTCTATTCCCTATTTTAGCCTGTTAATCTCTCTTTTTCGGTATTATCAAGTGATTCATATTCATATGAATAGTATGGAAAATCAATTGTGACTCATTGCTTTTGTAGGTGTTTCTCTGTGTGTATTAATGTGTCTAAGAAGAGATGATACCCTCCAGTCACGTGAGTCATGAGGGTAAGTTAGAAGGGGTAATAAGATTAAAAACATCCCATAACCTATAAACAGCAAAGATTAGCCTTTTATTTATAAGCTTGCCAAAGCTTCACCAGCATTATTTTCACACCGGTATCAGCAAGAACAATCTAGACACACTGGAGCTTCCATACCCCTTCTGTTTTATCCTCACGGTCTAATAAAAGCTGATAATGTTGGCTGGATGTTTGTGATGTCATTGGTATACATTCTATTGCTGCATTTCATTCTAAGATTTTAAGATTTTTTATTGGTCCAAAGTGGTTAGCAGTGTTGAAAAAACTCTATAAAAGACCAAAAAATCAAATAGAACAACATGAGAATTCTCTTAAGAGATATGATATGAGATGCCTTTAATATTTCAGTTTTCTCCTAAAGAGCAGTCTAATGTTTCCTATAGATTTCAGACAAGATCTCAACATTGTCTGATTTTTGCAGTCAAAATTAAGTGTAGCTTCATCTCATCAAATGTTTCCAAGGCCAAATGGAGACAAAATTAATACTTAATAAAAACATAATTGACAACACTATTACATCTGAGCTACAAAAGAGCAACCTCTGAGGAACAACAACTTACTGCAGCTCTGAGTGATTCTGAACCCTGAAGGTAAGGAAGAATCATTTCTAGGTCATTTTCTTGGCCTTTTACTCCAAACATGTGTGTGCACATGTGCGTTACAAAGTATTCTTAATGTTAAAAAGTGAAAAGGGCAACTAAAAAAAGACAGTCCACTTCGGTGACAATGAATGTTAAATAGGGAATACATTTTAAAAGGGTTCAGCACATATTCTCAGAGCACAATCAATAGAGCCATTGACCAAGTGATAATCCGTTAATAATGTCTGTACACACTCAAGCTGAGGAAGGCATAACAGGGTCAACTCCCTGTGTAGATACAGCTAAGGATACACAGGAAGAAATCTCAGGTGAGTGGCTCATTATCACATCCAGTGGGGTGCTCCTACAATCATGTACAAATTATGTTCTCCTGAGACACACAACAAATATATGCATGCAAACACACACAGGCCTGTGAAGTCTCCAAATGCTGCTGTATGGTGTGTGTATTTTTTTGATTATACACCCAAACAATATTTCAGTCTAAACATAAGTTTTATGTAATTTAATTACATAGCAATTTTCCATCTATTTGGATTACATAGTTTTAACATAAACAAACTAATAAAGTTAATGTGATTCCTATTTGTCAGTCATATGTAAATGAATTAGGTAAGATTTATGCAATAGTTGAGTATATGAATAGTGAGAGATTAAATGTCTTTTATCTTCCATTGATTTCATCGAAGGCTGTGAAGTCAGTTGTAGTTCTTGTGTTTCTCTGTCTTTCAGTGATTCTGCTTGTTAACAGCAGGTGTTCATCATTAATGCTCAATCATCACTTATTGATCTCATTAACTCTGACACTGCTTCAATGGTACTTTAACTCAGTAGTGTGCACATATTTGACCACTAAACAGTATTAATTAACCTGAGCATTTTTCATTTATGTATGACTGGCAAATATGAATCACATTAAGTTTACTAGTTTGTTTATGTTAAAACTATGTAATCCAAATGGATGGAAAATTGCTATGTAATTAAATTACATAAACTTATGTTTAGACTGATATATTTTTCTGAGTGTATAATAATTAATATATTGGCTCACAACTGACGCATTTGAGTTAATGACATGAAGCTAGTTATTTAAAATACATTCAAAGTAATCCAGCAAATGGAAAAAAAAATTATATAAAGCCATATACACGCTGCATCTAAATGTGATTGTCACTGCTCCTGCTTTTCTTTTCATTTATTGATCAGGTTGTGCCACCTGCAGTGACATCCCTCTCTTTTGGACGCCAACAGCTCGTCTGAGGCTCTAGAAAATCACAGAAATGGGTACGCATCTGAAATCATTCACAATTTTCACTATCATCTTAGTTTCTTGGAATAAGGTCTCTGGGAAACCCATACATTACGCGTCAGAAAGCGTGTTCAGTGTAAAAGCTATAGTAAATGTATAAAAACAATACTCAGTATTTTGCCAAACTCAAGGATTATGTGAACATAAAAATTGTGACGTTATTTTTGACCGTTTGTCCACCAAATCCAAGTCAGTGGTGTAACCAACATGAAGGAAGTCATGTTGTCCTGCGTCAAGATAACCACCCCATGATTGTTTTTATTTTTACATGAGGTGCTACTCCAAGAACATATATTTAAGAAAAAAATATAAAAAATATTTTTCTTGTACCTTAAATGGACTTTACAGAAATTACCATTATTTTCAAAACAAAAAAATTTTATGCATTGATATTATTGTGATATTTATTAAATAGAGCCTTTAAATTAAAATGTATCATGAAAATGGTTTAAATGTTTTTGTCTGTGTGAACTTAAATATAAGCCCGCACAACCCACCAGATGTTTCTGTGACTCTTCAGAGAAAACTCCTCCTTTGACCTTGACCACTGACATTCAACCACTGCTGCAGAATTGTCATGGCAACCTTCTTCAAGCTCAGTAGGAGACAGTCACAGGAAGAGGTTTGTTTGAAAAGTGTAGAATCCTCTGTCCCTTTTATCAGCAGCATCAACACCATGCGAGACTAGGTGCTACTTACAAACATACAGCACTCTGAAGGTGTTTATGAGGGAAATGACAGCCCTGTACTAAAATTACTGTTTCCTTTTTTACTTTTTGGATTTTCCCTGCCATTGATGGATTTTTCCATCATTTATGATCTATGACCTATAACTATATTAGGGAATGACTGGGGTACAATCTGTCAGGTGTCAGAATTCTGCACAACACCAGCAATGCATTTTCACTGTTATGCGATAGGGGGAGCTATTACACACCTACTGAAAGGGCACAGAATCTCCGGATCAAAACACAGGAGAAAAGTAGCAGAAACAATCAATAGAAGCATTGCGTAAGCACATTTAAAATAAGGCGATCATCAAACATTAAATAGCATATAAATCAAAACTGCCTGACGTTACCGAATGAAATGTCGACCCATAAAGCGGTATAGGACTGTGAAGCTTTGTGGGCATTGCTGGACTCGATCTATGTTTTGATCATCATTCTGAATCTGGTGCGGACAAAGTCTTTGACAAAAACGCCATTTTCTCAGCTTCTTGTTTAAAATGTTGCTTTTTTAAACGAAACTTTCCCATATTCAAGTGCATAAGGTTAGAATAAAAAGTTGTTGCTTTTTTAAAGCAGAGGCTCTGTTCTTCCTTTTGACATATTGCATGTTCAGATATTCATGCAACAAAATATTCTGAGCGCAATTTTGCCAATCACTTCTATCTTAAGGAAGATAACCTAACCCCTAGCCTTAAGAACTTGTGCGTAACTCACCTTGCACCATTTATGCTATGGACATAAATGATAGCACAAATAAAACAAAGTTGTTTTCATCTAACAGATGATAAATCAGGCAAAAAATTATTCTTCATTGAAGTAATGACCCGAGCCATATCTAGAGACAAGAATCATATTGACGGGCTAGTAACAACCATTCAGAAACACCCTCGCAACTAGATAGCAATGCTTTTGCAACCACCCACAATGACCTAGTATCATGCTTAGGAGTTTTGCTTCTAGATAGTTCCATTCCTGTATTCCACGTCGTTTACGTGAATGTGAGCATTCATTTAAAAAGTTGCAACGATGTGAGAAGCCAGACCCAGACTTGTGGGTTGATGTAAGGGGAGAGGGAGAGAAGAGCTTCTGATAGCATTGCCGAACACGCCTTCACGTCCCTCTGAAAGTGACACTGTCGCCATGGTTACCAGAAGAGACCATGTCTTCCACATTTTCCACCAAACGATGGCATGACAAAACATTCAAACACACACACATTCTCGTGAATATCAATGTGAAATGAGTTAAAATCCTTTATGATGAATTTTGGTACTGCCCTTGAAAAAATGTCCTTGTCTTTGAAACAGCTCTGACCTGATGCTGGAAGACAAGGTACGGCTGAATTTGTAAAGCCCTTGAGATACAGAGGCAACAGCTGTGTCCTCGTGCGTGCACACACAGACACAGAGCTAGATGACCTGAGCGACTGGTCCTTGGCAGAGCCCTATTTTTTTCGTTCATTATTCATTTGTCTGCAATGAGAGGGAAAATCCAGTCACTGAGTCTATATATAAACCTGCCCAGCCGCTGATGTAGTTATTAATAGCTCCAGTCGGGCAGCTTTGGGATCCTACAAGTGCTCTCTTGGAACACACACACACACACACACACACACACACACACACACACACCTCAGATGACGATCCAACAGAAAGCATGTGGAAATATTTCATGCTCCAAATTTTATGCTTCATGTTGTATTTCATTGTAGACCATCAAATAGAATTAATAAACAACTAGATTTGAACATTTTCAACAAGTTTCGATGATGTTCAGGTCACTATATGACACAAGTTCCTCCTTCAATGTGAGGATATATTCATACTTTAAAGTGCATAATGTCAAAATCTGATGGCTTTGAAAAGAAATAGCACACCCCTCCTCAACAAGCTGTGTGAGGTATCATTCTGGTGCAGGATGAGTTACCCACCGAAATGCAAGATTAAAGAAGACCTCTTATGTGAAATTCACTTTAAGGTATCATAAACACAGAAGTGTGTCCACAGTGAGTGTGAACAACCAGCCTAAAATGGCACAAATTCCTTTTATTTTACAATCCCGATAAATCATAAACAGTCTCTCCAAACGAGCGGTTCCTGATTTCCTCCACTCTTACGGAAGAGTCGCCCCGCCCACGGCTGGTGGCGGAATCGGCCCTATTAGCTTAGCTCCTCCCCTCAATGAGCTGTACACAGTCTGCATTCTGCTGTACACAGCAGCATTCAAGTGAGAAATGTTTTTTATAAAAGCTACTAATGTTATTTAATCAAGAGCAGTGAGTCATTTTCTATTTTTCTTTTGTTGTTTCATTAATATTAACAGCATATACAGCAGTCGGTACTGTATATTACGCTGCTGTCACACAGATCTAATATACAATGCGAATTCTTTTCCGGCTGCTTTCGTTCACAGACGAAAAACTGCAATGTCACATTAGCGTGGCTGCGGTGGAGATGATAAACAAAATCAAACAGATGTATTGTCAGTTTTTAGCAGAGTATCCTATGAACAAGTTGTACAGACTCCACCCCCTTGAGGTGGGGAGCAACAGCTCATTTGCATTTAAAGATACAAACATGAAAACAGTGTGTTTTTCCTTCCACTCAAAAATCAGCATTTACAACATGGTATAATAAATGATCTGTGGGCTATTTTGAGTAGAAACGTCACTGACACATTCTGGAGACTTATATTACATCTTGTTAAAAGGGGCATAATAGTTCCCCTTTAATGAAAATCCTTTACAAAACACAAAAGAAGATATTTCGTAACCAAACAGTTTTGGTTCCGGTTGACTTCCAATCTACTTTTTGACCATACAATGGAACGGAAACGGTTTGGTTACCAACATTCTTCAAAATATCTTCCACAGATATTTGAAAGCAGAAAGAAGCACACGAGGGTGTGAGGGTATGAGTTTGGGTCACTTTAACAGTTAGGTTCCTAACCAAAGTATGAACAATAATAATTCTGTTTATCTCATCTCTCATGTGTGTGTCATTCAAGAACATCTAATGATGAGAAATGAGATAAATCATACGTAGTTACGCACCAGTGACACTCTCTGAGACGCACCCAACCACACAAACTTGTTCAGACATTGCACATTAGACACTGGCAGAAAGAATCAAACACAAACCAAAAAAAAAAAAAAACAAACAAACAAAAAAAAACAGCGGTACACAAAGTAAACACACTCACATACGCACGCCGCTGCTTATCCTGGCAGAGACAGCTGTGCGTTCAAGCGTCGCACAAGACACAGTTGCTATGGTGACAATGACGACACGCTTTTTAGCATTGCAGGGATGGGAGAGAGAAAAGAATGCATGTGTGTGTCAGAGTGAGTGCGTGTGTGTCAGGGGAAAATCAGACAGTGGCGAAGGCATTTACAGAAACGTAA
The DNA here is from genome assembly GCA_037194245.1 of Opsariichthys bidens. Taxonomy (NCBI): domain Eukaryota; kingdom Metazoa; phylum Chordata; class Actinopteri; order Cypriniformes; family Xenocyprididae; genus Opsariichthys; species Opsariichthys bidens. Next base: position 7,167,132 of record CM074298.1, on the reverse strand, counting down.
CAAGCTAAAGATGAAAAGTTCAGGCGTAGAGAGCAGCTACACATCCTTATGTACAAGAACTAAACCCATGACAAGACATTACAATATGTGCAGTTGGGGCGTACACTCCCAAATGTCAACGGATCACGTAATTCGACTCTTGACCTGAATGTTTAAGTTTAAAGGCAGTAACACCTTGGAACAAAGAGATAGCGTTCAGGATTACACAGGTCAAGGGAAAAGGTAATTAAGAGAGGCGTACCGCAGCAGTCACATTATTTTTTAATGTATCTCCGAGAGTATTCTCAGTTATTTTCCACATGGAACCTACATTAGTGGTTACACAAGCATAACTACTAACAGAATACAGCTCATTTTCAAGAAACTGTGCTAGTGGCTGACTTATTTAATGTTTAATTTACAGCATACTGAATTCACATTATTTGAAAGCTTTGATCTTAGTGTGTAAAAAACAACAGCTTGAAAATGAAAATAAATATAATGTCTGTTTATTATAAGAATATCAGCCAATGCCTTTTAAAGGAAGCAAGAAAAATATTGAATTCTAATTTTCTACCAATTTCACCTTTGCCTGCATTTACTGTCAGTTTAGTTTAGAATTTATTCAATGGCGTGATGCTATGTGTTTTAAAAAATAATGCTTGGATCTTTCTGATATTGTATCATATTTTAGACTTTTTAAAAAAGTTAATATTTTTTAATGATACATATTAAAGTCGATAAAAAAGAAGTCTCTTATGGTCACCAAGGCTGCATGAATCTGATGAAAAAAATATTGTGAAATATTATTACAATTTAAAATAACTTTTTACAATTTTATTTTAATAACATTTTGATATATTTAAAATTAATTTAAAAAAAAATTGAATTCCTGTGTTAGAATGTATTCCTGTGATGGCAAAGCTTTTTTTACTCAATACTTCAATCGCATGATCCTTCAGAAATCATTCTAATATGCTGATTTAGTGCTCAAGAAACATTTCTTATCAGTTAAAAATAGCTGTGCAGCTTAATATTTTTTTCAGGATTATTTGATGAATATAAAGTTCAAAAGAACAGCATTTATTCGAAAAAGTTTTTTGCAACAATGTAAAAGTCTTTACTGTCACTTCCTTTCAATTTAATGCTTGCTGAATAAGTCTTGAGCCTGGTTTCACAGACAGGGCTTAAATTAAGCCAGGATTAGTCCTTAGTTCAATTAGGACATTTAAATAGTTTATTAAAACATTACCGGTGTGCATCTGGGCATATTTTAAGATACGTCAGTGCAAGTTGCTTTAAAACAAATCTAGTCTGGGACTAGACTTACTTAGCCTTGTCTGTGAAACTGTGGTCAGTGTAACTTTGAACAGCAGTAACAAATGGCACCATTTCTTGAGAAAAGCCTGTACAATGTTCTGGTTCTACTCTAAAGACTTTGAGGGTCATTCTCTCTCTCTCTTTCTTTCTCTTTCGTCTGCCTTCCTTGAGTGCCATTTATTTCGTACCCCTGGCCTTTGCGTCCCTGTCAAATTCATTCCAGCGGCAATCCAATCTCTGACACCCAGAGAAGGGTCTGCACTAAAGATGCTCTCCGTGCTTCAGCAGGTCTTCTGTAGTGTGTTTTACGGTCGTTTCTATTGATTGCACTGACTATAACATAACACAGTGAGAGCTACCCGTCACTATAAACATGACAAGCCAAGTGGCAGGGACAGAATAAAATGACAACATGGGAAACTGTTGAACCCCGCTCCCTTTCTTTTTGTCATTCCTGTGATTTATTAGCCTGTTGCTCATTCGAATGGAGTTTCTGTGAAATTGAGAAGGAACTGTAGAAATTAAAGGGTTCATCACTTCAGATTTTAATAGAATTATGCAATATTCTGAGTTAGAAAATCAAGAAATAATATATGACAATGCATATATTAATATATAGCAATTATCAGACCAAATTTCCAAGTATATAGACCTTATGTAGCCCTGTCGCTTTTCAGTGCTGCGCTTGTTGTGTTTTGTCTTCCAGTTTGTATTTTGACAGCATGAAGGTAAGATTTTACAGATTTAACATCTTCCCAGTCTACTGAAATTCACTTCAAACATTACAACGCTCATAATAACTTTCGTCAACTCTACTACATTAAGTAGAAATCCACTTCACCAGCTAATGACTCTTTGACAGTGATGCCGTATACAGAGCTACCGCAAAAAAAGAATGTTCGATTACAAAATTCTAAAGATTTCTGCGTGCTTGTTTCTCTGGTGCAAAAGGTCTATGACAGATCTGAGTAATGCAACAAAAAGTGCTCAAAAAGGCCAAGATGGCAAATTTTGTTCTAAAAAAGATTCCAATATGAACTCATTTTTCTCACTGGATTCCTTTAAGACCAAATTAACCCCCGCACACGCACACCTTCCTCTGTTTATCACACACTCAGTCTGTTCCTGCTTCAGTCAAGCTCATGTCTCAATGGAGTATTACCGGCCTGGGAAAGACTTCAATGGAATGAGACACCATGCTCCTCTGTGATACGCTGACAGAAACCATCTTTTGATTATCTCTCTCTAGATTAGCCTTCTCTTGTATGCCGGAACTTTCTCATCATTTCATAATCGCTTACATACAAGATGTGTCTGCTAATTCAACCAGAGCTCATATTAAAGAAAGACCATTTAGCTTATCTATACAGCTGTTTCAAACCTTGTGAGCAGTCTAAGGCAGCATTAAAATGCAATGCCAGAATGAATTCTGAATAGAGGAAAATGTTGATTGCATCTTTATTATGAAAATAATATATGACATTTATAAAATTATATTGACACTGTTTCCTAACCAGACGCGATGCGATTAGATTCCAGCGTCAAGCAATTTGTTTGTCCCGTATGGTCTGTCCACACCAAACGCGACGTGACTCGACCATAGACATAAAAAAAAATACATAGACCCCCATTGGCCTCTGGATCGTACGTCAACGGCCGCGCCATATTGTGCAGGGCAACGTTCCCACAACGCTCATAACTGGAATTGAGAAAAATGCCTGTTTCGTGTGCCGCTTGGGACTGTACAAATCACCGCACTGAATACAGGTCTAAGGCAATAACCTTTCACAGATAAACCTGAACATTTGTTTCTGGTTGTATTTGGTCATTATATAATTATGTTGACAGTAGTTGGCCAGAAAATAACTAGCTAATTAGCTGTGAAAGTCATATTTATATGATTTATATTATAGTTTTAGAGTATACTATCTTATTTTATAAACTAAATTTCCTGAAATTTAAATATGCATCTTTATTTTCTTAAAACCGACTTTTAAGACAAACACTCGTTTCAGTTAGTTGACTGATATTGTGAATTTCTCACACATTGAAGGTTTCCCAGAGACAAAGAGTTGTGCCGACGGTGGGAAGTTGCTATAAGAAGGGAAGTTTTTTCCGCAAGTGAGTTCTCTGTGTTATGCAGTGAGCACTTCAAGCTGGAGGACTTCGACAGGACAGGTCTGTCAGGATTAGGGATGGAGCTAAACCATTGGTATTAGTATTATACATATACTATATACTATTATCAATATATTATTGTAATATTATATTATTGTACTTATACTATTATATAATTGTACTATTCATTACTATTTTATTTGCTGTATACTGTTTATTGACAGTATTATACACTTTATTATTGACTTTATAGTACATAAAATATTTCTCATACATATTATATTCAACAAACTATTTGCTATTACTTCTCACTTTATCTTTTATTTACTATTTGTATTCAACTGTAGTTGTACCAAATTATATCTATTATCATAAAGAATCCATTGGTTATCTTTGTTGTATGTGTTGGAGTATCTATCTGTAAATATCTGTATTCTTTTAGTGCTATAAAAATACAGAAAGCAGCCTGTGTGATTTGTATTTGACGATTTGCTTCATTTTCACAATGGTGGTCAATTCTAAACACAAGAAAAGCTAAAATGGGTTAAAAGACAGAAAATGCCTTTTCCACAATAAGAAATCTTTTTTTCATTTAATGTGAAAATTTAAATTATGTCCTTATGGGCGTCTTCACAATTCTCATCCAAGAATAAAGCAGCCAAATACAGGACAAGTCTGAGCTTTGACTATTTTTTTAAATAATATAAATAACTAGAGATGGAACTTTTTGTACATGACGTACATCATAAACTACTGAAATCGGTTGATAAATTTAAATGTTATTATCGTTTTTATCCAGAGAATCTGCTGCACATCAGTTTATTTTTTGTTTTTTTCAGTTTACTTCCATTTGTTTACAGTGCAGTCTTGCCCTCAGCAATATGGCGGACGCGTTGACATATCGCAGCAACGTTCCAAAGCGGCCAATGGGGCGCCTATATATTTATTATGTCTATGATACCAATGATAATCTCCTCCTTATGGAAGCCTATTTCCGCCACTGAAAAAAGAAGATTATTGTGACTTTTTATCTCACAATTCTGTGAAAAAAAGGCAATTAAACTCGCAATTGTGAGTTATAAAGTCGCAGTTGCGAGAAAAAAAGTCAGAATTGTGAGATAAAAAGTCACAATTCCGAGTTCTAAAGTCAGAATTCTGACTTTTTTTTATATCTTGCAATTCTTACTTTATAACTAGCAATTATGACTTCATATCTCGCTTTATATCTCTAACCTCTTTGGTAACCTTTTTCAGCCATTTAACACTCCACGTTGCATCAACGCTGTTTCATCGTTGAAACAACAGCTGACATTATTTCAACTTTATTTCAATGTTAAATTTCGGACATTTAGCGTCAAACGTTGTATCAACATTGTTCCAACATTGAAACAGCAAATTACATTATTTCAACCATATTTCAACATTGAAGGTCGGTCATGTGCCGGCTGGGATGTTTATTTTATTAGGTAGCTACCTAAATAGACAGCAAGGCAGTTCTAGTTCATTATTGGATTTAAACTAAGAACACGCTGAATATTCATATTTCTGTTCTGATGCTAGCCATGTAAGTGTATAGCCTACTACATATTGTCTGTGCTAAACCACACACCATAGTCATTCCTCTGGATAGGATAATGGAAGGCCAGTAAAGGAACTCAACATTACATAAACCTTGTGTCTAATGTCGTGTGAAAAGGTGAAGTAAGATGACAGGAAAGAATATGCCAGAGAAAGGCCTTTTATTTTATTGTAGGTCCGCTGTTACTTATTGCTCTTGACAGTAATATAATTTTTAGAGGGCACAAAAAATTACTCATCAAATCATGTTAATTAAAAGCTGTGCGTCTGCTTTGGACTTGCTGGTTCTGTTTATTTTCGTAAGTGATTTCCGCATTATGAAAGACATTATGCATTATGCAAGTGTTCACATTTCTGGAGGTGGCAGATAGTTCTTGTAAAGGCATATGCTGTAGGCGTTTTATTTAGAGTACCACGAATAAATTGTCCTTCTACCTGACAGATCACTCAGATGGGTGTCCTGAGACACCAGTTGCATAAACTTAGCCACTAGTTTGAACAACTCACAGTTAGTTAAAGGGATAATTCACCCAAAAATGAAACTTTAAATACTGCTTTATTTACGAAAATGTTGATGAATTCATGATAGCACCACGACGCATGCGCTTAGTGTTCGCGCGAGAGCTGACACTGTTGCGTGAGCACGCTTTGGATAACATTATTTTGTAAATAATTGGTAATAGGTGATAATAGGTAAATTGTTTTAAGCGCAAAGAGAGCACTCGCGTCGCTTCATAAAACTGAGGTTAAACCACTGGTGTCTTTTAACCACATGGATTATTTTAATGATGTCTATACCTTTCTGGACCTTGAAAGTTGTAATTATGTTGGATCTCTATGGAGGGACAGAAACCTCTCAGATGTCATCAAAAATATCTTCATTTGTGATATGAAGATATCTTCATCTTCTTTTTTTATTCGAAAATGAACAAATGCCTTACAGATGCGGAACGGCACAAGGGTGAGCAATAAATGACAGAATTTTCATTTTTGGGAGAGCTAACGTTTTAAGAGCCAATCAGTCTTACTTCTCTCATTCAAATTAGACCAATCTACCTTTTTATGTAGCTTACTTTAAAAAATTTGGACCAGTCTTGAAGAAGAAACTTAATGACTAACTTTTAAGACTAGTCTTAGTAGTTTATGTGTCCGGCCTAAGACCTGTCTTCGTGACAGCCCTAGGCTCTGTAAGCAGCAATAAATAAAGCAGTTGCCAATCAAAAACACTCTCGGCCTGTCAGTTCGAGCTTTCAGGTTTGCTTACATCAGGTTTGCTGACATGTTTTTGGAGGGTGGGTTTTAGGGAGTGTGGATGAAGTCGACCAGGCAAAATCTTTCGTAGAAGCTTTTTAGAGACATTTTGAGAAGGTTTAAAGGGGACCTATTATGCCTCCTTTCAGAAGATATAATATAAGTTTCTGGTGTTCCCAGAATGTGTCTGAGAAGTTTCAGCTCAAAACACTCCACAGTTCATTTACTGTCAAATTTGCCCCTATTTGGGTGTGCCCCTTTTTATGCAAATGAGCTGCTGCTCTGGGCCCGCTTTCCAGAAGAGGGCGGAGCTTTAACAGCTCACGCTTCAGTTGTCAACAACAACAAAGCTGGAGAATCTCACGCAGTCAAAATGACGTTTTTCAGTTACGGTGTTCAGCCTTACATTGTTCAAATCGGAGTTGACACTGAGAGACTCAGGAAGAAGTTAAAACTTTTAAAAATGCAACTGGACATTTCTGAATGGTTAGTGGATAAATTATTGTAGTTGCTGTGGAGTTGATTCGACTCATCATGTGCTGTCATGTTAATCTTTCGTGCAAAACCAGCATTGAATTGACCCGCGTTTGTGAAGCAGTCTGGCATAAAATGATGGCATGGCAACAACACTCTACTACATTTGGTACTAACTCAGCTTGCTATGATGAAAAAAACACCAACAGTAGTATTGGAAACAGTCTGGCCAGGTTTTGTTGTCCTTGGGCATTGCAGATGCTAAAAAAGAAACTGTGAGCCCAGCCCAGTTGACAGAGATAGCACAGTATTGAGACAGCATAGTATTGACATATTGTCTCCAGGGAGACTGAGTACAGGGCGACCAGGGCCGATTGCGAACATGAACCTCTGCCGATTCAGTCTTTCTTCATTTGTTTCCTGTTGGGTTAACACTGCTATGTAGCAGAGTATCAATACCCTGTACATGTGTATGCTGTGAAGACTCGGTAGTCTTGATCAGTATTTCTTTATTTGGTAACCCTTACAATGTCTCATTTGTTAACAATAGTTAAAGTATGAACTAACAATGAGCAGGACATTTGTTACAGTGTTTATTAAACTTTGTTAATGTTTATGAAAGTGCAGTCAGTCATATTAGTTCACAATGCATTAAAGGATTAGTTCACTTCTGAATTAAAATTTCCTGATAATTTACTCACCCCCATGTCACCCAAGATGTTCTTGTCTTTCATTCTTCGGTCAAAAAGAAATTAAGGTTTTTGAGGAAAACATTCCAAGGGTTCAATGCGTGGAGGAAGAGAGCTAGTGCAAGACAAGCGTTTGTGGTTAAAACGTCTAAAATTTATATATATTTTTTAGGAAATGACCGATCGTTCCCTAGATAAGACCCTTATTCCTTGTCTGGGATCGTGTAGAACGCTTTGAAGCTGCACAGAAACTGCAATTTGGGCCTTCAACCCATTGAACCCTACTGAAGTCCACTATACAAAGAAAAACCCTGAAATGTTTTCCTCAAAAACCTATCGACTGAAGAAGAAAGACATGAACATCTTGGAGGGATTAAATTATCTTGAAATTTTAATTCAGAAGTGAACTAATACTTTAACTAATGTTAACAAATACAGGTTCTGATTTTAATAATGTATTAGCAAATGTTGAAATAAACATGAACTAAGAATAATAAATGCTGTAGAATTATTGTTAATTCTTAGTTCATGTTAACTAATGACATCTTATTGTAAACCCATTATTTTTATACTAATACTGCAGACCTTGTGGATATAACAATCAATATTTTACAGAAAAAAAATAAATATAAATATTGGATATTGTGTAAATGAGGATATTTGTTTTTAATGACCTTAGAAGTTAGAAGAATATTTAATATTTTAAAATATTTTTCATATGAGAAAAGAACAAAATGCCAAACTTGGTTAAGGTATTTATCTGATGACATTATTTGACAAAATTTATTTAATAAAAAAAATAATGATAATAATAAAAAACAAAAAGCCTCCAGGAAAAAAACTTATATTGACTACAACATAATCTGCAACCATAGTAGTTTATTCATGATTCATTTCCCATTGTAGTCACGATCCTTAGGTACTGTAATGAATCATATTAACGCACCTGTTCCGAACGCAATATTTTGTTGGTTCTCTCTTGTTTTTGCATATGTTCATAATTTGTTGTACGACAGCCTGGCCAAAAATTATGTCTGCAAAATTTGTCATGTTTCATTGAGTTGTCACAAATAAAACAATTGACACCAAGCACAACTACGTGACATGCTTACTTTAGGTAATAATTTTTAATAAAAAAATATTGATCGCTATATATGATTGCTGCCTGATATATTGGATGTTTTTAAAATATATTCAGTAAATACAATTCATATGTATATGTGTATATCATATCGATCCACAATATCCATCTATTGAAAGATATTGATCGCTAAGCATTTTGCTTGGTATGCTGCATTGTTAAACATGAATGGTCCCAGAATCTATAAATGAATTCTGAATGAGTTTACAGACCAGATAAAATTGTGAATGAATTTGAAATATTAACTGACATTATAAGTAATCTTCCAGATGTAAGCACTTATAAGGTTAGTGACTACATGGAAAGGATCAGTGCCTATATGTGTAATACATTAATCACTGGGAAGTGGGAACAGGTGCATTAATATGATTCATTACAGTACCTAAGGAACATCACTACAATGGGAAATGAATCATGAATAATCTGCCCAAAAAAAAAAAAAAAAAACTATTTTCCCAAAATTCCATTAGCTCCTCTTAAGGATAACAAGTAAACACTTTAGAGAAAGGAAAACGTGACACTGACAGTGGTATTTCAGGCACAATATGATATTTCTGAGTCTGCTAAGCACACTGGTCAAACTTGCAAGTTTCAATGAGGAAATCAATGTAAGCTTCATTATGTACTCACTGCACACTACATACTCTTACTTCAACAGAGACACAAGCCATCGCCCTGGAAACCGATGGAGTTTGCCATGGCAACAGAGGCTCTGCTGCCAATTGTGTAGGTGAATGGGAATGCTGTGATTAGGGATGGATTAACACTTACTGTATGTAGACCTTTTGAGAGTTAAACAATTTATCAGAAATGTTATCATTTTTAAATAGCTGTTTTGCCACTATTGCATGGATTAAAGCACTCATAGGAAAAGTAACTTCTGAAAGATTTGATTGTGGCTAAAATGACTAACAAATACATTATGTTTGCAAAGAAGCAGAAATATGCCAGAACTCTGCGATGAATAGGGGAAATGAACTGCGAGCCTTAATGGAAACGCCCTTAATTAAAGGGACAGTTATCCCACAAAATCTGAATTCTGTCATTTACTCATCCTCATGTTGTCCCAAACCTGTACGACTTTATATTTTCCGTGGAGAAGAAATTTTAAAGACTTGTCGCTCTTTTCCTTGCAATAACAATAAATGGAAAGCTTTCAGGCTTCGTATACATTAAAAATTATTTCTGTGTCTGAAACTGGCTGTAATTTAAGTCTGTATTCTATTCACTGAAGTGAAAATCTTCCTTTTCAGAAAATTGTTCAGTAAGCTGAGTCAATGAGTTGAACTTGATTCATGATTCTGATTCATTTTTGAAAAAAAAAAAACTAATCTTTTCACAAATCAGACATCACTTTTTTGCTATTGAACTTTGATGAACATGGCAAGTAAATTTCTGTCTAAAGCTATCATGTGGCATCAGAAGACGACACCATTTTAGCATATTTTAATGGCGATTTTATGTCCTTCTTCCCTCATTTTTGTAATAGCATGGAAAAGAGAGACCAGCACATCCTTCAAAATTTCTCTTTTTGTGTTCCACGGAGAAAAGAAACTCAAACTGGTTCGGAATGACATGAGGGTGATATGTGATGACAGAATTTTCATTTAAACTGTAGCACGAACCTGTTCTTTAATGTCAAAGCCAGACACGCTGCTCCAGAAAAGTCGCTTCTGTTCATGCCGAGACACTGACAATGACATGAGACTTTAATTTCTGACTCGCGGCATGTTTTTGGTAACTGCGCGCGAGAGAAAAGAGCGAGACATAGCCGAGCTTGAAAACATCCGTCTGATTCATAACTATTTTGGTGTATGATGGTAAATTTTTCAAGAGCTCTGCAGTCACATCTCATTCTAACAACTTGCATTGATGGGTCTGAAAAAATAATTGCACTTCTCTATTCATTAGATTCCAAGACTGCCTAGCCTCCTAAATGCTACAAATCACCTCCTAATGAGGTTTAATTAAAGAATGATTAATTATATATGCAGAAATATGGGCTGTTATTAATAAGATGGGGCCCAAGCTCTGAGGAATGTCATCTTAAAAAAAGACAACACCACATTTTTACTCTCATTGCTCGGCAATGCATAAATTAAAAACTGCACCAGTTAAATGTGCTATCCTTTATGAGATCATGCATTATATATCTTCCCCAAAAGTGGCCAGTTCAACATCTTCAATAACGTAAGACACTTTCACATCACACAAATACAGTGAATGAGATGCGATAGAAAGCGATTAAGGCTGATTGCACAATAACAAGCCACATGGCTTCCTAGCATTTAGATACAAAGCCTACAGAGCATTAGATGATTCATATCACACTGTTGTGATTCTTGATTACGTGATTCACAATAAAAAGTTCACACCACAACTTCTGTGCCACAGGTAATTAGGCTATCCTAACCGCAGCAAACCACAGGTTAAGACCTGTGTACCATGATGAGCTTCATGAAGCAGCTGCCGAGTGCAGTACGACACCTTCTAATAATGCATGAGTGTTCCAGTTGCATGTCAAAATAATTCATTGTGGTAACAATAACAATGCATAATTACAGGCTGTTTTGCCAAATTATTTCATATTACGTATAACATCTTGTAAATAACTCTTACTCCTACACTTTTTCTGAGGTACAAGATGGACACTATAATGTAAATGAGAGGATATGACAAATATATTTCAATTCAATGTCTTTGAATTAAATTTTCTTCTGGAAGTTGAGCTGGAATGACAGGAAGAGGGATTTACTAAATTGTAATGTGAAGAATTGGTAACCCTTTACGGTCCAATTCTCACTATTAACATGCTTATATGCATGCATATTACTAGGATATTGGCTGTTTATTAGCAGTTATTAAGCACATATTAATGCCTTAATCTGGATGATCGTATTCTATATCCACTAATCCTCCGCAATAATTAAACTTAACAACTGCCTTATTAACTAGTAATTAGGAGTTTATTGAGGCAAAAGTCATAGTTTAAAAACTTAATTTAAATTTAACACAGGCAATGCATTCTGGGAATGCATCCTGTTCTTCCATCCTGGTCCAAATTAAAAAAATAATTGAATATATTTAATTTAATGTTTTTAATAATGTAATCAATTATGATTCATTAAATATGATGACTTGTATAGACTAATTGCAAATTTCTATAAGTGGGATTTCATGAGATGTTAAATCTGAGATGACCAGGCTGAGATTAAAAGCATTTCCAAGTCTTTAGTATTTTGGGAACTATTTGGATTTTGGGAGCTCTTTGTTAAAAAAGGAGAACACTTAGACCTGTGAATGTTCCCAGGACAGGTTGGAAATTGCTGAAACTGCTGAAATTCTCTCATCCAGGAAAGGATTACAAAATAAAATAGCATAAATCCTGTGAATTCTGTTCTGTTTCTGATTCTTTACAACGATGCAAAGCTGTCCATTCGTGAATTGAAGTATAACTGGGTCACGAAGAAAAAGAAATCCAATACAAAACAGCAGAATCATAATGGTTGAGAAGAAGCTAAATGAATGTTGTAAAATACAATGTCAAGGTCTAGAACTGAACGCACTATATAGGGTTAAGCTGGCAGAACCTAAAACAGGCTAGCTTTTCTGATATCACTGCCAATTAAACCAGAATGTTGACTGTTTGTTATTAAATACAGTTTAAGTCCATCATTACATTATTACTGTCCCCAATATTTGTCCAATACACAAAAAGTACACAATACTGCAAAACATACAAAAATACATTCTGTCATCATACTCTAAGTACTCTAATGTTATCCCAGAGCTGTACAGATTCAAAATACCTTGAACATAAGCAAGAAGTGTATATAGATTTAAAAAGAAAATGAGGTTCAGTAGCTCTTTTTGCAAGCTACATTGTTACACCAGTAGTTGGTGACAAATGACTGCCTTTATGAGTATATCATTGACTCATTGATTCAACTGACTCAAAAACGCTGATTCATTCAGTAACAAAACACCTAAACAGTGTGGCAACGGTTCTGCTTCGACTTTGTTGTGAACTATGTTGGACGAGCAAATACAGATGATAGCTGCATTTCCATTACCCAATTAAAATTACGAATTGAAAATACGCCCAATGGAAACACGTCAATTTTGCAAAATTTATCACAAAAACGTTTTTATGCTCGCATAATAACTGCTTATATTATGCAGTTATGCTGCCTTCACATGCTATCGGAAATTTCCTACTTCCCACTCCTGAAGTTGTGATTAGGAGCTTGTTGCATTCAAGTGCTTTGTTCTCGGAAAGAACGGGAATCATGAAGGACGCCAGGTTTATTCTTGATCATTTATTGGAAAAATCTTATTAAAGCCAAAATGATATTTAGCGTCCCATTCATTGACAACCATATAAACATTCCCCATGCTATCTAGGCTTGCTGACAGTTCTGGAATTTTCGGTCAAATACATGTAGGCTATTTTCCCTGTGTATAAAAAACGAAATGCTTCAAATGATTATTAATATATGTAAATATGCAATACTTTAACAACAAGACAAGCTGATGTAGCTGTTGTGGAAAAAAACTGATAAAGAATACGAACAATCCTTATCCCCTCCACCATGTTTAAAGTTTGTGGCCCGTCCAACTTGAGTATCAAAATTATCCTCGAACTTCCCAGTGGTAATACGACTTGAGAGGGCAATCATGTCCAATTTTTAACTATGAAAGTCATTTATAATTCCGATAGCACGTGAAGGCAGCATTACTCAATAATAACCGTTTGCTTGCATGTTTATTGAACGGCTGTAATAGAAGCAATATCACTTGTTGTTTAAAAAGTGTTCTCTAACTAATATCATGTTTTGTTTAAAAATCAGTTTTTCAATGGAGCTAATATTTTAGCTTCAGCATGTTTTAATGCATATTTGCCACTGTATGTAATATTTACAATGTGTCGCACTTACCATTTATCACTTTTAGCGGGGTACAGACTGTTACATTACCTATAGATTTGCTGCTAGGAACTACTATTAAATTAACCATTGTTAACACGTTAACAATGGAGTTTCATAAATTACACAAATTACTCATTTGCTGTTGTTTTGACTACAGGATAAAGGAACAGGGTGGAGCTTATTAGTAATAATTTCAAATTCACTTCACCTAATCTAAGTCGTACACTGAGACGTGAATTTCACGTTTATCATCTGAACTGGCAAAACTGCAAAGGAATTGATTCCAGCCGTGGTCATAAAAGCAGAGTCTTTCCGTAGTTTTCTATTTTTAGGTTAGCCATCCTGACATTAGACACCTTTACAGGCACTAGTCAGATATCTTCATAAATTTTGAATTGATAGAATGGATGGCTTATTATCTGTATCCCTCATAAGAATTAATGTCCCTTGAACATAATAGTAATAAAATTGCCATAGTATTAACTATAGAGGAGAAAGATTGCCCTTCTCACAATAAACAGGGTCACCTTCAGCCGTTTTTGACATGCCATATGGTGTTTTATTGTTTTTTTTTTTTTTTTTTTAATAAATCAATGTCACGATAATACTCATATTACACTTGAACTAGATCTGTGGAAATGTCCTTTATCATCTCTCAGGTATCGCAGAAGGCTTTACAAACCAGAAGGTAACTGCCTCTCGGAGCTGCAAGGGCTTCTGGAAGGACATTGGCTGTAAATAACCACATCCAGTAAGTGATTACTTCCCTTTATACCAAACAAAGACAGTAAATAAGACTAAATAAGACTTTGTGACATATCTGAGAATCAGGAAATATCCACATCCTCAGGCACGGGGATGGGTCAGAACTGTGGGTCTTCAATAAAACTGATGAGCTAAACCATAAATTAGATTCTTTGAAAAGAACATTTGCTAATTACTAATCTTGACCTGTTCGTGCTTAGAGTCTGAACTCACAGCACCACCTTTAATTGGGATTAATCTTGGCTGATTTGTCATTCTTTGCATTTGGTAAGTTTTCTAATACCAGCAGTTTGTCTGTCTCCTCCAGGTGAACACTGACAGCAATACACTATACAATGTTCATTAACTTTTAAGATTTTAGGTTAAAGTTCTTATGAATTCATAAAAGCAATATGTCAGATTTCACTGCATGGTCTTACTAGACAAAAAGATATTAGACTGCCATCATATCATTTCAAATTACTATTTCAAATCTAGAATGCATGTGTATATATTACTGTAAGAAAAAAAGGTACTAGGCATTTTCTGCCAGGGCATTTTCTATTAAAGGAATAGTCCTCCCTAATATTAAAATTATCCCATAATTTACTCACCCTCAAGCCATCCTATATATGACTTTTTTCTTTCAGCTGAACACAATTGGAGTTACATTTAATAATATCCTGGCTCTTCCCAGCTTTGTAATGGCATTGAATAATGCCTGGGTTTTTGAAGCTCCAAAAAGCACATCCATCCATCATAAAAGTAATTCATACGACTCTAGTGGGTTAATAAATGCCTTCTGATGTTTTTTTTAGACAAATATCCATATTTAAACTTTACAAATTATAATCCCTGGCTTCTGGCAATGGCTGTACGCTCATTCATGATAGCGTCAAGTTCCGGCGGAAGGGTGACCTCTGACACGACGTATGACGTAGGCGTAGCGTAATCTAGGCGAGAATTGATGCAGAAGCGCAGAGGATTGAGCAAAACAAAATGCCATTGACTAGTTAGAAACCTAAAATGAGAAGTTCGATATTTCGGAGGAGTTCGATTTAAGTGAAATGGATCTACGTCATACATGGGGTCAGAGGCCACCCTTCCACCAGAACTCGACTCTCTCGTTATCGTACTATTATATTATGTATTATAACATGTTTTTCAACTTTTTTAATCACCTATTTGCCATTTTAAATACTCCTGTGGTGTGAAAAATTACTTGTTAATAATTATTAGAGAATTTGAATATCAGAGTGCGTTGTTTAAAATATTTATTAACACTTTAGTTTAGGAAACACATGCACCATTAACAACTTTTATCTCAATAAACTCCTAATTTACGGCTTATTAATAGTTAGTGAGGTAATTGTTGTAGCATTTAAATTTAGGTATTGGGAAGGATTAAGGGATGTAGAATAAGATCATACATAATATGGCATTAATATGTACTTCTTAAGTACTAATAAACAGCAAATATGCAAGCTAAGAAACAACTTTAAAGTGGGAATTACTAACCAAAGTGTTACCAAATATTTTAAATTTATCATAGAATTTCCCAAACATATTTCATGTCATTTACGCATGCACTTGAATCTAAAGTCCTGTCATTAAAAAGCATAGATTAATGATGCACAACTCAGGTTTACAATGTAGTTAGTCAATACCGGTAATTATGGAACTGAATCAAAGGTAGAACATATTACATAATACATTGCATGTACAATTGAATTAAAAACAACATTTACTGCCTCAGCATTTATGCCTCAACTGAGGCGTCACAGCTTTGACCATGAGGATTCAATACAAGGTCCTTAAAGTAAATTGACACCTTCTATCTTGTAAACACCATTAATTAGTGTCCACTAAATATAGCATGGCAATGCGTGACTAGTAAATGCAGAAAAGGTGAAGTCTAGCTTTGAAATATGACCGGGCGGTAATTTGCAATGATATGACGGCGGTCTGACATAATTTCATTGTGCGGTAGGGCCATGCAGCGAAATCTGATTTGAGACAGATGTAGACAGAGCCCGTTCGAGTGAGAATGGCGGGGGGCTGAAAACAGAATGGGACACAAAGTCTCATGGAGGATAATTAATGTGACATTTCCCTGACATTTAGCCAGAGGTGCAGTGAAGGAGCCTGAAGAAAGAGGAAGGGAGGGAGGGAGGGAAAAGCCAAAAAAGAAGCCTGACTCTTTGTTCAGTTCTTAACTGAGTACAAAGCACATGTGTGCACATGTGCCTAAACAATGCTCCAGTTTAGCCATAAACCACTCAAACACCCTCAAACACTAACTTTGTCCTTTAGTGACTTATAGTTCTTCCTTTCAAAGTGATAGAGTCATCTCTCTGTTGCCTGGTAACAGGAAGGACAGTCTTACACTGAACTGTCCCTCCCAATCCCATGTGGCTATATATCAGCACAGGTACACAATTATAAAATTAGAGCGCATAAAATAGATGACCAACACAGAGCGAGAACAAAAGTTTACTGCATCTGCATCTCTAACAGTACCATTCGACCTAGATGCTGTTCTTACTGATCCAAGACCAAAGATGTCAACCGAAACTGATGTAGATCCTTATAGATGTCAGACCTGAACCTCCGAAGCTCTGAGTGTGAATGTTTACATGGAAATACTATGTTTTGAATTATGTGAGAAGCACAAAAGTGCCACTCTGTTGTGATTGATTGCCCGACTGAAGCAATTTGGTTCGAGTCCAGAAGCTTGAACTGCACTTTTTACACTGGCCTTTTAAGCTAATTGAGTGTTGGGATGAGCTTATGTGGAGGTTGCGTTTTTTTCTTGGCAGATGAAGATGTTTAACACGATGTTGAATGCCACTGGAATGCTATTGTATATGATACATGTACGATCATTTATAATGGCTGAAAAGAACGAGACTCCCTTTCTCTCCAGCCTAATGCGTACTGTTGTGGAAGTTGTGTGTTTACGTGTGAGTCTTGGCCTATTTATCAGTCTGAGAAGATGCTGTCAGTTTATGTAGTGATGTCTACCTTGGCTGCTACAGACGAGCCTGGTTTCTCTAGTAGGTCCCATAGTTTCTTCCTTTTCTCCGAACAGCACGTATTATCAAATTCTTCGCCATCCCGGTCCTTCAGAGTATCCGCTTCCCGCTTGAGCTCCTCGTTCATCTGCTCTTTCTTTTGGTGGTACCGTGCCTGGCAACAAGACTCCAGGTAGATCTCATCCACCCCCCAGTAGTCCAGCTCCTGGCTGAAGGACAGGGCGCACATTTCCTCCATCATGTGCAACTTCCCAGTGCGGTAGAAGTTCAGAATAGACGTGAACGCCCCAGGGTGCCGGTCAAAAAAGTACTCGTTGTCGTCTAGGTTGTAGTCGTCGCATATGTCCATGAGTGATTCGTGGGTTTTGCAGTCTCGTAACTTGCCCAGCCGTGTGCGCGGCAGTCGGTCCAGGGTTCTCCACAGGACCTCGTGCGGCAGACCCCCTACGTTCAGTTTGACACGCCGGTAGCACGACATACTCCGGATTATATCCACAGGCTCTGGGGGCAGAGACGCTGTCGAGCGAGAGCCAACTTTACTCATTCCTGCACAGGGTTTATCCATGTTGTTATTTGCGTAGACTACCCTATGATGTTGGCCATGGGACAGGCGGTGTTGTCAGTGGCTCTCCGAGCTGTTTCATTCTATTCGGGCTGGTGAAGAAAGGAGAAACAAGAAATTAGCTGCATGTTTTCTGATGTGTGTTAAGTGCTCTGTTAAAGGGATAGTTCACCCGAAAATGAAAATTCTGTCATCATTTACTCATCCTCAAGTTGTATCCCTTTAAGTTTTTTCCGTTCATCTAAATAAATAAATTCCTAAATCAGTCACTTACTAGCAGAGGCATATTTTATCAAATGTTTGACCGGGTAAGGAATACATTCAGTTGAAAGCATTGATATTTGCATGACTTTTTATTCTGTTACGCGCATTTATGCGCCGATGCGTACGTCACGCCGAGTCTACAGCGCGCACCACCCGTGTTGTTCGATTCTCGAACGAATGATTCTTATGAGCCGGTTCTTTTTAGTGGATCAAAAACATATAGCACGACCAATGTTACCCGATTCCTGCAATAAACGTCTTTTAATTTGAAATAATTTTAATACTAACATAGCGCGACCAATATGGTTCGAATCCTAAACGAAAGACTCGATTCTTTTCAGCGATTCAGTAAGATAGCGCTAGTAGTCTGAGTCGGTTCTTTTTAGTGAATCTAAAACAAAACATACAGCCTGAGAATTTAGTGGACAGCATTTATTCCGCCTTTAAAAAGTGTCTCAGAAGTCCTTTGAATGTCCGTGTAATTCCACGTTTTGAACGAACTGTGTTAAATTAATTTCTTATCTGTCCTGTTGGAGTCTGAAATTATCTCGTATTTTCACGACAGACTATCTAGGACAGTATGCGACACGAATACTTAAATGTTACGCTACTAAATGAATCAGAAGTGCTAAGAGAGTCGTTAACTGAACCGGAATCGTTCAGATGAATCGCAAACAATAAATTCCTTACGAATCCCAAAGCCTGAGAAGTCGCTGTCCACCGGCGCGGTGCTGAATCGCCCGCAGCTTTCCCGAAGGGCAGTTTTTGTCGAAGTTAAACGCCCGTTCGTCTCTTTAAACTCCCAAAAGATAACAAACATTTGAATGAAAATAAATCGAAACGCACGCGACCCACCTATCATCCTCTGAAAGGAACAGGCTATTTAATAATCAACATCATTTCAGTAGGCTACATCTGCCGTGCGAGGACTCCCCATATCCTATACGCTGTATAAGCATATTAAAATACTCCATAAACTACGAAATAAAAAACTAAATGGTATTTAATTTCCGTACCTTGTAACTAAAGAGTTAAGTGTAACGTCGACCGACAGCTGCAGCAACAACAACAACATGCAACATAGGAGGAAAACATGATGGCATGATAGACATATTGGTTTAGCCTTTAGTGCACGCTGAGAAGCTAATTAAGATGGATTTTAATGAGCATCGCACGTCTTTTCTGGGATTAAATGTTATTAATTGCACCAGGCAGTCATCATTGACATCATGTGTCGATGCAGCTGCGCTTATGATTTCATTGATCTTCTTGCACACTTGAGGAAAGCAAAGTGACGCTAGATACGCAAAAGCACATTGTTCTGGAGGACATATTCAAAACATCTTGGCAAAGTGCTATAATAAAGACATTACATATAATTTGAACGTTGTAGGAGTGGCATCCAGCAGTATTGATCCTGCATCATACATGGGACAAAAATGCATCTTCTCCAGACGTGTTAACGCCACAAAACAATATTATAACCTCTAGTGTGGCATGTTTAACTGCATAAAATGCCATTTAAAAGTAGGCTATTTATAAAAAAGCGTACTGCTCCTCTGCACACACTTTATCCAGACATTTCCAATACGATTAATAATACTTAAGCATGCGGTAAACATACAAAAACTGGGTAGACTGATAAATATACACCCACCTTAATTTGTGAAGACTTATTGCAGACAGCGGTGTGAAATTAAGCATTAAAAATGATGAAAACGCAGGGACGCCACTGTTTAAATAAGCCAAGCTCGTTCATCTTCTCCAGACGTGCACATATCGTGCCGCTTTTTTCCTCATGGAAAAAGATCAACAAGTCTTGGGGTGAATCCACACTGTTTTCGTTTACTGATGTCTAACATCTCTTGCGTGAAGGCGACAGCTGCTTTCCTTGCAGATGGCTGGCTCGCCGTAGTCTCACCGCCCAATGGCAGAGAGACGGCGGGCTTAACCCTTGCCACCCAGCTCCGAGAGGCTCTTGGAGCAGCTCCTTGTGTGTCGTTAAGAGTAACCTGTGTGAAAATGGCGCCTGAGGAGAGGGCAAAACAGAAAACTAGCCACTAATTTCATATGCGTTAGGAAACACATCAGCTTTTTGGAGCAGAGAGTCAGTTAAGCCATTGCTGCAGCTCTTTTGAATATGTGAGTTTGATTTAATATTTTACCAAGGTGAAGCACAGTAGCTGTATTGAGATGCTCTATGGTCTCTCCAATCATTATTTCAGTAGTATTGAATACAGTATATTGAATTTCAGAGAATTATGTATCCTAATTATGTTGAGGGTAATTATTAACCTTCATGATCTGTTGAGATGGACTTTCATAGATACAGGTGCAAGCATAATTTGTTACCGTATGCATTTACTTTAAAAGATTGCAAGAAAGTCTTTTGTCTCACGGGGGGATTTTCACTAGAAACTTTTAAATATTATATTTTAGATTTTATATAAACACTATTTAGTGTTTTAGGAGAAAAAAATCTGAAGTGTGTTTACACCCCTAGTCAAAACACTGTAGACAGATTGAAGCTTTAACTTTGTTGTATAGCAAAGCAGGCATTCGTTTTCCAAAATGTGACTATTATTCACTATAGTAGCACATTTATTTGGGTTTAGAATCAGTTTGTCCCTGACAAACAAAATATTGCAGAAAATAAAATGAAACAGAGTGAGTCTGCATTTTTCATGGGGTGTATTTAAAGCTGGTAATCAAAATTAAAATTGCATTAGAAAAGTGAAAAAACATGTTGGAAAAAAAAAAAAACGGACTCTGGTTAGGATATTTCTTCAGAAAAGTCCAAATTACATCATGCTTTAAGAGATATTAAATGACTAAACCAGTGTTTAAAAAAATACAATATTTATTATTGCAATAAGTATTCAAGACATTGATTAAAACATTGTTGTAAAAAAGGCTATTGTTATCTATACAGTTTTAATAAGATTTGGCATATTAGCACTGTCAGGATCTTATTCTGTAACGGATCTCTAGATCTCCCGCAGGTTGAAGAACGCCAAAGCCATATCGGCTGGGGTCTACCAATGGCAGCGTTGCATTGTTGTCGCATAGCTCCAGATCAAACTGAGTCAAGATTGTGAACACAAGCCTAAAGGGATTGGAAAATTTCAAATGTTATTATAGTTGCCAACAGACAGAAGCATAAAATACACAAAAGTTTATGGATGCATTTTGAGCAAGTGTAGATAAAACAAGGACTAAATGAATGGTCACGTTAATAAAAACAATTTTGCGAACAAAAAAGATTCATTGATCATTGTCAATAGTCTAGTAACGTATGAAGCACCATTCATACAGATGGCAGCTTTTTGTTAGTCAATGCAGCGAATCCAAGTAAACGCGATCAAACTTTTTCGCCATCACATGAAACTATTAAAAGATTGGATTTTGCCTGGAAAATGTTGTGTAGCAACAGTAAATGTGACCGTAGCTTAAAGAGGATCATGTATGCCATCTTACCAAGTCTTGATTTTGTTTTTGGGGTATACTTTAATAGGTTTTTTGGGCTTGAATGTTCAAAAAACACATTATTTTTCACATATTTTAAATTCTCTCTTCCCAGTCTGTCAGTAACGCTCTGGGGTGCGTTTTCCGAAAGCATCTTAAGCCAAGTATGATCGTAAGTCCCATTGAACTCTATTGGTAACGACAGAACTTGCGGCCATAGTTCGCTTTGGGAAATGCACCCATTAGTTTCTGTCTCTATGAAGCCCCTCCTTCTGATAAGTGCAATGTGCTCTGATTGGACGGATTGTGATGTGATTGGTCAAACTCAATGAGCATGTTTCAGAAATATCACACACCTTACCAAAACCGTGAGTTTCAACACACGACTAACACAACTCAACCAGGTCTCGCCCCCCTTTGTTTTCCGTACGCCTTGGGCAGGAATTATTTAAATGAGGAATAGTGTGATGTGAATGGAAGTGTTTCAGGGAGTTCCCAAACTGTTTCAGGAAATAGTGGATAGTGGACTTTGTGCTTTATAACTTTGCAGAACTTTTTCATGATCAAACAGCAACATAAAACGCTAAAGAAAGTTGAAAATGTAAAAAAGCATAGTAGGTCCTCTTTAAGAGTTGATGTGTTGAACGCTATTATACTCACTCTTTAATTGCACTAACTGCAAAATGCCGTCCTGGACACAGGTTGCCTTTGGTCCCCCAGGGCATGGAGGGATATTTCACCCTCACCCCTTGCTTTAAGAAGTCTTTCCTCTCTGTCCCATCCGCATTAAGGAAGCGATCAAACTGGAACATCTGTTGCATTACAAGAAGACAAGCAGAATTTTAATTATTGTGTCTTTGAGTGTAAAATTAATACATCATAATGATATTTGTAACACCTGACAACATCAGATTGTCTTGATGAAGCATTTTAAAGCTAGAAACTGTGCTCATGTGATATGTTTGTGAGACAGTGTTTGCTTGCAGGAACTGCATCTCGCTGCACTGTTAATCAATTTACTATTAATCAGTATGCTTGACATGGAAGCTTGGATCAGATCTTTAGTTCACAGTGCCAATGCACAGCACTATGGAATGCAACATCAACATTTTGGCCAACAAAGTGGTGTGAGCGTCTGTTTCTCACTGATAGTAGGAGCAGCAGGACTGACTATAAACTGAGGACCCCTTCCCCCTATTTGTCTTTGTGCCAATGACAGCACTTGAATGGCTAATCCCAGATATCTCATTAGATTAGCCCTTTGACCTGTGCAGAATGTAATCCAAGCTTCATAATGGTGGACGTCAATAAAGTTCAAGATAAATAGGTTTAGGTTATATCAATAAGCGAGGTGTGGTAATAAAGCAATGTACTAAGCAGTGCATTATCTGCAAAAAAGAAAATCTTAGCATTGCATTAAACATTAAAACCTTTTTAAACTTTTTTGTTGGTTTGTGCAATTCATTTACATCTAAAAAAATAAGATGCACTTTATAAAATAAAAATAAAATAAGATGCATTTTAGAAATGTGAACTTGATATCAATCCTAAAGAAAGTACAGAATCCGATTAAATTAAATGATACAGTATATTTATAAATTTTACAATTTTGAATTATATTTAATTTTTTATGTTGCTATATGGTTGCAAAGGTATTAAATTTATTTATAAATATATTTTTTATGATTTAATTTCCCCCCCATTTTGTTATCGGTACTTGCCAAAGGAAAACTGACCAACATGATGTTAAAGTGATGCTAGGGTTCAAAAGGTATTAAATTACATATATTTTTTATAAATCTTTTTTTTTTTTTTACATTTTCTAACTGGCACTTGCCAATGGAAAACTCACCAACATATAATTGCTAGAGTTAAAATTCAATTCACAAATATTGCCTATCATTTTATAACTTTTTTTATTTTAATTGCCCATGGAAAAGTCACCATGCTATATGATTGTGTTGGTGTTTGAGTTGTTTTTAACATGCTCCAGTGTGGTTGTTAGTCTGTTGTAGGTTATTTCTGTGGCATTGCTATTTGGTTACTAGGGTATTCTGGCTTGCTCCGGGGGTCAAAAGAGCGAACCACCAAGTCTCTATTATATTCTAGATGACGCCTGGTACCTTTAATGTGAGTCTATGAAAATGTTTAGGCTGTTAAATAGAGCAGTGTATGCGATTCAGTCTATTTCAATTGCACTTATTTTTGATGAAGTGAAAATCAATACGCATTTCAAATTTATCTCAAATCTCACACAGATTCTTCAGGTAATAAAATGATTTCTCCCCCAAGTGAATCTCATCTCTTTGCTTGGTTGAGTTTAGAACGGAAGTGGAATTTGAGAGTGCACCTCTGGCTGCTGGTGGATCTGCGGGTCCATTTGAGGGCTGATGAAGGGGAAAATGCATAGGCGATCGCCCCGTCGGAGTTGGTATTCTTGGCCATTGCTTAAATGAATTTTCTTATCTTGCATCACATCTCTAGTGATGAGAGCAGCTGCAGTTAGACGCAGTGTCTCACTAAGAACACTATCTGAAAAAACAAGTAACATTTCAAATGGAATTGGTTTTGTAACTCCCATCTTGAAATATGTAAGAGCATATGAACACACACACACACACATATATATATAGTTATATATATATGTTGTCAAATCATTTAATCACAATTCATTGCATCAAACACATAAACACAAACTTTGACGTTTGATATGATTAATCGTGAAAAGTAAATTTTACAGCACTAATATATATATATATATGTATGTATGTATATGTGTGTGTGTGTGTGTGTGTGTGTGTATTTAAACTTTAATTCAGGATTCATTGGCAGATTATGACCATAAATAGATTTATAGAATGATAAATTATCTCACTGAGGTGACCTACCAAACACTGGAGTGTTTTTCTGCCTCTCTTCTGGATGGAGGTGCTTTCCACCTTGGATTTCCTCTCTCACAACCCTTAGAGCTTCAGGGTGGGTGAGTAAGTAGCCCAGTACCCAGAATGCAGCAGGCCCGGCATTTCCCTGCGGACATAAACATACCTTAAATTACTTTCAAGCACTAAAAAGGTTCTGACTCTGGATATTTTTTAAATTAAATGTCTGGCTTTACTCTTTAAATCTAGAGTAAACTTATTTAATTACCTGAAAAAAAAGATAGATTGACCTGACACACTGATATGTCACAAGATCTATGACATTTCACATAAATATACAGCAGGGTCTAACCTACAGAATATTGCTTCTTCATAAGCGGTTTTCTATCAACACAGCTGTCAGTGTGTGCGGAGCAGGGCAGTTAAACCTGATATACAACAATTGCTGTGGGTTCAGGGGGACTTCTAACTGACAGTCAAGGTCAATGAGGGATGAACACTCTGTAACAGACTGTTGGGTGAATCTGCCTGTCAATAAACCTGACAAAGCACAAAGAAATGCCTTCTATGTGAGGAAATTCACATGTGATCATGTTACTTGAGAACAACCTGTTAAACGTGCAATATGTTTCATTTTAAAATTGCATCGGATGTTGGTTTTATATTAGTATCACATGCTGTGGCAAGCTCAACACATTTTGTATGGTAATGCCTGTATAGGTTTATTTGTTTTAAGTTGGGATTGGGCATTATAAATAGCTAAGATGAAGAAAGTATGTATGAAGAAAACTATTTTTTAAAGGTTTTTGAAAGAAGTCTCTTATGCTCACCAAGGCTGCATTTATTTGATCAAAAATACAGTAATGTTGTGAAATATTATTACAATTGAACATATTTTAAATTATTATTTAATTCCTGTGATGGCAAAGCTGTTGAAAACAGTTGCGCTGCTTAATATTTTTGTGTGGAAACCATTATATTTTTTTCAGGATTGTTTGAGGAATAGAAAATTAATGTGAAATTCATTAGGATTATTTGAAATTGAATTTTTTTGGTAACACAGTACAAGTCTTTACAGCCCTGGTGCATTTGCCGGGGCACTTTTAGGTGGTTTCCAGGGTGTTGTGGGAAGTTTCTATGATACAGGCCCATTCATACCAACTATAATGATAAAGATCTAGTTTTACGTAAAAGAATAGCAGAGTCCCCGCCACAACTGTAATGCTAACAGCACAGAGAAACAATTTTGTTGGAATCACATTCACATCCTATTTTTTCACAGCCGATGAACGATAAAAACACTGACAGCCAATCACAATCAATCCTGCTTTAAAGAGCTCAAGCATTAAAAGCGGCTGATGACAAAATTGCAGTGCATGCTTATAATAAAAACAATATTGTTTTTTGATGTGGATGCTAATGTAGTTTGTTATAGTTATCTTTATAGTTATTGTTCTTTGTGTGAAAGGACCTTAAATCGATATGATATTCTATTTGATAAATGTGGCTCTTCCTTCCTTCGGTGGGGAAAATTTTAAGCCTGGTTGCTTAGAAAAGTAATAGCACACTCCCCTTCAACAAGCAATATTATTTATTTGCAATATGATTCATGTGCAAAACACAAACTGTAGGGGATGGGTTCTGCGTCAAAGCTTAATACTCATGGTTAGGAGTTGGTTCAAATCCCTAACCCCAAATATGAGCAATAGGAATATTAGCAAGCACCACAAATTATGCAATGATGCAATTTCTCTTTAGTTATACTGCTCTCGTGTGGTTAAATTGGAGTACTGCGCATGATGCCTTAGACCATGCAAATCTATGCTCAAATATAAAAAGGATTGGTTGTCATTAAACTTTCCCCCCCATTTTAGTCATATTATATGAAGTAATTTTGGGGTGTTTTGAGTCCCTTTTAAAGTTTGACAGCATACTGTCTGTTTTCAGTGTCTGGTTTCAGTTTTCAGTGTCTGTCTTTGTGTTCCATAAGAAAGTTATACATCCTGGGAACAATATGAGAGTGAGTAAATGAATACATCATTTTAATTGATGGGTGAACTAATCCTTATTTAGAATTTTTACATTGTCAAGCTTGAATCAAATTTCTCTGACGCATAACTACATTCTGTCAAATTTACTGTTTATAAAAGGGAAGTTTGAACACCTCTTTTGAATAATTCCCTTTAGTTACAAAGGAATCATTCAGGACATGCTGTTTAGCCTGAGGATATGCGGTCTCAGGTGTGCTTTTGGCAGCTTGTCAAGTTTTGTGTTCATGCACTCTGAAAGTGTCAGAAACTCGAGTGAAATCACACACTCTTACATTCCAGAGGAGAGACTCTTTTGTTTACAGTAAGATCAGAATGAGTGCAAAACAGCCTATCCCTATGGCTACCTCAAGGTAATGTCACCACTATGTATTTTTGAGCAATTAAGCATGCTAACGGACAAATAGAATTCTAAAAAGAATAGTTCACGTTAATGTTCATGATGATGTATTACTGCTTTACCAAATAGTTTGTGTTATTCCAACCCTTTATTATTTTTCAGTTTTCTAAGTTAAATACTAAAGTAGATCTTCTATGCAAGAAAGCGAATTGTCATATAAACAGCCAATTTCAAAAAAGCACCATATAAGTATCTATATTTGAAGTCTTCTGAAACTATACGTTTTTTGTTTTGTTTTTTTTGTGATGGAAAGAACAGGGAATTGAGCATGCATTAAATTGATTAAATGCGACAGTAAAAACTTTTTACATTGTTACAAAAAATGCATTTCAAATAAATGTTGTTTTGACATTTCTATTCATCAAAGAATCCTGATTACAACTAATTACAACACTGATAATAATAATAATAATAATAATAATAATAAATGTTTTTTAACACCAAATCAGCATTTCTGAAGGATCGTGTGACTGAAGACTGGAGAAATGATGCTTCAGCTTTATCGTCAAGAGAATTAATTACATTTTAAAATAGATTGAAATAGAAAAAAAATATTTTAAATTGTGTATAATATATGGTAATATTACGGTTTTTGCTGTATTTAAAAAAAATAAACGCAGCCTTAGTAAGCGTAAGAGACTTCTTTCACAAACATAACTTTTGAATGATGTATATTGTATGTTTACTATTACAGAACATTTTCTTGTTACTATGTTGCATTGCATTGAATTTATATTCCAGTATGTGTTGTGAAAGAGCAACTAAGTGAGAGACAGGGAGAAACTCACCTGTGTGACCCACAGCTGAAGCAGCATTGCTTTCCTCTGAGTTTCAGCATCAATTCCTTCATCCTGAAGTTCCTGTACATAGCTTTCCACCCATGACTGGTGTTCTGGTTTCCTTTCAAAACATGGTTGAGACAGCCATTTCCACAGTTTTTCTCGTGCTGAATTTGCAATTTCTTTCTCCTCTAATACATAAAAAACAAAACAGGTTAGTCCCATAAATAACATGTAATGAAAATCAATGTACAAAGAAAAATAATGGGAAAATGAACATCTGTTTTTACTTTTGTTTACAGTAGTTCGAGCCAATTTAGGCAAAAGCTTGTCAAATCGGCGAAACTCTTCAAAAATGTCTTTTAGTGCCGCACTACTGTTGTTCTCTGCGCCGAACACTGTGAGATAGCCAGTCCTACAGAGAAAAAGAGAGACAGGAAATGAGTGGTATGAAGATATACAGCATAAAAAATAACAACTACAGAGTTGATTAAGAGGGCCTTAATCATTTTGCACTAAATCCAGTTTTTCCAGACTGTTAAAACATTCACGTCTTTGATTGGTCACCATTGTCACGAAATACCACGTTTTACTGCATGACTTAAAGGCATAAATGAGATAATCAAGCTGCACCTTGTGGAGGCATGACAACTGGTCTTATCTGTACAATAGTAAGTGATAATTATTGTGCCAGCTTTTGGGTGGGACAGGTTCTGCTTGTTGATAGGTACAGAATGAACTCCAAATCAACTATTTAGCCAAACAGGGAACATCATTTGTCCAAGTGCAACATGTTCCAGGATAAACAAAGACAGATTTAAGGTACAAATTTACAGTTTATGTCAAGTTTAGGCTTACAACAGGGTTAGGTGTTTCTACATCGGTGTTATTTCCCTCTGATTTTAGGGATAAGTTATGGGTAGGCTAAGGTTTGAGGAAAGGGTTAGGACTAAATTTTCAGACAGGAATGTTGTTCCAGCATCAACAAAATATGTTGATCTAGGAACATCTTACATGCCAAAATCATGGTGACCATACAGAAAATAAAATGAGATTTAGTGCAAACTTAATCATCAAGTTTTAGTTTTATAGTACATTCTCAACATGCCTCCAGCTGAGTTCAGCTCTCTAAGCGTGAGAAAAAGTTGCAGTTCTGAAACTCTACTTGAAGCTGTGGTTCTGCGACATGTGAAGACTGTTACCTGCTGATAATATCACATTGCTGTTTATGCTTGTGGTAAGAAACAAAACTTAGAGCTAGTTCACACAGAACACATTTTAGCAGTTAAAAACTTGAGACGCAGGTCAGTGGAATCAATCAGTGGAAGCATTTTGAACTTCTCTTATGTTGAGTCATACACAAGACGCGCGTGTAATGGTGAAAGACATCTGTCTAGTGCGTGTTTACATTCTAAAACAATAGAAAAGTTCAGCGCCGTGTAATGGAAAAACGTTTTCTGTGTGAACGGCACCTTATAGTCTTATGGGGTTACTAATATGTTGATTTTAGAGGTTGGCATACTTGAAGAGCAAGCTGTAGCAAAAATTGAAGAGTCCATCTTTTTTCCACTCCGATATCTTAAGGCCCATTTCTGAAGAGTTCACGAGCTGGCGGAGGTTGTTCTGCATTGAGCTGCAGAGTTGGGTCAAAGCGGTCCCCTGAAAATGCCTAGTCAAACATACACAAACACATATATATGATTCAGATTAACTGATATTTTAGCTTCGATATTTTTTATATTTTGCAACTTAAAACATCTTAAAAATATTTCTGTCATGACAACTCTGAGTCTTTGGCATGTTACTCAATATGAAAATGTTAATATGATTGGTATTGGTGGAAAAGATCTTCTATGCTGCTGCAAGTACTGGATTTCCTACTGCCAATACATAGATGACAATACTTGAATTACCTGTAGCAGATTTATACAGGTGGAGCTGGGGAAGGTGAAGGGTTTCTAAAAGCAAGCCTCAAACTGCTACAGCAGACACTGACCGAATATTTGAAAGTTTAGCAGCAAGCTCATTGGCTACTGATACAGCAGGAACCAATCAGCTGTGCCAAATTGAAAAATGTGATTCAGTTAAGGACCTATCAGCCTGTGCCATCTAGAGTTACATGACAGAACTTGGTGTTTAAAGCAAATTCTCAAGATTACGTTAACTCTGAGAGACTTATTATCAGAAACCTACATCTCTGCTCTTTTCTTCTCAGATTCAGGGTTGTGATTAGGCAGGTTTAGGGTGAAGATTCTTTTCATTAGGACCTGAGCATAGCCAGTCTGGTCAAGCGAGACCACATCTGACAGGATTTCATCATAGCAGTTGGAGTCCAGCAGAACAGTGACGTATTTTCCAGCTGCACACACCTAGTTCAAATTAGATTAGTGTGGTTAATGGTGAAAAAAGAGAAAGTAAGTTGGCACAGGAAATGTCATGAAAGAAAACAAGATTATCTTTAAATATATCTGATACAGTTATGTACTTAGTAAGAAAACAGCCATCTAAGATCAATGCCACGGGACTTCTGATTGCAAAGGGCCTCAAGTCAAATCTAGTCACCTTTATTTATAAATCACTTTATACAATAAAGATTGTTTTGAAGCAATTTTAGGGGATGAACGGGAAAATAATGATTCAATGATGCAAACAGAGATGGCCCAGAATAATTGCAGCTTCATCTACATTGTTGTGTACATATGCTATGATTAAAATGTGTAAAATACATAGCGTGTAATAACAAAATTTCTAGTTATTTGAACCTCATATTTCAAAATTAAGATCCTTTATTTATTTCATTATCAACCACATGAAGATTTGCATTTGTTTTTGAACGGTGATGTTAGGATTACAAGAACATGTAGTTATAGTAGTAATTTTTTAAATATAAAGTATTTAAAATGTCAAAAGTCAAATCCAACGAGAAAGACCCTCCACTGAGGGCCTCATATGACCATAATCCGTCAGTCATTATTCATAACAAAAAAACAAGCTGTTTATTCAATAATAATGTATAATATGTACATGTAAACTGTATTAAGGTAGTTGACTGGAAATCTAAATGCTTTACACCAACAAAAACATTTTTCTAATTTGACCTCTAATCAGTTGAGAGACTAAACTACATGCATATTTTTATTTTTAACTATTAAAAATGTGTAAAATGCTAACCTGTGTTCCCTGTTGTATACCACCCATTAACAAAACAAGCTGCCACTTATGACAGACAACTGGTTGAATGCTGTTGTCAATTTACAGTACCAAAATATGACTTAACTCACTGTAAAAATGTCTCCGTGCTTCTGTTTCATCCGAGTCAGGAATTTGGCAGCATCTTTTCCAAACTCAAGCGCGTGCCCAAGCCAAGGAATCATTCCTTTGTCAAGAGGAGGTTCATTTCTTCGTCTGCAAAAACGACAAGCTTAATTTTTAATTGTTTGAGATGCGTATTTTTTGAAGTTTAGTTCTCATTGAAAGTATCGCTCGTTGTCAGAGCAGGTCAGACTGGTATGGACTCACCTTGTTCGTCTCGCGTAGAGAAACAGAACAGCGAGTCCCAGCAAGAGAATCCCAGTCCACATCATGTCGAGTGTGCACG
This sequence comes from Opsariichthys bidens, assembly GCA_037194245.1. Classification (NCBI taxonomy): domain Eukaryota; kingdom Metazoa; phylum Chordata; class Actinopteri; order Cypriniformes; family Xenocyprididae; genus Opsariichthys; species Opsariichthys bidens. The sequence goes on along the minus strand of CM074298.1, from coordinate 7,135,880 downwards.
AACTCCCTCACCGCTTGCCAGAAGTTAAATACTCAACTGAAACCAACACTAACAGACGTCACATCACATTACGAAATTCACACCTACAATTCAAGCAGTGGGCGTGTACAATGTCTGAATAAGACGTAACCTGACTATGACATCTACTGTCATTACAGGTTCAGTGGAAACAATGATTGGCCATGAAGCATATAACAAATAAATACATAATTTAAAGGAATGGTTTATCCAAAAATGAAAATACTGTCATCATTTACTCACCCTCGAGTTGTTCCAAACCTGTCTGGATTTCTTTGTTCTGCTGAACTCAAAGGAAGAATGAGTGACCAAACAGCTGATGTTTGCATAGTTTGGAAAAAAAGAGCAAAATTCTATTTTAAATTCTTCAATTCAGCATAATAAAGAAGTTCATGCAGAAGTTCATTCTGGGAACAGCTTGAGGGTGAGTAAATGAAACTCATCATGAACATGATGTCATTACTGTTTGAATTATGGAATGACATTTGAGTTGTCAGATTTATTGAAGGATTTTCTGTAGGGAATTTTCGAATCGCAGTGTTCCCTTTATTAGAATTAGATTAAAATAAAAAGACTTAATTAGGATAATTCAAATAGACGACTTTACATGATAGGCTACACAATGTATGTAAATCTAAATGGAACAAATGTGTTTTGTCAAATGTAGGTTTAGGCCAAATTTAGGCTATTGCCTGAAACCATTGAAACCACAGGTCAAGGAGCCAAAAATGCAGAAGTCTCAAGAAATGTTGCAATAATTCATGAATTCTCAGTAAATGAATCATGAGAAAATGAGAAGTCAAACAAATGTACAAAATACTCCTCAAAATGTTCTCACTCATCATACATTGGCGGGCATTATAACATATTTGTTAAATGTTTATATAGGTTAGGCTTCTTCATATTCTGGAATTAGTCTATGTATGGTATAAGAAGATATGTGTATAAGAATGATCAAAGATTCCCCTAGAGAACATAAGAAATCTTTTGACATGAATCATGTCATGAATCATAGGTGTATCTTTTATTGCCCAGCCATTTTCAGAGATTAAGGGTGTGTGCATGTTAATAATACAAAGAAACTATATATATGAATACAAATTTGGAGAGTGAACAATCAAAAGTACAGTTTTAAATATAAGACAAATATATGCTTGAGTGTCACACCTACATCTTGGGTAAAGAAAAAGGCTGAATTCTTTGCCAAGAGTATTTGTAACAAAGCTCATTGTCAGTGAAATCAAAAGCTTTTACGTGAGGATTATGTCTATTCAATTTCTAAGCCTTTAGAACAGAATGGCTGACTTCAGTCAGTTGATGAGCTGTGCGAAGATTGTGCCATAAGGGGGCGACTGAGTCCCACTGATACTGAACTTCTTACCAATGCCAATGTTGCTGTGCCAATTCTCAGAATTTTACAAACGATAAATAGCTGATTTGATTGCATTGCAATTTTTGCTGTTGTGCTATCTAGTCTTTATTTTTGTACCATTTAAAAAGGTTTTTTTGTGGTAAGTTGAGAAGTTGTGTTAGAAAGAATTATTGTGCTAGTTACATAACAGGATGAATGAACTTTGTGGTCATTTGTCAATAGTGTCCCCTTAAATAGGTATTGAAGAATGTAATATTAACTCTTTCGCTGCCTGTTAGTTGCCAGTCACCGCCAGCATTTTTGATCATTTTCACAAAATTGAATGGCCCCCAGAATATTTTGCTGTATGAATATCTGAAAATGCAATATATAAAGGAAAAAACAGGGCTGCTTTAAAAAAAAAATTTTTTTTTTTTTTTTTTAGGTTCATGCATTATTTTATTTTAATCAACATTTCTTCTTTTTTTCAGAGAGTATAAGGTTCATGAACAATGCTTTTATCGCTTGTTTCTTCTTCTATTTCTTGCATGTGTTTTGATTCTGTGCTCTTTCGGAAGTTGCCCCCTACCGTATAACAGGGGGTAAAGGCACAATATATAGGATTATCGGATTAAAATATCCAAAAATCACCACAAAAATACATTTTGTTGACTTTCCCAAATGTTTTCAACAATCCAGAGAAATCAGCCATTTGAATGAGTGTAACGGCTTGTGTCATTGCATCACCTGTCAATGACATTATATCAGCTTTAATCTATTTACAGTTTTACTTCCGTAGAAACCACGGAAAAAGCAAAGACACTTTAATATGTTTTATTAATCAATAGACAGGTGAGCAACTGTTTGGATACCTTTTATCGACAGAAAACTCATCATTGTCATAGAGCTCTCTTGTTCTCTCTAAAACTCTTGTTTTCTTGATTTACCAGAGAACATGTTTGTACCATACCATGCATCAAAAACAACACAATTTTGTCAGGTGGCTAACACAGCATAATCAGAAAGAGCTTTATTTTTAGCAACAACAACACATTTTCTCCGCCATACAATGTATTTTATAATTAATTAGCCTACTTGCCATTTAGCAACACAAGTCATCCAGCTTTTAGTAATATGATATTCTAATATCGAGCTGTGTCTCTGAGCAAATGTATAGAGTAATATTAATTATAAAGTTAACTGAGGAAATAATGTGAATTTAAAGGGTTAGTTCACCCAAAAATGACATTTCTGTCATTTATTACTCACCCTCATGTCGTTCCCGTAAGAGCTTCGTTCATCTTCGGAACACAAATTAAGATATTTTTGGTGAAATCCGTATATGACTCATCCAGACAGCAATATATTCAACACTTTTAAGGTGCAGAAAGGTACTAAAGACATCGTTAAAACAGTCGACGTGGCTGCAGTGGTTCAACCTTAATTTTATGAAGAGATGAGAATACTTATTGTATGCAAAGATAATGACTTTATTTAAAAATCTCTTCTCTTCCATGTCATTATTCATACGCAGGTGACGCAGTAATCATTTTTGGGTGAACTAACCCTTTAAGTGATCAAACTGTAATAAAGTTCAAGTTCAGGGAAGAAAGCGTCGGATGTTAAACATAACTTTAATCATAAAATAAACAAACTACAAAACGAAAGCAGCCGCGGCCGACTGCGGCGTAAAATGTCCCAGGCTCTTGGCCTCGCCCTGATTCATACCACAGTAATGTTAATAAAACTTAAATATTAGTTCCCCCATGAGCATGATTTCTGCCTGAGTTCCGTCGGATTGCTTTCCATCGTCTGTGGAAGTAAAGACAACAACTCCCATGATTCCACACTCATTCACAGCGTCATCAAGCTAAGTGACCTCTAGTGGCAAAACTTACATACTGTGCCTTTACAGAGTCAATTAATCTGACATATTAAGCATATTTCCATTTTGACACCCAAGCCCTAAAAGCAAAGCAGGCAGTAATGAAACAAATAAATCCTTATTCATTTATCTAAATTTAAATATCTAATCAGGCTACAGCATTATATTTATTCCCATGAATGCATCCTCACTTTACGAAAGTCTTGATGTGATGTCGCTCAATATTTCACACTTAATTCTGTGCCTTTTTCAGCTTGCCTAAGAGACAAGTCTGATAAGATTTGTAACTGGGCTAATGTACCCAAAATGATCAGGCCACCCGTGCAATGATGGACTTCAATGTCTTCTGGTCTCAGCAGTTCAAAGGCTACACAAACTAATGAGGCATTATGAACAGGGGCGCACTAATCGATGTGACAAGAGCATCGTTTGACCGGCGTGATCTCTCTAAAGGAAAAAAAAATATATCACTGTGAATAAGCAGAAGAAAGCTGAAATCTTGGCACCACTCAAGATATTCACTGCTTAGTGTCTATTTCTATAATGCCTCATTTCAGTGGCCTCAAAAGAATTTGGCTACACTTTGACCAAACTTAAAATGTTTGAATGCCACTGCATTCATGACAAATATGAAGTCCTAAACCTGAAAAGTTTTGACAGAATAATTTTAGAAGCAGAAAGGCAATGCAAACTTGTAATACACTGTTGGCTGAAAGTTGTTAATGATGCCCATTCAGCACTGGTTGAATGAATGTTATTTAATTTAATAATAATGCATGCAGTGTAATAATAATGCAGTGTGCATGAGCACCAAGAGAACACTGTTGGGCCACAGATCGCCTATTATTTAACACAAATAATATATATGATAGTTGATAATCAACTAGAGATGTTTCTTTTGTATTAGATACATCTGTGCCGTGAGATGTTTCAAAAAGTGGTGGGGACAATATCGACCCTGGCAAAAAGTGGTGGGGACATGTCCCACCTGCAAATTACGCCTATATAGTCTGAGCAGATATTCTCAGAAAACTCTCAGTTAAACAATGATAAATACATTCTTAAAGATTTCTGCAGGACACCACAGAGGACAATGATTAGGCTATACATTTTTCTCCATCAGATTTGAAATAAAATCATAAATAACTTAACAAAACCAACTTGCAGTTTGTTTGACAAAGACAAAGTTTGTTTGAAGACAAAGGAAGACAACTGATTCTGGAGAAGCCATAATCACCACTGTGCAAGACTGACGTTTGATGGGGTTGAGCTGGAGATTAGTGTCGAATTTAAGGTATTTCAGGAAAAACTTGAAAAATGGTAATAAACATTCACATCCTGCTCAAAACATTATCTACAAAAACCGTATCAGATCCATCTAAACAAACTTGTTCAAAAGACAAGACCTGACTCGTTTACTTCCTGAAGTTCCAGTTTTTCGGTTATTCAAATGTCCTTTCAACTTTCCACTTAAGAATTCCCACTGCCTCGACAAGCTAATTTCAAATCAACAATTGAGGTAAATGGTAGATATGCATCTAGGAACTCATTTATATTTGTCACAGTTGGAACATTCAATGCTAAGGCATTTAGATTTAAAACACAGATAGGTAAATACATATCATCTGTCTTTCCTTTCAGCTTTCTTTTTTGTGTTTTTGTCTTGTTCAATAATGACAACTATGCAGGCCTACCTACAATAAGGCATGGGTGGGTGGGAACACATAATCACAGCCTGACGGAAATCCTGTTGATGTCTGTGTTCTGTAATTGACTCCTTATATCGCCGTTTTGCCCTCTAGCACTCTGAACATTGTTCAGTGCTTTTCTACTTTGCATTATATTGGCATCTTTTGCAGCTAACGCAAGACTGATCTGCTTTCAGATCTCAAAAGAATCAATGACCGTAAACGTGGTTTCTCCAGGTTGCCAGTACATACATTTTTTTCTTTTACTCAATGGACCCTTTTCACAGACGGTTTTAAATGCAGTATATATTTATAACATTGTGTTATATTACCTTGGCAGTAAATTACAAAAAACAATTTAACTCTGCTGTGAGGGTATTAAATACAACAGCTGAGGGAGTGCCAAAAACTTCACATCATTTTCTCTTCTGACTGCTGTAATCAATCTCTCGATATTTTCCGCCTCTTATGAAAAGTCGAGGAAATGCTATCTTGTATTTTTTTTTCTTTTGCAATGGAGCAATGAATACAAAAAATACATTGCTGTCATCTCCTGTTAGATACCCAAAGTGTGAAAAGAGTCAATTCAATGACAAAATATATTGGATTTTCATTCAAACCGACAAAATGTAACTTTTCCATCATTTTATTTCTTTATTACTAATTTCGAAATGGCTTTACATAGATTGTGCCTCTCCATATACAGACTTTACTGGGTTTTTTTTTTTTTTTTAAATCCCAGACCAGGCTTTAATCGTGAAAACAAACCATTTTAACATTTACTATGTAAAATTAATCAATAAATATCTTTTAAACCGACTTAATTTTGCCCCTAGTGAAGTTTTATCAAAAGTAACATTACTTGCTACCAACCAGTTATTCCAAAATGTTTTAATTAGTTGCTTCTAAAAAAAATTACAATCCTCATGTGATGTATATCCACTTTTGGACACTGTTAGTACACAAATAAAGGAACTCTGCAAAAGTTTTCTTTGAGGAGGAGAGTTCTAAAAGCCCACAGGATCGACACTCTTATCACTATAACTTCATGTACTGCTGCACACATACTCAATTTGACTGTCTTACTGTGAAGCAGCTTCTAGAGGCTTCAATAGCTCACACACAGTGATAATTAAGTCAGATTAAAAAACATAGTTTCACCATAATGTGCCCTGAAATCAGCATGCAGACAATGAAGCAATCAAATAATTTGCTTCTAAAACCGACGATAGCAAATTATGTAAATACAACAAATTGCATAAGAACACCCACCACATGTTCACACTTGAACACCTAGGCCTCATCGGACATGAAAGAACATTTCCTCATTAGGCCTAGGCTCCCTGAGGATAAAAGAATGGAGAGAGAGAGAGAGCTGGTCTTTTAATCCTGCTAACTGAATCAGTTGACATTAGAAATGGTGGAGAAAGTTTGACCTGACAGATTCTGTAAGAGAACTTGAATGCCCCCTTTTACCCTGAAAGAGTTTACGATGGTTGTTAGCTAAGCCAAATAAGCTAATATTGTTGACTGACTGTATATATGTGTGCATTTTGCTAATTTTGCCCTGTATAATTTTCAGTAGAAACCCGCGGCATCGGAATAGTTTAAATTTTCACTCAGTTAGCGCACTTGTCTGTTTCCACGATAATAGGCTCCTGCTCCTTTGGACATCACACAGATGCAGAACCATCTCTCAGCTCCTGTATTGTTTGGCCAAAGTTCACATTCTCCAATCAGTCTGAATATCCAGTAAGCTTATATGAGAGCTTTGAGTTTCTCTGGCAATCTGATGCAGTCGCTCCTTATTGCCAGCAAGGGATGATAGGTGGAAAAAAAGAAATGTAAAACATAGAATGCGCTTATGCCGTGTTCCTTTTCAAATTGTCATGCTGATATAATGCGATAATTCCTCAATTTCAGACATCTGGCTCAGTTTCTGAACATTTTGACCGGTAATTACTCACCCAGGAGTTCAAGTTACCACTGCTTGCACGTTAACCGTTCGCTCTCCATATAAGAAATGTAGAAGCTTCTCCTGTTGGATATTTTTCACTTCATAAAATCAAACATGATAAGTGTCTTCACCTTAAATTGTAATCCACAAAATGCATTGTCTTTGTGACCATCTGGATTTGTTAGAGAAAAACATTAAGGCAAGTTTTCTTTAGTAGGAACACAAGGTTTTTCAATTTTATCAGGCATCACAGACCAACAGTTCACTTAAAAATTAAAATCATGTTATTATTGACTCACTCTCATTTTGTTCCAGCCCCGTATGTGGTTATTTTTTCTGAGTGACACAGCAGGAGACATGCTGCTTTTTTCCTTTACAGTAGCTGTTTACAATATTTATCTATCAAGCTTTAAAAGGACAGAAAAGCATAAACAACAACAACAAAACCTTAAATAGATGGAGATTTAAGAGCTGCAGCGAAGTGGAAGACTTGGAACATAGACTTGGAGCTTGATAGACACATTCACTATGAACTGTTGTTATATGGAAATAATGTTGATATTGTCCTTTTGTGTTTCATAGCAAAAGAACAGTAAACCGAAATATAAATTGTTTCCATTTCAAGTGTTGCTCCTTTAAAATTTTCATTCAATTAAAGTACAATTGCAGGTAATGCTCAGTTAACCAAAGCTAATACTGTAAGGATTAGTTCACTTCTGAATTAAAATTTCCTGATAATTTAGTCACCCCCATGTCATCCAAGATGTTCTTCAGTCGAAAAGAAATTAAGGTTTTTGAGGAAAACGTTCCAGGATTTTTCTCTGTGTAGTGGACAGTGGCTCTCTTCTTCTTCTTTTTCTTCTTCTTGTCGATTCCGGCAGTGTGCAAGATGAGTGTTTGTGGTTGAAACGTATATAATTTGAATTCTTTTTTCGAATTATCTTCTTTTTCCTCGTCTGGGATCGTGTAGAACGCTTTGAAGCTGCACTGGAACTGCAATATGGACCTTCAACCTATTGAACCCCTCTAAAGTCTACTATACGGAGAAAACCACTGGAATTTTTTTCATCAAAAACCTTAATTTCTTTTCGACTGAAGAAAGAAAGACATGAACATCTTGGATGACATAAATCATTAATTCAAGTCTGCTCCTACCTTTAATCCATTATAATTCACACTTCATTCAATTCTCTTTTTCTCACCTACTAACCTTCATCTTTCTCAAATTTTCCCAGTTCATTTAGTTTAATGGCTATAATAATGTACTTGAAAGTGACTTCCTTTAAACACATTAAATCAGCTTTTGTCATTACTGGACTGCTATCAAGACTGGGCAAGAAAATGAACGGAGCAGTTTACCTGTGCGACCTGCTGAAAGACTAACTTTCCTCGCTGGAGTAATAATACTGATCCTCTCCAGTTCAGACAGTGTTGGGTAAGTTATCGTAAAAAGTAATTAATTACAAGCTACTAATTACATATTCAACTGTGTAATACTGTACTAAGTAAACACTAAGTAAAATGAATTACTCAATTGCTTTCCAAATCCCATCAACCTTGACCAGTTGAACAGAACAAAGATACACATTAAACTGCTCTTTCAATTTTCAAATAAATGATATAAAATTGCATAATTTATTCTTGAACTAACCAAAGTATTTAAAGCCAGAAGGTTACATTAAAACCAACATGGATTTTAACATTACACTAGACATTCAATTTTGATGTTAAATCCACTTTGTTTTACATAGAATTGTTCTATAGTTTGTACAGTATTAATAACTGTAATTAAATTACGGAAAAAAAAAAAACTTTACTTTTTGAAAGGAAACATTAATTACTTGATAATGCATTTGACCCAACACTGATTTCAGGCACCTATACAAAATTGATTCAATACACAAAAAGAATCAATGCATACATAATAAAATATAGAATAAAAAAATATTCATCATGTGTTGTTAGCAATACCATATTTTGAAGCATTGGTGTCGGAAAACCATCCTGGATTGTTCTGGCTGAAGATGTAGTAATGTTGATGTGGCTCATGAAATCCTAGAAATAATTTGGTTTCAGTAGAGAGACTCCCTTGTGCTAAAGTAGCTTTAGGTCAAATGGCCACAAATTTAACTCATTAGTCATGGATCACAGAGAATTTATAATATCAGTTTGTGTTGAGGCCTTGTATGCAGCTGACACATGGATTGAGTTTTATAGAACATATGGTGCATTTTTTTTTTTTTTTTTTTTTAGCAGAGTTATTGTCTAGAGATGTCCATTTCACTTTTTGGTTATCAATTGCAGATGACCATGCTGTTTTCCCACATCACACTGGGAATTTTGTAGACACAAAGAAACATTCATTTGTTTGTCTTTCGTCATAGATGACTCTTTTCCTGTGTTTCTGCTCCCACAGCTTTGAAGAAGGAAGCTTGAAGATTTACATTGTGTGTTTCAGCAATCACAGATGCACTTGCATACACAACTACACACACAGGCCACAAAAAAAATCCAATTTTTATTTTATAAAACATAAGTAAATACGTATATAACACCTTCTTTGATTTACTGTGTGTGTGTGTGGGCACACAGACTCACTCACTATGTATATTCATAGTTTTTAGAGCTAAAGAATGGATTTAGAACAGCATGAACATTCTCATGATGAATTTTCACTTTCAATGGTTTGGTTATAATCCAAATGTGCAAATAGCATTTTCTTTACAATTCTTGACTCTCTTAATTATTCTAGCTTATCAAATGCCCCCAACCGACTTCTTTCGTAGCGCCTAATTGGACAAAGCAGTCTCATTTATAAGTTTAGATCTGATAAGTCGTCTGGAAGTTAAGCTTATAGTCATGGGATAGTTATTTTAATCTGAATTCCACAGTTTTCCCATTTACTCATCTGAGAAAGATGGCACACTACACTAAAATTATGACTTCTGTTGTTTTCACAGTAATATTACTGTATTCGCAATAGTTCCCTACTGTAGAATCTGAGTACAGTGTTACTGTAGATTTTGTCGTTTTCACAGCATTATTATTATATTCTTAACAGTTTCCTACTGTATTAGCTGTTTACAGTATGTTATTGTAGATTTTCAATGCTGGGAAAAGATTTGCCTATTGTAAATCGAAATACAGTATTAGATGACCACGAAATACAACCACATATATCTTAACGCAATGGCTCTGTGACAGATTCATCATGAAGATGAAAGCCCTCAAGAGTATGGTAGGTATTAGACAATAATACCTTAGTTTTTTGCTTTTTATCAAGGTGATTTTATGTTGTTTTTATTCAGATTTTGCTATAATTGTCACAAAAACACACTCTCGTTGTGTCATGACAACATCAAGTGGGACATTTAATTTGTCTGGAATGCAACATTTAGTCAGTTGCATGAGACAAACAGAGAGAACTGTTCTGATTGTCTGGCTTTGTTTTGTAATTGTGTTGCGTCACGTTCTGCTTTGCTCATTCGATGTGGAGAAGTAAATTGATGGTTAGGACATAGTGGCCATTTCTGCTCTTTTGCTTTCTTACGTTGTCATAATACGTCAACGTCAACCACCAAAGTCCAGTACTCAACAAGAAGGCAAGTACAGAGAACGCGTGAAAGTACCTGAATAGGTTCTTGATGTAGAGGATGCATTGAGTGCAGACTTAAGAGAATCAAACAGTCAAAAATCCCAGAAGTCATTGCGAATGACATATGGAAGCCTATAAGCTTTAAACTTCTTGTTCTCAGTCAAGACATTCTTGCTGAAAGCTCGCAAATATGTGACAGCTCGTGAAAGTCAACATTTGTCTTTTTGTTTGGCATAATTTTAAAAAGGTTATAAATACCTGGAGAAAGTCTGCAGAAGGCTTATTTAAAGGGGTTATATAATGCTACTTTTACAAGATGTAAAACAAGTTTCTGACGTCTTCAGAGTGTGTATAAGAAGTTATAGCATGTTAAATTTATCCCTTTTTGAGGGTATGCAAAAACGCTACGTTTTTGTGTGTGTTCCTTTAAATGCAAATGAGCTGCTGCTCCCAAGATGAGGGCGGAGTTTCAAGAGCACGTGTTAGCAGAATCACAGAAAATGTCAGACACTGTTCAGTCTTTTATGTTCATACCGGAGTCGGATGGAGAGATTCAATAAGACGTGACAACACGTAGAAGCAACAGGACGTTTCTGGATGGTTAGTTGATGAATTTATGTAACTGATGTGGAGTTAACTATTTTAAAGTCATTGATTAGCATATTCTGCCATGATAGTTTATTTATGAATTGCTATTGTAAAATGCCTACAGAGAAAGAGAATGTATGCTTCTGCATTAAATATAAGTTTAATGGTAACACATTTTCAATAAGGTTCATTTCTTAAACATTAGTTAATATATTAACTAACAAGAACTAACCACTTGGTACTGTATTCATAGTTTGTTCATGTTAGTTCACAGTGCATTAACTAATGTTAACAAGATTTTAATGATGTATTAGTAAATGGTGAAATTAACAAAGATTAATAAATGCTGTAGAAGTGCAGTTCATTATTAGTTCATATGAACTAATATTGTTAACTAATGAACATTGTAAAGTGTTACCAGTTTAATTACGGTTGTAACTTATGGTGCAGTCTTGCTTTTATGAAATTCTATTGCATTTGTGTTACTTACAATATTGCAATAACATGGCCTCGCCCTTCCCGGGGGTGGGGTTTATGTAAATTTTAGGGGTTTGTGATGTCACCAACTCAGGAAGAAGCTCGTTGTAGTCCCTACCAGTGGTTTGTTGTAGTCCTAAAAAAGCTATTTCTGTAAAAGAAAATATCTCCATTTGTATTGAACTTTGAGCGTCGTCACTTTTCGGATGTTGTTTCTGCTCAAACAGCAACATTACACACTAACTAAAGTTAAAAAAAAATTGAAATCATAATCAAATACCCCTTTAAAAGAATCTTAACTTTAACAAAGCGTGATATTAAATATACGTACTCGTTTAGACAAATACTAACAATAATGTAAGTCCATATTTTAATAGTTTTATTTATTGTGCATTGGATGGTGCTTTCCTGCTGCCTAATACATGCTAAATAGTCAAAACCAGTCTCCACAGTCTCTCTTCTTTGCGTTTTTACTATTGAGAAACAGCCAGTGTAAAGCTGAAATTATCTAGACAAAGTTTAAACGGGGTCTGTACTTTCAGATGTTCAGGACGGATTTGTTTTTCTTGATAGCGTGCAGGTGTTTCCAAGCCAGCCACGCTTGAACACGTAATTGGTGATCGCTGTTGCTCAGGGTGATGCTGACAGCTGCACACTGCAAGATGACTCACATCCCTCTCCTTCTCTCCTCTCTGTCTACTCACTTCTAAAACAATCAGCCATTTTCAAATTGTTCTAGAATGACCTTTACTTCATCAGACTGATGTTAAATGACTCGAATCGAACCCCAAGTTTTATTGGATTAGTCAGTGGGATAGAGCGTTGGCTGTGTATTGAATTGTGAAACTGAATTTAAAACCAGCTTACCTTAATTTAATGCTGATTGATTTTTCGTATTCTTTGAAATTATTATGCAACCCGGGACAAAACATATTCCACATCACTATGCAGGGTGTAAAATCTAAAAATGGATGATATATATATATATATATATATGTGTATGTATGTGTGTGTGTGTGTTGATATATTGACTGGCATACATGCTTACATGATGTGGGCCGTTTTGTCCACAACTTAAATTAATTCATCTGATGCAATAGATAATTTCCTGTTTTACTGGACAAAATATGGCACATTATATTTTTCAATGCACGGAAGACCAAGGAGATAGTGGTGGATTTCCGCAGACACCGGCCTGCTCCCTCACCGGTGAACATCCAGGGTATGGACATTGAGAGACCTGGGTGTTTACCTGAACCACAAACTGGACTGGACTCTCAACACAGATGCATTGTACAGGAAGGGTCAGAGTAGGCTCTACCGCCTGAGGAGACTGAGATCTTTTGGAGTGCTTCTCCTGAAGACTTTCTATGACTCTGTGGTGGCATCAGCTATCATGTACGGTGTGGTCTGCTGGAGCAGCAGCATCACTGAGAGGGAGAGGAAGAAGTTGGACAAGATCATCAGGAAGTCCTGCTCTGTCCTAGGCTGTCCTCTGGATTCTGTGCGGGAGGTTGGTGACAGAAGGGTTCTAGCAAAACTGTCATTTATGCTGGACCATGAGTCTCACCCCCTGCTGGACACACTGTCAGCTCTGCAGAGCAGCTTCAGTGACAGACTGCTCCACCCTCGGTGTGTGAAGGAGAGATTCCGCAGGTCTTTTCTTCCTGCTGCAATCAGACTGTACAATAAACAATAAGCACTGCTAAACTATAACTTTTTTTTCACTTTTGCACAGATATTGAGCCATTTCACTTTACAATTTTCCAACGTGCAATATTTATTTTGTGTATTCTATTTTGTACATTTATTTAGTTTTCTGTTTTTATATTAGTGTGTACTACTTTTTACCATGTACCCCTGCTGTTGCTAAATGCAATTTCCCCACTGCGGGACAAATAAAGGTTTTACTTACTCGCTTACTTACTTACATTAGCTTTTACTGAAAAGTTGCACCATTCAAAGAAAACAAAGTGAAGTTCCTTCATTTTTGACTGTTAGACCGAGTTCTAACTCTACTAAAATTCCTTTAGTAACTAATAAATGAGATCTAGGCAGGCAGAGAATGGTTTCGCCTCTGTTCAGGTGTAAAATATGGCTTATTTCCTAGGAAAAATATTTTAGATTAAATGCAGGATGTAATAGAAAACATTCCATTCTCCTGTTGAGAACATGTTTATGCATGACTCTCGTCATTTGCATGTGGTATTACAAATTGATGGTGGAATGGATCGTAATTAGAGGTGAATGGGTCACATTGTTTAACACGGTCTCAGCCCTTTTTCATTTCCTGAGTAAAAGACCTGTGGTGTGAAGTGCCAGCGGAGATTGTTTTTCAGAGATATGGGCTGAGATAAGGAGTAGATGGTAATATCTGTTTTATTGGCTGCCTGAGGCTCATCCAAGATGCCTTGCATTCTAAACAGGGCTTAACGTCGAGCATTTCTGCAACAGATAGATCCTTGTGAGTGGGTCTGCTCTCATGGAGATGTTTATCCAATGACCTCCCTCTTGTATTTAAGCTAATTAATGAGGTGTCAAATCCATTAAAATGAGAATGAATCCTTATTGGCCTTTTGGGACAGGAGTTGACATGACGTATTACGTTAAGGTTTTCTTCTTTTGCTTCACGTTGTCACACATTAATAAATAGCACATATGCCTTAGTAAGAGGATGTGCATTGTGTTTTTATGCCAGATCATTGAGTATTCCACCCTCAAGATCGTATCTGATTGCTAAAGAAGTGTGAGTCATTCTCTGCAGGGGAAGATTGATCACCTAGGTTGGTATTGATTTATGTGAAACAAACAAAATAGCTTAATATATAAGCATGTAAACACACAACAACTTAGGTGGCCACATATTGTGTTGTGCACTGTGGCTCAGTGTTGGCAGAAGAGTCATCAATTTCAAAGGTCAAAAATCTGTAATTTATTTAGTCTCGTGTCATTCTAAGCCTGAATTTCTTCTGTGGATCACACTAGAAACCGCTAAAAAACACTTCCCTTGTCAGCAAAACCCTCGGAATATCCAATCGGAAGACACATATCGAATCATTTGATTTCAAGATGAACGATGGTGTGCGTATGAGCCGGCTTTCAATCACCAAGCTGCAAGTTTTTATCATGTTTATCATGTTTTTAGAGTACCAAAGTAAACACAACAAACAGTGTTGCTTTTGCTAGTGAAAAATGACAGAAATGGACGTTTACAATGTCTTGTTGTCCAAAGAGGTGGACTTTGTTTTTGACTGTCAAAAGAGTCAAATTTGTTGAATACCAATGAATTCCTTCCTACTCTAGCTTATGTTACTGAGCAATGTATGAAACTTGTATTGTGAGCATTTCCTGTGCCTATTTGCCAATTCATGAAGAATCGCTTGTTTGTATTCCTCACTTGTAAGTCGCTTTGGATAAAAGCGTCTGCTAAATGACTAAATGTAAATGTCTTTTCCTGCAAAACCGCATATTTATTATTTTTGGACAAAAAGACGTCCATTTCTGTCATTTTTTTCAGTAGCAAAGCAACACTGTTTTGTTTACTTGTTAAAATTTATGAAAATAAGACATTTTAATAACTGACTAATAACCTTTTCATTGCTATTAAAGTGAGTTTACTGAACCTAAACATAGAAACCTGGTTAAAAAAATGCTCTTTTAAAAGAAAACATGTCAGGTGGAGGTTTTTGCAGCTGAACTCATTGTGGTTCAGTGTTGTTTTGGACCCCAGTGTCTTTCAACATATGGACAAAAACATTTTTTCAAAATATTTTCTTTTGTGATCCACAGAATAAAGAAACTGGTTTCAATTGACATGAGCGTGAGTAAATGATGACAGCATTTTAATTGTTCGGTAAGCTATTCCTAAGCAAATGTCTATCAAGCAATTTCTTTGGAGATCAATTACTGCACCACATAGACTTTTCAAAAGCAATCAAGTGATGAATGCTCTGCTCTGCGTATAAAGCTGGGATATTTTAACATTGAAAAAGTATATCACCTTTACGCCTTTAACTGATAATCTTCCTCTCTGTTGGACCACTCCTGTTTAATACACGTCTCCTTTGACTCCTCTACGGCAAATAATTCCGTGGAATATTTGAAAAACATGACCAGCTCTTCCGCATAAGATAGATAGGGATTCACCTTTTGTGTTTCACAGAAGAAAGAAAATAATATGAGACAGGAATGACAGCGGGGTGACTAAGTGGTGATGAGAAATTTTATTTTTTAGTGAACTACTGCTTTAAATCAGATAATAAAAGTCAGTTTTATAATCCCTCTCATTTGTCACTGTCTGCTGTTTTGAATAGATTTGAGCACATGTATAATTCATAATCTGCATTTCGGAGGTAGAAAGAATAAGCACACATCTGATTATCTGTTAAGCATCTGATGATGAGATAATTATAATAAAGTACTCCATTTTGCAAAGCAGCGTTCAGCTACTGTAGAGTGTGTAGGGCTTCAGTTCTGTCACATCTACCATCTGTCCTGCAATGAGAGACCTGACTGCAATGGTCTTGGTCTAGAGAATAAATCCAACCAATTCCCTGTGACTAGGCCTTTTATTGACATCCTATCAGGGTGCGGAACGTGGTGAGGAAGACTGATGAGCTCTTAGCCACCGCATCTCATTTATCCCAATTACACAGAAGACTGCTTGTGTTTCATTGGTGCCGTGACCCGGATGGAAGTGAAGTTTAGGTGGGTGAGTGTAATGAAGGCCAGCTAGTAACAGCTGTTCAGCTAAACCTCACTCCCCTGGCCTCAAGAGGCGCATGGCGACTGAAGCTAGATGCTGCTGTCTTTTGTGTCCTTGTTGGCGTCCCTACCTCCCATGGCAAAAATGCTGTTCAAATCCCGCTCGTGTGAGTAGAACTAGAGGGGTTACAATTGACCCCAGCCTAGTGTCTGTGAATATTAAAACTCAAAAAGACTGCTAATGCAATCTACACACATCCTGAAGCACACGTGACACTTCCCAGCAATCATTTGGATGTTTGAAAAGACGTCCCTCCCACATTTCCAGTCATGGTTGAAAAATAGCTCCAAAATGAAATTTGAAGGGACGTCTTTGATGTTATCTTATTAATTAATTAATTAACTATTATTTATTAAACTACATGTAGCTAAAAGTCAAAGTAACAATAACGCATGCAACCCCAGCAAATTGTAGACATGTACAAAAGTATCTGCATATTTAGGAAATGTTCGGTGTTAAATATGTTTACAGATTTATGTTGTCCAACCACGACTATTTGTGGTCAATGTTTGCTGGGTCGGGGTGTTTTTGCTTCACTAGCATTTCTTTATTTCATTATTATGACACAGACACCCCATGTGAATGTAGAGTAAGGTCTTCATGACAATCCTTCAAAATAAAAGTTCAGTTTATTTGAAGACTTTATAAACAGAAATATAGTACTATTGCACAGTAGTGTGTACTTATGCAAGTAATAATAGCCTAATAATAACAGTAAAAATAAAAGAGTATTTAAACACACAGAAACCGTTAATTTTTTTTAATATGGATCAATATTGTATTGTTTAATTAAATTAATTCATTATATTTTAAATAATTTATTATTGTGATGTAATTGCAATTGGGGGTTAGGTGCCTTGCTCAAGGGCACTTTAGTCATGGTATCAAAGGTGGAGAAAGTGCTGTTTATTCACAATCCCCACCTTCAATTCCTGCCAGCGTGGGAATCGAACCGGAAACCTTCTAATTACAAGCCCGACTCCCTCACCACTAGGCCACGACTACCCAGGTCTTGCTCGCATGGAACCGTGCCAAAAGAAGAGAGAGAGATAATGTTCTTTTTTATCCATTGTTGTTTCTGAACTAAAACCAGTCTTGATCTTTCCTTTTGTGAAACCTAAATTATTTAGAATTCAGACTTCATATGTCTGACAACAAGGATGCAAACTCTGCTAAATATTTTACTCATTCTCCCATCCATAGTTGAAAACAGCAGCCCATGAGAAAATCGCCACCTACTAGTTTCCCATTACGCAGGTAAATCAATTTCCCAGGAGGTTTAAACTTTATCAAATGTACTGTGGATGGTCTGTTTTTTTTTTTTTTCTAAAAATTTAGTCACGCAAATATGAAGGACAATATACGCGATGTTTACAAAGTACACTTGATGTGACTCCACCTGAGTTGTTCTTACTTCTTCCAACAAACCAGAAATGCTTCTAAAATCCCATCTTGATTGAAATTAAATGAGACCTCATGTGAGTGTTGTGTAATTTGTGGCTCAAGTTTTCCACAGTTTTCAATTTTGAATGCTAAGCTTTGAGAAGAAGGCAAAGACGTTTAAATCTCATGAAAATGAATTATAAAATGAAGCGTGAAAGCTGTAGTCAGATCTGTTGGTCTTCACCTCAGCAGTGGTGCAAGAAGGATCAAAATCTGGTCTGAGGAGAGCTTAGCTGGAAGGGAAAGCACTACAATTTAGTTAAAACAAATCTTTGTGCACACAAAGTGTGTCTAAATAGAGTCTGCTGTGTATCCTCAATTTGACAGGGTGGAATAGGATGTTGGGAATGATGATTGTAAAAGTTGGTGGTTTGTGTGAGAATGTCAGAGAGGATCATAAACATCTAAGAATGTTTTGGACTAAATGTCTGACTCTGTACGCAAATCTATAGAATAAGGCAATCCCTTATTTGTAGTAAATCAAAAACTGGGTTATGGAACAGATTATAAAGTTTGAGGCCATAAAATATATTTAAGGAATTGAGGATTTTAAAGATTATTCAACAATAATAGTGAGACTATTGTTATTTTTCTAGGTGTTCACACTTGGCAGGTAAACTCTGGTGTGCTTGCTCTGTTACTGCAGTTCATTTGAATAAGTGTGAGACCTGTGAGACCGAGACCTCTGAAAAGATTGGTCTTTTCTAAATGTTTTAGGTTTCACAAAAGGAAAGATCTGAACTGGTTTTAGTTCAGAAACAACATTGGATAAAAAAGGACACTCTCTTTCTCTTTCTCTCTCTCTCTTTCTCTTTCTCTCTCTCTCTTTCTTTCTCTTTCTCTTGCTCTCTCTCTCTCTCTCTTGCTCTCTCTCTCTCTCTCTCTCTCTCTCTCTCTCTCGACACGGTACCATGCCAATAAGACACAACAGGGCTAAAGTTCATTTGAATAAGTGTGAGCACTGCCAACCGAACCCTGATGCACACCAAAAAAAAAATCAGGATCTATCCAGATTCATTGTATCGCGAATGGAGAATTAATGTATTGTCCCAGCCCTAGTGTCGGGTTGATAAAATGAGCTCTTCTGTGGATGGAAATCACTGGATTTGGCATTTGATCTTTAGAAGATATTCAGAGTTTTGTTTTGAGTCACAGGGTATTATAATACCCAGAATACAGGGTATTCTGCTTTGTTTTCTGTAAAATAATCATTATTTATTCATTTTGGATAGACAGAAATTCTAATGATAAATTCTACACTTATTTGCAGCAATTTCTTCGTTGTTTTATGCCCACTCGTTGTAGAAACTAACATTTTCTGTTCAATTTTTTTCTCATTGCCCATTTATTATTGTGTTTTGGTTTTATATTAACTGTGTTCACTTACTTTACACATCGCTCAGATGGTCTCTTCCTTTTTAGGTGTGGTTTTGAGCCAAAATGAAGTAAAAAATCAGACTGGGCTATACGTGAAACCAACTCTGTGAGCAGCACATCAAGGCAGTCACTCATACACAGTATGTTACTTATGTGATTCAAGTCACTATGACAAAAGAATAAAGCCATGGCATCAAGATAAATGACTTCCCTTGTGAACAAACTAGAAGAAGCTAATTAAACTCAAGCTGGCTGAGGAAGAAGTGAACTACGTGTTTCTGCCTCTATAGAACCATGTGGGGCTCTACTCACAAATCTATAAAAAGCTGTGACCTTTTCTTTAACTGTCATTTAGCAGATGCTTTTCATTCCAAACAACTTAAAGCAAACTAATTGCTTTGCTTGAAGGAAACTTAGTTTAAGTGGCTTGCCCAAAAGTAAAATGGTGATAAAATCTTTAACTAAAAGGGTTAGTTCACCCAAAAATGAAAATTCTGTCATTAATTACTCACCCTCATGTCGTTCCAAACCCGTAAGACCTTCATTCATCTTCAGAACACAAATTAAGATATTTTTTGATAAAATCCGATGGCTCATTGACAACAGGATAATTAGCACTTTCAGTTGCCCAGAAAGCTGCTAAAGACATATTTAAAACAGTTCATGAGACTTCAGTGGTTCAACCTTAATGTTATGAAGTGACGAGAATACTTTTTGTGTGCCAAAAAACAAAATAACGACTTTATTCAACATCTAGTGGTGGGCGATTTAAAAACACTGCTTCATGAAGCTTCGAAGCTTTACAAATCATCTGTTTCGAATGAGTAGTTCGTGTATACGAAGTGTTACGTCATAAATGTTTCGAACTTGTGTGGTTCTGTCAGCCCCTACTGGTAGATGCTGGAACTGTCTTTACCATTACTGTATGTGCATAGCAGGGGCATCTCCATGAAGAGACAAGGGAGTCTGTATCTCCTCAAAAAATTGGATGAGAAAATAATCCATATTACAAAAATACAACCAACGTAAATATTAAGTGTATAATCACTAATTTTTCTAAAGAAACATTGGTTAATTTTCCCTCGCTCATTTAGGATGCCCAGTATTCACTCTAAAATGTCTACAAAAGCTCTGTTAACTTTAACCAAACATTTTCTATATAGACAATAGATAATTATTTCTGCTCAACTGTTGCTCCAACTTACAAGACAATTACAGTAGTAATAAGATGGACCAAGGCTTTAACCACCATGTAAGGGTCTAGCTGTCTGAGCTCCATGATTCCCTGGCTCATTGAATCTTCCATATGAATGTCTCCATTCCTTCAGAACAATTTGACTTGATTACTTTTATGCACCAATGAAGCAGCATGCTTTAAGGTCAAGTACTGAAATTAATTTGGATATACGGTGTAAGCGCTGACCTCTAAGATCAAGCAAAGTCTCTCCTTGCGCAGTTTGCTATGGTTTATACCACACAAACTCTTCGTTTGATCTCCACATCATAGGTCATGGACACATTTCAAAGCACAAATCCATGTAAAAAAGGATTTAAGATCCAGAATGCAGCTTGATGTGGTTTAAGTAAATAGCAGATGGGTAATCATGACATTCAGATCAGTATTTGATGAAGCGTGATCTTCATTACTCCGATTATGAGTTAGAGTTAGAATGCTTTGTCTCGTAGGGCTTGTTCACAATAAAAATTTGTGAACAAATAAACATTTAAATGCATATATTGTTTACTGAGAAATCCCTAATTACAAAGTTTGTTTCATGCTATACAGTTATCTTTATAATAAAGGTTTAGTTCACTTCAGAATTCAAATTTCTTGATAATTTACTCACCCCCATGCCACCCAATAAGTTTATGTGTTTCTTTCTTCAGTCGAACAGAAATGAAGGTTTTTGAGGAAAACATTCCAAGATTTTTTCCATATAGTGGACTTCATTGGCTAACGACAGTTTGAAGGTCCAAATTGCAGTTTCAGTGCAGCTTCATAGCGTTCTACACGATCCCAGGATGTGGGAATAAGGGTCTTGTTTAGCGAAACGATTGGTCATTTTCTAAAAAAAATTTAAAAAAAAAAATTATATACTTTTTAACCACAAATGCTCGTCTTGCACTACCTCTGTGATGTGCCACACATTACGTAATCATGTTGGAAAGGTCAGTACCAAGTAGGTGTCTACAAAGTGAACGTGCAAAACCTAAGTCAAATGGCCACAACAAAAAAAGGTGAAACAACGCCCTACTGTGGTACATCCGCCTACGTCCCACCGTTCCAATGTGATTACGTAATATGTGGCGCATCGCAAAACTAGTGCAAGATGAGCATTTGTGGTTAAAAAGTACATATTTTTTTAGAAACTGACCGATCATTTTGTTAGATAAGACCCTTATTCCTTGGCTGTGATTGTGTAGAACTCTTTGAAGCTGCACTGAAACTTCAATTTGGACCTTTGGACCTGGAGCCTTTGAAGTCCACTATGTGGAGAAAAGTCCTGGAATGTTTTCCTCTAAAATCCTCAAAAAAACAAACATTTTTGATGACATGGGGGTGAATAAATTATTAGGAAATTTGAATTCTGAAGTGTAAATATACACTTTAAATATGTGTAGTTCATTTAAAAAAATATACTATGTAATTAAAATTAAAAATTATTATTATTATGTTTTTAATTAATTACGCTAAATTAACCTGCAATATTGGTAACTCTGGTCATTGTAATTCAAATTTGAGACTTAGTCTTTGAAATTGGTTATTCCCAGAGTAAGTTAACATAAAAATTGCATTGCACTTTTATCAGTTGCGTTACATTAATTCACATTTTAAACCATCTTGCGTCAGGCATATCTCCATATTTACAAAGACAAATGATTGCAATAAACTGAGCTAAAGGGTTAGACATTTCTGCCTCAATCAGTGTGATGAATCTCTTCATTTTTTTGTGTATGCTTGTAATCATCTAATTAGATTTGATAAATGATTGGTTGTTGTAATATTTAATGAATGAAAACTGCAGACTTATACATACTCAAGATGTTATATCTTGTGTTAAATGCAGAGTTGGGAGTATGAGGCAGTCGAGCAGGTTGATGATGACCTCACACTCATGTTTGAGAATGCCAAACATGTTCAGACACTTGCAGCAGATAATGCAGGTCAGGATTAGCTGATTCACTGTGTCAATAATTGCTTGCATGGTAGATACGGTTTAATTCTTGACAGTAATTTGATGTGCTGCAGAATGTATCCTATATAAAAGAAAGTTCATGTAGGTCTGGTTGATCCGAGTCTACACAATTTCCATGACATCATTCGACATGAACCAATTTGATGATTCCTTGAGGTTTTTGTGGTCATGGTGGTATCCATTTGAGGTATTGTCCTTAAAAAAGAGTCGAGAGTAAACAGTAGGTTAGAATAGAAATGTGCAAATTATTGAGAAGTGCTTTAGAATGACATATGTAACACTTTGACAATGTGACTTAAGGTTACGCATGACGCAGAGAATTTGCCGAAGAGGAAAGATAGGCTCTTGACATTTGAAGATGAATGCGGTATTGCCTGAAGGAAAAGTAAAGCATATGCATTAACTTCATGAGTCAGAAGCATTCTCTTCTGAATCACAGGACAGAAGACAACCAGTAAAGAGCACAGATTTAATATAGAAATTAATTTAAGAAACATGAGATCAAAATGTGATTATGCAAACAGCTTTAAAAGCTACTAAAGAACACATTTTGTTTGAATATTTTTTTTCTCTCTCCTCTGTCATACCAATGAATGTCATAAAACTTCATTTGTATATGGTGTCAAACTCGAAGCCCTGCAGAATACAGTTCCAACCCTGTTCCATACACTCATACCTGTAGTTTTCAAATAGGCCTGAGGGACTTGATTTGCTGAATCAGATGCATTTAATTAGGGCCAAAGCTAAACTCTGCAGGGCTGCGGCCCTCCAGGAACTGAGTTTGACACCTGTGGTGTAGATGAAAACTTTCCAATTTTGGCTGTAGAAAACTATTGCTCAAAAAAAAAAACCAAGAAAAAATAAAAAAATGACTTTCGTGACAACATGTCCCAATAGTGGTGTATGAGGTCACTCTATTTTGAGGTTGTAACAATGGAAACATGCGATTAAATGCACCAAAAAAAAACTTACCTTTTGAATGAAGCGCTTTTATGACTTCATGTGGGGATTTCCTCATTGGACATACATGGAATGCCAAATTACAGGTGAAAATGAAAGATGAGTGCCACCATTAGCATTTACCATTAATATACACCGATCAAACGTAACATCATGACCACTGACTTCATCACAGCAAGACAAATGGCCAAGTGTAGCAGGATTTGAGCAAGTTTGACAAGAGCCAAATTGTAATGTGTAGTCAGTGGTCAGTATCTATAAAATGTGGTTCAAAAAAGGAATGGTGTTGGCGACAGGGTCATAGGCGGCCAAGGCTCACTGATGCACGTGAGAAGCGAAGGCTGGCCCGTGTGGTCCGATCCAACAGACAAGCTACTGTAGCTCCGATTGCTCAAGAAGTTAATGCTGGTTCTTATAAAAAGGTGTCAGAATACACAGTGCATCGCAGTATGTTGCGTATGGGGCTGGATAGCCCCAGACCAGTCAGGGTGCCCATGCTGACCCCTGTCCACCACTGAAAGCACCAATAGTGGGCACGTGAGCATTAGAACTGGACCACAAAGCAATGAAAGAAGGTGGCTTGTTCTGATGAAGCACATCTCTTTTAAATTACGTGGATTACCGGGTGTGTGTGTGTTGCTTTCCTGGGGAACACACGGCACCAGGATGCACATTGGGAAGAAGGCAAGCTGGAGGCAGTGTGATGCTTTGGGCAATGTTCTGCTTAGAAACCTTGGACATGAAAACATGCGAGAGGCATTTCATTGCCCAGGCAAATTTGAAAATTCTCTAAAGATATGTTTGGTTTTCATGTTATGTTTTTGTAGAATGACTTCAGGATTGCTTTGAAAGAAGAGACAAACACATTGAAAGTGGAAGATGCGTGATTGATATTCAGACGATTGCTTAAATACATTTGAATAATGACCGTGAAGATACATCATTCAGCTATTCTTGGTGGCCATGAATTATTTAAGTAATATCCTCTTTGGGCCAAAGCTGTTAAACAGGCCTATGGTCTGCATATTTTAGTACTGTGGTATCCGATATACACACTTGCATGTGTTTTTTTTTTTTTTTAAATATTCAAAAGTTTCAATTTGAAACTAACTGGTTATCCACTTTACCCTACTTTATTATATATATAAATTAGAACTTCAAGCATCAAATGAAAGATTAATTTGTTATGCTTAAGGAATTGTGTTTTTGAGCCGAATGGGAATTTGTTAAATCATACATTTTAATGCACTTTTAATGTATCTGACCTCTTGAGAGGTTTAGTTCAATTTACACGAATAACTTGCATAAAAATGACCTGATACACATTTCTCTATGTGCATGTAGTTTGTGTGCCGAGATAAAAAGTCAAATTGTGCAGGATATGTCTGCTAAAATGCTGTTTCCTTTAGGCAATGTCAGTAATAGTGTAATGTATCATCACAGCTGGATTTGAAACAAAGCATCATGTACTGTATAACAATGCCCCAATCCAGAACAATGCATCACGACTTTGAGGCCTTGAGTGATAACCGTAAGATGGCACCATTTGCATCCTAATGGCAACAGTTCGTACATCCATACCAAATATAATTTCTATATATCTGGAGAGAAAGAGGCATTTCTATGATAAGACAAATAATGTATTCTACTGCCATCTGTAATTGCAAATGCCAGTAACCCCCCCCCCCCCCCAAAAAAAAAAAAAAAAAAATTAAAAAAAAATTAATTGACATACTTAATGTATCCTTTGGCAAAAATGCATGAATAAATTAGAGGTTGTAAGTCAACACTGTCAAAATTTATAATCAAGAAATATTTGATGCCACAATTGACCAACCAAAATCAAGTATTCCAAACCACTTCTTCTCCCATTTAAGTGTTGGGGTTAATGCATTACAAGAAACGGTCAGATTACTTTTTTCAAGTAACTTGTAAAGTAATGCATTTACAACAAAATATCTTTTCAAATAAATAACGCAAGTTACTTTGTTTTCCCATTTATTGACTGACACCTCTCCTGTTGCCATGTTGAGAGAAATCGAGGAGTAAGTGCAGAGGTGTTGTGTTCACGGTGTAAACATGATGGTTATTCTAGACTAGTTCTAGACTAAATGTGAGCATACATTTCTCATTTACTTCTCCTTCATCCTATTATTCTGCAATCCAGAATGACAGCACAGCTGAACACTTGTTTGTTTGAGCTACGCCCTGTACAGGTGTGAATTAGCACTCCTTCAGCCTGAGACTTATTCATTACACTTTAAGTGTGAAAGGGCCTTTACATTTACCAAAAGTTGAACTTTTTGTTGTTATAAAAACAAACAAACAGCTTAGCCCAGATAAGAAAAAGTAGCGCAATGCATTACTTTCCATAAGAGGTAACTAAGTAACGTAATTGGTTACTTTTTAGGGAGTAACACAATATTGTAATGCATTACTTTTAAAAGTAACTTCCCAACACTGGTAGTAACAGCGGCTCAATAGTGTGTAAAAGACTTTAAACAGGTAATTAATTGCTGATAAAAATGAGCTTTCAATAAACCTGCCTAGTTGGAAGGCAAGAATTTTGAAATCAGTGCTACCTAACTAAAAAAGGCTGTTGTCGTCCCTTTTGCCAAATAGGTAAGAGAACTTCACCACTCATGATGCACTGGGCATGTTGCCATCTAAGACCACTCCCAGTCTGCTTCTATTGGATTAGCTTGACCAGAGTCAAATACCAGCTTGCTTGAGTAGGAAATACCTCTTAGAAAACTTTTAGTCATAATAGTGTCGACTTGTATTGTTGCATGTATTTAAAGAGTAAACATTTGGCGGGAGTGAGTTACTCTCAGTTTCCAGTGAAGAATCCAGAGCATTGTAGGCAGTGGCTAAAGGCTGCAAAGAATTGTAAATATGAAGAGAACACTGCGACAGAAAATCTGAAAAACCTGTGTTTGTAGACAACATATCAAACGATGACCACAAACACAAAGAAAAAAGAACGAAAGTGCCATTCCATCAGTTAATTAGCTAATTTCAGGGACGGACCAAAAAAAAAAAAAAAAGAAAAAGAAGTATACATTGTTCATTTACATATATTACTGACATTTTAACAATACAAAGTGGGTTGAAAATCACTGAACTTGCAACTTAAGGTATAATAAACTTAGAAAGCTGGGGTTCCAAGTTTTGAAATGCATTTTACCTTGCCAGAATTGACTAATTAACAGTCTGTATGCATTTATTTTTTCTACTTTTCTATCCTTTTACTGCCAGCATAAGCAAATGCTTCCTGAGGGAATAAGTCAATTACTGTAAGACTCACATCCTATGCTAATTTATAAATAATGTTATATGGCAACATTTAAATTAGCCCTGGATATTATTTTTGTTTCATTAACATTCAGCCCCAGTTGTTGACAACAGAACATCTTGGATGATAGAATCTGCAGCTGAGACCAATTAGCGAAAAGAGAAACATGAACACAGTGTATATTTGCAGAGGATGAGGGTTGCATGCAAGGTTATCTTTACTGCACAATAAAGGACGAACGGCCTCCAAGGTACACATGATTAGGCCAACTTGCTCTGCACCTCACTGATCCTGTACACTAATGAGTGTATGTGTGCTTGTGTTTTATGTGTTAATAATTATTGTACACCGGAGATTACCTTGGTCACCGAGCTAAATTTGTTGATACTGCAACCACATGGTTTATAGAAATAAGAATAATAACAAGAGTAATGCGTTTGCTAAATGATAGAACAAAATAATATAATTGGATTGTTTGCAACACTAAATTGATGATATACAGTCTTTGGCTGCCCACACTCACCTTGGGTTATTACTGAAGTTCCAAACACTGTAGCAGTGGTTCACAACTGCTTTTGACCATGGGACCTATATTTTCTATTGTCATTAAGCCACGACGCACGTTTTTTTTTTTTTTTTTTACATAATTTATGCCTATAAATTTAACTTTTATAGCAAATGCATTTCACAAAAATGGTTGACACACAGAAGTACTGTCCCACTTTACTTAACATAGACATTAATTAAAATGAACAAGAATATGAATATGAATAAGGATATGATTAACACTGATAAAATTTGTAAGTTTGTATAAGCCACCACAGTAATTTAAAAATATACAAAATAAGAAAATAAAGTGGCATTTTCGGGTTATGGAAATAACAGTCACCATGGTAAATACACAACTAGTATTGAACTTAATATAGAAATGGCTCCAGATTAATCGATAGCCTTCCTGCATGCTAGTCCTTCCTAGCTAACACACAACATAATTTATTGGTAATTTCATGACTTATTAATTTACAACATAACTACGTTGTTGCATGCTCGTAATTTCTTAATATTAGCGGTGATATACACTGTGCGCCACCACATTTTGAAGGGTACAAGCTACGAGCACAGTCTAACATCTGACAGGACAGGAAAGTTTGTTATTCTAAAGTGTGTGACTTCATTTCATAACAAGTTTTGAAAATACGAAACGTATGAAAATAATAACATCTCCGCAGATACTGATTCAGGACAACGCTTTATCTTCCCTCCTCAGGCACTCTTAAATTGACCGTCCGCAAAGACCCGCCCCCTGTAGTTACTATTGCTATTTCCGACAAGCCATGCCACACATCATGTTCTCACGGGGTGAAAAATACATGCGGCGTAAAGGACACTGACAACGCTTAGGCTGTGTTTATTCAATTTATCTGGAGCCATTTCTATATTCAGTTCATGCTAGTATTATGTATTTACCATGGTGACTGTCAATCAAATTGCCGGCGAAGTCTCAGTTAGGTATCAGCCAGACTGTCTCTGCGCCTGTGAGTTCATGTGTGTTTGCCCATTCACTTAGCCTATAATTTACAGTTGTGTGTTAGAAAATATTAGAAAAACAGCAGTGATGCAAAATTCAATAAAAATGTATTTTAAAAACTTGCAATTATGGGGGAGAGAACCGTCCATCAGCCGGAAATAGCTTTTAAATTGATCAAATATGTTAGCTTTGAAATTGCCAAATGGACAGTTATAACTCATGCTTTATCACAGATGTGTTTTAGACTTAAACACAGTATTTTACTCTCATATTATTGATTGCCTTTCTCGCTTTGGAGCGAATAGAAACAACAGGGAGCTATTTCATACTTATTTAAATTTCTCTGTAAGCATGTATGCAAAAAGTAACAGTGACTGTGGTCTGTACATCAAATCGTAATATCATATTAGTTAATACAGACTTAGTTGTTGAGGCTGTCTTTCAGCAAAGAAATGGGTGTGACCCCTTTTTCTTTTTGGAAAAGCCTGAAAATTGGAAAATCTACCTCTCAACATGGATTAAGAGGCTGATTAATAATGTCTCCCGGCCTTTGTCAGACCCTTGTATTATTTAACTACGTCCCATGCCAAGAGACTCAAGTTATTGTACACTATATATATATATATATATATATATATATATATATATATATATAAATTGATGTTGTAAATAAATGATTATTGGAGCTGGAGAACATTACTTAAGCATTTAAAATTTTATTTCCGTTTCTTTGTAGTTATTTGTGAAAGTTAATAGCAATTTCTGTATAAAAATAGTTTCAAAGTAAATCCTACAACAAATTTTTTTTTTGTGAACGGCTTATTAATATAAATTTACTTTGGTGTTAAAGTCACTTGACATCAAAATGGACAATTCTTATTTTTTATGAAATATCCCTGTATTTATTATAAATGATTTATCCATACACATCATTGTCTATTTAAAATTCATCTTTAATTAAAATAACTTCCTCTTGCAACGACATCTTTTCTCTTCTCTGATGACTTGTGATGACTGTCACATGACATCACAGCAATAGCAACCGCAACCATCCAGTCAATTCACGATGGACAAAATCGAGTCCTGCCCTTCATTTGATTTTGTTAAAGAAGCCGTTTCGCTCAGACACGTCACAATACAGTCACAGTTTCATGCTGACTGTGTGACTGTTTCATCCTATCTCAGTGCTGTTTGGTCTTACAGGTTATTTTTCTCCTGTAATCGAGCCAGAGTTTCCAGAAATGTCCTCTGTTGAACTAAGTTTGGCTTTATCTCACTTTGTAAAGCATGTCTCATAGAGTGAGTCATCAAACTGGCCTTTGGCAATCCGGAAGATAAACTGCACGAATCAAACGTGATGATGACAAAGATGTTTTATGCGATTTTTAAACAGTTTAAAGTTTGTCTTGAATCCAAACAGAATAGACACGAATAGCAATCAGATCTTTTGACACATCTCTTCAACACTGTAAATAGTCAGACCACCATGATTTGTTATACACTCATCAAGAGTGATTTGACTGTGGATTGAATTCATACTGAACATAAAACCTTCACTTACACAGAAATGAACCATGTTTGGTAGTGAAAATATCATAGTGACTGATTCTCATTTCGTTTTATGTGCGCACAATGAACTTGTATGTGAGGATTCCTTCTTCGTATGTTTTGTAAACTAGTGTTATTGGATATAGATTTAGCCTTATTCACAAAAGTCTCATCTTGGCTGTTTATTTTATGCATTCTCAGCACATTCGGGTTCTTTTAAAATCCTTTCTTAGTATTGCTTTTAGTATTTTAGTATTACTACCACTGGAAATTCCCTTTTTCTTAAAGACTTTGCTAACCTTTGTAGAGCTTCATATATATTTATGTATCTTGTTAAACTGGGGGAAATTCATCCTCAGCCCTTTAATGCTCGTGTAAATATCTTGAATGAGATGGTTCAATAGGATTTTTATAGTTTCACATTTTACCTCAGTGCCTCAACACATAATAGGTCACATTGGGAGACACTAAATACAGGTGTAAATAGGGTTTAAAAGTGTTACGACCAAATCACTCAAACCACATTTGGAGGTAGTCAGAACTGCATGCAACCACATACAGTATGATCCTCACACGAGAAATATACTGATTTAATGCTCAAGAAACATTTCTTGTAATTATCAGTTGAAAACTGTGCTGCATGATATTTTTGTGAAAATCCTGTCAACAGAAAGTCTAAAGAACAGCACTTATTTAAAATAGAAGTCATTTGTCACATTATAAATGTCTTTACTGATACTGTACCAGTATATCAGGTTTCTCCAAATGGAAAAGCAGATTTCCAGAACGCCTTCAAAAGTCCTTCTGATGTTAATTGTGCAATAGAAAGGCTTGGGAACGCTCCAAGGAACAGTCTGTTCAAGGCAGGGAGAAGTCAGATCAGCGTGGCTAATTGTGTTTTCTATCTTGAACAGCACAGGTGCTAAACGTATATAAGACTTTACTTGCTTTCTAGGTCTAAAATCAATTAGCTTCATTGTTGTTTATGATTAAAGCACCACCAGTGCATTTCTTTGTGGGCGGCTGCTCTGTGAAGAGAATGAGCGATGTCAAATTTAAAAATTTTGCAGCTTTATCACTGAATGAAACACTATTAAAATCGTTTGTGAAGTGCTTTGTTAGTTTGAAATAGTGCTTATCTGGCACTATTCATGCATAAATGATGCCTCAAATTGTGTAGTTTGATGAAGAGGCTTGCAATTACTTCACTGAACAATTGTACTTATAGTTTAAGGAGGGAATCACATCTAGAGACCAGAATAAATAGTAAGGTGGGCTTTTTTTGACTACTAACTAAGATCAACATGCTAAAATCCACTTGGAACACCTTAGCAACCACATAGCAACACCCTATTGTGGCAGGAACTTTTCCACAGGCAAGCAGTTATTATTTGTGATGCCAACTATAGCTGTTTTGGGGGTGTTGATTTGATAGATGCTTCAAATCATTGTTTACAACAACTACGTTCCTTCATCTTTTCTCATTTCATTTTCCTCTGGTGCCGTATGACTCTCAATGTTCTTTTGCTGTTGGGCATCATTCACTCACATCTACCGCTCTACATTCTGAACATGTATCACTTCTGTCATTATTTAGACGCGCATTTACACACATCTTCATTTTGGTCTCCAATACATTTAACTGATGAAAGAAAGTATCACTGCTTGAAGTCTGTCTGTCTAAATGTCTGATGCAAATCTCAATTGATGAATCATAGAGAAGATTGATTTAATGTCTCTGTAGACAAGTATGAGAGGATCAGCATTGATTTGATTTGAGGTGCTTGGCAGGAAATAAAGAGGAGGATTTCATGTCTCGTTGTTTCTGTTTGACAAACTGAAAAAGTGGCCTGAAATCCAATTGGAGGCCTGTGGTACGAGGTACACTATCAGATTGCTTACAAGGTCTAAATGGACATGAAAGCTTTTAATAATCAAATTGAAGTAAGATTTTTGCCAACTTGTTCAGCTGACGCTGATCAGCTTCGCATCTGGTCTCTGGCCAGTTTTGTGGATTAAACATTTACTGTGGGAGTTTTGGATATTTCCAAGGACACAGAAAGTTTATACTGTGGTGATCTTCACATAAGTTCTTGTGAGATTTAAGAAGTATTGAACACAGCAGAGCCATATTTCATATGCTTCTTCCTCATAAGATGACCTACCCATATAATTTTGCTGAGCTTTTGGGTTCTCAATCATCATACAAATTTGAAGGCTTTCCTGGACAAATGATCTCTCCATAAACAAAAGACCAGGAAGAAAACAGTGACAGTTCCTGGAAGGAAACTCTGTATTAAAACTGTGTGGTGTTTCCTGTCCTGTGACAACAATCAGAACTGCAAAAATAATGATTTCTTCAAACAGGTTTCCTGACCTAAACCAGTGTAGAAGTGATCGTGCAGTGCCAGAGAAAACGTGTCAGTATCTGTGGTCAGATATGTTGTCAGGCATTTTGTCAATTTCATTATTCTGATGTTATTCTTGTGGCTTGTTGCGAAATAAAACTTCTCTCTCACCTTAGAAAATGAACTTTCCTGTCCTGTCAGACATTATACCGTGCTGTATATCACTTCATATAAAAAGCGCAAACATGTTTGAGAGTACTCTGGGTTCAGGCCAAAATTGCGAGCTCAGATCCATCCCCCCAAACAGCATGCCAAGTACACATAACTTTTACTCTATTTAATTATATGTAAATGTAAACTCATGAAATAGAATCATATGTGTGTGTATATGCATGTATGTATTTTATATATATATATATGTGTATATATATATATATATATATATATATATATATATATATATATATATATATATATATATGTAGCTTTTAGTTTGTTTACTTATTTATTTTTATATCCTGCTTCTTTGGAAAACTAATGTCTGTATTACCTGCAGCTACAGATAGCATTTGCAAAAGGTCACGCTGTTACCCCTTCCTGAAACACGTTTATGGATCTTAAACAGATTACAGCACTTAAGACGGCCAGATGAGAAGACTGTCCACCATTACTCTGAGCAAATGCTTGTGGCTTCTCAAAAATACAGATTTTTCCTTCTCTCAATTCAAAATTCAAAATGTTGACCAGGTGAAAATTAATAGCATATTTGTGTTACATAAACTGTATATTTAAAGCGATTTAGATTACAAATGCACTCATATGTCACATTTACTTGGCGACACTGAAATGGAAAGGAAGGGATTTTTTGTTAATTTATGGAATGGCTGTATTGTTTTGTGACAAACTTAAAGGGATAGTTCACCCAAAATTCTGTCATCATTTACTCACCTTCAAATTGTTCCAAACATTTTTGTTCTGCTGTACACAAAGGAAGATATTTGGAAAAATGTTTGTAAACAGCAGATCTTGCCTCCCATTGACTACCATAGAAAAAAAAAAATACTGTGGCTTATGGCAAAAGGCCATGAAGAAAACATTGACAGTTCCTGGGAGGAAACTCTGTATGAAAGTTGTGTGGTGTTTCCTGCCCCTCTAGTGGCTACAATCAGAACTGCAAAAATAATGATTTCTCCAAACAGGTTTCCTAAACTGCACAAAACAATATTTTTCTAAAAAAAAAAATATATATATATATTTTTTGTATTATTATAATGGTTACAAGCATGCAGATCTCACCACCCATTTACTACCATAGTAGGAAAAAAATACTATGCTAGTCAGTGGGGGGCAAGATCTACTTGGTTACAAACATTCTTCCAAATATCTTCCTTTGTGTTCAGCCGAACAAAGAAATTCATCCAGGTTTGGAACTACTTGAGGATGAGTAATGATGACAGAATTTTCATTTTCGGGTGAACTATAACGTCAAATCATATAAATCTGAATTTTTAACTGTCAACAGGGATGTGATTTGCAACACAAAATGAAGTATAGATTTAAACTCTTGAGAACGTATGCGTCAAATAAGAGCAGCCTGTAACAATAGTGCGATTCTGATTAAGAAAACATTTTTCTATTGCTATGAAAATCTTGCAGCTCCCATTCAGTGATTACATTTTAACTTGTACTGGCATTTACAGGGGGCATTGTGGTTTTGTTATATAGTGGGGAGGGAAAGAAAGAGCGAAAGAGTTCAAATTGACTATCCATTATAGGAAAATGGATGCTGATTGTCCTGTCCCTGGGAGAATCAGGGTAATTGTGGATGCAAGTACACAGGTGTGAAAGTCTGCACGTGTACACCATCTACTGCTTTTACTGCTCACTCGCATGTCAACACAGCTCTCGTGCAGTAGCTGAGCTCACACACACACACACACACACACCCACACAGGTTTGTTTTGCTATCAAAGTGAGGACATTCCTTAGGCGTAATGGTTTTTATACTGTACAAAATGTACACGCTATCCCCCTACACTAACCCTAGCCCTAAACCTACCCATCACAGAAAACTTTCTGCATTTTTTCTACATTCATGTTTTTAAAGCTATGTGAAATATGAGGACTCGTGAAATGTCCTAATATTTCATGTTTACGTCATAATACCAGTGTAATACCCATATCATTATAGAAATTTGTGTCCTCATAAATCACAAACACACACACACACACACACACACACACAGCCAGGCTTTAAGCTTAATCCAACAAGCACAGTATGTGTTTCAGCTTCACATCTGTGCATTACACTCTCAGAGACTTCATTTCTCAAAACACAATTTCTCATGGGAGTTCCACAAGATTTTCCAAGCATAAATGTTTGCCTTTTCAGGTAGTTTATGCTTCTGTTGGTTTTTTACTGACTGGTTTTACTGTACATTTATCTAACTGACTGATTTATAATTTGCAGAGCAACAGTCAAAACAACTTGCACCCTTTGGGATTATGAAGATATAAGATATGGATGAAGTGAAATGTATTTGGAAAGGTCAAATTCTCCTCATTCCTCCTTGCTCATTCAGTTAAACACAAGTGAGTCTGTAAAAGGCCTACCAGACCAAGGACGATAACTATAACGATAACGATATGGTAACACTTTTCAATAAGGTTCAGTAGTTAACTACATTAGATGAAATGAACTAATAATAAACTGCACTTATCCAGCATTTATTAGTCTTAATTATTGTTAATTTCAACATTTACTAATACATTATTAAAATCTTGCTAACATTAGTTAATGCGCTGTGAACTGACATGAACAATGTACAACTGACGTTTTCTTTAACTTAAACAAAGATTAATAAATACAGTAACAAATTTATTGCTCATGGTTAGTTCATGTTAGTTGATACATTAACTTATGAAACTTGTAAAGTGTTACCGATATAGTTCTAGAATCATTTGAAATATAAAAGAATATGTCCACACCACAGCTATAATGATAACGATATAGAGAAATTATGTAGATGGGATCACTTTCAGAACTATTTTCTTTTCCTGCTGTTGAACGATAAAACACTGACAGCCAATCAGAATCCATTCGAATTCAAAGGCTCGCGCATTTAAAATGGAAGACGACATTGCGGAGAAGTTTTTCACTGAGGTGCCAAAGCCAGCAATGTTGACAATTCAAACCAATAGCATTCTCAAGACTACGTTAAAGAAAATGGATGTATGGAAAACAATCGGTATTACCCTCGGAATAATTGCTGAGTATAACGATGAGCCAGGCTAGTAAACAGCGTAACATAAAATTACTTTAGGTATCCAGCGCTAGTTTCGACAACATTGTCTTGCATGAAGTTTGCAGTGAAAAAGCCTATGTGTTGCTTTTATTCCACTATATTGACTACATCAGCAAAATTCACTGTTGGATTACTTTGATTACAGTAGCTCGATTCACTCGAAACATTGCATGCTGTGGACATCTGCTGGTTAAACCGTGTAAATGCAACAAGAACAGCAAAAACATGTTCAATTGTTCAATTGTTGTGAAGTACACACTAAAGAAACCGCAGCGCGCGAGCGCGCACCACTATCATTTGTTGTGAAATATTATTACAATTTTTCTTTTTTAATATATTTTAAAATTTTTAAATTTATTGTGATGATGGAAAAACTGAATTTTCCGCAGTCTTCAGTGTCACATCAACTTCGGAAATCATTATAATATGCTGATTTGCTGCTTAAGAAACTTATTACTAATTATACATGTGAAAAAGAGTTTTTCTGTGGAAACTTGTGGAAAGGATCGTTTGATGAATTGGAAGTTCAAAAGAGCAGCATTTATTTAAAATACAAATCCTTTGTAACAATGTAATAGTCTTTACTGCCACTTTTGATTAATTTAATGCATCCTTGCTGAATAAAAGTGAATGTTAATATTATTTAAAAACAAATTTGAACAGCTATAGTCTCATTTATATAATTTATTTATTTTGTTCATTAAAAAAAAACACCTGTTGATCCTGAACGTTGATATATTTACTCTAGGATCTTGTCAAATTTATATTTGCAAAATTTACAAAAAACCACTACATTGTTTGTTTTGGACAACAATGCAATATTTAAGAACTGTTACAAATCTCAAATGATAAGATAAACCAAATGTTACCCTAAAATGCAGGAACACAGTCTGCTTTGTTGTTCTTGCTCATGGCTAATTGATCCAGTAGCTTTCTGACAGAAAGGTACACACTGTACAATCTAAAACAGAGCGCAGCAGATATCTCCTCAAACCCCTAACTGAAATCCATACGCATGCAATGAGGCCCAGATGGATCTGTCCTGTCCGGCTTTAGGAGAGTTTCTCAAGTATGATGAATAAGCTTTTCCCATGACGTCACGTGTTTAACTGTTTAGTTTGGTTAAATTTCATCGTTCTTGTCTCTTTTTTCTTTTATTAAACTAGCATAGACAAAAACCAGAGCTAAATGGGACAACGAAGAACAGATTTGGCCCAGCGGGATCTCATTGCTTTGATACTGTAAATTCAGAGGGCTGTATTGCTATCATTATTGCTTGCTTGAGGTCTTTCAAAGCCCCTAACTTTAAGTATTAAACTTTGGTGTGTAACTGCTCCCCTCACTGTTCATGCTGCTGACGTGAATGATGGCTCAAATCATGCAGCTTATTGAGAAGAGATGTGCCGTAACTGCTTAAAGTGCTCAGACATATGGATTTTTACAACACATTCTCATGGCAATTCATAACTATTTTACATTTCGGCAAATTAGTGGTTCATTATATTTTAATAAAATCTGCATCGCCCCACTGATAATTGGGGTTAGGGGAGGACTTACGTTTTTTTTTT
The DNA here is from genome assembly GCA_037194245.1 of Opsariichthys bidens. Classification (NCBI taxonomy): domain Eukaryota; kingdom Metazoa; phylum Chordata; class Actinopteri; order Cypriniformes; family Xenocyprididae; genus Opsariichthys; species Opsariichthys bidens. The sequence continues at coordinate 7,098,987 of CM074298.1, read as the reverse complement.
TTCTAAAAATTGTATATTTCCATAGTCTTTGGGAAAGTTACTTTTAAAAGTAATGCTTTGCAATATTGTTACTCCCTAAAAAAAGTAACTATTTCCATTACTTTGGTAACACTTTACAATAAGGTTCATTAGTTAACTAACATGAACTAACCTTGAACACTACATTTGTTATTTACTAATCTTCTTGTGAATGAAAATACAGTAGTTCATTGTTTGTTCATGTTAGTTCACTGTGTATTAACTAATGTTAACAAGACTTTAATAATATATTAGTAAATGTTGAAATTAACATTAACAAAGATTAATAAATGCTGTATTACACTGTTAAAAATTATCTGTAAATTTTACAGTATAATACTGGCAGCAGGGTTGCCAGCCAGTTACTGTAATTATTACAGTACCATTACTATAATTTAATTTACAGAATTTTACTGTATTCTTTGATTAACATTTTTTAATAAATCATAATTAAATAAGTCACTTACCACAGTTCTAGACCACTCTCTCTTGCTGCTACCAGAATCTCAACCGTTGAAAATCCTACAATGCCTCTTTATGCTTGAAATTTACAGTAATATCCTGTAATTTTGAGTCAAACCGCCATGCCCCCCAGAATGCACAGCACTTTACAGCAATATGCTGTATTATTAAGAATACAGCCATCTGCTGTAAAATATTGCTGTAATTTTTATTATTATAAAGTCTTACCGTTACTTTTTATGGAAAGAATTGCGTTATGTTACTTTTGAGTTACTTTTCTCTTCTGGGCTGGGCTGTTTTTGTTTGTTTGTTTGTTTTTTGTCAAATGTGAAGCTTTTTCATACCAGAAGTGAAATGAATAAGCCTTAGGCTGAAGGAAATGCAAATTCATGTCTTTACAGTAGAGGGCACAGCTCAAACAAACCAACGTCTCAGCTGTTCTGGATCACGGAAGAAAAGTGTGCAGGAGAAGAAAGTTCAATACTCTTACTCAAGCAATAAAAACAAAGAAAAGAATCACAAATGTGATGTTTATCTAAAGTCATTTTTGCTTATTAGTATCCAGTAGAATTGGATCATCAACATGTCAACAGCAAAGACATTGCTTAATAAAGTGAGATTAAATACAGAAAGTATATTTCTATTATTTAACATTAATTATTGCAGGTTTGGGAAATAGTTTGCATTTCACAGTTTCTGTTCATTTTAAGGAATACAGAATCTGGTTTTGTGCAAATGAGATGAATAAATGTGTGCTCAAATTTAGTGTAGAACTAGTCTAGAATAACCATCATGTTTACACAAGGCTTATCCTCGATTTCGCTCAACATGGGGGACAAGAGAGGTGTCAGTCAATAAATGGAAAAACAAAGTAACTTGCATTACTTATTTGAAAAAGTAACTCAGATATTTTGTTGTAGATATAAAAGTAATGAGTAACTTTACTAGTTACTTGGGGAAAGTAATCTGATTACATAACTCGCGTTACTTGTAACGCGTTACTCCCAACACTGCAAATCACATTGTAAGTTTCCTGACAAATTCAAACAGAATTTGCTGGTGGGCGGTTTTTGACATGGCCGTTTTCAGCACTGAACTGACTTTATCTGAATAATGAAACTGTTTTTTTAGAGCTGCTTTACAGCAGATTAAATTCTGTTTGCATCATTGAATCATTTTCATATTTATCACTGTAAAGCTGCATTGAATCAATCTGTATTTTATAAACTGCTATATAAATAAAAAGGTGACCTGACTTGACATGGCCCAGTAAATAAAGCCCTAGCAACCACCCAGAACACCCTAGAAACCACTCAACACCTTCGCAACGGTACAGCAACTCCCTAGCATAACTCTGTATTCTTCATAAAATGTAAAAATCGAATTTAATCAAGCATATGTTCTTTTCACATGTTTCTCATAGTGTTCAGTGCCAGGTTAGATTTTTTTCTTTTTCTTTGTTTTCCATTATGCACTCTGTTAATGTGATTTTGTGTGCTTTTATGGCCAGTGATTTAGGCCTCCTGCAAAATGGCTGTTTATTGCACCAGAGATTTAAGGCAGCATAAAAGAAAGCAATGCAGTTAGAATCAAAATGCACAATGAGGCTCATTGGCCAGTCAAATTTACATTCAAAATATATTTGACTCTGAGAGCAGCTCTCTTGGTCTAGATGCCATTGAGTTTGGGATACGCACACAATATACATTAGTGTATGTTAAATATTCAACAATACTATATTAAATATAGCATAATAAACACCATATAATACACATTACTTACTGTATGATGTGTATAGTACAAGACAGTTGAAATATTTACCAAGTTCTGTAAGATGGCAAAGGCTGATGAAATTGACATTGTTAACTATGGCACAAGCTGATTGGTTTCTGCTGCATCTGCAGCCAATGAGCTTGCGGCTCAACATTTAAATAGCTGGTTAGTGGTCATTATAGCAGTTTGCAATGCACTTGCAGAGTTCATTTGAAACCCTCCAACTTCCCCAGCTCCACCTGTATAGATCTACTACGGGTAATTTTATATATGCAATTTTTGTACAGCAAATATAACAATGTAATTTTATATAATATATATATATATATATATATATATATATATATATATATATAAGCTGTAAAAAAAAAAGATGTAGCGCATATATATATACTTATATATGTACTTAAGGACAACAACTATGAAAAAGTTGGACAGTAAGAGAGAAACAGAATACAGAATAGAATAGTTTGAAACCCCACAATAAGTGTTTTGCACTTATCCTATCATTCTTTCCAATAAATATCACTTTATTTGATTTCTATTTTAACTGAAGAACATTCACTTATTTTAAAGTGGGATTAAAGATGCTTTTTGATTTAATCAGTCTACATGTCGGCATGCATATGTCGCTAATTATACAGAGTAAATTCAAAATCGCTATTAATATGCAGGCACATGCGCTTTTGGATGTCTGAATGTATGTAAATTACCCATGCAGGTGCTGAGTACAATCAATAGATTTCTAATGATCAGAATGCCGCTGATTTTATGCAGATATAAGGGCTTCTGTCTGGGAGGGAGAGAAACTGGTTGTGACTGGATTTTTTTTTCTTTTTTTTCTGTGATGGTTTTGAAATACATCTTGGATGGTATAGTGACTGAAAGATGTGGTGCTTACAATGTGATGGGTCACTGTTGACCTTGCCAACCTGTAAAGGTCCTAGACAGAGGGCACAAAGCTTTGAAGTCGAGCTGTATCAAACCAATTTGGACAAAATAATGCTGGAAATGTACTGAACTGAACCATCAAGGCTTGCAGCAGTTTGATCTTTGAAAATGACTGCCTCAGAAAACCATTGTGCCTTTCTTTTCTTGTATGTGTTTGTTATTTGAGGTCCCAGGTAATTATGGTTATCAGGAACCTAAAGGACGCAGTAGATTACAGTCACACGCAAGTGTAATTATCCTGTGTGCAGTCTTGTCCTGTCTATTTTCTTGTCATCTGTGCAGTGAATAGAGCGTGACATGTGTACTCAACATTAAATTGATTAGTATTCAGTCTCTAAAAGCAATAAAAATCTCTCCAACACAGGAATATATAGCACTTCCTTCATTCCCTGCCTCTGGATTCACATTTGTATCCATTTGTATTTACAAAAGCCTAAACTGCTCAGTTTGACACATATTCAGTTTTTATAAAAACTGGTTTTGAAATTTGAAGCTGTGGGGATATAAGTAAGGGACAAATGTTCAGAATGGTTCACACAACTGTGGCACTGTTGCTGAATCAACCTCTTTTTTCCCTTGAGGTGTGTGGGTTTTCCCAAGCTTCCCAATCGTGATTGCAGTACATGCAGGCACTTTTCTTGAAGATTTAGATCAGCAATGCTTATAAATCTTGGTGTTAACCAGCAATGTAAACAAACTGATTTTTCTCATCGGTTTGATGAGAAAACCCTATCATATTTTCTCTACTGTTCTTATGAGCTTTTAAAGACTTACTGAGGCAAATTGATGCAGTGCAATGTCACGTTTTAGGCAATCTTTTTGTGAACGTCAAGTTAGAAGGGTTTGAATGTTTGGATTTTCAGTAATTCTGTTAATTCTGCTCAGGCATAAATTTATATTCAGCTAGAGGTGAAAATGTGGAGTGGGGTCAAGGATTGGTAGCACATAATTCACTGAGACACGTTTTTAATTGGAGTAAAAAGACAGAGGTGATCTGTCTAAATTCACTGGGGTCAGAATAATTCTTTTTAATGTTTTTTAACGAAATCGCAAATGCTCACCAATTGACCCTTCGCAAAGACTCGCCCTCTTTAGTTACTGTTGCTATGTCCGACAAGCCATGAGCTCTCACGCAGTGAAAAATACATCCCGGAGGAAAGAGGAATCTGACAACACGTCGACAGACAAGACAGAGCAGGTTACTTTTGATATGAAATAGTTTCATATTTAATATAGTGTAATTTTTTAAAGAAGTTTAAACAATAAATATTGTATAGTGACTCTTTAATGTGTCATGACAGATCGCTGTAGCTCCTTCAAGCGGCTCGTGAACCGATCATCTCTTCATACTAGTTCATTTATAGCATCAAATAAGCATGAATGAACATCAGAAGGAATGTTGTTTCAAGTGCGGAAAGACGCGAGTACACAATTTTTCAAGTTCAAGTTCACCAACGTTAATCTACTAACTCCCCTGACTGCTTTGTCAGACAAAATGACGGATTCGAGGTTATGATTGGTTAGATTGCCTGTCAATCAAACGGCCAGCGAAGAGTCAATTAAGGCTGCATTTGTTTGATAATGCAGTAAAACAGTAATAGTGTGAACTATTATTACAATTTGCCACAACTCTCCCTTTTGATTAATTTAATGCTGAATAAACGTGTTTTTTCATTGGCCCAACACTTTTGATCGGTAGTGTTATGAAGCTATTTTGATATGATTTCAATAGAAAATTCCAGTTGACATTGAAATTGTTCACATAATCAAACAATGCGAACCACAACTATCACATAGTAAAGGTTTTGGTAATGTGTACACAACAAGATAGCCTTTCTTTTATAGATGGCATACCAGAAACATTCCTATACTTGTATCACAACATGTCTTAATCTGTATAAAACAAAATGGCATGATACGTGTTTGCTAACCTCTATGTAGTTTCTGTTTTTCCTGCTGCCTGCTATCAGTACCACATGTAGTTATTTTGACATAATTGGGGAGCAGTTATCCAGAAACAGTGTGTTCGAATACAACAGTTAAACAGTGTTAAAGCTCACTCCTGATCAGCCGGCCGCCTTTAACTACATTGAAGATACCCTGTTGAAAACACAGTACATACCTGGTGACCAGCACATGTTAAGTTTTAAGTGATGATGTTCCCATCAGTCTCTTTAACCAGTTTAAACCTCCTTAGGCAACCATTATCATCAAGTTAGAAAACCATTCTGGTCTTTTCAGCAGGATATTTGGGATGATGGTGCAATCACAGGTAGAGCTAATCAGCGGTTTAATTATACGTGTTCTCCTTCTTGAGGCTCATTACAAGAGTGACATCATAATTGCTATTCTCAGTGCAACTCATAATTAATTCAAATTGTCTGAACTGGTTATGTATAATTGTGTTTGTAATTTCATTAACAAATAGGGCCAATTCCTGGGTGATTTCTACAAAGCATTTTCGTAAATGTATTGTCAAAAACACACGGAGGTGGTTAAATCCTCCATTTGTCAGGAAAGAAACTGTTTGGTTATTAACTCTTTCATTTTTTTTTCTCTCCGTATGTTCAACTTCCGAAACTATGCTAAATAGGCAATTGATGTGAAAACAATTAGCCTTGAAAAATACTTGGAGCATTGTAGCATTGTTATATTTCTTTCTTGCAGCAGTAACCATTTTTTCCCCTCACCGTTTTAAATTCGTCTTTGCAATGGAGACCAAATGGGTGATGATTCTGAAAAATCTTGCTTTGAATTTGTTCAGCAGGAATATTTGAATTAAAATGCATGACCTTTACATTTTAATCAGTGGCCAAACTGGTCTAACACGAGTAAACAGTGGAAAGTATCCTGAAACTCTTACTGTATCTCAGTATGCACCTAAAATGGATTTATTTTCAGCTGGCAGACTCCTTGCTGTACCTGACGGGGCATAAAGTGTAGGGGGCAGGATATTGCCCCTGAAAGAAGCTAGTCATGAGGAAAATGTCAGTGTTGGTCAGAAACAATGGAAATGAATATTTAGTGCAGTGGAAAATGCAATGAAAGGACAGAACTGAATATGATCACACAGAACTTTTCTGACAGTGTGCTCTAAAAGAGCATGTTGGCAAAGTATATGCCACATTTTTGCTGCTTTTTGTTTCTAAATATCATTTACATTGAATATCCCAGCACAGTGACAGCACAATGGCACTCAGTGGTAGAAATGTGTAAGTGCAGAACAAATCCACAGTGTACTCGCATATAACTGCGCTCTGCTTTAAGATTTGAGCAGACAGAGCTGCTGTATCCCATACAATCCAGGAGAAAGGAAACGCTGTAGTTCTGCTATACATCAGTAGCTAATACTTCCATTTCAAACCCAGAATGGATCTCTCCCAAAATACATTTCAGGTAGGTTTTTTTTTTTTTTTTTTTTTTTTTTTAATTGTCATGATGAATATTTAGCATATTATAAATATTTATTTTAAATATTAATTTATACTACAGCCAACTGGTATTGCCTTGGTATTGCATTGCCTATTAAAATTCCAATTTAAATACTGTTAATAATAAATATTGTTTATTACGTGCTCTGCGTTAAAGAACACGCCGATTAAGGGGGCTTGCAAAGTCAAAACAGGCCATTTTTTTTAAATCGTCAACATGTTTGTAGACTATGTAAGTTTAAATCGGTGTATCGAACATTTCATTAACCACCAAAGTTAGTCAAGGCTGCTTTAATTAATTAATTTATTTATTTATTTATTTTTACCTGACGGTGAAAAGTGTTTTGTTTCAGATTTTCGAGATTTTCTCAACTGCGCTTTAATGACAATTTATTTTGCGCAACACGAACCTCTACAGATAGCGTCTTGAAAATTATTGAAGTTTTCATTAGAAAATATCCATTTGAAACATCTTATTTAACGTTTATTTTGCAGTGAACCGGACCGACCTTTCATAATCGACAATTGCACATCATTCCTGCATCCTTCCACACATGTGTAACGATATATAGCGCGTGAGAGCCGCTACAGCAGCGCGCTCATCCGCGCATTTTACGCACAATGGAGAGCCTGCTGAAAGACGCGATTCTCTGGCAGTACAACGGCTCCTGGGCGAATTCAAGCAGGGGAAACGACAGCAGGGTTTTGAACCAAACCGTAAACCCTCTCAAGCGCAACGAAGAAGTGGCTAAAGTCGAAGTAACCGTCCTTGTGTGTATTCTGCTGCTGGCGCTCGCCGGCAACGTGTGCGTCCTTGTGGCTATCCAGACGAGTAAACACGGTCAGTCGCGGATGTACTATTTTATGAAACACCTGAGCATTGCTGACCTGGTGGTGGCGGTTTTTCAGGTTCTCCCCCAACTTATCTGGGACATCACCTTTCGCTTTTATGGACCAGACTTCCTGTGCCGCCTGGTGAAGTACCTACAGGTGGTCGGCATGTTCGCGTCCACTTACATGCTCGTGCTGATGTCTATAGACAGATGTTTGGCTATATGCCAGCCTCTAAGATCCTTGCGCCGTCGAAAGGACCGTTTTTACGTTTTGGCCTCTTGGACTATAAGCCTGCTCTTCAGTTTACCACAGGTTTACATCTTCTCTCTCAGAGAAGTGGGTGATGGGTTTTCGACTGCTGGGGAGATTTTGTTCAGCCCTGGGGCGCAAAGGCTTACGTCACATGGATTAGTCTCACCATCTATATAATTCCTGTAGCTATTTTAAGTGTGTGTTATGGACTTATAAGTTATAAAATATGGCAAAACTTTAAGCTGAAGACCCGACGCGATCAGTGCCTGTCGCTGACCCCGCGACCAGCCAAGGGCATCGCGCTCTCCCGCGTCAGCAGCGTCAAGTTGATCTCCAAAGCTAAGATCAGGACGGTGAAAATGACGTTTGTGATCGTCCTGGCTTATATTATCTGCTGGACGCCGTTTTTCTTCGTTCAGATGTGGTCAGCCTGGGATCCAATGGCTCCAAGAGAAGGTTCGTTTAAATTCTGTCTATGCCAAAACATTTTTTAATGAACTGTATTGTTAGATCACTAGTAAAACACGACTTATATCAATTATTCCCTTTATTTGACAGAAATAAAGCACACTTTTCGAGCAAAATATTTCTACAAAAATTTGCTGATCTAATGCAATGGAAATTACACATCAACAAGCTTCCAGATGTTCCAACAGTCATGGAAAACCTGGGAATCACAGGAAATTTGTTTCCTGACAAAGTCGAATATTGTAGTGAATATTGTTTTCTTTTTAGCTTTGCACACATTCATTTTTTCTTTAAAAAATCCTTGTAAACAACTGGCATGATATGCATGGAAATTCATTGAGAACCCTGGAATACTTTTGTTGGCCCATGAAGGCAGGCCTTGATCTTGATCTCAAACAGTAATAAAAACCATTTACATCCATGTAATCTGTAGGTTATGCAACTTTCTGCTCTTTTAGTTTGAAAAAGCATGAGAAAACTATTATATGGCAATACAACAAGATATTCTCCATATTCTCCCCCATTCCTCTAGGTCATCTCTTTTTAACTTAATAAAAATTGTGCTCTAAAGCCCACTGATAACCCAAAAATTATCTCTCAGAATAAAATATAGACAGAAATATAATTATATATATATATATATATATATATAAGCAAGTCTTGCTGCAGTTCAAAGCTTCAACACCCTCAGGTGGTTTTGGTAAAGTAAATGTAGCGTGACATCAAAGGAATCCTGCTTTATCCTGACTAGATCCTTAGGAGTGTCATTTCCATGTAATTTCATAACATAATTTGTGAGGAGGTCCTGTGATGTTATCAAACCCAAACCCACAAGGCCCAAATGAAGACAACTGCAAGAGATTCATCTGTGATATATTTCCTTTTTTGAAAAAAAGAAAACAAAGAAACTATTTATACTTCTTCTCTTTTTTTTTAGGAAAGTATATTTTCACTTGTATTCTCAGACTTTTGGACCTCATTGTAATTTAAATGTAATTACAGAGGTTTCCAATCTTGTTTAAAGGAACAGATGCGAGATTTTATTAAAATAGACTCTTTCTTATGAAACACTGTATTAAGATGACACTTATGCCTTCTCAAAGTCTGGGCTTTAAATTTATAAAAAATTATTATATAATAACCATCATAGCTGAAATACAATTATCTAGGACAGTACATTTAAAATGATGGTTCCAATAGGCATTGAAAGAACAATAGAGATATTAAAATCTCACATAAAGTATAGCTCATCCAAAAATTAGCTACTTTTATCATTATATGAGAAAATTTTATCTTTCCCAGTCTGTGTGCTGATTTTTTCTTCTTCTGTGAAACAGACTCTGCATTACAAATCTGCAGCTCCTGATGTCCAGATTATATTGACAAAGGTTTTTCATTTTTGAGTGAACAATTTATCAAATTTACAAAGGTGCACATCCAACCCCTACCTATATTGAGACAGAAACTTTCCTTAGAGATAGATTTATTTAATTTTTTTTTTTGAAAATGACAAAGTCTGCAGATCTGACAGAAACTCTTGTTCTGCTGTCGTAGCTCAGTGATGATTTGCAGCGCATCGACCATGTAATGAATACACAGCTTTAAATGACCATAGACATTTCATTTTATTAGGCAATAACATTATGAAATCTTAGACAAATTCTTAGGATCATAATTTTTATGCCTCTTGAGAAATATTTATCTCAGAAAAACATTATTAAAAGTTATGGCATCAATCATTCAATTTTAGGACTTGGCTATAGAAGCGGTGATGGATTATGGTCCTATCAGGACCCAGGTACCAGCCTCTTCTTGCCACTAGATAGTGATTTCTTCATATATTTCGCATTGTGCCACCAGCGATATTAGAGCAGCAGCTTGGACATAACATCTCACAGAAAATAAGTAAATGATAAAGAATACTGGAAGTAAATAATGACATTAAGTTTTGCCTTTTATAAAAAAATTTAATCAGAAACTATTGTAAAATCTATCTACCTATCTATCTATCTAGGCATAGTATGGGATTTTATATAATCTTTAGTACAATTGTAATCATAATGTTCATATTTAATAGTCTCTTGACTTATGTCACTAACTTTTTTTTCATCTTGTGTCTAATAGCTATGGCATTCATCATTGCAATGCTTCTGGCCAGTCTCAACAGCTGCTGTAACCCCTGGATCTACATGTTTTTCGCTGGTCATCTGTTCCGGGATCTCATGCAGCACTGTCTTATGGCATCCCACTGTGGCTGTAAGAGGCAATGGAGCACGGGTGCCACGAGGAACACCGGCAGCCAGAAGAGTGTGACACAGTCCTCTACTACATGAGAGAACGCTGGAATACATGCAGTTCATATAACTGTCATGGACTGAACAATAAGATATAAGCTAAGTAATCATTAATATGATTTTTACAGGTGTGGCGCAGACCTCAGCTACATTAGCCATGCAATCCACTTCAGCCTAAAATGTATATGAAAGTAATGCTTGACCTGTAGCAGGAGCCATTTACAGCTAACTATCCATGCATTCTCTAAATTGCTCAAGTCCGTTCACGCCAAGAATTATGACTATAAAGATAACTATAGCAATAACAACACCGAACAATATCATTCTGTTTATTATAATTTTGGTCATCTGCCGCTTTAAAAAGCTCAAGCTTGTTAAAGCAGGGTGAATTCTGATTGGCTGTCATTGTTTTTGTCGTTCATAATGTGACCTTATTGTTATAGTTGTAGTGTGGACTATTCTTTTTTTATTTAGAATGATTTTTAGCAAAATATCACTATCGGTATCATCCTTGGTGTGATCGGGCCTTGATCCTCTCGGTCCCGAGAGCAGTTTACCTTTGTATGCTTAAAGAAACAGTTCACCAAAAAATGAAAATTCTGTCGCTAGTCATGTCCTTTTAAACCTGTGTGCTGTAATTTTAAAAAAACAATTTTCACACAATGACAGATTTTTTTTTAAAAGGGTTCAGGTATATATATATAAATAAAAGTAGAGGCAATTTTCTTATCTGTACACGTTCCTGATAAACCTTTACTCTTTGAATTCTTGCACCTGAGAGCAATACAAGTTGACGTCATTATGACTAAAAGTTTGCTAAGAAGTATTTCCGACTAAAGCAAGGTAGTATTTGACTGGTAAGCATATCCCTGGTGGGAGAACACGCTTAGTGCATTATGGGTATTGAAGTTTTCTCTTGTCTTAAAAAATAAACTGTTTCCGCCTTTCTACTGTATAGGCGACCAAATTTGATTGAAAAGCACCCCTTTAACCAGGTAAATACACTGCAATGAAATACAACATTTGACCTTGACTTTATCTTTCTTCAGTTTTGCCATGTCAGCACATGTCATTCTAGTATATGATGGTATTACCCACACTTTATGAAGTACATAAACTCAGAATGAGAGTTATTGTGTATGAATGTGTGTACAAGAAGGAATAACATTTTATTTTTATTTTTCGAAGAGGAACAGTTCACCCAAAGTGAACATTATTTACTCACTTTCACATTCTTTCAAACCCATTTGATTTTCTTTTCATTTGTGAATCACAAAAGTAATGATTTTGAGTAACTTTGGTGACATATTGTTCTTAAGCCATGCAATAGTTTCCCTTATAGGAACAGACATGTCAAATTTCACTTGCAGTCGTGTATGTTCAAACCTGATGTGTCGTGAGTATGAGAGCTACAGGGTTTACAGAACATAACATCTTAAATTAAAAGCTTTTGCATGGACTTTGTGGTGCTTTCATGAAGCCTGACAAATATGTTTTCCTCATAAGGTATAGAAAAGAGCAGCTCAGTGATTAGTTAGAGAGAAGGCATATGGATGTGAGGGTAAGTAAATGATGAATGATTCCCACATCAGTATTTTGACTGTAAATAAGACTGTTGCTGTGATTCATTTTAAAACAATAAAATCTTATTTATTAATCATCTTTGTATTATAACAAATGCATTTGACTGTGGATGTGAATATAAATGAACAATTTATCTGCTTCTTGTATGACAACCTTTTCAACTGATTTCAAATTTGAACACTCACTGACCAAACAATCAGTTTCAAATTTCAAACCGGGCATGGCTATAGCATCAAAGAAGACATTAAAGTTTTCTTATACCAATGAGAAGATGTGAGCCCACATAAATGAGAGCCAATTACTCTAGGTATGAAACCAATCATTTATTTTTCAAGAAAGGAAAAATACCGCTCTTTTTGTTGAAAGACATGGCATTACCAAATATGCAATTGAAGTCAATGAAGTCATGTATTTGGATTTGGAAAATATTTCAATCTATGTGAGAATCTAATACAGCCACTTCATACAGACCAGCAGTTGACAGAAGCATTAAAAGCCATTATAAATCTGTGAATGAACTAAAAGTTTAAATTGTTCCTTTGGCAAAAATCAGATTAAGCAATATAGCAAATTCTTTGACAGACAATTAGACAAACTCTTCAGCCAAATGATAAATCATCAGTCACAGCATATGATTTCCAAGCAATCTCTCTCACTCTCTCTCTCTCTCAAAACAAAAAAAAAAATCCTCACTCCTGTCCCCTTTAAAAACCTCATTGATTACAAATGAATACATACTGACACCTAGTGTTTCACTACCATATCTACAGCAAGAAAGTGCTTCAGTTTTGTCTTGACAGCAGGCCTATTAATTTAGCAAATACTATATTTGCTATTTCTTTTTACCTTCAGTACCCTAAAGATATGACTTCCCATGAGTTTAACCACTAAAATTAAAATTGGTATCATGATATTTGAATAAAGACTTTTACCGAAGGATTTGTGTCAAACCAGACAAAAATTTGCATGGTGTTTCAGATTAACTTATTTTAATATATATATATATATATGTATATGTATATATATATATACATATCTATATCTATATCTATATATATATATATATCTATGTATATATATATATATATATACTTATTTATTTTTTATATTTATAAAATAATTTAAAAATACAATCCTGTTCAAAAGTTTGGGTTTGGTATGATCTTTCAATGTTTTTGAATGAGGTTTCATATGCTTACAAAAGCTGCATATATATGTGTGGACATATATATTATAATTATATACAATATTTGCAGTACCGTTCAAAAGTTTGGGGTCAGTAAGATTTTTTTTTTTTTTAAAGAAATTAATACTTTTATTCTTGCATTAAATTGATCAAAAGTGGCAGTAAAAACATTCATAAAAGATTTCTATACCAAATAAAATCTGTTTTTTAATGTTCTATTCAGTAAAGAATAGAATTATTTAAATTTAGCCTCTAAATTTATTTCACCTTCTGTGTTATGAAACTGTTTCTTTTCTTGACCGTGGCATGTACTTACCAATGACATTCCTGTTCTTTTTTGTTGAAATTGTGGCCACTGTACTGCTTACATTGGGTCGAACCCTCTGTTCTCTGTTTCATAACATGATTAATTAGAGTAGCGCTCATCTCATTTGAGCCTCTTCAGTATCGCTCCCTCTCTTCTTCCTCTTGCTCTTTCAATGCCTACCACTCTCGCTCGCTCGGCTTCCTACATCTCTGCTATTTCTCTCCCTTCATCTCTTTTCCCTCCTCCGCTCTTCACCTCTTCCCTGTCCTTTTCCTCTACCCACTCAACTCTTGAAATATCAAAGTTGCCGCCTCAAAGTTTTAAAAACACACAAGACTGTATATTTTAATGCTGCAAAAAAGACATACTGTGGAAGAGAGCAAGCCAGGACATCTTGCCTATTTTTACCACACCAGCATTAATGCTTCTTGGTTCACAGTAAACATGTTGCTTATTCTAAATCAGGCCAAACTGTTACAAATTTTGTTCTAATAAGTGACAGAGTGAAAAGGTGTAAAGACGGCATGAAACAGAAGTTGCAATAGTCTTTACTTCCCAATTGTGACGTATATCCAAGTGAAATGGCTTATCGAACAAGATGTGGGGCGGGACTTAATTTTACCTATTGGCCATTGGACGGTTGGAACATTATGGTTTGGTAATGCATGCAATCTCATGTGATTGACAGGTTGTCCTTTCCTCACGCCAGTAAACATGCCATCAGAGAAGAGAAGTCATTGCAAGAGGAGAGGAAGTTATTTTGTTTAAAGGTTACGCATAGAAAAATAATTCATAACAAATACTGCAATATTCCATAAAAACAAAAATTGTCCATTTTGATGGCTGAGCTGAGTCAGTTGCTGTTTACTGGCAGTGTCACTCGCTGAGAAAAAATATTCTTGCTGCTTAGTTGAAATGAGCTAAAACAACACAATTCCTACACATTTTGTCCTAGCTTTATTTCATTGTGTTCAATCCACTTAAATATGTCTAAAATTGAAGTTTACTTAATCCGTTTGTGTTGGCATTACATGCATGAATTTTGTGACTAATAATGGGTGGTGCATGTTATTTCCCAGCATATGGCTGGAACAAGAGAGAAAATGTTTAAAAATTAGATGGTATTTTATGTGTTTTGCAGCTAGATGAAAACGGGGGATGTTTAATAGTGTTCACTTATATTGGAATTATTAAAATGTTTTAAATTTCACTGGGTTACCACTATGGAGAAGACTTTGTGGACTGGTGCATCTTAGATTACTACTTTATGTCGAATGCAAACATCTGATGTGCTAGTGTGTGTGCTAACGTTGATTAATAGGCACAATCTAATGATTTAAACGTAACAAACATTCATGATGTGGAATTAAAAGAGACAGCATTTTGGGTGAATAAATCATATTAATTAATGAACCTCACAAAATTAACTTTGAAACTTAATTTGGTTACTTAAAAATTACTTCATTTCATCATGTTGAAGTTACATTAACAAATTATATTTGTGTAACTTAATTGATTCATGTTGGATGCACACCATTAAATCATGTAAATACAATTTTTTCAGTGGTGATATCTTCGAATTTAACACTTTGGGGTTTTTTTTACAGTAAAGCATGCCAACGTCACACATACACTTCACCCTAATAACAGAAGTCAAAACCAGATAAAACGGTAAACTGATACAGATCTATTTAAAACAAATGCCTATGTAAATTAAAGGCTTTTCAGGCATTGTGCCTTAATTTTACCTGGTCTGCTATGCTTCAATCGATCAAATGTGCTCTGTAAGTGGTGTGTAACAGTACTTCCTTCAACAGTGTGGTCACAACACAGTTCTCTTTCTATTCTTCTCAGCAGCACATCTTCCTTCTACCGCTTCCGTCAGTTACAGCGCGTCATGACTGTGAGCCGCACGAAAGTTTGCGTTGGCGGCTCAACAATCGACCATGGCTCTCAATCTCCCGTGAGTTATTTTTATGCGATGGACATCCTTTAAGACGCAGGTGTGAGCGGGATGCAGGACACCAGAGCGATGAATTATGCCGATGCCATGAGAATGGACTGATCGAGGCACTTTTTAAGGTACGTGATGCGAAATGGAATCCATCTTTTAGAAAATGTTGTTTAATAGCCTAATATAATTATAAACTTCCGTATTGTGTGTGCGTGTAAGGCACTTCATACGACTAATTCTATAGAATAGAATGCACGGCAAATAATCTTTGTCACTTGTATCACATCTTTATTTGGTCTTACTCTATCGAATGTGATTGCTGCTTGCGCGTGATTTCCTTTATAACGCAATCTATCTTCATGTAAGTAAGGAGAGGCTGTGAATAATGCAGGGTTAATGCTTAAATTAGGCTCCAACCTCTAGGAAGTCAAAACAAAAGATTGTAGGGGTTTTAAAAGTAATTTTTTTAGGTCGGCTATATTTCAGTTTTGCTTTTAAACATTTTTATTAGCCCAAGTACAAAGCCAGGGGGCGTGGCCTAAATGACCGTGGGTAAAAAGATGCTCGGGAACAGAAATCGGGTACTGTGACGTAGCAAAAGTAGCGGCAGCGCTCTTTTGCTGTAATAATTTAGTTAGGTTAACATATTCAGAAACATATTGAAAAAACACTGTCATTATAACATTAGCAACAGGCAAACATAAACATCATCAAATTATCATTTTACTTACATATTTCAAATATGACTCATTGATAGCTAGGGATATTAAAAAAAAAACAATTTGGTTTGCGCGAAACCTTTTGCTCCCTGAAAATTCGCGATCATAGTCATATTTTGCACACAGTTAGACCTTATTCAGAGCAGCGCCATGAAAGGAAAACGAGGCTGTTGCGATAGATAGACTTACCGTGTTTTCAATGGCATCCGCTGTAAAATGCTGTATAGAGCTCGATTTTCCACAGCTCATATTGTCGGGAGTTTTTTGTTTTCTGAAATTTCTTGGCAAACAATCCAAAAACTATGGAAGCCCGTTTCCGCCACTGAAAAAAAAAGAAGATTATTGCGAACTTTTTAACTTCCTTTTTCGGCAGTTATTTTTCAACGGACTTTTTCAGCAGTTATTTTTTCAACTGCCTTTTTCGAAATAATAACTGCCGAAAAAGTCTGGTAAAAAGTTTGGCAGTTATTTTTTCAACTGCCTTTTTTGAAATAATAACTGCCGAAAAAGTCCGGTAAAAAGTTTGGCAGTTATTGTTTCGAAATAGTCAGTTGAAAAATAACTGACGGCAGTTATTTTTTCGACAGTTATTTTTTCAACTAACTATTTCGAAATAATAACTGCTGAAAAAAAAGTCAGGGTTTTTTTTTGCTGAAAAAATAACTGCCGAACTTTTTAACTTCCTTTTTCGGCAGTTATTTTTCAACGGACTTTTTCAGCAGTTATTTTTCAACTGCCTTTTTCGAAATAATAACTGCCGAAAGAGTCCGGTAAAAAGTTCGGCAGTTATTTTTTCGGCAAAAAATAAAATAACTGCCAAACTTTTTACCTGACTTTTTTGGCAGTTATTATTTCAAAATAGTCAGTTGAAAAAATAACTGACGGCAGTTATTTTTTCGACAGTTATATTTTCAGCTGACGGCAGTTGAAAAAATAACTGCTGAAAAAATAACAGCTGAAAATGTCAGTTGAAGAAATAACTGCCGAAAAAGGAAGTTCAAAAGATAACTGACGGCAGTTATTTTTTCGACAGTTATTTTTTCAACTGACGACCGAAAAAATAACTGCAGTAGGAAGTTAAAAGGAAGTTAAAAAGTTCGGCAGTTATTTTTCGGCAGTTAACTTCCTTTTTCGGCAGTTATTTTTCAACGGACTTTTTCAGCAGTTATTTTTTCAACTGCCTTTTTCGAAATAATAACTGCCGAAAAAGTCCGGTAAAAAGTTCGGCAGTTATTTTTTCGGCAAAAAATAAAATAACTGCCAAACTTTTACCTGACTTTTTCGGCAGTTATTTTTTCAACTGACTATTTCGAAATAATAACTGCCGAAAAAAAAGTCAGGGTTTTTTTTTGCTGAAAAAATAACTGCCAAACTTTTTACCTGATTTTTTCGGCAGTTATTATTTCGAAAAAGGCAGTTGAAAAAATAACTGCTGAAAAAGTCAGTTGAAAAAATAACTGCCGAAAAATGACTGCCGAACTTTTTAACTTCCTTTTTCGGCAGTTATTTTTCAACGGACTTTTTCAGCAGTTATTTTTTCAACTGCCTTTTTCGAAATAATAACTGCCGAAAAAGTCCGGTAAAAAGTTCGGCAGTTATTTTTTCGGCAAAAAATAAAATAACTGCCAAACTTTTACCTGACTTTTTCGGCAGTTATTATTTCGAAATAGTCAGTTGAAAAAATAACTGACGGCAGTTTTTTTTTCGACAGTTATTTTTTCAGCTGACGGCAGTTGAAAAAAAGGCAGTTGAAAAATTAAAAAGATAACTGACGGCAGTTATTTTTTCGACAGTTATTTTTTCAACTGACGACCGAAAAAATAACTGCAGTCAGTTATTTTTTCAACTGACTATTTCGAAATAATAACTGCCGAAAAAAAAGTCAGGGTTTTTTTTTTGCTGAAAAAATAACTGCCAAACTTTTTACCTGATTTTTTCAACTGACTTTTTCAGCAGTTATTTTTTCAACTGCCTTTTTTTCAACTGCCGTCAACTGAAAAAATAACTGTCGAAAAAATAACTGCCGTCAGTTATTTTTTCAACTGACTATTTCGAAATAATAACTGTCGAAAAAGTCAGGTAAAAGTTTGGCAGTTATTTTATTTTTTGCCGAAAAAATAACTGCCGAACTTTTTACCGGACTTTTTCGGCAGTTATTATTTCGAAAAAGGCAGTTGAAAAAATAACTGCTGAAAAAGTCCCTTGAAAAATAACTGCCGAGAAAGGAAGTTAAAAAGTTCGGCAGTTATTTTTCGACAGTTATTTTTTCAACTGACTTTTTCAGCAGTTATTTTTTCAACTGCCTTTTTTTCAACTGCCGTCAGCTGAAAAAATAACTGTCGAAAAAATAACTGCCGTCAGTTATTTTTTCAACTGACTATTTCGAAATAATAACTGTCGAAAAAGTCAGGTAAAAGTTTGGCAGTTATTTTATTTTTTGCCGAAAAAATAACTGCCGAACTTTTTACCGGACTTTTTCGGCAGTTATTATTTCGAAAAAGGCAGTTGAAAAAATAACTGCTGAAAAAGTCCCTTGAAAAATAACTGCCGAGAAAGGAAGTTAAAAAGTTCGGCAGTTATTTTTCGACAGTTATTTTTTCAACTGACTTTTTCAGCAGTTATTTTTTCAACTGCCGTCAGCTGAAAAAATAACTGTCGAAAAAATAACTGCCGTCAGTTATTTTTTCAACTGACTATTTCGAAATAATAACTGTCGAAAAAGTCAGGTAAAAGTTTGGCAGTTATTTTATTTTTTGCCGAAAAAATAACTGCCGAACTTTTTACCGGACTTTTTCGGCAGTTATTATTTAGAAAAAGGCAGTTGAAAAAATAACTGCTGAAAAAGTCCCTTGAAAAATAACTGCCGAGAAAGGAAGTTAAAAAGTTCGGCAGTTATTTTTCGACAGTTATTTTTTCAACTGACTTTTTCAGCAGTTATTTTTTCAACTGCCGTCAGCTGAAAAAATAACTGTCGAAAAAATAACTGCCGTCAGTTATTTTTTCAACTGACTATTTCGAAATAATAACTGCCGAAAAAGTCAGGTAAAAGTTTGGCAGTTATTTTATTTTTTGCCGAAAAAATAACTGCCGAACTTTTTACCGGACTTTTTCGGCAGTTATTATTTAGAAAAAGGCAGTTGAAAAAATAACTGCTGAAAAAGTCCGTTGAAAAATAACTGCCGAAAAAGTCCGGTAAAAAGTTTGGCAGTTATTTTTTCGGCAAAAAATAAAATAAAATAAAATTCAGCTGACGGCAGTTGAAAAAAAGGCAGTTGAAAAAATAACTGCTGAAAAAGTCAGTTGAAAAAATAACTGTCGAAAAAAATAACTGCCAAAAAAGTCAGTTAAAAAGTTCAGCAGTTATTTTTTTTTATTGCCAAAAAAATAACTACAGTTTAGGTAGGGTAAGCCCCCCTAGCATTAATGGCCGACAGTGATTATAAACATTAACATCATGATTTTCTGTAAAGCTGCTTTGAAACTGCTTTGAATTATGAAAAAGTGCTAAAGACTACAAATAAAAATTGAATCAAATTTCTTTTATTTTGATAAGTTTACACAAAATCAGACCATATATTGCTGCTAGCATTTTACTTTTCAAAAACGTGGCAGATTGTTTTGGTTAAATAATCCAGTAAAAAGTGCTTTCTCATTGTAGGCGGCCACAGAGATGGAGAGTCCTTCGAAGATCGAGAGGCGCCAGGCGTGGGCGCTCAGCAGCCGCCGCAAATTTACCGTAAGAGATGCAGAACACCGCAGCCCAACAGCAGAACAGCAGCCTCATTTCTCTCTCCAAGATGACGTCTTTTTGGATGGTGAGCGTCAGGTTAATGTTTAACGCTCAGCTGTGTCAATAGCTCTATAACATGGAAAGAAGCTGCATATCTCATTTCCTCTTAACCAAGTACCTCAAAGCTCCATGCAACCAGGGTGATTAAGTGTATCAATAGAATGATAGTCATGCAGTCCAAATACTTTTTGGGACAATTGTGCGTTTTATTTAGTCAATAAGCAAAAGTATTAAATGCACAGCAATGAAAATGCACAACAATAGCTTGGGAGGATATTTGGCATCAAAATCTTAATAAAATTGAATAGCTGCTACTCTGACTCAGACCAAAGTTAAGCTCACATTATAAGTGCTACTGTGAACGATTAAGTACAGACCACAAATAGAACATGGTTATCACCAGATAAACTTTATTTCCAAAACATAAAGCTCATTTACACCTCCCTCTCTCTCTCTCTCTCTCTCTCTCTCTCTGACAAACACTCATTCTCAAACAGACAGGCTAAGATCAGTATGTGCGTCTTTATTTTGTTTCCACAGGATGCTCTGCAGGAAAGATTGAAACCTGGCTCCAAGGTTGTGGGTGAGTGTTTGTATCTTTCATTGTGTGTCAATTGTAATACAATAACAGCGAGTGGAAAACCACAAAAATGTTCCTGAGCTTGTTTGTTGAAGGTCATGCAGGTTAAAAAAAAAACAAAAACATTAACAACCTCCGAGGGTCAAAGATCATGTTTTCAAAAAGTACCATCACCTGAAATCTTTTAGTGCAAAAATTTGAGCTACATTGTTTTGCTCTATTTATAGATGATGCTGAGGAAGAATCTGTTTTCAAATTTTCCCTTTCTGGTCAGGAAACAGCATAAAAACTTGACATTACTGTTATTGTTCTCACTGTTTAGGCTTTGCAAGTTCCTAGAAAAGCCATAAAGAAAGTGTTTATGTAAGAAACACATTTTTTCCAATCTATTAGGAAACAACTTTTTAACATCAAATGCATTTACACTCCTAAGAGAAATGATTCTTAAACCGTACCAAATCCGGGTTCTTCTCCTTGTAACAGCCCTTTTTGGTGCTAAATTGAAGCCTTTTATGAGGTTCCATGGAGAACTTAGCTTTGAAAGTGCGATCTTGGACCATTCTTAATTTTCATGAATGTATTTT
The DNA here is from genome assembly GCA_037194245.1 of Opsariichthys bidens. NCBI lineage: Eukaryota > Metazoa > Chordata > Actinopteri > Cypriniformes > Xenocyprididae > Opsariichthys > Opsariichthys bidens. Next base: position 7,077,800 of record CM074298.1, on the reverse strand, counting down.
GGTATTATTAATATTATTTTCATAAATTATGTATTGTTTTTTTAATCCAAAAAGGCTACAACAACAAAAAAACAGAATGTTGTGTAAATTAGGAAATATTCTTTTATTGACATGGCAAACTGTATCAATAATGACAGCGCTCTAACTGAAAACATATAAGAAGAAATATACAAATATACAAATAACTGATATAGATGTTATGAAGACCGAGTTCTAGAGAAATATCTTCACAGTCCTCTATGATGTGTTTACGTCCATCATTATGTGTGTACTTTTGAGTGGCAGTTTTTCTTTCACTGGTTTTTGGCATGTAACAGCATGACATTCACAATTGAGTTTAGAGTTACAGTGTTTCTCTTGCATTTGTTTAAACAACTCTGAAGTTTATGAAAGCCAAAATTAGCAAAAAAATTAACAGTATGTGAGCCCTTTTCAATGTTATAATGGAAAAGTCATTTAAAGTGGAAATATTAGCATTTAACATTAAACATAATTGGGTACGTTTATGTAAAAAAAAAAAAAAAAACACACAATATGGGTCATAAATTCAATACATTTGTTTCTTAACAATGGAGAAGAGAAGTATCCTTAACTGAACATAGCTGGCCACACTCACATATTAAACTAAAAACAGAAAAAGACATGATTGGTAGGAAACCAGTTACAATTTGTAGAATGTAGAGAGAAAAAATGTTGAGACATCTTAAAAAAGAAATCATTTACCTGTTGAGAGTGACGGTCTGTGTAATTAATAATAATAAATTTTATTTTTTGTCACCTCACAAGCAAGCAAAAAAAGTACAGATCATAATTAGATGGCTGAGCTCCAGAAAATCAGTAATGAGGCCTTGACAGTTACAGATTTAAAAAAACAAAAATGCGGGAACAAAGAACCCTGAACTCTTGAACCATTTCAGCATTTAAAGGGTTCTTCAGGACGAAATGGATCTAAATAGAACTGTAACCTTTAAAGAACCATATTTTTTAGAGTGGAGGTTATTGACTTGGAATTATATTCTGCAAAGCCTGTAAATTAAATATTTAATCATATTCACAGCAGTAGTCAGATGCGAAACAGAGCTGCACAATGCTTGGGAAGCGAGTAATATTCTGTCTCTGTGAGAAGCAGCAAAAGATGTAATTATCTATCATTCTGACATTTCTTTAAAAAGGGCTACCGGTACATACTGCCACAAGGATTGAAAGACGTCCTATGTGCGTGTGTGTTTCTATTTTTATCGTAGTATTTTACTGCATGCCCGCATCCCGCCCACAGACCTTTGCTGATTCAGACTTGATAAAAGTGAATTTTTCATTTGTATTTCCTCTCTCTCTCTCTCTCTCTCTCTCTCTCTCTCTCTTTCTTTCTCTCTCTCTTTTCTATTCTCCATCTTGTCTGTAGGAATGAAGCCAGTCTTGCCAAAAGCACTCACCTAACAGCAGCAGGTATGTTGAGGGCGAAACAGGTTGTGGAATTTTCTCTGTAAAAATAGTTTTTGACTCATAATATGAATGTTCAAAACCTGCACAACCAAGAGAAGAATTGCAAAATATGACATCTGTACATATTATGCAATGAGTAGGCCTACACATTCTGCACATGTTGGCACACCTATCATTACGAGAACGCCCCATAGATGTAATGGTTTTTATTTACATTTAATCATTTCGCAGATGCTTTTATCCAAATGAGAAGATGAGAAAAATGAGCTATTGATATTCTCTATATGAGAAATATGAGCTGATAATATTCTATATCCCCTATATCCCTAAACATAACCTTCACAGAAAACAGTGTTTATTTAGCTATTTGAATTACGAGGACATAGGTCAACCCAGCAGACACATTTTTTTTACATTTTACATGATGGTTGTGTATTAATCTCTATGGAATTCTTTAAACAGCTAAAAGCATGATCAAATTAGCTCAAATAAACAAACAAACAAACATGCAAGAGGTGGTGGATGTGTACAGGTTTAAATAATGAATTATGAAAATTAGAATTATGCAAAAATCTGGGCGGCAGGCTCCGCAGGCTTGCCAATGTTTAATAACTAATAGTCACCTTTGCAAAATCCTCATAAAATTGTCAAAATGTAACTCCACAGGCCCTTTGAGGATAGGCGCCAGCTTTGAGGATGATCTGAGTCTGGGAGCGGAGGGTGAGTAGAAACAACACAATAGCAACAGTAACTACCATTCAGAAGTCTGAGGTGGGTAAGATTTTGTAGATGTTTTTGAAAGAAGACTTGTGCTCACCAAGGCTGCATTTATTTGATCAAAAATCATATTTTTCTATTTTAATGTACTTTAAGTTGTTATTCATCTTTGTGATGACAAAGCAGAATTTTCAGCAGAAGTAGATTTTTTACTGTCCTTACAGAATGGAAATATTAATTTCTTTATAAAATTTTCAGTATTAATTATACAGTATAATCAGCATTAATTTCAGAAAAAAATGAGACTCTAAACATTTGAACAGTATTGTACTTAACTTTCTTTCCATCCCTTATATTTCACAGCCACTGCATTATATGCTGCATCAGGTGCGCCACAGTTTAGGTAAGAAATAGGTTGACTTTGCTGTATTATTGACTTTTTCTGGCTCAGAGTTACTCATTTATGCTTCTAAATCCATTGTTTCATTGTATTTACATGGATTGTTTGCTCAACAGCACTCCTCAGCAGAAGCTTAACCTTCCATTGTACAACATGGGCCAAAGCGTCGCATCCAGTGCCTTCTCAACCACTACCAGCAGGACTGCTTCCAGGTAAGGGCATGGCTGAGGCAAAACACAATGGACCAAATAGTACCTCACTTAACTTCATTCAATAGGCGAGCTTTCAGCTTATTCCTTGAGAGAGACTCAGCAAAACAATTTCCTTCGCTGTGCACTTTGCTTTTATGCTTAAGATGGATTTGTTCTTCTGATGAATGTGAACTGTAAATGGTTTTGGCAAAACAAATTGGTTGCAAATGCAGAATGGTGCCTGATAAAGCAGTACATTTATGCTACTCGCAGTCACATGACAATAACCTGTATGTGGAACATGGGGCTTTCACTAATAAGGAGACTGCTCACTTTTGCACATTTTTTGAATTGTTCATTTGTAACGAGATTAATTCCTTGGACTGACATACATCTATTAATATATGCATTATGAAATTCTGCAAATTACTCAACAAATAAACATGCAAGGGAATGTATGGAACTATGTGATTGACAGACACTGGAATTCTGTGTGCATAGATTCCATGCAGTTCTACCTGAAAGAGAGCTCACATACTTTTTTTTTTTTTTTTTTTAATATCTTTCGCTTTTCACATTTACCAGTGTGTCTGAGGTCCTCCAGATGCGTGCCGAAGATGCAGAAGATACCCTTTTCCAGCTGGGTTTCGGCTGCGAGGAACCACAGGTGACCGCCCGCATCCCAGTCCGTTTTTTCAACTTTCCATCCCAGCTCAAAGGCATCAATTTCCGGCTGTTCCTTGAATCCCAACTCACCAGGATACGCCAGGAAGACCCTTGTCTCTCATTAGCAAGTAAGGAATCAGAGATACAGAATGTTACTCCTTCTACAACTTTAGAGACATTGTCACATTCGTTCTCCTTGTTTTGCCACAGGTCGTTTCCGACAAGTAGAGGCATTGACGGCAATGGCCAATGCCTTCTATTCGTTGTACTCCCACGTGTCCCGAACGCCACTCCAGAAGCTTGCGCCTCCCCAGTTAACATTCACCTCCCCAATCGTGGAGAGGACCATGTCTCGAACCAGTGTCCGCAGTGAACCACGCTCTCCTGTTGAAAGACTAAAAGACACTATCTCCAAGATGTGCTTGTACACCGGATCCCGTGGCTCGGACTCCCGTGGCTCAGACTCCACATCTCCAAGCAATTCACCTCGAAAGCGTAAATGTAGTTTGTCAGGTGTAGTTGAGAAGAGTGCAGTAAATGATGATGCTAATGATGAGGATTTATGCCTTCAAATGGAAGTAGATGATTTGGAACAAGACTTGGACTGGTTTACAGAGAGCAGGAAAGAACTTGAAGAGAAGACATATGAGGAAAACACTGAAAGGACGGATTATTTTGAACCTATACCTTGCCATTCACTATCCGAGACTGCAAATGAAAACGTACACAATCTCAGGCATACAGCAGACTGTATACCTTGCCAGGAGCCAAAAACAGACACAGAGTCGAAAGGTTGTACCCTGCGTTCTGTTCTCTCCAATAGATCCGACGTTACCGTGAAACCTGTTCCTATCGTTACTCATGATATCATATGCCCTCAGGTTGTTGAATATGTCAATCAGGCACCTTATCGCTGCCTTCACACAAATAGTATGGATGCCAAAGACTCACCTTTTGCACACCAGATGACAAATAATTCCCCCATACAACAATCTAACACAATGAATTCATCCAAGTCGTTATGTCAGATCACAGTCACTGGATCGGAGGGCGACACCACCCTCCCCAACAGAGACACACAGGAGCAGTGTTCATCCAAAATCAAGAGGTATCTAAGCCCTGTGAAACCACTAAACCTGAGCAAACAAGGCAACTCCTTCGAGATGGAAGAGGTAGGTTATCTCTTATCAGTTTAATGCTTTTTTATGTCAAGAGCAAAAGCTTGCCCACACATATTCTCCCATTAGACGTCATTAACAGAATATTACTCATTTACTCTTTATTGCTCAATCCACCTCCAAACTTCTTTGTGTTCCACCTCTGCAGAGAGATTATAATGTGGCTTTTTGCCATTTTTAATGCTGCAAGCTTTTGTTCTGTTGCTGATTCTTTGGGTCAGGGATTTGAACAAATTCCAGACCATAAAGTAACAGAATTTAGTCATCATATAGACCCTGTATGGGGGAGGGATACACATCACATCACTAACCCATCACTTCTGTCCACTTTCAAACACTTTTCTCCTGATTTTGTTGATGGGAGGTTCTATGGGCGGGTAAATGTATGTATCTTAGAATCACCTCAGGAATGGTGAGAGAACATTGTGCTTGGTCTGTTTTTCATCTTCAAACCAAACTTGGGTCTCCAGCTGACAACATTTAAATCCCATCTGGTTAGCACACTTCCATAACGTTTACGCATTAATACGGAGAGTAGGCTGTCTTTTATGGTTGTTCGAACGCACATTCAACCACGAGCGCTATGAAAGCAATCCGGTTGAATGCGTTTTCAACTACCTCTGGAAGTGATTGAAACTGGACAAGCTTAAAATGTTTTAGACCCCACTTACACCTGTATTTTGCACTGTTCATTTGTGATCCGATCGACCAAAATGCATCTTAATTCAAATTGTAAACGGGGCCATACTCACCCTCACATTGGTCCAAACCTTCTGTACAAGATATTTTGAAAAATGTCCATAGAACGAAAATCATTGTTGCCCAGTTTTGACTTTGGACCCAATTGACTTTCATTTCAAACATTCTTCAAAATATCTTTTATGTTGCCCCGAAAGAAAGCTTTGGATAGACATGAGGGTGAGTAAAATGATGACGAACATGAAGTGTCCTTTAAAGTATTCAGTTGTGTTATGAATCTCATTCATGTTTGCTTCAGACATAAATGATGGCTTAAACTTATTTTCCCCAAATAAATGAATGACAATTAAACTTTGGGGTTGGCTAATTTGACTTGGGCAACATGCTAAAAACCACAAAGAACACATAGCAACCTAACATTGAGGCAGAAGGTTTTGTAAAGGAAAACAGCACTCACATTATCCTCTGACATTATAAAAATATAGTTTTCTATATTGTTGCATTGTGTTGAGGCACGATCTAAGTATTTAAGTATAGCCTTTCAATTCAGGTTCACAGTGCAGAGGAAGAGGAAGCCACTTCATCAGAATTCTGCTCCACAGTCACATTGTCTGTTTCAGTGCAGCATCCCAAATGTAAGTAACATCTTTACCACGATTAGAACTCACGAGGCAAATTTTAACCATCTAATTTGACTAATTCTTTATCAGTATAGTAAAGCCAAGTCTACTGAACAGCCGTTAATCGGCCATGCAGCGTTATCACTAAAAGAAGCAAAATCACCCATACAAGCTCACAGAAAGCAGCATGTGTTAATGTGGTGAGAGAGGGAGGTGTTGTGCCGACTTGTTAAAAACACATTGCTTGCAGTAAAACGCAAGAATTTGGTACAGCTGATCTTGTCTGCCTTATCGCTAAAACATTTCAGGGAAACAACCTAACAGGAAGTCACAAGAAGATCTGCATACTATTGCTTTTGTTCACAGAAATGGTTAAAAAAAGAATTGGGTGTCTTGACCGCCTATATTCATCAGTGCTCACACTATTATTTCTCTTTCCCAGCGTCGCCTCTGCGAGGGGACAGTTTTCAGTCAGACAGCAGTGGATATGCTGAAGAGGATGTGCACCATTCCCTCTTCACCCCAGAGAAAACATAACATCAATACTCAGGCTAATGAAGAAGCACAAAGCGTGTCTACTAATATCCTTAAAGTCAACATGAAATGGTGTCTGCAAACTCATTTTTCCAAGTGTTTTTATCCATCAGGAATTGATTGGATTGACCTTTTCTTTGGAATATCATGTACAGATGAACCATGCACAAGAAGACCAGTGTCTGGTTGCATAATTTGTTTAGATCTAGTCTTACAAGTCTAATATGGTTCATAACCTTTAGACATCTGATACATGAAAAAAAACAGACTGATGAATTTGAAAAGTAAGATTGTTAACTTCGAGTTGGTCCAGACTAGTTCTTAAGACATGTACCCTCAGTTTCACACACAAGGCTAAAGCCTAGTCTCGGACTAAAATGCATGTTTGAGCGGTTTTATTTCAAAGCAACTTGAACGGAAATACCTTAAAATATGTCAGTGTCATTGTTTTGTTTCAAGATGCACAAAGGTACATTTATGAAATCTATGCCCTAGCTGAACTAAAGCCTTGTCTGTGAAACCGGGCCATAGCGGTGACTGTTTATGCATCTGGCCCCCTGAAACATGTATTAATGTTGCCTTTAATATGTAAACAAACAGCATACAGTGATAAAAATTAACATATGGTTTTGAACTAGTTTTATTTGTGTTAGGCTTCTCACTCTGTGCACTTTTTGGTCTTATTCTTGAGATGAATACAGTACATACTACCTTTATTTGTAATTCCTCAACTGTAATAAATAATTTATTTGAGTTGTGGCTGGTGTGTTTTTAGACAAGCATGTCTTAATTATTAACACAATGCAAAGAGAAATTAGCATTTAACATTCTTCAGGTTAACTACCATTGCGGACATTTAAAGTCAATTCTACTGCCCCTTGTGGTGCAAAAAGGAATAAGTAATTAAAACAGGAGCACGTGTTTGTGATGCACTTTCAAGTAATATGCTGTTGTCCAGGATGAATAGAATTTGCTAAAATCACTAAATCAATAAATAAGAAATGTCAATTTCATCAGTTTATTGTTCAAGATAAATTATCCAATAGATTACCCAATTTTGTCTGTCACAGTACTACTGTTGGTCATATATACCATTATACAGAATATGAACATTACAGAGTTCAATTTTTGCCAGTCCAAATGTGATGATGAAAGCCTGGGAGGCAGAAACAATTACACAGAGGTAGATATTGAACACATACTGTCAGGCCCATGAAATGATATTATAGCTTCAATGGCTGAAAGACAAAATACTTGATTTTACAAATATATTCTACGAGACAAAAAAAAAAATGTTAAGGAATAACTAAGATGAAATTAACATAAGTATACAAAAGTGAAATATTTACAATGTTTTTATAAAAAGTCATGCCGTCGGTTTTAATTTCATCAAGTTCACACAGTTATCTATGCCATAATTTAAATTAAAAAAAAAAAAAAAAACAATAAGAGGGAAAGTTAAAAGTTGAAGACTTATGGGCAAATTATTGATTGAGAAATAAATAGGACTTTTTCCAAAG